>OZ034803.1:27540324-28740324 GCA_964028335.1 Altica lythri | reverse complement strand
TGTTAAGCTTCATAGCTGAATCTAATTTAGTTATATTGAACAAGGGCTCCAAACCAACCTTTAGGCAGAGAAGAGGGGTAGTACTAAGGAAAGAGGTTTTGGACGTAACTTTGGCTAGCAATTATGCGGCGACAAAAGTTGCAAACTGGAAGGTATCCGATGACCATTTGGCGTCGGATCACAGTTACATTGAATTTACTATAGGCTCGATCTGTACAAAAGAGACCTATAGGAACGTGAGAAGGACAGACTGGAACCAGTACCGGGAGGTGCTAGGGGACAGACTAAACCTACTAAAAGACATAAAAGGGCACGGGGTGGAGGGTATGGCGAATTCTCTGAACGAGGCCTTATTAAGCTCGTACCATAAAACCTGCCCAGAGACTATGAAGAACACGCGCAGGCAAGCCTGCTGGTGGAACAGTGGGTTGGAAGCCCTGAGGAGAAAAGTTCGCAGACTGTATAATGCTGCAAAGCGTACAGGAAACTGGGACAACTACTCAAGGGTGCTCACTGTATATAACAAAACAATAAGGAGAGCTAAGAGAGAGTCATGGAGAGAATTCTGTCAGAACATTTAAAGTGTTCCTAAATGTGCAAAGCTCCTTTGAGTCTAAGCTGGAGGTCAAACCAATCCTTTAGGCACAATGCTTAAAGAGGATGGTACATATACAGACGGCCCAGAAGAAACGCTAGAGTGCCTTTTAAGCGCTCACTTCCCAGGATCCGTACAACCGCAGAACACAGTCCAAAATGATGTGGAGAGAGGGACTAGGATGCGGACGATAAAGGAGGACTGGGACTGCGCTAAGGCTGTGATCACCTTTACAGGCATTAAATATGCTCTTAGGGCATTTCAACCATTTAAAACTCCTGGTACCGATGGCATCTATCCTGTGTTCCTGCAGGAAGGTGGGGACCAGTTGATACTCCCCTTGGTGCGTCTGTTCAGGATCAGCTTAGCCAGTGGAGTAATACCAACAGCATGGAGGACCTCTAGGGTGATATTCATACCGAAGCCTGGGAGGGACACATATGCTGTGCCTAAGGCTTTTAGACCCATCAGCCTTACATCGTTTCTCCTGAAGACCATGGAGAAATTAGTGGATAGACATATAAAGGACAGGGTCCTTTTAAGCCGTCCTTTGCACCCGAACCAACATGCCTATCAGAAAGGAAAGTAATGCGAAACAGCCTTGCATGCGCTGGTTTGCAAGATTGAAGATGCTATCTCAAACAGGGAAATAGCGGTGGTTACTTTTCTTGATATAGAAGGACCTTTCGACAACACTAGTACTCGCTCTATTGTGTCAAAGCTGGTATCAAGGAACGTGGAAAACACTGTGGTGAGGTGGATAGGCAACATGCTCGAAAGTAGAAGAGCGCAAGCATCTCTGTGTGGAACGGTAAAGGAGGTCAAGGCACAAAGAGGGTGTCCACAGGGTGGCGTCCTGTCACCGAAACTGTGGAATCTAGTGGTTGATGACCTCCTTTCTGAGCTCAATGCACAGGGAATGTACGCTCAAGGATATGCTGACGACATTGTTGTCCTAATAAGAGGAAAATTTATGAACACTTGCCTAGAACTCATGCAGAGGGCATTGTTCATAGTGGAAAGGTGGTGTAACCAGGAGGGTCTGAGGGTCAATCCAATGAAGACTGTAATGGTACCATTTACAAGGAAGAGAAATGTTGATATCGCTACGGTACCAACTCTCTTCGGTAACCAGATCCAGGTTAAGAGAGAGTTCAAGTACCTAGCAATAAGACTGGACGATAAGCTCACCTGAAACAGCCATTTGGCACATATAACGCAACGCTCTCAGACCACACTTATGATGATGAGACGGGCTGTTGGGAAGACATGGGGTCTGAGCCCACAAATGACTAACTGGCTATACACTAGGGTTGCAAGACCGATGATGGTGTATGGCTCGATAGTCTGGTGGTGATGCAAACTACCGCTGTAAAGAGATTACAAAAGATCCAGCGAGTAGCGTGTCTTGGCATCACAGGAGCCATGAGAGGTACTCCAACTGCAACCCTGGAAGTAGTGCTAAACCTCCCACCTCTCGACATTATTGTGAAAGGGGAGGCAAGGATGGCAGCCTACAGAATGGGTTGCAGTGGCAACTGGAAGTATAATGCCTCCAGTGGGCATACAAGGATTGTCGACACTGTACAGATGGACACCTTGGAAATGCTACCAGACAGGATGGTGAAGATCACAGATCTAGAAAAGCCATACAATGTCAATATTATTGACAGGGCTGCCTGGGAGAAAGGTGAACCTGAATATATGAAAAGGGGGATCACTTGGTATACGGATGGCTCGAAAAAGCCAACAGGCACTGGGGCGGGAATATATGGAGTGAGACCCAAGGCGCAGTTTTGCGTAAGCCTGGGTAAACTGGCTACTGTTTTCCAGGCTGAAGTTGTTGCCCTATCAGAGTGTGCAAGAGTGTGTTTGGAGCGTGGTATAACAGGCCACACCATATACATAAACTCGGATAGTAGAGCAGCGCTAATGGCACTTTACAGTTTTGACTTTACCTCTAAAGCAGTATGGGACTGTCATCAGGCCATGAAAACTCTGGGAGAGTACAACAAGGTTATCCTTAGTTGGGTTCCGGGGCACAAAGGTATCGCTGGCAATAAGAGAGCAGACAAGTGGGCAAACAAAGGAGCTGAAAGCCCTCTTATTTGCCCAGAGCCGACGTGTGTTATTGCTTACAACACAGCACGAAGAGCTGTTCGCCAGTAGATGGGCATAGAACATCGAAAGAGCTGGGAAAGAACAGAAGGTAAAATACAGTCAAAGAGAATGCTGCAGACACCTACTGGTGCTATAGCGGCAGATGCCCTTGGGCTGAGGAGGAAGACCCTGCGGAAAGTGGTTGGCTGCATCAGCGGCCACTGGGTATTCCGCGGACATCTACATAAGATGGGAATTCAAGTTAAAAACCTCCTATGTAGAAAATGCGGTGAGGAGGAGGAAACAGCCTTCCACGTGATATTCATGTGCCCAGCCCTGCAAGGTCTGCATGTGAGATCCCTTGGCCTACCGACTGGAGATCAAAGGGAAGAACGGGCAACCATAGTCAAAAGGATCTTTTGGTTCATTAAGAACCTGGGATTTGACGGAGAATGAGAACCTGTGAATGAGGGTGCACAATAAGCTGTACTAGCTGCGATGCACTCCCATGGACTACCCCTAAGCCTGGCCCTCTTAAAAAACAAAAAAATGGATAGATGTCAAAGATAATAATAGTATACCTAATACTATTATGACGTTTTAATATGTTACCGTGTATTGCAATAAGTTGGTGTGTCTGTGTAGTTTATGTCTAAATCGTTATCTAATAAAATATTTTATAATTGATTATTGTTATTGTTATTTGTTGGGTTATTCCAAATTGTGTGCCGCGCATTAAAATGTCCCATTATAATTGTTTTGTTTGTTATATTTGTAATATTTAAAATGTCATTATCTGTAAAAGTATCCCTAACGTAAATCCCAGAGATTACTACGTCATTATCAAGTCTTATTGTTATATTTTCCAAGTCTGTAGCTATGTCGTTCAATAAAATTTAATTCGCTTTAATTCGTACATTACTTGTCCACTTCAAAAGGTCTGGTCGATAGGATTGTCATTATTTAATCGGTTTTTAACGATTTTTTGATAGTTTTTAATATTTGCTGTTCTTTTATAGCCGCAACAGTGAGTTTCACAAATATAAATTATATCGAATTTATTATCTAAGATAACTTTACGTAATTCGTTTAGTTTATTTTTTAAATTATAGGCATTCCAAAACATTATTTTAAGTTTTTTATTTATTCCGTCGAATTTACATTTGTTTGGCGTATCTGGCGAAGATTGTTAATCTTTCCAGATTGCTTGTATAGTTTCTTAATTCGGTTTTCATTTCGCGAATTATTGTAATCATTTTATTAATATCAATTATGCTATTTAATTCGTTTAATTCACCGATTAGTTCGGTGAAAGTATTTACTTTGTCGCTTTTTGGTATATTATTATTTGGAGCGCTGGTTGACGCATTTTGTGGTGCGATATTCGCGGTCGCGGGTTTAGTTATTTGAATATAACTAATGTTATTATTAACATAATTACTCGCGGATTTTTTAGGTGCGAATTACGTGAGTAGCGTAATTAAGAGATTTTTTAAAAATTTTAATAAATTTTATTCTCCTATTAGTTATAATTCTACTTGTTAGTCGGATATCAAAATTAAGACTGAATTAAAAAGTATAATTGTTAGTTCATTATTAATAAAATTATACATATCTCAGCATAAAATAGATAAATAGATTTAAAATACTGTAATTAGCAATTTTATCTAATATGTTGCAATATGCAGGATGGATATAACATGCGTTGGGTTTTGTTTAAGTGTTTTTATTTTGTCTCGCTTCGAGATATTCAAGTAGTGATGGGCACTAGGAATAATTTTGCCGTGTGGTCACCCCCACAGTTCGCGCATTTAGTTTTGGAATTTTCCGATTTAATTATTTGACATTCACTCGTTAGATGAATGCCCGCGCATTTAACACACTTAGGTGCTGAAAAACAGTATTTTACACCGTGGCCAAAGCATTGGCATCTATGGCATTGTGTAAAGTTATTTTTTTTAGAGTATTTTTCCCACGAAACTTTTAAATTGCTTAAATTTGTAACGTTATATTTTGTGGTGTTTATATCAGTGTTGGTTGGCATAGAGATTAAGTATGAATATGAAGGTCCTGATTTACCTTTCATGTTAATAATATTTGTCGTATATTTTTTAAGTCGTCTTTAAGGTCGTTAATGTCCATACCTGGGGCGGATTTTCATACGATTTTCTTTTCTTTAGATTCTTTCGAAGTGAAAGAATATCCGTTGATATTTTCCTTTTGGAATACTGCTACTAACTTAAGTCTGTCTGCGTTAGTTTTAAAAATGATTTAAATGTGATTTTAAAAAAATTTGATTAGGAAATCGTTTTGTCCTAAATTTATTCTTATTTCTGTCGTAAAGGCGGTGTAATTATTAACTTTGTCTTTTACAATAATTGGTGGAACCCATGTCGGTTTAGTCGTGTTTGTTTGTTGTTTAGTACCGTTCGTATTGTTTGTTTCTTTGCTTGTTGATGGCAAATTAGTTGTGTCGTTTTTTAATAGTCCAAATTTATTTTGTACTGCTGTCGTTTTTGTTCTAGTTGGTCTTGCAGCCGATGTCTTTTTGGGATGTGGGGTAATAAATTCCTCGTTGTCATTGTTTTCTGTCATGTCCACGTCATTAATGTCATTGTTTACGTCTGTAGCGTTAGTATTAGTATTAGTTTCAGTCTAGTTCTGATTTAGTGTTACCTACGTCACGATTCTTATCAACGGCGGAGTGAATGGCTATCATCCGACACCGCCGTTTAAAAATCCGTTTTTCAGCCGACCTGTCCTGGCTGCTATGTTTTAGTTTTAAATCTATATCTAAAATCTTACCTATATCCTTTGTTCTCATCAAATGCGCACTTTCCACAAAGCACTGAGTTTACACTGAACAGTTCGTGAAACAAGTGTTCAGCAACTATGCCTGTAAGTATATAGAGTTCTGAGCAATGATATTACACAGAAATTCTCTCGGGCGGAGCAAAAGGTAAAGAACCCGTTAAGCATATAAAATTAGCCAAAAGAGTATTAGGTAATATATGTATAGTTTAACATTTTTAACGCATTGTTATTGCACTTTTTTGTTTTTAGATTCAATTAAAGGAGGATATCCAGACACAACTGAAAACGCAATAATTACGCTTAAAATTTTGGTTGGTGAAAGCCAAACACCGTACTATATAAAAGATTGTTTATTCCTGTTTTCTTAAATAATATCTTTTTTAATTTTCTGGTTTTTTCTAAACAATAAATTTTAAGTATCTACACAATTTTTATTCGGCATATTATTTTTTTTTTATATAACCAAGAATAATATTTACGCAATTTGTTGTCAAGCTTGTTAGTTTGTGACATTCAGTTACTTGGTAACTTTAAAACACCAATATAACAAAAACCCATACCAACGTAAATAAATAAAAAAAAAACTAAATATTTATAAAGGTGGAATAATGTATACCTAGATCAAGAAATATTGATGTTTTAACAATGAAATTCCCTTAGTGTAGTTTATATGTCGGAGAGGTGCAGAACTCTAATATATTTTAATAACGATGCTTATAAAGTACATTTAATCAATAATTAAAAGCTCACACACACTATCATGCATTTGACATACAAACAAACACAAGTTGTCATTTTGTCCACAGACATAAAGTAATGTATTATTAGGTGGTAGGTGGAACTTTCCATCGCCCGAGGAGGTACCACCCTGCAACTCCTTAAGATGGGGTGAAATGTTCTACACATGTTTTCCCATTTGAGTTGTAAGTCGGTTCTTTCCTTTTTCTTCTATTCTTTTCGTTTAACTCCAATTCCCTTCTTTCTTTTAACTCTTTTTTAGAAAATACCATAATGAGTTCTCCAAAGGTTAAATGTTCTGGAAGTAAAATAGTTCCCTATTCGGATTTCCGGGGGGGACAACCTCGGGGAAGTCATAATGGAAGTAACATAGTAATCGATCACTCTACTAGTAGACCAACCACTAGTTCGGCCAAATTTACCCAGAAGCCAAAACACAAAACAGACTGCATATTAACATTCACGAACATCTGCGGGTTGAATGCCAACATCAACGCAATTCACCACTATTCGCAGTCTGTGAAACCTCATGTTCTTGATCTTACGGAAACACAGGTTTCTGGGAAAAATAGCCTGAATTATCTAAAATTTCCAGGTTACGAGCTTTACCATAACTTTACACGGCACCATGGTGTATGTGTTTACGTAAGAAGCATACTTTCCTGCTCTAGATTACCTGCACTAGAAAACAACAGAAACAACATCGTCTGGCTAAAATTAACACTAAAAGCCTCTAGCAAATTTATATGTTGTATTTATCGGCCATCAGACTATAATTGCGACGAACTACTAGACTATCTATCTCAAAAGATCGACTACCTTTATAGTAAGTACCCTTCTGCAGAGATAATTGTGCTTGGGGACTTTAATGTTCACCACGAAAAGTGGCTTAAGTCCAAAAAAACGGATAGAGAAGGCAGGCTAACTGAAGAGTTTGCAATTAGCCATGGGCTAACCCAACTAATCGACAAGCCCACTTACTTTCCCAGAGCTGCCAATCACAGTTCTAATACTCTGGATCTTTTTCTGACTACTCACCCTGAGCAATATAATGTAAATGTTCTGTCTCCCCTAGTTAACTCTGATCATGCTGTAGTAGAAGTCAAATGTCCAATCGGACCTCACACATTCGAGGCACCGCCCAAGAGAACTTTTTGAAATTTAAAAAAAGCAGATTGGGAAGGCCTTCGAGACTACTTTGCAACTTTTCCCTGGAATTCAGTCTGCTTTATTAAGATCCATCGGCAGTTTGCAACAGTGTAACTGAAATCATTCAGTGTGCCATGAAAGCTTACATTCCTCACTTCACCAAACGTTTAAAAGCCAAACGGAAGCCATGGTTTAATAAAGATTGCGATGTAGCTCGGAAAGCTAAGATCAAGTCCCACAAATTATTTATACAAAATCCTTTAGAAGAAGAAAAACAGGATGATATAAACGCTAGAAACAGATACAACACCACTATTTCCAATTCCAAAAGTCTCTTTGACGCTCGATTGAGAAAGAAAGTAATGTCAAACCCTAATGGAAGCCGGACCTTTTGGACTCTCGCCAAACATATTAACGTGAAAGAATATCATCCATAAACATATTAACAACAATTTCACAACTAGGTCGTTCCCTCCACTCACATTAGATGACGGCTGAATAGTTACGTCCTCCAAAGAAAAGGCAGAACTCTTTGCCAAAATATTCTCTTCGAACTCGACACTTAACCCACCGGTCAACATTTCACGGGCTCCCCACACAATAAAAAATATCATATTTAGCGTTAAGCGTGTGCAGAGAGTCCTTGCTACTCTAAATACCAACAAAGCAAGCGGCCTTGATGAAATACCTGCTTTACTCTTAAAATGTTGTGCTCCTGAACTAGCGCCAGTTTTCACTAAGCTATTTCAACTATCATATGATACTGGTATTTTTCGAGAATCCTGGAAAACTGCTCAAGTTCAACCAGTCCCCAAGAAAGGCTGTAAAACCCAGCCTTCTGAGTACAGACCTATAGCTCTTCTATCTGTTATTAGCAAAACTATGGAGAAATACTCAATCACGAGATCCTGAGCTACCTTGAGACACACAACCTTTTAAGTGACAGGCAATATGGTTTTCGCCAACAAAGGTCAACAGCCGATCTACTAGCATATGTAACTGGGAATAGGACGACTCGCCGTCGCCGACTGGCCGTGGGACAACTGGCGCCGATATTAATATTTTTTAACATCCCCTAAAAGTGATAGGTAAGTTGTTACTTTCTCTTAATTAAACTAGACATAAAAAAGTTAAAGTACTGTTAAAAGATAATGTTTTGATTTTGTTAAACAGATACTAATATAAGAGGTAGGTAATTAAAATATAATTTAATAACACTCTCTCGTGATCTAGCCGTAATGGTAAACAAATTGTCGGAATTAAAATTTCAATTACTGGTATTTAAATTCCCATAATGCTCTATTAAATATTTGAACTTGTAGTTACGTATGTATTATTAAAAAGAATCTACCTGGCATATTTTTGTTAAAAAAATTATTTTCTTTAAAAACCGGCCAGAAATTAGTACTTTTCGGTTTATTTTTAGGTCAGAAAATCTCATTTTGTCGGACAAGACCAGAAAATAAAACTGAGTCAGGTAAAAGCTTTTACCGGACTATCACAAAAATTTTCTGGCCTGGTCCGACCAAATGAGATTTTCTGACCCAAATAGAAATAAATAACTAACAATTTATTGCTTAACCAAATTTTCATACACTTTACATTTTCTGTCAAAACGAAAAATAAGAGTAAATCACAGAACATTTTTTTTGAAAACTTTGCTAAATATACAATAGTTCCTAATTTTTTCCTATTTTCATCGAAAATATGTTAAATATGTTATTAATTAGACTATTTTTTGTGCTTTTAAGAACATATGTAGTTTGATATTTCATATCCAAAAAGTATTCCGTCTTATCATTAAGAGAAAACTTCATGTTATCAGGTTTTATACACAAATTATACAAAATGATCATTTTTTAAATAAAAAATTAGAAAACATATATCGGCGGCCAGTTGTCCCTACGGCGAGTTATCCCTACGTCCAGTTGTCCCTACGGCCAATCGGCGACGGCCAGTTGGCGACGGCGAATTGTCCTAGACCCTATGTAACTCATGTCTGGAGTGATGCCATCCACCGCTATGGGGAGACTCAAATAGTATCACTAGACATCTCAAAAGCATTTGATCAAGTGTGGCATGCGGCTCTTTTGAACAAGCTGCCTTCATACGGACTCTCGCAAAACCGTTGCAGATGGATATTCAACTTTCTCTTCAACAGGTACATCCAAGTTGCTGTAGATGGACATTCTTCCAACCTCTACAAGATCAATGCTTGTGTTCCCCAAGGATCGGCTCTAGGTCCTACACTGTAGCAAAGCGCACAGCCATCCCATACCTCTAGATATTCTGGAAGAGGACAAAAGATTCACAACGGCTTCTCTTAATCAAGATTTAAAAATTGTAGACAAGTGGGGAAAAAAAATCTTGTTAATTTCAACGGTTCCAAGACATGTTGCCTGTCCAACAAGAGGCAAACATGTGACTTAGCCATTATAATTAACGATTAGACACTGGTAGCGGGCGACTCCATTACGCTGGTTGGTATAACGATCTCCCAGGACTTACTATGGAACGAACATATTGCATCCATAGCAACTGCAGCAGCAAAGAAATTAGACTTTCTGTTTAGAGCACGGAAATATTTTTCTCCATTTAAGTTAGCTACTCTTTAGAAAGCCCAAATACGGCCTAATCTTGAATACTGCCCGCATGTATGGCGTTGGCGGCTCCGTCAAGGCTCGGAGTTCTTGATGCAATACAGAGAAGAGCAGTTCGACTAATAAACGACACCAGTATCACCAAAAACCTAGCCCCATTATCCCACCGAAGAGCACTGGCTGATCTTTCCTTGTTTTACCGATACATAAACGGATTTTGCTCAGAAGAACTCCGCTCTATAATGCCTCCACTTGCCAGACCAGCCAGAGCAACGCGACGTGCCAACTGCATGCACCCTTATACCGTTCAATGCCCGACATCGAGAACGGATTGATTCGATCGTTCCTTCATCCCCAGGGTCTCCAGATTGTGGAACTCCTTACCTTCCCACGTCTTCCCCACTCGTCCTAACTTGCAGGCCTTTAAATGTCAAATTAATAAATTGTTTCTTCTGCCCCAATAGATGTTTTCGGTACATTTGTATTTAGGTCTATACCTACGAGGACATCCTTAATAAAAAAAAAATATGTTTACTGTGGTCTTACTGCATGTCAAACAGAAAAGTTTTATTTGCCTTATTTAATATAAAAAATATCACGTAAAATACAAATTTATGTAACAAAAGTTCTGTAGCAGTAATCTGAACTAACATCATTATACAGGTAATCTATATCTGTTATTGCTTTAATATTTTGTATTATAGAGGCCAGGGTGAAAAATAGAGACTAATAAAATCTTTTTTCTTTTTGATTACAGTAATTTTAGGACAGAATTATCATGATGCTTTGATGTAGAACATTAACGGTTCAGAGTAAGAGACAAAGAAGAAGAAATAATTACTTAGATACTGTTAATATTGTACGAAGGTTGTCTTTTTAGTTTTGCATATAGCCGCTTAGAAGTCCACCAACAAAACCTTTAAACACAAATCTAACTTTATTCTTTTGTTGAAATAAATACAGAGTTTCATTGCGATACAACAAGTCGTGTAGATACTGTGAATTAGTAAAAGTAGCAAGTCGGTCAAATAATGGATCTTAGCCGAGAAAATTTGGAGAAACAATTGTTTCCAATTTTCAGGGAGAATTATCCCAATAGCAATGATTCGATAAAATGGTTTGTGTGTTTGGGAAGCACTACACCAGTCAACCATTTGCTGCTGGTTTTGCGAATTTATTTTAACGTGGTCGCTACAGTCTTATCAACGAACTTATGCTAGGTCCAACTAAAACATCAGTAATACAGCAAGAAAAATTTGATGCCGTTCGTCAGCTAATTAAGGATGACTGCCATGTAACATACCGGGAGTTAGACGCATTTTTGGGCATTTTAAAGACATCGATCCAATAGATCGTACATAAAGAACTGGGTGTTACGAAGTTGGTTTCTCGTTGGATCTCTTATTTGCTCACAAAAGAGTAAAAAGCGGTTCAAGGAAAAACAAACAAAAGTGATCCGTTGTCAAAGAGTGTCAAAAAAAATGGTCGCAACCTTTGTGGTCATGTTGCAACAATTGCTTTAGAAGATCGAAGAACACTTACTTCCGATTGGTATATAAACTTTTGTTTACCATAAGTTATCACAAAACTCCGAAAAAGCAACACACAACGGCAAATCATCCTACATCAGGACAATGCAAGTGCACACTTTGTCCAAAAAAAAACGATTTTTTGGAGCTTCAAAACATCGAATTGTTAGCCCATCCACCGTATTATATCGACCTAAATCACAACGACTTTTTCACCTTCCCAAAGATCAAGAATGGGCATACGATTCGAATCGCCAAAAACAGTGATTTTGCAGGTGTTAACTGAAGACTGGAATAACTGTTTAACCAATTGGTTTGAATATATGCAAAAGTGTATCGATCTTAATGGGACCTATTTTGAAAAGCAATAAAGTAATTTATGTCTATATATTGAAACACTTATGGGGACTTTTACACAATTTATTTACAAAATTGTTAAGATACACAGAACTCTGCTGGATAACGTCTTAACTGCTTGACAATACAATGAACTCTTGTAAATATTTGAACTTGAACTGCCGTTAACTGCCCATACATCCCCTTATATACAACTTTATTTAATCTAGTCAGTGTGCTTGGAAACTTCTAGAATTTTCTAGAAACATTATTTAATCCAGTCAGTGTGTTTAGAAACTTCTAGCATAACTGAAAAACAATCTTTCAAATTAAGGTCCTTTCCTTTACGGTTATCCCGTTACACTGCCCCCTCCTTAGATGCATTCCTCATGGAATGTTATTTCCTAAATCAAAATCCCGCTCACTCCTTGAGCCAGCCAAACCATCTTCTTGGAGCTGCTGCACATCTACACTGTGGTTTCCCTGGTAAGGCGCCAAACGATCATGATGGACCACGACGGGTTTCCCTCTGAAAATTTTCACGATCTGATAAATGACATCGTTAGTCTTCTTCTAAATGGTGTATGGACCTTCCCAGTTCTTCTGTAATTTGGGACAAATACCTGGACGCCGTTGGGGGTTATAGAGCCAGACTAAATCTCCAACTTGGTAACTCTTTTTCATTGTCTGCGTGTCAAAGTACCTCTTCATCCGATCACTAGATAATTGAAGTTTTCCACGCACCAGGTTGTGTATATTCTCCATTAGATTCTGAAGATCGGCGAAATATTGTTCACGGGCCACTTCTTCACCAGGTTTACAACCAAACACCAAGTCACATGGTAGCCTTATTTCTTTACCGAACAGGACTTTCGCAGGCGTTTGGCCAGTTGATTTGTTAATGGCCGATCAAATCGCCATTAGAAATAGTGGAATATGTCGATCCCAATCCCTCTGACACTCTGACACCACTTTTGACAGATAGTTGGTTATAGTCCGGTTCATTCGTTCCACCATTTGATTAGACTGAGGGTGCATCGCTGTGGTTCTCGTTTTGTGGATGCCTTATCTTAGGCAAACTTCTTGAAACAGCTTGCTCTCAAAATTTCTCCCTTGGTCTAAATGTAGTTCTAGTGGTACCCCAAATCGGCTTACCAATTCTTTAACTAATATATATGCTAAAGTGGTGGCTTTCTTATTGGGAACTGCATAGGCTTCAACCCATTCAGTGAAGTAGTCCATTACAACAAAGATGTATTTGTTTCCTTCATCGGTCTGTGGAAGTGGCCCCAATACATCTACTGCAATTCTTTCAAAAGGACTTCCCACCAGGTATTGCTGCATTTCCGCCTTCGGTTTTCGGTGCGGACCGTTACTGGCAGCACATGTAAAGCATTTACGACACCAATCTTTAACGTCATTAGTGCAATTTACCCAGTAAAATCTATCTCGGATCTTTTGCAGCGTTTTCGTGATACCCAGATGTCTTCCAGAACTATCATTATGCATCTGTTTTAAAATTTCTGGTACAGCATTTCTTGGGACCACTATTTGTTTCCTTGTTTCTGTGCCCTCGAAATTTTCTACAAGTCTTTTAACGAGCCCACCGTCCAAAATTAAAGAGTTCCATTGGGACCAGTATGCTTTTAAAGCAGGAGAGGATGAAGATATCTCTCTCCACAACGGACGACGGTCCGTTCTCTTCCATTCCCGAATCTTTTTCAGGACGGGATCGTTTTCTTGTTGCTCCTCCAGCATAGAGCTCTCGTCTTCTGGCACAACCTTAACTAAGGCAAGTTTTTCCTCATTCTGCTCCATACGGGTACAATGGGGGCAATCGGCTCGACATGGTCTTCTGGAAAGTGCATCAGCATTACGATGTCTTGTTCCAGGTCTGTGCTCGATTTCAACATCATATTCCTGCAGTTTTTTAAGCCATCTTGCTATCTGTCCTTCTGGGTTTCTAAAGCTAAGTAACCACTTTAAACTGGCATGGTCTGTTCTGATCAGGAATTTTTTGCCATACAGATATTTATAAAAGTGTTCGACGGATTTTACATTTGCTAACAGTTCTCTTCGAGTTACACAGTAAATCTTTTCAGCTTTCGATAAAGTTTTGCTAAAGTAACCAACCACTTTTTCCTTGTAGCTGTGACAAGACGGCTCCAATTCCCACATTGCTGGCGTCGGTGTCCAGAACAAGTTTACCATCAGGTAGTGGATAAGCAAGAACAGGTGCTGACGTAAGCTGTTTCTTCAATATTTCAAACGCCTCTTGACATTCCTGATCCCAACAGAAGGACTTATCTTGTTCTCTCAAACGTGTCAAGGGTTTGGCGATGTCTCCAAAAAACTTGACATATCGTCGGTAATAGGAACAAAGACCCAAGCAACTCCGGAGCTGATGTTTGTCGATAGGGATTGGCCATTCCTGAACGGCTTGTATCTTAGCGGGGTCAACAGCAACGCCATCCTTGCTTACATTATGTCCTAAATAGTTGACCTATCTCTGGAACAAGTGGCATTTCTTAACATTCAATGTTAGATTAGCTTTGTATAATCTTTTAAAGACTTCTTCCAGGTTTGATAAAAGTTCGTTAAAGGTCTTGCCCATTATGATGATGTCATCTAGATAAACTAGACAAGTTTCCCATGACAAACCCCGGAGGATGTTCTCCATTAGCCGTTCAAACGTCGCAGGAGCATTAAAGAGGCCAAACGGAAGGACTGTGAATTGCCACAACCCTGATCCACTGGTAAAGGCAGTATTTTTTTGTCTGCAGGATTCTTGCCAGTATCCACTTTTAAGGTCCAAGGTACAAAACAAAGTAGAACCCGCCAAAGCGTCGAGGGCATCATCAATCTTTGGCAGAGGATAACTGTCCTTCTTAGTGACGTGATTTAGCTTTCGATAGTCGACACAAAATCGCATTGATCCGTCTTTCTTTCTCACTTATACCACAGGAGAAGCCCACGGACTACTGGAAGGTTCGACTATGCCATTTTGAATCATTTCTTTAAGGGCTCTGTCTGCTTTTTCCTTCTTAACTTGAGGCATCCTTCGGGGTACCTGTCGAATCTAATTTTGTCATTAATTGTTCAATTCCGTTGATCTCATCTGTTTCCATTACATTTACCTTGTGAATTGCGACCGTTACTGGTTCTAAACTTCCCATTTTGGTGTCCTTTCGGAGAAGAACTGGATGATCGTTCAAGTTGATAACTCGGATGGACCTCTTTGGCGGATCTAACAAGGAGTTCTTTTCCCAATTCATGGTCATGGTTCTTTGGCTCTATCATGGCTGGGGTTTCATCTGGCTCCAGTCCACCCAACCGCGCTGTCACAACACATTCGCAGCTCGCCGAAAGTTTGCTATCATCGATTAGTTTAATCGAGGCATTGTCAACTTGTTTTTGATGCAGGAATATTTCTTTATTACCAGTACGAAGAATACGTCGGCGAAGATCCAAATGGAAACCACAGTGGAGCATAACATCCATGCCCAGAACAACATCTTCATCAACGTCAGCCACCAGCACCGAGTGAACAAGAGAGGTTGAACCAAACTGTAGAGTCACCTGTATCTCACCGTAGACTTTAGCAGATTCTCCGGTAGCGGTACGCAGTCTCCAACTGCTAGGCAACATCTTCTTCCGCATAATGATGGATGGTCGGACGATAGTTTTCGTAGCTTCAGTGTCTACCAGCATGCTAAAGTTCTTCTCATCAATGAGGCCATCTACATATAAGCTGTCCACGTGATGTCGCAGAGTTGCCAATTTAATGGTGTAAGGGGCTTCGGGAATGTTTGGGGTCGATGTGGCCCTCCAGAAGTCGACCCATTCTAGTTTTTCTGCTGCTGGGGTACTTCAGCAGAAGATTTTACTTTTTGGGGGCAAGTATTCCTCATATGACCTAGCTCGCCGCAGTTCCAGCATCTCACTGGGCGCCTTCTTTTTGGATATAACTTCATTTACCTCTCCACTACCGCCTCGACGTCGGTAACAGAATGAACGACATGATCGCAGTTAACGGTGACTTCCCTTAGTCAAGCAACTCCACGTGAGGCCTCCGTCGCCGCAACAAACTCCAAGGCAATGGTCAAGGCGTCCACAAGAGACTTCAGCCGCGCCAACCGTACAGCCCGCTGAACCTCGACGTCTCGAAGACCATCGGTGAAGGTTTGGACTGCCAGGCACTTCATGAAATCTTCCGCTGCATTCGAATAGGCAAGCTGTACCATTCTTGCCTTTTCCTTCTTAAATTCCTGGATAGTCTCTCCATTCTTCTGCTTTCGGCTCTTTAACTGCATTCGGTACACCGGTTGTAGATAAGTTTGGCCATAACGCATCTCTAGACGATTCACCAATAACTCGAAGTTGTCAGCTTCATCCGGAGTCAATGATTGCAAGACGTCTAAAGCCTCGCCTCGCAGAGCTACGGCTAGGGACAATGCCTTCTCCTAGGATGACCATTCATTCGCTCTGGCCGCTGCGCCGAATTGTTTAAGGTAATTCGGCCAGGAAGTCTTCCCGTCGAAGGTCGGGGGTTTCATTGTCGTTCGTACCTGAGTCGCCTCCCCGTTTGTTCGTCGTCGACGTCTACGTGACAGGTTTCCATCCTTTCTGCATCCGCGTCGCCGTGGTGGATGGTTTGGTTTCGGCGACAAGCTTCTAGTTCTCGCTTAAGTTTTCCTATCTTGTTGGCCACTTGCAGATTTTGCTCGTCCCGCAAGGTAGTCACTTGTTTATTTTGCTCGTCTCGTAAGCGGGCCACTTGCTAATTTTGTTCGTCACGAAGAGTGTACATTTCGGAGCGCAGATGCGATATTTGTTGGGAGAAGGAACTGGATAACTCTTCTGGCAGGATCGACATCCGTTGTGATGGCTCCTCTTGTTGGCTTGTAATTCGCTTCGACAGCTGGGACATATCTTCGCGCTGGCTTCTTATCTGACTGGATAGCTCCTCTTGCTGCCGGGAAAGTTGTTGCGATTGTTCTTCTTGCAGCCGGGAAAGTTATTGAGTTTGTTCTTCTTGTAGTCGGGAAATTGCTTTTTGAACTGGGTCTTCGAACTACACAACGTCAGGGTTCATATTATTATTTAGGTAGTATTCATGGAGCCTTCTCAACAATACAGATTTGCTCCCAGTAGTTTCCAACTCCAATTCTTCGAGCTCTCTTCTGAGCTCAGCCACCAATAGTTCATTTACCTTTTTTCCAGGCATTCTTGTATCTTCACCCTACACCTGACACCAATTTAAAACACTTATGGGGACTTTTACACAATTTGTTTACAAAATTGTTAAGATACACAGAACTCTGCTGTATAACGTCTAAACTGCTTGACAATACAATGAACTCTTGTGAATATTTGAACTTGAACTGCCGTTAACTACCCATACATCCCCTTATATACAACAAATGAACATTCTGGAATTTTCTAGAAACATTACTTAATCTAGTCAGTGTGTTTGGAAACTTCTAGAATTTTCTAGAAACATTATTTAATCTAGTCAGTGTGTTTAGAAACTTCTAGAATAACCAAAAACAATCTTTCAAATTAAGGTCCTTTCCTTTACGGTTATCTCTTACAATATTTTTTGTCTTTATGGCAATATGGAAAACTAAAAGACAATGAAGAAGTGATTTTAAAAGACACATTTAACTGTCCACGATATGTCATTCCAAAAATGTTTTTAAGTTATAATTGTGGATTAATGAATTAAGATTGTAGATTTTGCAATGCAAACCATATTAATTCTTAAGTTACCTACTTTATGTGACAGAAGTGCATTTACTTCAGATTGTCATAAAGGCAAAGAAATGTTACCACCATTAGACAAAATGAATATTTTAAATCATTGTCCGATGGATTTACTTCAAATGAACCGTCAATAAAAAGAAAGTCAAAAAATTATTTTTTGTACAACTGTCATTAAAAGTGACACTTTTAATGATAGCAAACAATGTTAAAAACGATTGTTTACATAGCAGCGTGTTAAAAATACTTTTAACACGTTACCATGTAAACAAGTTTACTTTTAACACGGTTTAGTTTACTTTTAACACGGTTTGGTTTATTGTCATTGCAAATTCGCTCGTATCATCATCAAAATAGGAAAGTTGTACAAAAAACATTGTATGGTATTTATGTTAAAAGTGATTTTATTTTGTTCGTGAAATTGTTCAATTCGCTCCGCTCATTTCACAAACGTTTTCACTCACAATTCTTTTTTGATTTAAACTTCAAAAAATGCAAAAGCTATTCTTGCTTAAGCTGATTTTTTGTTTTGTAATTTATAGGAATTAAATTTTATTACTTTGAATCAGTTAAATACTTTTTAACAACAATTTTTAAAACCTTAAAATGACTTACCGATAAGAACATGCAATTTTTTCTTTTTTACACTGTGTTTTGCTTAACGTCAAATCTACTCTTCATTCTTTTGGCATTTTAAGTATTAAATTAACGTCAATACAAAATAATATTTGTAAAATAATAAGAAACTTTCTTTTAGGTGTTTAGATGTGAATAATTATAATTATCGCTTATAGACTACAAGCCCGTCGAAATTTTTCAATTGGTCATTTGACCCCTACTAAATTACCTGCAGCTCGATACTACCATTCGAGATAATCACTTTAGGCACTATGCCGTCAATTCCTATTGGTGCAGGTGAGAAAACAGGTAAGGTAAACCTCCAGACCTAGGAGTTGGGTTTTCAGATAAAATGACTTTTTACGGCATTTCTTAAGTAAACAGGCAATGAAAAAAAAAGACCTCCAAGCTAATCCCTTACAAAAATAGTGATGTCAGAAGTCCCATGTTGGCCCCATTTTTGTGATTTAGTCACGTACGGCATTTGTGCAATAATTTTCGGTTTATTACATACATATATTTTTTAGCGACGCCGTACGAATTAACTCGTATATGGGGGTGAGAAATCCAAGGCGTAACCCTCTTTATTAAAATAGTGTTTGGGTGCGATTTGACTCAACATAAAATTAATTAATTTTAATTGCATGTAATGAAATAAGTATATTTTTTATTATGCCGTACATTTTTCACGGTATCTGTGCCTACTGGAGGAAAATTAATTTCCTTTGAAAAAGTGGTATATTACGGTAAAAAAGTTTTTTATTTTTTTAAAGCAGACAATAGTAAACAATAAAAGTAACATGCCGTACAAAAACAATCGTTCTGAATGGCAAAAAAAATGATTACCAGCAAGAATTTATTTTATTTTAACTACTATTTTCCTAGTCATATAATTTACTAGCGGACCCGGCGAACTTCGCACCACCTAACACTAATGTTTTTCCAATTTTTTTTTTATTTTTACGATTAATTTTTTGTATTTTTTTTTTGTATATTTTCTCGTTAGTTACCAGTTTTACTATTATTTATAGTACTTTGTAATTTATCGGTTAGGTATTTTATTGCGCCACCTAACGGTGGCGTCATAGTACTTAGCTATGTAAAAATTACAGGTGTAAATTTATAACATCTTAACTGCGCCACCTTAGGGTAGCGTCATAATGATTAATTTCGTAACAAACGCGTCTGACTGCTGCAAAATTCAAAGTGCTATAGGAAAAATCGCGGCCTCCGATGCGCTATTTATAGGCACGCTTCCGCTGCCCCGGCCTGCCAGTACCACCGCAAGCGCTACGTCCCGCAATTTTAAATCTGTAATATCTTCGAAAATATTTATTTAAATCTTGTGCTGCATATGACCATATAGATCTATATTAAATTAACAATGTATTTAAGCTATTTAATTGGATAACGATTAATGCTGTATTGGTTAAAATTGCTTCGAAAATTAGCCATTATTTGTTGTAAAAAGTAAATGACCAAAAAAATGTTATTGTGGGATATCCATAAGAGATAGACATATACCTTTGCGGAGGTTTCTGTAGACCTTTTTAATGTGTACAAATTATTATTACATTATGTTGATAAATCTCATAGGGTTCAGCCTGAGTTTGCAATGTAAGCGAAAAAAAAAATAAGAGTATTTCGCCACTATTTAATGAATGTTTTTATACATATAAACCTTGATCTTGAATCACTCTATCTAGTAAAAAAAACGCATCAAAATCCGTTACGTAGTTTTAAAGATTTAAGCATACAAAGGGACATAGGGACAGAGAAAGCGACTTTGTTTTATACTATGTAGTAAAGTGAAGTGATTTGCCATTGTAGGTACGGCATTTCTTTAATGAGATTGATATCATTTTATGGATAAGTTTTTTATCAACGCCGTACATATTAGTTAGTGCAGTGGTAAAAAATCCTGATCGCAAACCTCAATTCTGACCTTTATGAGGAGGTGAAAGCCAAAAAAATTTTAAAACAGTTAATTGTATACCAATTAATCTGAAAATGTATTTACACACTTTTTGCTATTCTATGATTGTAAAACTGCTAATGATAAGTTAATAATAAAAAATATGTTTCAGAATTAGAAGAAGAGTCTGAATCAGAAAGTGAATTGGAGATGTCTGAAGATGAGTAGCCATACGGTGGTGCGGTTGTCTTCTGTTTGGAAATCTCCGATATTTTAGGACCGCTTCTATGGAATTTCCATTACAGAATCCATAAACAAAATGTATGTCCGCATACTTTTGATTTGTAAATTGGAAAGGCATTTTAAAGTTCGTACTGACAGATTGACACATACAAAAAAACTAAATAGACATAACGTCAAACCTTAAACAAACACATCCATGGCAACTGCGATGTCTGGCAGTATCAAAATGGGGTCTAATCTACATCCTTATGAATTACTAATTACAAAAACCTAATTTGAGGACAAACGACGCTACCTACGAACAAATCTCATGAGGACACTTTTGTTAAGAATGAAATGTACTATTTAAATATGACTGTATAAAATTTAATTCAGTGCTGTGCTACTTTTTTAGCCGAATTAATATTAGTAATAAGTCATATCTCCGCCACTGGTCAATGTAAAAGTTTGATATTATTTACGTTTGTGCTAGTTCATGCTAGTATTGTTTGTACCATTCCTACTTTATTTTATATTAATACGCGTTTTCTTGGCACTTTGTTTATTTCATTTCCTAAGCTAGAACGACTCAAACACAATGAGTCCGTTTCGCCAACGTTGCGACGCTGGTTGCTAGCCGAAAACCCATTGGCACAGCTGGCTGAAAGCACAAAATGGCGATAGGACTCCTGTGTGAGCGTTCGTTGTTTTTGTGTTTCTTGACACATGTTTCCCCAACATCCTTTGCTCCCAAGTACCCAACACTTTTGCTAGCCAAGTGCAATACTCTTGTTGGTTATGCTGCACTGATGACGGCTAATGAGCCAGAAACATGCATGTCTGCGGTTACCATTCCTACTTGTAACCATGATCCTTGTTGCGTTGCATTCCGGTTATCCTCCCTTTATTTTATATTAATACGCGTTTTCTTGGCACTTTGTTTATTACATTTCCTGGGCTAGAACGACTCAAACACAATGAGTCCGTTTCGCCAACGTTGCGACGCTGGTTGCTAGCCGAAAACCCATTGGCACAGCTGGCCGAAAGCCCATTGGCACAGCTGGCCGAAAGCACAAAATGGCGATAGGACTCCTGTGTGAGGGTTCGTTGTTTTTGTGTTTCTTGACACATGTTTCCTCAACATCCTTTGCTCCCAAGTACCCAACACTTTTGCTAGCCAAGTGCAATACTCTTCTTGGTTATGCCGCACTGATGACGGTTAATGAGCCAGAAACATGCATGTCTGCGGTTACCATTCCTACTTGTAACCATGATCCTTGTTGCGTTGCATTCCTGTAATCCTCCCTTTATTTTATATTAATACGCGTTTTCTTGGCACTTTGTTTATTTCATTTCCTGGGCTAGAACGACTCAAACACAATGAGTCCGTTTCGCCAACGTGGCGACGCTGGTTGCTAGCCGAAAATCCATTGGCACAGCTGGCCGAAAGCACAAAATGGCGATAGGACTCCTGTGTGAGCGTTCGTTGTTTTTGTGTTTCTTGACACATGTTTCCCCAACATCCTTTGCTCCCAAGTACCCAACACTTTTGCTAGCCAAGTGCAATACTCTTCTTGTTTATGCCGCACTGATGACGGCTAATGAGCCAGAAACATGCATGTCTGCAGTTACCATTCCTACTTGTAACCATTATCCTTGTTGCGTTGCATTCCCGTTATCCTGTAGAGCTATGATATAAATTTTGTCTTAGTAACGATGGTAATATATGTTTGATATATTAATGAATTGTCAATCTATTCTTGAAATAAAATAATCTAATCTAGTCCAGCAATTATTCAACCAGTATATTCTCTCCGTTTCTTGGTTTCATACTTGAGTCGTACCAAGAAACACCACATAGTTCTTCGATAGCCGGATGTTAAAGCTTTTGTACTGGGTGTAAAAGAGAAGCAAAAGATCGACAATTTGGATAGTGTGAGTCTTTCAATTTAATAATATTTGTTGCGAGCAAAGTTTTCAATTTTTTAATTATCTTATTGTGACACTTGAAAATATTTCACTGAACGTATTGCATTTTACATTCACATACACAACCGTTCTATTTCGGTCTAATTCGTCTCAATTAGATTGATTTCTATCTGTATTCTGTATATTGAATACAATTAAACAAACTTGCTTAATTTGCATTGACCTTTTATCTGTAAATTAAATTAAAAAGAAAATTAGGTACCTTATTAGTTATTTCGCAGGTTTACTTTCATATTCAGTTTTTGCATTTAAAATAGTCCTTATTTGATTTATTTTGCATTTTTAACTACCTTTATTTGAAATGGAAGCCATGGGTGATTTAGTTTCTAAAAGGGTTAGAGCGAAGAGTGTTATCACGCGTAATATTAATATGGGATGTTGTAAAAGAGAAGTACCGACTTTTCTTCTTATAAAAGGTTTATTTTAAAGGAATACAGAAATTAATTTAACAAGTAACATATATCAATATGACAATATCTATCAAAATATGACATGTGTCCTTATTTATACAGGGCATCCCTCCACAGTTCGACCATCCTGAAAATCATCTGCCCCAGATGACCCAGATGATTCGCCATCTTCTAACACTCACGGTTTCATGTATTCAGCACACGTTGAACTTATTATTGGACCTTCGTGAAAACCCTCTTTAACGACATCATAGATATCATTTGGTTTGACGGTAACAACCCTATATGGTCCTAAGAACTTTGACTTTAATTTTAGACCTGGGCCTTGTTGGGTTCTTTTTATCGTCAGCAATTCATTAATTTAGTATTTCGTCGAATTTCTTCTTCTTAAATTATAAGCTCTCCTATTCTCTTCTTGTACTTTTAATATTGGCTTTTGAGCTTCCTTTCTCATATCGTCTCAGTTTTCTTCGAAAAGTTTTTGAATTTCTTTTTGTCTCATTAATGCTGCTCTGATAAGTCGAATTAATGCTTCTTTGAACTTTTTCTACATACTTCATACTTATACCATTTTGTCGGATCTTCTAATGATAATTTTGTTAAAACCGGTATTATAATACTATTAATTCGTTCTATTTGCCCGTTGGCCCTTGGCAAACCCGTAGTTATTACATGATGTTTAATTCCTTCTTCCTTACAATAATTTTCAAATTCATCCGATCGAAATGCAAAACCTTTATCAGAAACTATTAGGGCAGGATTACCAAACGTCTTCTTTTGCACTTCCAATCTATCAATAACTTCCTTAGCTGTTGTTGATTTTGTGGGGTACAACCAAACAAATTTCGTAAGAGAATCTATAACTGCGAAAATATGGTTGAAATTTTTATTCTTGGATTCCAATGGTCCTAAATGGTTAATATGGTAAGCATGTAAAGGAATACCTTCTTTATGGAATGAAGGTAAAAACCCTTCTTGTTTTTCTAACTTTTTATTTCCCAATACACAAGGTATACAATTACTTATATGTTTTTCTATTTTATCTCCAAGTTTAGGAATATAAAATTCTCTTAATACTAATTCTTCAGTTTTGTTCACTCCAAAATATCTTTTTTTCGTGACAGCTTCTTATGATTTCGGCTTGCTCATTTTTTATTATACAATTTTTATAGGGTTTTTCAGGGTTTTTCCTTTAAAATGTTAATTATTTTTCTAATTTCCGAATCCTGTTGTTGAGCATTTTTAAATTTAGTCACTAAACCATTAGTTTTTATAACCATGACCGGATTTCTGCTTAAGGCATCTACGTGTCTCATTCTATTTCCTGGCCTATGTTCAATAGAATAGTCAAAATCTTTAAGTAATAATGCCCATCTAGCAATTCTAGTTAATAAATCCCTCTTTTTCATACTTTTTTTGAAATGCTAAACAGTCTGTCACTAATTTGAATTGTACACCCAGTAAATATACTCTAAATTTTTTCAATGCTTCTACTATTGCCAAGACCACTAACTCGTAACTTGAATATTTACTCTCAGCATCTAAAGTTTTCTTACTCATAATTATAATCAATCAATATCAATACATACTATAAAACAAAGTCGCTTTTTCTGTCCCTATTTTCCTTTGTATGCTTAAATCTTTAAAACTACGAAACGGATTTTGATGCGGTTTTTTCCAATAGATAGAGTGATTCAAAAGAAAGGTTTGTATGTATAATAACATCCATTAAATAGTGGAGAAATACTGTTATTTTTGAGGTTTCTAATGTGATGTCGTTAATTATCAATTTTTTTCCGCTTACATTGCAAACGCAGGCTGAACCCTGCGAGGTTTATCAAAATAATGTACTAATTATTTGTACACATTGAAAAGGTCTACAGAAAACTTCAGGATGGTATATTATGTCTACCTCTTATGGATATCCCACAATAACATTTTTTTGTCATTTACTTTTTACGACAAATAATGGCTAATTTTCGAAGCGATTTTAACCAATACAGCATTAATCGTTATCCAATTAAATAGCTTATATACATTGTTGATTTAATATAGATCTATATGGTAGTTTACAGCACAAGATTCAAATGAATATTTTCTAAGATATTGCAGATTTAAAATTGCGGGACGTAGCGCTTGCGGTGGTACTGGCCGGCTGGGGCGGCGGCAACGGAGGCCGCGATTTTCCTTATAGCACTTTGAATTTTGCAGTGATCGGACGCGTTTATTACGAAATTAATCATTATGACGCTACCCTAAGGTGGCGCAGTTGAGATGTTATAAATTTACACCTGTAATTCTTACATAATTAAGTACTATAACGCCACCGTAAGGTGGCGCAGTTGATATCTCATATATTTAACAGAGCAAAACTTACTTACCTAAGAAATATGACGCCACCATTAGGTGGCGCAGTTAATATATAATATAACTAACCGATAAATTACAAAGTACTATAAATAATAGTAAAAACTGGTAACTAACGAGAAAATATTGTAACGGGATAACCGTAAAGGAAGGGACCTTAATTTGAAAGATTGTTGATGACAGTTGATTTTTAGAAGTTTCTAAAAATCAACTGACTATTTTAAATAATGTTTCTAGAAAATTCTAGAAACTTCTAAACACACTGACTAGATTAAATAATGTTGTATATAAGGGGATGCATGGGCAGTTAACGTCAGTTCAAGTTCAAGTATTCACAAGAGTTCATTGTATTGTCAAGTAGTTAGACGTTATCCAGCAGAGTTCTGTGTATCTTAACAATTTTGTAAATAAATTGTGTAAAAGTCCCCATAAGTGTTTCAAATTGGTGTCAGGTGTTGGGTGAAGATATAAGAATGCCTGGAAAAAAGATAAATGAACTATTGGTGGCTGAGCTCAGAAGAGAGCTCGAAGAATTAGAGTTGGAAACTACTGGGAGCAAATCCGTATTGTTGAGAAGGCTCCGTGAATACTACGTAAATAATAATTTGGACCCTGACGCTGTGGAGTTTGATGACCCAGCTCAAAAAGCAAATTCGAAAATATCGCAACAACTTTCCCAACTATCACAAAGAATGACGAGCCAGCAAGAGAAACAGACGCAACAACTGTCCCAGTTGTCCAGTCAGATGAGCAGCCAGCGCGAAGATATGTCCCAGCTATCATAACGAATGACGAACCAACAAGAGAAGCTATCCAGTCAGATAAGAAGCCAGCGCGAAGAGGTGTCCCAGCTATCACAACGAATGTCTACCCTACCAGAAGAGTTATCCAGTTCCTTCTCCCAGCAAATATCGCAATTGCGCTCCGAAATATGCACTCTTCGTGACGAGCAAAATCATCTGGTGGCCAACTTGCGAGACGAGCAAAACCAGCAAGTGACCAACTTAAATCAGCAAGTGGACAACTTGAACCAGCAAGTCGCCAACATGCGAGACGAGCAGAATCACCAAGTGGCCAACTTGCGAGACGAGATCAACCAGCAAATGCAGTCCGAAATAAGGAAGCTTCAACGAGAACAGGAAGCTTGTCGTCGAAACCAGCCCATCCACCACGGCAACGGAGATGCAGAAACGATGGAAACCTGCCACGTAGACATCGACCGACGAGGAAACGGGGGGGCGACCCAGGTACGAACTACGATGAAACCCCCGACCTTCGATGGAAAGATTTCCTGGCCAAATTACCTGAAACAATTCGACTTAGCGGCCAGAGCTAATGGATGGTCATCCCAGGAGAAGGCCTTGTCCTCAACCGTAGCTCTGCGAGGCATAGCTTTAGACGTCTTGCAATCATTGACACTGGATGAACCTGACAACTTCGAGTTATTGGTGAATCGTCTAGAGATGCGTTATGGTCAAACAACCGGTGTACCGAATGCAGCTAAAGAGCCGAAAACAAAAAAATGGAGAGACTATCCAGGAATTTGAGGCGGAAGTGGCAAGAATGGTACGGCTTGCGTATTCCAATGCAGCGGAGGATTTCCTGAAATGCCTAGCAGTCCAAACCTTCACCGATGGTCTTCGAGATGTCGAGTTGCAGCGCGCTGTACGATTGGCGCGGCCGAAGACTCTTGTGGACGCCTTGACCATTGCCCTGGAGTTTGAGGCGGCGACGTAGGCCTCACGTGGAGTTGCTCGACTAAGGGAAATCACCGGTAACTACGACCATGCCGTTCATTCCGTTAGCGACGTTGAAGCGGTAGTAGAGAGATTTATGAAGTTATCTCCAAAAAGAAGGCGCCCAGTGAGATGCTGGAACTGCGGAGAACTAGGCCATATAAGAAATACTTGCCCCCATAAAGAAAAATCTCCTGCTGAAGTACCCCAGCAGCAGGAAAACTTTAAACGGGTCGACTCCTGGAGGGCGACTTCGACCCCAAACATTCCCGAAGTCCCTCACACCATTAAATTGGCAACTCTGCGACATTACGTGGACAGCTTATATGTTGATGGCCTCCTTGATAAGAAGAATATTAGCATGCTGGTAGACACTGGAGCTACAAAAACTATCGTCCGACCAACCATCATTATGCGAAATAAGATGTTGCCTACCAGTTGGAGACTGCGTACCGCTACCGGAGATTCTGCTAGAGTCTACGGTGAGATACAGGTGACGCTACAGTTTGGTTCAACCTCACTTGTTCACTCAGTGCTGGTGGCTGACGTTGATGAAGATGTTGTTCTGGGCATGGATGTTATGCTCCACTGTGGTTTTCATTTGGATCTTCGCCAACGTATCCTTCGTACTGGTAATGAAGAAATATTCCTGCACCGAAAACAAGTTGACAATGCCTCGATTAAGCTAATCGATGATATCGAACTTCCGGCAAGCTGCGAATGTGTCGTCACAGCGCGGTTGGATGGACTGGAGCTAGATGGTGCCCCAGCCATGATAGAGCCGAAGAACCATGACCATGAATTGGGAAACGGACTCCTTGTGGGTAAGACTCTTGTTAGATCCGCCAAAGAGGTACCCATCCGAGTTATCAACTTGAACGATCATCCAGTTCTTCTCCGAAAGGACACGGAAATGGGAAGTTTAGAACCGGTAATGGCCATAATTCACAAGATAAATGTTACGGAAAGAGATGAGACCAACGAAATTGAACAATTAATGACAAAATTAGACCCCTCTTTGTCAAAATTAGAAAAGAAACAGGTAAGAGATCTACTTTACCGTTATAAACCTGTATTTGGTTCTAAAAGTAAACTGGGAAGAACTGATGTTGTACAACATAGAATTGACACCGGTGATGCAAGTCCGATTCGACAGGTACCCCGAAGGATGCCTCAAGTTAAAAAGGAAGAAGCAGACAGAGCCCTTAAAGAAATGATTCATAATGGCATAGTCGAACCATCCAGTAGTCCGTGGGCTTCTCCTGTGGTATTAGTGAGAAAGAAAGACGGATCAATGCGGTTTTGTGTCGACTATCGAAAGCTAAATGATGTCACTAAGAAGGACAGTTATCCTCTGCCAAGGATGCCCTCGACGCTTTGGCGGGTTCTACTCTGTTTTCTACCTTGGACCTTAAAAGCGGATACTGGCAAGTTAAAATGAATCCTGCAGACAAAGAAAAGGCTGCCTTTACCAGTGGATCAGGGTTATGGCAATTCACGGTCCTTCCATTTGGCCTCTGTAATGCTCCTGCGACATTTGAACGACTAATGGAGAACATTCTGCGGGGTTTGTCATGGGAAACTTGTCTAGTTTATCTAGACGACATCATCATAATGGCTAAGACCTTTAAGGAACATTTATCTAACCTGGAAGAAGTTTTTAAAAGATTACAGAACGCCAATCTAACATTGAATGTTAAAAAATGCCACTTGTTCCAGAGACAGGTCAACTATTTAGGACATAACGTAAGCAAGGATGGCGTTGCTGTTGACCCCGCTAAGATACAAGCCGTTCAGGAATGGCCAATCCCTATCGACAAACATCAGCTCCAGAGTTTCTTGGGTCTTTGTTCCTATTACCGACGATATGTCAAGAATTTTGAAGACATCGCCAAACCCTTGACACGTTTGACAGAACAAAATAAGTCCTTCTGTTGGGATCAGGAATGTCAAAAGGCGTTTGAAATATTGAAAAAACAGCTTACGTCAGCACCTGTTCTTGCTTTTCCACTTCCTGATGGTAAGCTTATTCTGGACACCGACGCCAGCAATGTGGGAATTGGAGCGTCTTGTCACAGCTACAAGACGGTAAGGAAAGAGTGGTTGGTTACTTCAGCAAAACTTTATCGAAAGCTGAAAAGAACTACTGTGTAACTCGGAGGGAACTGTTAGCAGTTGTAAGATCCGTCGAACACTTTTATAAATATTCGTATGGCAGAAAATTCCCGATCAGAACAGACCATGCCAGTTTAAAGTGGCTACTAAGCTTTAGGAACCCAGAAGGACAGAGCGAGATGGCTCGAAAAATTGCAGGAATATGATGTTGAAATCGAGCACAGACCTGGAACCAGACATCGTAATGCTGATGCACTTTCCAGAAGACCATGTCAACCTGATTGCCCCCATTGTACCCGTATGGAGCAGAACGAGGAAAAACTTGCCTTAGTTAAGGTTGTGCCAGAAGACAAGAGCTCTATGCTGGAGGAGCAACAAGAAAACGATCCCGTTCTGAGAAAGATTCGGGAGTGGAAGAGAATGGACCGTCGTCCGTTGTGGAGAGAGATATCATTATCCTCTTCTGCTTTAAAAGCATACTGGTCCCAATGGAACTCTTTAATTTTGGACGGAGGGCTCGTTAAAAGACTTGTGGAAAATTCCGAGGGCACAGAAACAAGGAAACAAATAGTGGTCCCAAGAAATGCTGTACCAGAAATTTTAAAACAGATGCATAATGATAGTTCTGGAGGACATCTGGGTATCACGAAAACGCTGCAAAAGATCCAAAATAGATTTTACTGGGTAAATTGCACTAATGATGTTAAAGATTGGTGTCGTAAATGCACTACATGTGCCGCCAGTAACGGTCCGCACCGAAAACCAAAGGCGGAAATGCAGCAATACCTGGTTGGAAGTCCTTTTGAAAGAATCGCAGTAGATGTATTGGGGCCACTTCCACAGAACGATGTAGGAAAAAGTACATCTTTGTTGTAATGGACTACTTCACTAAATGGGTTGAAGCATATGCAGTTCCCAATCAGGAAGCCTCCACTTTAGCAGATATATTGGTTGAAGAATTCGTAAGCCGATTTGGGGTACCACTAGAATTATATTCAGACCAAGGAAGAAATTTTGAGAGCAAGCTGTTTCAAGAAGTTTGCCAAAGATAAGGCATCTACAAAACGAGAACCACAGCGATGCACCCTCAGTCTGATGGAATGGTGGAACGAATGAACCGGACTATAACCTACTATCTGTCAAAAGTGGTGTCAGATTGTCAGAGGGCTTGGGATCAACATATTCCACTATTTCTAATGGCAATTCGATCGGCCATCAACGAATCAACTGGCCAAACGCCTGCGAAGGTCCTGTTCGGTAGAGAAATGAGGCTACCATGTGACTTGGTGTTTGGTTGTAAACCTGGTGAAGAAATGGGACGTGAACAATATGTCACCGACCTTCAGAATCGAATGGAGAATATACACAACCTGGTGCGTGGAAAACTACAATTATCTAGTGATCGGATGAAGAGGTACTATGACAAACGGACAATGGAAAAGAGTTACCAAGTTGGAGATTTAGTCTGGCTCTATAACCCCCGACGGCGTCGAGGTATTTGTCCCAAATTACAAAAGAACTGGGAAGGTCCTTACACCATCAAGAAGAAGATTAACGATGTCATTTATCGGATCGTGAAAATTCCCAGAGGGAAACCCGTTGTGGTCCATCATGATCGTTTGGCGCCTTACCAGGGAAACCACAGTGGAGATGCGCAGCAACTCCAAGAAGATGGTTTGGCTGGCTCAGGGAGTGTGCGGGATTCCGATGTAGGTAATAACATTCCAGGAGGAATGAATCTAAGGAGGGGGCAGTGTAACGGGATAACCGTAAAGGAAGGGACCTTAATTTGAAAGATTGTTGTTGACAGTTGATTTTTAGAAGTTTCTAAAAATCAACTGATTATTTTAAATAATGTTTCTAGAAAATTCTAGAAACTTCTAAACACACTGACTAGATTAAATAATGTTGTATATAAGGGGATGCATGGGCAGTTAACGTCAGTTCAAGTTCAAGTATTCACAAGAGTTCATTGTATTGTCAAGTAGTTAGACGTTATCCAGCAGAGTTCTGTGTATCTTAACAATTTTGTAAATAAATTGTGTAAAAGTTCCCATAAGTGTTTCAATATAATAAAAAATACCAAAAATTAATTGTAAAAATAAAAAAACAAATTGGAAAAGACATTAGTGTTAGGCGATGCGAAGTTCGCCGGGTCCGCTAGTAAACAAATAAATTATCTTCCTGAGATCTTTGTAACAGAATTGATCCATAGCTATCTTGTGACGCGTCACAATGTAATTCGGTATCAGCTTCTTGAGAATAAATTTTTAAAACTGGCGTTTTAAAAGTATTTCCTTCAGCTTCTCAAAGGATTGTTTTTCCTTATCTTTAAATTTAAAACCATTATTTTTCTTCATTAAATCACTAAAATGGTACAAATTTTCTAAAATATCCCGTCAAACCTAAAAAACTTTGTACTTGCTTGATATTAGATGGTTCTAGAAACTTCATAACTGCTTTTGTTTTTGCTTCTGATGGTAAAATTTTTCCTCCTTCTAGAATATGTCCTAAAAACTCCACTTTCTTTTCCATAAAATGACATTTTTTCATATTTATTTCTAAGCCATATTCTTTAGCAGTTTCTAACACCTTTTCTAGTTTATCCACAGCTTCATCTTCATTAACTGCTGGTACGAACAGATGATCCATGTACGGTAGTGCAATTCCCTGTTTTGCTAATAGTCCACTGCGCACAACGCTTTTTTTAAAATGATTAATACATACTTGAAACTTTGTGTATAGCTTCCTATTGACGAGTCCAACAAAGTTTGAAATTATCTAAATTTAAAACTGCTGCTTTTTCGAGCTAGAAATAAACGTAATATTTAAGCAAAAACGCAGCAATAAATTTGTCGGACAATGTGTGCTTTTGATTTAATACTTAATTATAAAAAAATTGTGTAAAAATGAATTATATATATATATATATATATATATATATATATATAAACAAGGTGCCAAGAAAACGCGTATTAATAATAAACAAAGGGGGATAACGGGCATATAACGCAACAAAGGATCATGGTTACAAGTAGGAATGGTAACCGCAGACATGCATGTTTCTGGCTCATTAGCCGTCATCAGTGCGGCATAACCAAGTAGGGTATTGCACTTGGCTTGCAAAAGTGTTGGGTACTTGGGAGCAAAGGATGTTGGGGAAACATGTGTAATGAAACAATAAAAACCAAAACAACGAACGCTCACACAGGAGTCCTATCGCCATTTTGTGCTTTCAGCCAGCTGTGCCAATGGGTTTTCGGCTAGCAACAGTGAGTCCGTTTCGCCAACGCGTTACATATATATATATATATATATATATATATATATATATATATATATATATATATAAGGGGGAAAATTAATGGGCATGTACGCAAAAAGGATCATAGGGTCACGAATAGGGAATGGTAACCGCAGACATGCATGTTTCTGGCTCGTTAGCCGTCATCAGTGCGGCATAACGAAGTAAGGTATTGCACTTGGCCAGCAAAAGTGTTGAGTACTTGGGAGCAAAGGATGGTAGGCAAACATGTATTAAAAAACAAAAAACAAAAACAACGAAACTCACACAAGAGTCCTATCGCCATTTGTGGCTTCGGCCAGCTGTGCCCACATTTCGGGGCTACGAACAGCGTCGCCGCGTTGGCGAAACGGACTCATTGTGTTTGAGCCGTTCCAAGCCCAGGATGTAAAACAAAAATGGGGTGCCAAGTATGCGTACCTATAACAAACAAAAGGGGGAAAATTAATGGGCATGTACGCAAAAAGGATCATAGGGTCACGAATAGGGAATGGTAACCGCAGACATGCATGTTTCCGGCTCGTTAGCCGTCATCAGTGTGGCATAACCAAGTAAGGTATTGCACTTGGCCAACAAAAGTGTTGAGTACTTGGGAGCAAAGGATGGTAGGGAAACACAATGAGTCCGTTTCGCCAACGCGGCGACGCTGTTCGTAGCCCCGAAATGTGGGCACAGCTGGCCGAAGCCACAAATGGCGATAGGACTCTTGTGTGAGTTTCGTTGTTTGTGTTTTTTGTTTTTTAATACATGTTTCCCTACCATCCTTTGCTCTCAAGTACTCAACACTTTTGCTGGCCAAGTGCAATACCTTACTTGGTTATGCCGCACTGATGACGGCTAAAGAGCCAGAAACATGCATGTCTGCGGTTACCATTCCCTATTCGTGACCCTATGATCCTTTTTGCGTACATGCCCATTAATTTTCCCCCTTTTGTTTGTTATAGGTACGCATACTTGGCACCCCTTTTTTGAGGTGCCAAGAAAACGCGTATTAATATATTGTTACGTTCTAGGGGTTCAAAATAAAATCACTGCTGAACGAAAATGTCTAATTTATTTACACACTACAAACTAAACGAATTATAACTAAATAACTAAACTAACTATAACACACTAATTTATGTACAACAATTAACTTCGATTTATATTCCCTATTTATTTTCACTTCGTAGATCGCTCGAATATTTAAACTGTCGCTGTTAACTTTTTACTTCTTTTTTGTGGTCCGCCGTTCTCCGCTTATATACCAGTCCACCGCTTCCAGAAGATCCTTCGAAAACAGTTTCTCGACTCGCGTAGAAGAAAAGGAGTATTCTCGATCGTACGCGTGGTCACCAGACTTCCGGGAATCAGTTGTTTACCTAGCGCTATCAGGGCGACAGGAGCGTACTAGGGAAGTCTCGCTCGTTACACTGCCCCCTCCTTAAGACGTTCGGTCCCCGAACACCTTGGTTGGTATGTCTGAACCTACAGGTATCTCCCTTTCTGCAGCTCCCTTGCTTTTCGAAATAGCAATCCACAGTTTTCTCCTTCATTGTGTTTCCGCTCGGGTTGAAAATGCACACGAGTATCTCTATTCCTGTCTTATGGAAAAGCACCTCGAGCATGTTCCGGCCGACTCTCCAGTTGAGTTGATCTAGACCACAACCCAACTTAGGCACAGCCAGCTTCTTCACTTCCAACCTGGTGAGTTCGTTTCTTAGGTTCAGCAAGGTATTCCACATACTTCTATAGCTAGGCTTGTGATCGGAAAACCTCTTAGTCACCATGTAGAAGAGGTGACGATGACCGTCAGTGAGACTTAGAATTTTTCCGGGATGGGGCTGTTGTCTGGAGAGCTCAGATACACGGCCAAACTTCTTCCTGAAGACTAATGCTATTCCCCTGGACATACGCAGATCTTCGGCGACACAATGGGCTAGGGAATAATCTCCAGGCACAGAGAAGAGGTCCTGCTGCTGCTCGGTGGTAACTCCGAATCGTGCCTTCCCAGTTCCACCATAGTTCTCCATGAACTGGTCGAAACTCATCTCAACATGCTCTGGGCTGGTCGTCCGTCTCAGATGGGCCTCGTCTTGTTCGTCGTAGTCCGCCTCGTATTTCGCCAACCGATTTACATGGACCACGCGCCTCTTGCCCCTTGGTAGTTTTTGTATACGGTACACTAAATCATTGATCCTCTTTACCACTCTGTATGGACCCTCCCAACTCCTCTGTAGCTTAGGTGATAATCCTCTCTTCTTCTGGGGGTTGTACAGCCAGACCTAATCTCCAGCGTTAAAACCACCTTCTGTAGCTTTGCTGTCATAGCGGGTCTTCATTCGGTCACTAGCTACTTGTATGTTTTGTCGAACCTTCTCATAAATGTAGTGTAGCCTGTCCCTCAATGTGCTTACGTAGTCCTCACCAGCTATCTTTGTTCCGGGCTTACATCCAAACTCTAGGTCACAGGGTAATCTTATTTCCCGGCCGAACATGACACAAGCTGGTGTCTCTCTAGTAGACTCTTGCACGGCTGATCTGTAGACCATGGTGAACAGATGAAGGTACCGGTCCCAGTCTCTTTGATGGTCAGAGACCACTTTAGCCAAATATATTCCCACAGTTTTATTTATTCTTTCGACTAGGCCATCTGACTGTGGGTGAAGAGGTGTTGTCCTGGTATTCTTGACTCCGAGTATTTCACAAATGCTCTGGAATAGGCCAGACTCGAAATTTCGTCCCTGATCAGAATGTAGCTCCAGTGGCACTCCAAACCGACTAAACATCTCTTTTATCAGCACGTCTGCCACTGTCGAGGCCTCTTGGTTTGGGATGGCATGTGCTTCAACCCATTTGGTAAAGTAATCCGACGCCACCAATATGTACTTGTTCCCATCGTCGGTCTCTGGGAATGGGCCTGCGATGTCTATAGCAACTCTTTCCATAGGACTGCCTACGTTATACTGATTCATTGGCGCTCGTCGTTTTCCTCTTGGGCCATTCGTTGAAGCACAAAGTCTACATTTTCGGCACCAGTCCTTGACGTCTTCTTTGCAGTTGACCCAGTAAAAACGTTCTCTGATCTTTTCCAACGTTTTCTTGATGCCGAAGTGTCCACCGGAGGTTCCATTATGAAGTTTCTCCAATACTTCTGTCGTCCGACTCCGGGGAATTATCAGCTGAGTCCTAGCTGCAGTACCCTCGTCATTCTCGACGGACCTCTTCAACAATCCATCCTCTAAAATGATGGAGTCTCACTGCACCCAGTAGGACTTGACCCTAGGACTCAGGTGACTCACTTCTTCCCATCTTGGTCTCTGTCCTTTTGCTTTCCAGTCAAGCAACATCTTTAGTTCGGTGTCACCTTCTTGGTCTCGCTTTAGGGATTCTGGCAGCCAATCTAGTTCCACGACGGTTGTTCTTAAGCAGAATTCCTTCTCTTCTGCTTTGCTGCAGTCTTTGCAATCAGAAGGACAAGGTCGTCTAGATACTGCGTCAGCGTTGCCATGTGACTTTCCGGCCCGATGTTCCACAGAAAAATGATATTCCTGCAGCCTTTCTATCCATCTCGCAACCTGACCTTCTGGGTTCTTGAATTGTAGAAGCCACTTCAAAACAGCATGATCTGTTTTTAGAAGGAATTCGCGACCGTACAAGTATTTATGAAAATGTTCCATGGACTTGACTGCGGCGAGAAGTTCTCTCCTCGTATCACAATAGTTACGCTCAGGCTTCGACAGGACCTTGCTGAAATATCCTATAACTTTCTCTTGGCCATTCTGAATTTGGGATAATATGCCTCCTATGGCCGTGTTGCTTGCGTCCGTGTCCAATATAAACCTTCCACTAGTCTGAGGATAACTTAATATAGGAGCTGTTGTTAGTGCTTGCTTTAGTCGATTGAAAGCATCCTCGCATTCGGTATCCCATTTGAAGTCCCTTCCATCTTCCGTCAGTCTTGTTAGAGGCTTCGCGATGTCAGCAAATCCAAAGACGAACTTCCTGTAGTACGTGCACAAGCCAAGAAAACTCCTTACTTGGTGCTTGTCCCGTGGTACTGGCCATTCTCGTACAACCTTGACTTTGTCTGGGTCGGCACTGATGCCATCTGCAGATACTACATGTCCTAGATATTTCACTTCTTTCCTGAAGAGGTGGCATTTCTTTGGACTGAGTTTTAAATTTGCAGTGCGTAGCCTCTCAAGGACGTCTCTTAGATTCTCCAGGTGTTCGTCGAATGTCCGGCCGAATACTATGACATCGTCCAAATAAACTAAGCACGTCTTCCATGACAATCCTCGAAAAATGGTTTCCATTAATCGCTCGAAAGTTGCAGGTGCGTTACAAAGACCAAATGGCATTACTGTGAACTGCCGCAATCCTGTCCCAATAGTAAAAGCTGTTTTCTCTTTGTCTTTGGGATCCAATTCCACCTGCCAATATCCACTCTTCAAATCCAGCGTGGAGAATCATTTCGAGCCAGAAAGCGTGTCCAAAGTGTCGTCAATCCTTGGAATGGGGTAGCAATTCTTCTTGGTGACTTCGTTCAGACGACGATAGTCAACACAAAATCTGGTGCTGCCATCTTTCTTCTTCACCAAAACCAGAGGTGATGACCAAGGACTATCAGATTGCTCTGAACGTCACTGTATTCATGAATCAGTTTCTTCACCTTGCTAATATGTTCTGGTGCAAGTTCTGTGCAGGAAGAAGCCAATGTCTCAAATAATATCTTCGAACTCTTCTCGCTTCTTGGTAGCGGGTTCTTCACATCCTGAACGCTTCCTGTCACACAAAGCACGGAACAGCTTTCTCCCAGGATCGTACCTTTCTTCAAGATCACAGGGTACATGTTGGTGTTCAACATTCTCACAGGAACTTCGTTTCCGCCTCTCACCAAAGTTTTTCCGACTAGCAGTCCTTTCCCGAGGTTACTCTCACTGGCTGGTTCGATGAGTCTTATACAGCTATCTCGAAGGTCTCTATCTAAATACCCCTTCACTATGGTTTCCGCCTGTCCACGTAGGTGAACATCTTTGCTGAGTAAGACTCGAGTCGTGATATCTTCACATCCCAGGAATGGAATTTCCAGACTTCCGATCCTCAGAACATCGTTTCTTATATCCATTTGGAAGCCATTACCCTTAATGACATCCATTACCAAGATGACTTCCTCCATGATATCTGCCACCAGCACCTCATGTTCGAGAGACCTGTGATGACGATCCTCTTCTTTCCATGTATTGGCACGTCTTCTCCAGTTGCAGTCCGTAAACGAACCATCGCTGGTAAAGTTTTTCCATTTCCTTCAACTACACTCCGCTTAACTATAGTTCGGGTTGCGCCAGTGTCGACTAACATTTTTACGGACCTCCCATTAATTTTACCGTCGACATAAACACTTGAAGAGATGGCCTGAATAATAACCTCAGGGGCATTGTCGTGGCGGGTCGGTTTATGCCCCTTCTTGCCAACCCGCTTTAGTTTTCCTGTTCTTGGCGTTGTGGTTTAAACGGCTTCTTGCAGTTACGCCGAATGTGTCCTCTTTCGCCGCAGTTCCAGCAACTTGGTCCACCATTACGTTTCTGCTGGAGAACTCGGCGAACTACGTCTTCAATACTCTCGTCGCAGACTGGCGAATCATCAAGCTGTCTCACTTTGCTCTGTCCTCTGTGCGAAGCTTATTTAGCGACTTCAAATTCTAGGGCATGGGCCAGGGCGTCATCTAGGGTTTTGGGCCGGGCCAACCGCAACGTCTGCTGAGTCTCCGTGTCTCTTAACCCATCGACGAAGGTCTGGACAGCAAGTTGTTCTAGGAAGCTGTCCGGTGCTGAAGGATAGGCTAGTCTTACCAACCTTGCTATGTCTGCTTCGAATTCCTGCAAGGTTTCTGCACTCTTCTGATGGCGACTCTTGATTTGTGCGTGATACACTTGTTGGAGATGTGCATCACCATATCTCATTTGCAGTCTACTTGTCAGAGTCTTATAATCACCTTGTTGACTTACAGGAATGGTCTGAAGGATATTCAGTGCGTCTCCTCTTAATGCAACAATTAAGGCAGTTGCTTTCTCTTCATCGTCATAGCAGTTGGCGTTGGCTGCTGCTTCATATTGTTTCTGGTATGTGCTCCAGGGTGTTTTGCCATCAAAAGTTGGAGGTTTGATCTTTGTTCGGCCTGGCTCACCCCGTTCTCCCAGCTTAACCGAACAATATTTGCTGAAGTTCTTACTCAATCGCTCTTTCATGGTTTTCACCTGTTCTTCCAATTTTACCTGCATTTCTTCCTCCATATTAACCAATCTGCCTTCAATGTTTCCAACCCTGTCTTCAAATTTTCCAATTATATCGTTCACGTTCCCCATCTCGTCTTTTACGTTTCCCATTTCGTCTTTTACGCTTCCAATTTCGTCTTTTACGCTTCCAATCTTATTTTCCAGTTTTGAGTAATTATTCTTCAACTCATTTTCAATGAATGTCAATTTATCTCCCAAATTATCTTCCATTTTCTAAGTGTTTTCTTCCATTTTATTCTTCATTTTCTGGGTGTTTTCTTCCATTTTATTCTCCATTTTCTGGGTGTTCTCATCCATTATATTTCTAGTATTTTCTTCCATTTTATTTGTGTTTTCGTCCATTTTATTTTCCATTTTCCTAATATTTTCCTCCATTTTATTTGTGTTTTCCTCCATTTTCAAGCTTATTTTTTCAAGGGCTTGCTTGAAAAATTCCATTGTCGCCTGATCCATTTTCTTCGCCTGTAATCTCGTTACTGACATTCAAAATATTTAACAATGAAGTCCACAATTTAAATTAACACAGCAGTTCAATTTACCCCACACCTGACACCAATTGTTACGTTCTAGGGGTTTAAAATAAAATCACTGCTGAACGAAAATGTCTAATTTATTTACACACTGCAAACTAAAAGAATTATAACTAACTATAACACACTAATTTATGTACAACAATTAACTTCGATTTATATTCACTATTTATTTTCACTTCTTAGATCTCTCGAATATTTAGACTGTCACTGTTAACTTTTTACTTCTTTTTTGTGGTCCGCCGTTCTCCGCTTATAAACCAGTCCACCGCTTCCAGAAGATCCTTCGAAAACAGTTTCTCGACGCGCGTAGAAGAAAAGGAATATTCGCGATCGTACGCGCGGTCACTAGACTTCCGGGAATCAGTTGTTTACCTAGCGCTATCAGGGCGACAGGAGCGTACTAGGGAAGTCTCGCTCGTTACAATATTAATACGCGTTTTCTTGGCACTTTGTTTATTTCATATCCTGGACTTAGAACAACTCAAACACAATGAGTCCGTTTCGCCAACGTTGCGACGCTAGTTGCTAGCCGAAAACCCATTGGCACAGCTGGCCGAAAGCACAAAATGGCAATAGGACTCCTGTGTGAGCTTTCGTTGTTTTTGTGTTTTTTTTTTTGTTTCTTTACACATGTTTCATCAACATCCTTTGCTCCCAAGTACCCAACACTTTTGCTAGCCAAGTGCAATACCCTACTTGGTTATGCCGCACTGATGACAGCTAATGAGCCAGAAACATGCATGTCTGCGGTTACCATTCTTACTCGTGGCCTTATTGATCCTTTTTGCGTACATGCCCAATAATTTTCCCCTTTTGTTTATATATATATATATATATATATATATATATTATATATATTAAAAAACGTAACTGGTAAATTTCGCATGTTTGAGGTTCTTTCGTCTTACTTCACTATAAATCTTCATTTTAGCTTTAAAATCCTGCAAATTTGTTGCTCCGTATAATAGTTATTTACGTACCAAGGGAAGTAAGTAGACGTTTGCAGTCGAGGAGGGATATTAACGCTCGAGGCGTTAGCCGAGAGCGGAAACACTTCGAGACTGCAAATTACTTACTTCCCGTGTTGCGTACAATATTTTTTCTACTACCGCGCGCATAAGTCATATTCGAGAAACATTTGTTTTGGTGGCAGGCACCTTTACAATTAAAATACTGTCTTTGTCTTCAATGTGATCTACCGTCATCTGTGTAAGCTCACTTTGCCAACATGCTCCAGATATTCCCATTATTAGGGCCACCTAAAAATATCTTAAAAAAAAATACATATCCTTATCTAATACTTTGGATTTCTTTGGAACGTATTCAACATTTTGTTTTTTTAGTTTTGCAAATGTACTTGTATCTATATTATGAAATACTTGTATCGTAGCTTTTATCATACTGTATATAGACCATAATGACGACGCTTTTAAGGTTTTTGCTTTCTCTGTGAAGAAGTATGTTTAGATTTCAGCCGTTCCATAAAACTTGAATATTCTTTCTTACAACGAAACTCAGATTTATTGGGAAGAAGTTTCTTTTAGTTTCATTTGCTGTCTACAGACAATCAGGAAAATTCGCTCTCGAAATCAATAATTTTAAAACAACCAACCATTTAAAAATACGTACTATAAAAATAACAACGAATTTAATAGTTAATTTAAATTTGACAGCTGTCAAACAGAATAGCTTTGTTAGTAGTAATGATTCTAAATCTAAACAAATATAAATTTTTATAGATATAATTTACTGAAAAATCATTGCTACTATACATATTAATAAATAAATAAAAATAGTAATACAATTATAACTTTATAATTTGTATTTGACATTTAATTTTGAGACAATTCGTAGTTTACCCTACGAACATAACTTATTCTTTGCAGGCGAGTTGTAACCAATCAAAATCGTGTAAAGTAAAAGTCCCATGGGAGTTTGTTTTACATGGTTCTGATTGGACAGAATTGTTTTTTACAATCCCGATGAATGTTTATGATCACTTACACCCCTCAAAAGTATCATGTAAAACGCTATTTTACATAGTGGTAGAAGAAAAAATAATTTTATTATTGTAATCATCGTGAATATCATCAATCACATATTAAATGAGAGATTCGGTTTTAATTGTTCCTCTACTAGCGATTTCCTTCATAACCAAAAAATATTCTTGAACATCTTTATGTCTTTTTATTTTTCTATCTCTTAGTAACCTATGCAAGTCAGCACTATTTATTTTACTAGAAAAATTTTTCAGAAGGGACATTTTCAATTTTCTCCAAGTATTAATTCCAGTTTCTCCTTAAACAAATAATTTAGCAAGTCCAGTTAAAGACTTTTTGGCAAAAATAAAAGTATGAAGTTCTCCCCATTTTAAAAGATTAGCTATTTCCTCGATGTCATTTATCCACTTCTTGACATTATAATTTTTACCATCAAAAGGACCAATTGAATCTTCCACATCTATAAAACTAACAGAAGAAGTCTTCGTACAACTTGAAAATGAACATCCAGCTGCATTCTTTTCAACAAATATTTCAGCATTTTCAAATTCTTCTTCTTCATCTGAAACGTCATTATTTTCTACTTGATTGCCTTTTAGTTTTTGAAGATCTGCTAAATAGCTACAAATATTTTTAATCAGTACGTCACTAGCGACATTATAATCAATAAGCAAAATATTTGAAATAGAAGTTAAATCACTAACTGAAAAAGTGTCTTTTATAAATTTAATTTTTGCATTACCTATATTGATCTGAACCAAGTTTAAAATCAAAACCAGTAAATTCGCGAAGTCTTTTTCTGTTGTTTCTATCCCCTTGATAATCAAAAATTAAATTATGAAATACTTTAATTACTGCAACTGGAGCTACCCTAAGATTGTCCGAAATATTTTTAATTTCACCTAAAGTCAACATTTTCTGACCTTATTTAAATATCTTTGCCTTAACAGGAAGTAATTCTTTCAGTAAGAATAATATCTTTTAAATGTCTGATGACAAAAGTTTTCAAATTTTTTTTAAAAATAAAGCTGCAAATATTTTACGAAAAGAGCTTATAATTTCCTAGTAGGTACTCACTATTGGAATGCTGTGGACAGTAAGGAGCTGTATATTGATAACGAATACCTTCACCTTTCAAAAATTGTTGCATTTCTTTAGATACATATTCTCCGCCTCTATCTGATCTAATACATTTCGGTTTCTTACCAAAATAATTTTTCATTTCCCTTACATATTCTTTGATTTTATCAACGACTTCAGATTTTTGTTTTAGAAAATATACTTTGGTAAATCTACTGTAGTCATCAATTAGTGTCATAAAATATTTCCGTCCAGAAGGTGTAACATTTTCCATTGGTCCACAAATATCTGTATGGATTAAATCTAAAATATTAGAAGATTTATTCTTTGAATATTTTTGAAAATTTGACTTCGACATTTTACCTTTGACACATTTGTCACAAATTAATCTCTTATTGCAATTTTTTAAATTAATTCCATATAAAGATTTCTTACTTAACATTTCTTTGACTGATTTTGGATCCTTGTGTCCAAATCTTTTATACCAAGTACCTATGTATACATGCATTACAATCAGAATCCCAAACTAAATAAGCGTATTCAAATATCTTAAATTTATATAAATGTTTTTCTGGCAAGGCAATAGCAACTAGTTCATTTAATTTCTTTATTTCACATGAGTTTCTGTTAAAATCTACTGTAAATCCTTCTTGAACCATTCTTCTCACTGACAAAAGGTTGCTCTGTAATTGAGGAACATAAAGTACATTATTCAATTCTAAATTTACTTCATTATTATCTATGTAACATTTTAATATTCCATTACCAATACCACTTGCTTTAATTTTCTTACCATCAGCAAGATGTACTTCAGTATGTTTAGTTGAAAGTCTTTTAAAGAATTCTGGATTATTTGTTATATGAGAAGTGCACCCAGAGTCTACATACTATGCATTTTTGGTTTTAAATTCTTGTGACTTCATCATGAAACATTCGAAACTTTCTTCACTATTAACTTCTTTAGAATCTTCTTGTATTTGATTCACTCAAGAATAACCTTTATTTTTCTTTTTTTAAAAATAACAATCTTTTTTTAAATGACCTGACTTTTTACAATAATTACAAATTAATTAAAATTTCGACTTATTGACATTTTTAACCTTTAAAACTGCATCTGTACCGTCTGCTTTACTTGAGGATTCTTGCCGTTTTCTATGATCTTGAAGTAATTTTTCTTTTACCATTTCTAAATATGGATCCTTTTCTTCTGTACTTTCTAAAGTCGTTACTAATGTATCATAGCTATCAGGTAAATTGCTTAATAAAAAAGCTACTGAAAGTTGATCTGCTATCTTTTCTCCCTATGTATCAAGTTGGTGAATTAATTCCATTATTGTTGTGATGTGTTCTTCCATATTACCATTTTCGGCTAGTTTCATTTTACACATTCGTTTAAATAAAAATACTTTTTTTGTTAAATTTGGTTTTTCATAGTAATTCTTTAAACAGTCCCAAGTTTCTTTTGCGGTATTTGCATTTCTTACGTTTGTTATTTGATTATTTATCTTCTAATAGTAGACCAATAGTTGCTCTTGCTTTTCTATCATTTGTTGACCATGTTTCTGTTACTGTTACTGGTCTTGGTTTTGATATAACGTCCCATAAATCATCTTTTATCAAAAACATTTTAGTTTTATACTTCCATGTGGCATAATTCTTTCCATTAAGTTTTGAAATTAAAATTTTTGCATCAGTCATTGCAAGATTTTAATGAAATTCTTTTATTGACAATTATACAAAATTAATGACATCAATCAACAACAAAATTATATTATAAAACAAAACAAACTATTAACTACATTGATGTTTCAACACTCACCAATTAAAATCTTCTTTAGTAATTAACTTTTACCTAAAACTTCTTACTCAATTTCTTATTCTACTAGTTAGTCGTCTTCGTTTTACTATCTATTCTACGTCTTTTTCTTCCTTTGTCGTAATTTTAATATTATTTCCTTCGCAGTTTTAGTGTAGTCTTTATTACTTCTATAATTCGTCGTCTTAGGATTTAGGGTTTTTCAATTTACCGTCGTTTCAGTCTTAATTTTACCTCTTCGTCGTTTTAGTTTTGTAATCGTCGTTTTTAACTCGTCGTCTTCTCGTTGTTAATATATCCTTTCTCATAATTATTCTGAATCGTTTTCTCGTCGTAAATGTTTCTGTCTCGTCGTCTTCACGTCTTTTCCACAATAAGAAAAAAATAATCCAATTTTTCTTTGGATCCCGGTTGAGCCCCCAAATTTATAGGATGTTGTAAAAGAGAAGTACTTTTCTTCTTATAAAAGGTTTATTTTAACGGAATACAGAAATTAATTTAACAAGTAACATATATCAATATGACAATATATTGAAATGGATCCTCCTTCCGGAACACCCTCTTTCAATAAAATTCTCGGTCGTGGATTCCAAAATTTTCAAATTGATTGTCCTAAAAATAAATTACAAAAATTATAAAGATAAAAAAAAATCTATTGCTTCTTTCTAAATCTTTCTTCTTCCGTTTTTCCACTCTTTCTCTATATCTTCCTCTTCCAACTACTTTCCAACTCCTTTCCATCTATTTAATACCTTTCTGCTGCTCAGCTCTTTCTCTATACCTTCCTCTTCCTACAATTTTCAAACTCTCTGCTTTTCTGTATCTTTCAAGTTTTGGTTTGTATTACTGTTTGCTCCTGCTTTATTTTTATCTTTCTAATTATTCTTATACTTTTTTTATTTACCTTTCAAATAAATTTTTTTTCTCTTAAATTTTTTGTTAATGACAATTCTATTCAATTTCAATGACAATCTAATCAATAATAAACTCTTAACAACATAACATCCTATCATCTAAACAAAAACAAATTCAATATAAAAAAAATACTTAATCAAGACAACCAAGTTAAAAATCATAGACCACGTTTCAACATTTCACCGAAAGAACGTGCACCACGAAGAAAAATCCATATCAATTTCCCCCAAATTTGATTTGACTTGGTGAATTACTTCACCTTGCCAAATCAAATTTCCTTTCAGTAGGAAAATTTTCTTCACCATCAGTTGTCAAGCTTTTAATTTGGAATATTTCAAATTTACCTAATATACTACCCCTAACATATGAGTCCCCTATCATTATATCTACTTTTATATCTACTTTTACATTCTTCTTTATTCAATTTTTCATTTCTGTTTTACTATTTTTTTATAAAATTCATTCCCCCTTCTTAACATTTATTAAAATGTGTTTTTTAAATTTGTTCCCGCTGTTTTGAAATTTCCCTATACATATAATTTTTATAGACTCCCCCTTTCCTAATATTTTCCTATATATAATTTTCTGATAATTTTAAATACCTTGCCCCTTTCCTGATATTTCCCTCGATACAAACTTTTTATAAGTTTAAATTGCTTTCCCCTTTCTTGATATTTCCCTCGATATAAACTTTTTATAAATTTAAATTGTTTTCCTCTTTCTTGATATTTCCCTGTATATAACTTTATCCTAAATTTAGATTGAACAAAATTCCCCCAGAAATAACTCAAAAACATCTTCTTAAATTTTTCCAGCACAAATATTTCTTCTTCTTTACTAGCAAACCATATCTGTGCCGGCCCATCTAACATCTCACGCAGGTTTTCTCTTATTTCTTCATGGTCTCTACACCATTTTAATTTATTTTTCACCATTCTTATGAAAATTTTCGGATGAGTCTTATTAATATTCCCATTAAATTTATGTTCAATTTTAATTATTCCCATATTAGTTTGATTTTTACTTATATTTTCTTTTTTCAGTTCTTCTAATAACATTTCACGTTCTTTTTCTTGAACTACCTTTATTTCTTTTACTTTTTCTTCCATCTCACTTATTTTATTTCTGTATCTTGTTTTATAATCTTTTCTAAATCATTAAATTTTCTATTTGTATTAGTATTGATTTCTTTGATTTCATCTTTACATTCTTTTATTTCATCTTTACATTCCTTGTTAATAATTGTTTTAATTTTTACTTCTTGTAATTCCTCTAATTCTGTTTTTCTCATTATCATTTCAGTTATTATTTATGTTTTTGTTTCTTCTAATGTTTCTCTATACATTTCCATTTGCTTCTTTATCTCATTTTTGACTTCTTCTTTTATTTCTTTTTTTATAGAATCCATATTCTTGTTCATGTCTTTTTTCATTGTTTCCATATTTAAATTTATTGCTTCAGTATTTTTGTTATTTGCTTCAATATTTTTGTTCATTTCTTTCATTTCTTTTTTCATATAATCCATATTATTGTTTATTTCTTCTTTAATATTTTTGTTCATTACTTCATTGTTTTTGTTATTTAATTCAATATTTTTGTTTAGATTTTTTAACATTTCCATCATTTGTTCCCATGATGAATCCCTTCTATCCCCTATTTTACTATCCTGATTACCCTAATTATCCTGAATACCCTGACTGCCCTGATTATCCTGAATAACCTGATTACCCTGACTTCCCTGACTATCCTGTCCATCCTGACTCTCCTGATTATCAATATTATCCCCTTGCTCTAACATTCTATCTGTAATTTCCTTTCCCCCTCTTAATTTCATACAACTATTTATAATTTATCTAATCTTTCACTCCGAATCACACACCTTTGTTTTCTAATAAAGCAAGCTTGACACCTAATAGTTAAGAAAAATCTCTTACCCTCAGTGCCGAAGCAGCCACACGTTGGGCGCCAATTGAAATGGATCCTCCTTCCGGAACACCCTCTTTCAATAAAATTCTCGGTCGTGGATTCCAAAATTTTCAAATTGATTGTCCTAAAAATAAATTACAAAAATTATAAAGATAAAAAAAAATCTATTGCGTCTTTCTAAATCTTTCTTCTTCCGTTTTTCCACTCTTTCTCTATATCTTCCTCTTCCAACTACTTTCCAACTCCTTCTTGCTGCTGCCTTTCCATCTATTTAATACCTTTCTGCTGCTCAGCTCTTTCTCTATACCTTCCTCTTCCTACAATTTTCAAACTCTCTGCTGTTCTGTATCTTTCAAGTTTTGGTTTGTATAACTGTTTGCTCCTGCTTTATTTTTATCTTTCTAATTATTCTTATACTTTTTTTATTCGCCTTTAAAATAAAAATTTTTTTCTCTTAAATTTTTTATTAATGACAATTCTATTCAATTTCAATGACAATCTAATCAATAATAATCTCTTAACAACATAACATCCTATCATCTAAACAAAAACAAATCCAATATAAAAAAAATACTTAATCAAGACAACCAAGTTAAAAATCATAGACCACGTTCCAACATTTCACCGAAAGAACGTGCACCACGAAGAAAAATCCATATCAATATATATCAAAACATGACATGTGTCCTTGTTTATACAAGGCATCCCTCCACATTAATTGGTATGATTTAGTTGATATAAGTATTGTTACGAAAGCAGAGGTTGCACATAGATAAGAGAAGCTCCAGTCTGCTTATGATGACTTTGACGACTGTCAAAATCAGATTGAAGAATGTGGTTTAGATGCTAAAAATCTAGAAAGGCAATATGAGGAAAGAGTTCGATTCAAAAATGATTATTTTCGTATAATAGGCCTCTTAAAAACAATAGTCCAACCAATTGAAGCTTCATCGGAAGTATATAAAATTGATCGCAAATCTAGCAGTTCAAATGATAATTTGTCAAATAAAATTGTCAACGATTCCAATATAAAATTACCCACATTCTCTTTGCCTCAATTTTTCGCTAATTACGATAAGTGGTCTACTTTCCATGATCTATTCAAAAGTCTTATTTATAACAATAATTCATTAGCTAATGTTCAAAAACTTTATTACAATCTCTTTAAAGGGAGAGGCCGCTGAGATTATTGCTGAATTGGAATTAATAGACGATAACTATTTCATTGCGTGGGATTTACTGGTAAAACGGTATGAAAATAAAAGAAAAATAATTAATATTCACTTACAGAATATTTTAGATTTGCCAAATTTAGTGGAAGATTCTTCAAATTCTTTGAGGCAATTTTTGGATTCATTTTACAAAAATCCTAGAGCTTTGAACAATTTGTTCATTGGGATTCATTTTTGTTACTTTTGTTAGAATCTAGGCTCGATCCCAACACCAGCCGAGACTGGGAGTCAAAGTCATCTGGTGATGACTCAGAAACATTTGAATTTTTAAATGAACGTTACAAAACTTTAAATAAGCATCCCATGAATAAATTTAGTACTCGTCCAAGAACTGATTATGTAGCTAATAAATCTAAAATTTTCAAACAAAGTCATATTACTACTAACCCTTCTATTTTTTGCATAGTATGCAAGGAGAATCATAACACTAATCGATGTCAACGTTTCTTAAATATGCCAGTTGTTTCTAGATTACATGAAATTAGAAAACTCAGAGCATGCACTAATTGCCTAAAAAAGGGACTTTTCTCTTCTGATTGCACTAAAACTACTTGCAAACTGTGCGATCAGAATCAGAAGCATCATACACTTTTGCACTTGAGCAAGAATCAAAATAACAAAAATTCTCAAATAGTGAATGATCAAAATACGATTACTCCAGAAGCAGAATTACCATCAGTAAGTTCACCTTACTCCTTAGGCGTATATGCTCAAAGTGTAAACGAAGTAGTTATCTTATCTACAGCATTGGTTCATATTATTAATTCCAACAATATTCCATTTAAATGTATAGTAATTTTGGACTCTGAAAGTCAATCTTCATTTATGACATCCGAATTATTTCATAAACCGAAAGTAGAGGAGTTCAAGTAAATAAAAGTACTCAAGCTAATATAAAGTCGTTGTTGTCGAATTTTGAAATATCTGTACCTTTTTTAATGCTATTTAAAATAACTGGTATGGTGCCACAATTTAAAATCGATATTTCTTCTATTGAAATTTCTCCAGGTTTGACATTAGCAGATCGCACATTTTTCAAACCGTCTCAGATCTACTTGTTATTAGGTGCGAACATATTCTATGATTTACTCTTACCAGATCAAGTTAGAATGAATATGAATGAACCTCTATTACAAAATTCTAAACTAGGATGGATAGTGTCTGGTTCTATTGGCAAATTTCATAATAAAACAATTCATTCTTATGTCTCTCAAAATTTTGATATATAAAGACAACTGGAAGCGTTTTGGTTATTAGAAGATATTTCTAATGGAAAGTCAATCATATACAGTACAGAGGAAGCTGAATGTGAAGATGATTTCGTAAAAAATGTTTTTTGGGATAAAACTGGTCGATTTGTTGTAAAACTGCCAGTTACGAATAATTTTTCTGAACTAGGTTCTTCTCAGGTAATGATATTGAAAGGATTTCACAATCTCGAAAGGAAATTCTTGCATGATCTTGAATTAAAAGAAAAGTATTCTAATTTTATGAAAGAATATTGAGATCTAAATCATATGACTTTAGTAGAGGATCCAGCAAATAAAACAATATTCTATTTACCTCATCATTGTGTTAAAAAAGAAACACCAATAACTACAAAATTACGTGTCGTTTTTGATGCATCTGCTAAATCAGACAGTGGTCTGTCATTGAATGATGTTCTTAAAGTCGGCCTTACCATTCAGGAAGACGTTTTTTCAATTTTATTGCGTTTTAGATCTCATGCAGTTGCCTTTACAGCGGACATTGCAAAGATGTACCTACCCCCAAGTTTTAGTGTCTCCCGATCAAAAAAATCTCCAATGTATTTTTTGGCGTTTTAATTCCACTGAAAAGCTTCGAACTTATCAATTGAATACCATCACATATGGTACAGGACCAGATGAACGTTGTCGGTATGAATGACATCGAAGATTTTGTGAAAAATGACATGGATTCCAAAATCTTAGGGTTGTTTTGGAATCCTATGCAAGACATTTTTAGATTCACTTCTAACTTCACTATAGGAATCTTACAACTTAGGTAACAAAACAAATTCTGCTTTCAACAATTTCTCAACTTTTTGATTCTCTTGGATTGCTAGATCCAATTATAGTTACTGCTAAAATCATGCTGCAAGATCTTTGGCAACTTAAATCTGATTGGGATGATATAGTTCCTGATAAAATGTGTATCCATTGGCAGAAATTCCTTTCTGATTTTACATACATACATGAAATAAAAATTCCTAGACATTTTATAGTGAGTAATCACGAGTCTATCGAATTGCATGGGTTTTGCGATGCCTCAATTAAGGCTTACGGTGCTTGTATATATTTAAAATCTATTCGTAATAGTAATATTTTTGTCCAATTGAGTTGTTCGAAAAGCCGAGTAGCACCATTAAAAAGTGTAACATTACCACGTCTAGAACTTTGTGGTGCATTATTGCTTATACAGTTATATGAGCGTCTTAGATTATCGTTAAAAAACATTCACATTTTGAATCATCATTTTTGGACAGATTCTACTATAGTTTTGTCATGGCTGCGAATACAACCTAACAAACTTAAAACTTTTGTATCTAAAAGAGTTACTAAGATTCTAGAATCCACAAATTTTTGTCTTCTTGGTCTCACGTTCCAACGAAATTAAATCCTGCCCATATAATATCTCGTGGTGCCTATCCTCATCAAGTAGTGGATAACCATTTGTGGTGGAACGGACCTGAGTTCTTACACAATGACCAAGAATACTGGCCTAAATCTAATTATACTGTTAACATTATACCCGAACTAAAAGAGGTGAAATCAACTGTTTTAGCAACTCTTGTTGACGATAATTTGATCGAAAAATATTCATCATATACCCGATTAATTTACGTAGTAGCTTATTTGTTAAGATTTATAAATAATACCCGTATCAAGAAAGAAAATAGAATTATTGGTCCATTGGAAATTAAAGAAATTCAAATTAGTAAACATACTTTGGTTCGAATAATTCAATTAAAATATTTTCCTGAGGAGCTTCATAATTTGAATAAAAATAAATACGTGTCTAATACAAGTAAATTAAAATGTTTAAATCCTTTCTTAGACGAATTTGGAATTATTAGAGTAGGTGGTTGACTATCAAAATCTAATTTATCAGCTGATGCTAAATTTCCCATGGTACTTCCTGCAAACAGTAACTTTACCAAAATTGTCATTTTAAACGCACATTTAAAGAATTTGCATGCTGGGCCTCAACAAGTCTTATCAACAGTAAGAACTGAATTTTGGCCCATTTGCGGTCGCCGTACAGTTAGATCAATTTTAAGTAAATGTATGATTTGCTTCAAAGCAAAACCGTTAGATTTTGTGCAAAAAATGGGGAATTTACCATTTAATAGGGTCAATATTTCACGTGTTTTTTCTAAAGTTGGCATAGATGATGCTGGACCTTATTTAATTAAAGATAGTAGGTTTAGAAATAAAAAATATATCAAATCGTACATATGTATTTTTATTTGTTTGGTCACAAAAGCTGTACATATTGAACTCGTTTGTGAACTTACTACAGAAGGATTTTTAAATATGCTTAAAAGATTCATTGCTAGGCGGGGTTTATGTAGTGATATTTATTCTGATAATGCTAGAAATTTTGTTGGAGCGAATCGCAATTTACGAGAATTGGCAATTTTATCAGAAACCAATAAGTTAAATTCTTTTTTATTAGATTCTAAAATTCAGTGGCACTTTATACCACCTCTTTCTCCACATTTTGGTGGTTTGTGGGAGAGTGCTGTTCGTTCAGTGAAATATCATCTTAAGAGAATTCTTAAAGACGTTTATCTTTCATATGAAGATTTTTATACATTGCTTACACAGATCGAATCAATTTTAAATTCAAGACCTCTTACTCCACTCTCTGAAGATCCGAATGACCTTCAACCCTTGACTCCAGGGCACTTTATTATTGGTGAACCTTTTAACAGTATTAGAGAGCCTCCTTTGAAGCCATGCGCAGTTAATTTATCTTCTCGATATAAACATATCAAAATTATGGCACAACATTTCTGGACGTGGTCAAAAGAATATCTTCATCATCTTTAAGTAAGGTTCAAATGGAATACCAGCTCAAGCGTTTTGAGGGTAGGATCTTTGGTATTAATCAAAGAAAATTCAACATTACTTATGAATTGGCAAATGGGAAGAATATTGGAACTTCACCCATGATCCGACAATATAGTCAGAGTGGTGACTATTAAAACATTTACCGGAAAAATAAAACGAGCGATCACCAACATCTGTATATTCCCTATCGATTCTTTAAGCTCTATTAACTTCAAGGGGGGCGGCATGTTCAGTGTAGAGCTATGATATAATCTTTGTTTTAGTAACGATGGTAATCTATGTTTGATATATTAATGAATTGTCAATCTATTTTTGAAATAAAATAATCTAATCTAGTCCAGCAGTTATTCAACCAGTATATTCTCTCCGTTTCTTGGTTTTACGAACAGATATACTTGAGTCGTACCAAGAAACCCCACAATAACTCTATTTTTATACCAGTTTTTCTTTTAAAGTAAATAATAATAGATATTTTTTTGTATAATACATAAAAAGTTAATCATACAATTATAAATTATTTTTAAAGGTCATTTAATTTTACAGATGTAACTATAAGTTTTTTATTTTTTTTTTTTTGGAAATATTTGGATATTTTTCTTTTTTTTTAATATTTGTTTAAATATTTTTTTTTTGCATGATAGGACGATTTTGCTTAGTTACCGCGTTTGTTGCCTGATCAGTATGTTGTGTTTACTGAAACAGAACGGTAAGTAATTTACTTACCGTTCTAGAACGGTAAGTAAATAATTGCATATGTGATGTATACAGAGCACTTTTGACATTTTAACGTTATTAAAATGTCAAAAGTGCTCTGTCTAATGTCTAATACGGAAAAATATTTCTATCGTGTAAAAAACGTTATAAGCATCACGAACGCTAAGGAATACCGATCTCAGACAAAAATTGTAGTCGTCGCTCCGCTCCTCTCCAAACAATTGTCTTCGATCGGTAAAATGTCCTTACTGTTCTTGATACTTAATATACTATTACCATTTTCAAGGGCTCGAGGTTGATTTTTACCGAAATTTTGCCTTTTAAGGACCTTTTTTCATTTCAACACATTTTCAAGAGTGAGTAAATTAATTTTTAACTTTATCAGTATAAAACAAGCAGAGAAAAACGGTGTGGCAATGTCTGCGGATCGGTATTGCAATTTTTAGTCATTATTTCATATTACCCATATGAATTTATAAATGCCGTACAGTATTTAATGACCTTAAAATGTAGGAAAAATTTAATGAATTATCTTACAAATTACGTGAGGCATTTTTCCGGATTTTTCGACCCCCACCCACACTGGTGAGATTTCATAAGATTTTCTCTAACTATCTCCCCCTTTCACAAATCTCACGTGGGATTTTTTTAAATTGGTACTTTAACTGTTACCGCGTTCGATTATAAAAAAAAAGTGAGAGGTGTCAAGGGACAACCGGATGGAACGAAGTTCCTTTTAATTAATTAGTGAAGGAATTGTAATTTGTAAACACAACAGAGAGTTTGTAGATTGTACATTATTATCGTCTGTATAAAGTCTCTCCTTACCTAACTCTATCAGCAATATCCGGAACTTGTGCAGAAACACTGTCAGGATACATTATTGTTTTTATTTTCTATTATTTTAATATTTGTTATCTACAAAAAACCTGTATAAACTCAACAAAGTCGCGACACTACTACACTGTTCAAAGCAAAATAGAAAAAAAAATAGTAAATCCATTATTTTCAACAGTTCGTTTCTTTTAACAAAAGTGTCCATTTATACAATACCAGAGGATTAGAGGATATACATCTAGCTAGAATTACTTTTTATTTCAATTTAATTTAAAACACGAATTAACAATTTAAGACAAAATTTTAAAATTAAAATATTTGACAGTAACTGACAGTTAAGGTAATTTGACGTAGGTACCTAACTAGTCAAGTTAAGAACTATTTTTGAAATGTGTATGAATTTATTGATTTATAAAAACAGGATAAAATAAAATATAATACTATTAGGTACTTATTTTTTTTTCTACAGTATTTTCTTGTAAATTAAATTGGTGTCTTTTTAATTGTACTTTTATTAGTATTTATTATATTAGGGTTTCCTATTTAAATAAAGATAGGTATATCTATCTATGAGAGAGAGAGAGACAACATGCGTATGTCGTGTCGTGTCGTGACAAATTTTGGTATGATTTTTTTTTGGCTAGCTCCTGCGTCAGTCGTAACTGTTCGTAACGCCCGAAAGGGAACTTCGTTTCAAAAATACAAGAACATAATTTATTCCATTACTTTTATTTTAAAAACTAGCAATTACTAGTATTTGATTATAAAAATCAATAATATTTATTCTAATTCAGTGCAGTGGTGCTGGTCTGCGGGGTTTGAACAAATACGACAAACACTATTGTGTGAAATTTCGCCATATTTTTATTCTAGAAGCATTTTTGTACTTTAATTTAATTTTACTTTTACGTAATTTTACACCGTTTTCTACTTAAAAAAAAATAAGTGAGATTTGCTAAAAACCCCACTCTCCCCCAAGTGAAAATTACAGAGATTGAGCTTGACCCCCTCTCCCTCCTGAATACATCGCAATTTATGGACGCCCCCTTAGCAACTACAGAAAACATTTTAACTAATAAAACCTTTTTAAAAAAAATTAAACCGCCTTCAAAAAAATTGCTCTAAAAAGCCAGAAATAAAATCTTTATTTCTTAATAAGATTAAAAAGGAGGGTAATTTGCCATTGGAGCCGACTTCAAGGAAATCGAAATCAGATGCCTAGTTGGTTCCAATTTAACTAAGAAATAAAGATTTTATTTCTGGCTTGTTACAGCAATTTTTTTGAAGGCAGTTTAATTTTTTTAAAAAAGTTTTTATTTTATCATTTTTAGTTGCTACTTGATTATTGATGTACTATTTTTAAAACCTTCTAAATACCGTGCAAGAGGTACTGAGTTCAATCCCCAACAATCTCGACATGTAACAATGTGACTTTTTGGAGACATAAGTAAATTGTCTAACACCTAGAAACACGAAGCACGTACGGTAAAGGAAAACATCGTAATAAAACGTAGACCTAATTGTCTGAAATTACCAACACGCATTGAGCAAGAGAATTGATTAAATGTTCATTCCTTCTCCTTGTGAGAAGAGGTCTTTGGCTTTAGAGTGGGACAGTAACGGGCTAATTATTATGTTTTGATGTTACACATCATTATTAGCATATTAAACTAACTGCAGAACTTATTTTATTCATTTTTGTGGTGTTTCTTGGAATATCTTTCACATTGATGACCAGACCTTAATTAAATTTCTATGGGATCACACGGACAGTACGGACACTCTATTCTTTTGAATGCAAAACGATTTTTTTAAATCGGATTATAAATACCAGAGATATTCGGTAACATAAAAAAAACTATGGTCGAATTGAGAACCCCCTCTTGTTTAAAATCGGTTATAGTGGGACAGTAACGCGCCAATTATTATGTTTTTATGTTATACATCATTATTTACATATTATCTTAACTGCCGAGCTTATTCTGTTGATTTTTGTGGTATTTCCTGGAATATCTCTCACATTGATGACCAGACCTTAACCAAATTTTTATGAAACCAATGAGAAACTCTACTCTTTTAAATACACAAAGAATTTTTCAAATCGGCTTATAAATACCGGAGATATTCTTAACTGCCGAGCTTATTCTGTTGATTTTTGTGGTATTTCCTAAAATATCTTTCACATTGATGACCAGACCTTAACCAAATTTCTATGGGACCAATGGGAAACTCTACTCTTTTGAATGCAAAAAGAATTTTTTAAATCGGCTTCTAATACCGGAGATATTCGGTAACATCCATAAAAAAATAAAAAATAAATATGGTCGAATTGAGAACCCTTTTTGAAGTCTGTTAAAAATGTACGACATTGACTTTTCTAATATTTTCTACCACGACCACCTTAAAACAGTTTATAAGTGCCAATTTTTTTTTAAATGTCTGTTTTAATTGGTTTTAGGGTATTTTGATTTATTGTGAAATTCCAAAATTTATACTTTTTTTTTAATTGCCATTTTCCAATATGCACCATTTATTATGTATGGCAATGCTTTATTAAGGTAGTATTTAGTCATGTTTCATCAAAAAAGTGTTTGCCGTACAGAACTTTATGACCTAGGAGGAAAAAAATCAATTAACTCATAAAATGTAAGTAATGTTGCTATAAGTTTTTATAATAATCATAATATTTGGAAGGCATAGTTGTTAATAATTATTTTAAATATTATACTATGTTATGCAATCGTTGCCGTACATTTCTAAATGAAAAAAAAAGAGGGTTGCGCCTTGGATTTCTCACCCCTATATTAATTAACTAGTTGTACTCGCAACGTCGTTCGCGTGGCGTGTGATTGTTGTATAAAAATTTCTTACCCCACCCCATTTGAGGAATGGGAGAGAATTTTTTATACACCAGATGTTAAGTTGAAGGAAGACAAATACATCTGTGAAAACCGCATTCGAATCGGATCAGTAGTTTTCATGTGATGTGCGCAGAAACATACAGACAGACGGACAAAAAAATCTAATCACATTTTTGGGTTCTATTTCGATGTACATGTGACGTCGTTCGCGTGGCGTGTTGATTTTTGTATAAAAATTTCTTTCCTCACCCCGTTAAAGGGGTGGTGGGAGAAAGCTTTATACACCAGATGTTAAGTTGAAAGAAGACAAATACGTTTTTGAAAATCGCACTCGAATAGGATCAGTAGTTTTCATGTGATGCGCGCACAAATATATACATTTCTACAGTTTTATTATATGTATATATATATATATATATATATATATATATACACTGATAATTCGACAACCAAAGAGATTGCAGAGTTGGGGATGTAGTCAGGAATTCTTGGCCTAGGTGAGTAAAACTCTTTGTAATATTTTCGAGCTTTCGAATTTATTTTAATTCTTCTTCAGGAAAAACTGTTAAAAATTAGAAAGTAAGTGAAGAATACAATTTAGAAGAGAACAGACTTACTGTACGTGAGTTGGATGAAACTACTAAATTCGTAGCACATTTGTCGCTAATAAATTTTTAAAATACAAAATACACAATCACATTGTTAAAAAACAAAAACCGAATAAAATGTTTAAACATTGTTTGTCTATAATTAAAAACGACATATTAAAAAGTTACAAAACGTTCACATGATTTTAAAATTTTCTGCGTTGTAATGTAAAATGGCGGAGAGCCCTTCCAGAAAGGCATGAAAAATATGTACGTTTTATAGTTTAAACAAATTTTAAGGCAACCCTTTGCTAAATAGTAGGTACCGTTTAGGTTTATGTGGAGACGAAGAAAAGACAAGGTCAGCGCGGTGTTAGACAGATAACGAAAACAAGGTAACCAACAAATTATTGTTTATTTACATTTGTATTAAGTAGTTTGTATTAAAACTTTATCATAGATGTTTTCTTTCTTTTTAGGTTCAAGAATTAAAAAAAGGTTAACTTACCCAAAGGAGATGGATGGGAGAAAAGCAATATATATATATATATATATATATATACATATATATATATATATATATATATATATATATATATATATATATATATATAAGTAAAAGTGGATATTGGGTAAACAGCAATACTTAACGTTAAATAAAGCTCTTTAGAGTATTTAATCCAAGCTTTCGTAATTACTTTATTACATTATCAAGGAGCTACAAAATTAAGAGTGACAGAATGCAAGTAGAAATAAATTATAAATTTATACTTACATCTCTGTGACGTTATAACGTTGTTGTTCTAAAAGAAATTAACATGAGTAAATAATAAATTATAAAATTAAAATGATGTTTTTTTTTATATAAGTATTATCAAATTGATGTTTCTTACAAGATATGACATTAATGATTAAATAGTCATGTAACTATGATATCAAAAGTAATAAATTAGAGAACTAACTATAAGGTATTAGGAATAATAAAAAAAAAATTATGGAAGTATTAAGATGTAACAATATTAAAGCTTAGATGTTATTAGCCCTAAGGGATTATCCTGGATGTATATCCCTCTAAGATCAGTATAACTGTGCAATGATATAGTAATTTTTGTAATATAAACCTAGAATCATTTTTAGAAATTATAACTTTCTTATTTAATAATACTTATTTTTCATTTAATAATAAATTTTACAAACAAACATTTGGAACACCAATGGGTTCTTCAATTTCACCGATTTTAGCCAATTTAGTAATGGATGAAATTCTAGATACTGTCTTACAAGTATTACCATATAATCTTTTCTTTATTAAAAAGTATGTTGATGATATTATTGTCTGTCTTCCTAAGGAAGAAACAAATGATATATTAGCAACTTTTAATAGTTATGATCCTTATATTCAATTTAAAATTGAAACTGAAAATAATTTTGGAGCAATACCTTTTCTAGATACTCAACTTATTAAATCTAATAATACGATTAAAGTAGATTGGTATAGAAAACCATGTAGTTCCGGTAGATATCTAAATTACTATTCTTATCATAAACAATCAATTAAAATCAATTTAGTTAAACAAATGAAAGCTTTATCTGACCAATCTTTTCATAAACGCAATTTAAAAATTCTCTACCACCTATTTACAGATAATAATTATCCCCATCATCAACAATAATATAAATTTATTATCACAAATTGATACTAATGAAATACAAACTCATATACCTTTAAATACAAATGAAATTAATCAAGAAAAACCTATTTATATTAGTATTCCTTTTATTAAAGATATTACACCAAGTATTGGCAAAATTTAAAAAAAAGTACTTAATCAGATCATAATTAGCAATAAATTCGTTGTGACTTTAAACAATTTATATACAAAAATTAAAGACAAAACTCCTTTATTGGATAATAAAGATGTAGTATACATGATTCCTTGTAATAATTGTAATAAAAATTACATTGGACAAACTAAACGATTACTAAAAAATCGTATTACTGCTCACAAAAGTGATAGTAGGTTACATCCTGAACGTTGTGCTTTAGCCAATCATGTTAATGAAACAGGCCATTTAATGAATTATAATGAAACAAAAATTTTAACTTCTGAAAAAAATTTAACAAAAAAAAATTTCTTGAAATGACATTTATTTATCAAAATAATAATTGCATAAGTAAAAAATCAGATATTGACCATTTAAGTAATTTATATTCTTATTTACTTCATTTAGATTCAAATCCTTTTTCAAATGTGTAAAAAGAGCGAGCTTTCAAGTTAGTTTATGAGTAAATACTAAAAATTATTAGGAATAATAAAAAAAATAATAAATAAACTACACATTTGTAATTAAAAAAAACAAAATGTAGATTTTCTTGAAGAACTTTAAAAAAGACATCTAACAAATCTACAGTTTAAAGTTGTTAATGAACAAATAAATATTACAAATTCTCCACAATTAAACTATTTAATTTAATTGAATTTACATTTTGTACATAGATAAGATATAATTATAATTCAAATATATTAAGTTATTGTAAAGATCAGCAGATATAGTTTTTTCCTGGTTTTTCTATATCATTGCACAGTTATACTGATCTTAGAGGGATATACATCCAGGATAATCCCTTAGGGCTAATAACATCTAAGCTTTAATATTGTTAAATATCTTAATACTTCCATAATTTTTTTTTTTTTTATTATTCCTAATACCTCATAGTTAGTTCTCTAATTTATTACTTTTGATATCATAGTTACATGACTATTTAATCATTAATGTCATATCTTGTGAGAAACATCAATTTGATAATACTTATATAAAAAAAAACATCATTTTAATTTTATAATTTATTATTTACTCATGTTAATTTCTTTTAGAACAACAACGTTATAACCTCACAGAGATGTAAGTATAAATTTATAATTTATTTCTACTTGCATTCTGTCACTCTTAATTTTGTAGCTCCTTGATAATGTAATAAAGTAATTACGAGAGCTTGGATTAAATACTCTAAAGAGTTTTATTAAACGTTAAGTAGGTATTGCTGTTTACCCAATATCCACTTTTACTAATAATTAAATTTTCAGCAAATATTACTATTTAGTGATATATATATATATATATATATATATATATATATATATATATATATTGTTATGATCTCTATACTCATATAATTGTATTCTTGTGACTCTTCAAGGTTGGGTTCATCGATAATATTAAACTAAAAAGTCCATCTCAATTTTAACATCATTTAATATATAAATATATTAATTCTTTACAACACTTTAAAAAACAATATAACATTCATCATTTATCCTGTCATAAACTTAACACTAATTACTTTTAAATGAAATTTTGCCCTCTTTTCCTAAAATCCCCGAATAACTATTTCTAATATACCTCTATTACCAGCTGATAACAAATTATACCAGAAATACTTATCTTTATAAACTATGCTTATTTTATTTTGAAAATCCAATCTATGCAAATATCCAATTAATCTTCTCTATATATATCCATTTTATTCCATATTTACCTCTACCATATAGTTATTATAACATTCTATTCATACATTAATCTTCTTTTATAATTTTTATATTTATATTCATTAACATTCAGTATTTATCTTCATTTTCAATTTCTATTATTATTATATTTACTTTATAATGGTTTTTAAATTTTTAAAATTCTATATAATTCCCTAAACTTTTTCTCTGACTTTACTCTCCAAAATTCTATGACATTCTATCAATAATTTTTTTTTTTTTTTTTTATCCCCTTAGAAACCTCGCAACCCAAATTTTTTTTTTATTTATGATTCCTTGATAATTTGCATAAATTGATTATTCAATTCTAATATCTAGTTAGTCTTAATTACACTTATATTACATATAAAGACCAACTATTGAATACCATAACAATATATATATATATATATATATATATATATATATATATGAGATGATATGAGTTACTATGCTATATTAAGTAAGAATGTAAACTGAAAACCTTATGGAAAATAGAGAAAGGAAAATTTTCTTATTTCGGGTCAGAGCACAAATGCAGTAACATTAGGATCAATTATCATCATCTTTTTCATAATTCCTAAAAAAGGAAAAATAAAATAGAATAAGAAAGAAAAAATACAAATTCATTTCAAAGATTTTTGTTTAAAGATTCAAAATGGTTTAATCTACATTATATAGAGTTACAATAATTATGAAATTGATAAATGGGAAAAGTAAATAATTAAAAGCTTATAAAAATTGCCAATACATTAGTAATTAAACATTAATTTTTAAATGAATTAAGGGTATAATTAAATAAGAAAATTAAATTATAAAAATATCACAAATAGTTAAAATAAATATTAAAACTTCTACTTACTTTTAAAATATACAAATTTATCAACCATATTCTAATTTATTAATAGTTCAAATGCCAAATGAAATATTCTGAAAAAGAAAAAATTATTAGTTTGTAGTGCTAGTAAAGTTTATAAGAATAAGAAGAATAATTATTGTTTTAAATTGTAATAATGAATCAAGAATTAGATTTTGTTAGTAATTTTATTTAAATAAGGAATTAGTAGGCGAGTAGGTGTTAAGGATGTATAGATTTAAGTTTGTTGAATTTGTCAGTTGTTTTTTTGTTGATTTGATAGAATCTCTCTTGTTTTCTGGTTCTTGAAATGGAAGTTGTATTAAAAAATTGCTCCGTAGAAATTTTGAGTTTTTTTTTGAAAATATTGATAAAAGAAAGTATTAAATCAGTTTAAAGTATAAATATTATCACAAGGTAACCAGAGAAAGCAATTGGTAACAGAAACTTATATTATTTTATGAAGAAATAGATATTTCAATTGGGGGTTGAGCAGTATATGGTATAACTGCATTTTAATTAAGTTAATGAAGATTAAACTAATATTTAACAAGAAAGAAAGTCATAATTACACTTACCACAGGAAATAGCAGCAGTTTATCTTTTGGTTTGAAGGGGAATTGATTGTTTGATCTCTACAAAGTTTCCTGAAATCTTTGCTGTTCCGGGGAAGAAAGTAGATTGTCCTGAGAACTGAATCCTGGTTTTCCAGAAGAGGAGCGAAGCTTCGTACAAATGGTAACCACTTTTCACTCGTTACAATAAAGAGTTTTTATGTGTTTGATTTTTGTAATTTTAATGAACATTTTTATTTCACTGTTTTACATGTTTAACTAAATTATTATTATTCACTTTTTGATAAGTTTAATTTGAATTGTTTATTAACTCAAATCAGAATACTTCATTTCATATATTTGATGCATATCTGGGTTTATCAACGGTATCTTTGAAGTTTGACACATTTTGAATTAGTAAGGTTAGAAATTTATATACAATTCATGCCTAGAAAACATCATTGGTCTAGGATAGTGTGGTTTTACAGTCATTTTATTGAAAATTTTTATAATAACTGATTTTGAATCTAATTTTTTTGAATATTTGGAACTCTGACCTTGATATAAGGGAATAGCCGGTAGCATATTTAAATAATAATATTGGAAAATAATTAAATTAAGTTAATTCTTACCTATTTAATATTTATATTTAACTTCAAAATTAATTCATGGTAAGGAATATTTTATAACATAGTAATTGATATATCAAAACAAATTATTATTCATACACACTCATATATGTTATAATATATACCCAACACTTTTGCTAGCCAAGTGCAATACTCTTCTTGGTTATGCCGCACTGATGACGGCTAATGAGCCAGAAACATGCATGTCTGCGGTTACCATTCCTGCTTGTAACCATGATCCTTGTTGCGTTGATTCCCGTTATCCTCCTTATATATATATATATATATATATATATATATATATATATATATATATAGATATATAGATGTATAGATGTACCCGCGACGTCGTTCGCGTGGCGTGTTGATTTTTGTATAAAAATTTCTTTCCTTACCCCGTTAAAGGGGTGGAGGAGAAAGTTTTATACACCAGATGTTAAGTTGAAAGAAGACAAATACGTCTTTGAAAACCGCATTCGAATAGAATCTGTAGTTTTCATGTGATGCGCGCACAAACATTTACATTCCTACAGTTTTATTATATGTATAGATTAATTCGTACGGCGCGGCGTCGCACTATGGGACAGAACGGTGCGATTCATCTCACAAATGGTTTGGACGAAAGTTTTGTTACTGAAACCGTTTAAACGGTTTTATATTTTCAGAAGATATAGCAATCCAATGTGATATCAAAAAAATCGAAATTATTCGTTATAGGTACAAAAATTTGCACTTAAACTTTGGACATAGATGATTTTGTTCTAACTAATCCATTCATTGCTAAAATTCAACTTAAGTTATTTTCTAAATTTTTCAGGGAGCTATATGAGTATTATATATCTTTGGATTGCTCAGGATTTCTAGTTTTCGAATACTTTATAGTTTTCTTTAAATGTTTTATTTTATTTTATTTTTATTCATTTTAAGTTCTTAAGGAAAATTTAAGCCTTTTTTTCATTTTCAAGTAGAGGTTTCCTTGTTACCGATGGTTGCCGATGTTAAGTTAATATCATATTTAGATTCGTTAACTCTTTAGTAATACAGCAAAAACAAAAAAACGTGCGTCATTATTGCGCCATTTCGAGTTATAAACAAAAACGTCGACCAAGGCAGAAAAAAAATTCTTAAAGTTGTCTTGAAAATTTCTTATCTACCTATTGTGATAAATTTACCATAATAGTTAAGAAGTTTTTAATACTTATTTTATTTTATTTTTTATTTTGGTCGACATATTTGTTTCTAGTTCGATAACAATTATCACAATAGATAAGTTTTCAGGATTATTTCCTTCGATTCAAATTAGCCAATAGAATGTCAAAATTTTTTGAAATCGGACCAATCAGAATCAAATATCAGCGACTATTGCACTAGAGAAATAGTCACGTCAAATATAAATGTCAAAAATTTGTCTTCTCAGGAAATAATCTCCCTAAATATATCACGACCTTGATTAATATTCTGCTATTTTTGTTGTTACTAAATTTCTCAAAAATTTTACAATTTGTTGAGACATAATTTGACATTAATAATCAAAGATTAAAGTTCTCGAGCTAAAGCTCTCGGACTTTAATCAGATTATTAATGTCAAATTATGTCTCAACAAATTGATACTAAAATATTCTCGTAATCTAGATACCACAAAAATAGACGACTATAATTAAGGTCTTGTTATATTACTCTTGACAATCAGTAGTGGTTACAATGTTGTTGTGAGAACTATTTTAATCAATTGTGCACAAGTTACACATCGGTTTTGCACAAGTTACAAAACTTACAGGTACAAGCTCCTTATAAATACTCCGGTTTTCAGCATGTTTACTCATTGTGTTTGAATCTTCACTTAGTAAGGTGCTGAATTAGCAGAAAAAAAGCTCAAAATGAGTGACTTTGTTTGTGTTCGTCGCGATCTTTGTTCCCAAATAATAAGCGGAAAACGTACTTCAGATATTAAAATATATTTGATAAATAAATTTAATTTATCAACAACAGATGCCGATACGGTTGTAGAAAGTATACAAAGAAATTTAATATCGAGCTGTAATCACAAATGGGCTAAAGCTCAAAGAAAACAAGATCGTTTTGAGAGTCAAAACGCAAATTGGTTAAATGGTGAGTTTAGAGTTCCATTAAACTTACCTCCTTTAACGTCTCAAAATTGCGATAACGCGAATACAAGAGATCGTGGTAGACCAACAATCCTATATGATGAGTGTTCGGAAAGCACAAAAAAAACGTAAGAACATGGAATTAGTTCAGGAATATGGAATGGAGCATGTATTCAACGCTTATGTACAAGGTTTACGATCGCTGGGTAAGAATGATAAAGCTTTAATTGTAAATATTGTGAGAAATAAAGAAAAAGAGGAAAAAAAAGCCATTTTACAAAAGGTTCTACGAAGTCCAGATGATGCGCCTTCCTATACCAAAGAAGAAGCATTAAGCATATATATTGAAACTGATCTATCCAAAAACCAATATGCCTACTTGAGACGAAGACTTGTTAGGAAAAATTTGTCTCCTCTATTACCTTCATACCAAATTTTAGCTGAAGCAAAGAAGGATTGCTATCCTGTTGCATCAAGCATAACTATAACGAACATAAGTGCCAAAGTAAACCTTCAAGATCTCTTAGATCATACTGCCTGTCGTATTATGAAGATAGACTCAGTGTCAAGGAATTTCAGCCATCTTAAGCTATACAGCAAATAGGGTTGCGATGGATCCTCGGAACAGAGTGAATATAAACAAGTTTTACCTGAAGAGAATGAACAAATATCCGACGTTAATATGTTTATAGTTTCCTTTGTACCAGTGAGACTGGTTGATGAAGAAAGTAAAGCAGTTATATGGCAAAATCCAACATGTTCTTCAGTTAGATATTGCAGACCCATTTCTATAGAATTAGTAAAGGAAACTCCACAAAAAACCACAGCCGTTGTTAATGAAATCGAAGCCAAGATAAATAATTTAACTCCAACGTTTGCTGCAGTAGAAGATAATAAAGTCATAGAAGTAAAACATGAGCTGTTTATGACTATGATTGATGGAAAAGTTGCTCAAGTATTAACACAGACACCATCAAGTGCTTCATGCACTATATGTGGAGCAACTCCAAGACAGATAAACGATCTAGCCAAAGTTACCGCAAGAGTTGAAAATGAAAATGCATTTAAATACGGACTTTCCACTTTACATGCGTGGATAAGAAGTATGGATATGGTTCTACATATATCTTATAATTTAGGCTTTGAAAAGTGGACTGCTTCAACTGCAGAAAACAAAAAGATTAAAGAAGAGAAAAAAAAGTACGTCCAAACTCGCTTCCGGGAATTGATGGGACTACACATCGATAAACCTCGTCAAGGTTCCGGCAACAGTAATGATGAAAATACGGCCAGAAGATTTTTCCAAAATTATCAATGTTCTGCAGAGATCACGGGTGTCGATGAAGAGTTGATCAAGAGGTTATACGTAATATTACAAACAATGTCATCGGGATTTTCTTTAAACGCAGCTAAGTTTGGGGAATATACACTGGGGACTGCACAGTTATATGTGACTAAATATAACTGGTACTATATGCCATCATCAATCCAAAAAATTCTTATACATGGTGCCAAAATAATCGAGCATTTTGCAGTTTTGCCAATAGGTCAATTATCTGAAGATGCTCAAGAAGCTCGTAATAAAAACTATAGAAATTATAGGCTGCATCATGCTCGAAAGTGTTCCAGATCATCCACAATGGAAGACATTTTGCATGTTTTGCTTTATACTTCTGATCCATACATATCTAGCGTGAACAGAACAAGTATCGTCATAGAAAAAGAATTACTAGAAGAAGCTAAAGAGCTTTTGGGATTAACGAGTGAGATTGATGAGTAGAATAAGATTTTTTGTTGTTTGTGTCTTTTATTTTTTTTTAATACAAAATATAACTTAAAATGTAATTTTTCTAGTTAAACTTTTCGTTAATATGGTTGAAATGTAGTATTTGAATAATTTTTTGAAGTAAAACTTCTTTAGCGACACTAGGAGTAAAAAAGTTATTGTAACGGACGTGACGTCATTCTAATAACAGAAACCGGAAACAAAACCTAATACTGACACGATTTTGCATGGGCGCCGGCAGCAGGGTGCAAGAGGGTGCGCTTGCACCCCCCTGCTATGAAAGAAAATACCTGAATTTACCAGAAAATTATATATTTTTTTAATTTTTTTATTAAATTATTGTTTGAATAAAAACTAAAGGCGTCGCGGTTGCTGTCCAAATCATTCTACATTCTATATATATATTAGATCATAATAGTGTGTAGATGCAGATGCACCCCCTGAAAGTAATCCTAGCGGCGCTCATGCGATTTTGCCTCCTATATGAAATAAAATTAAATCTGTAATTGTATGAATTGACAGCTGATCATCTTGTCAATCGAAATACATTGTATAAATAGTTTTTTGTGTATAAAGTGTTTGTATTAAATATGAATAAACAATGTGGATTTATTAATGAAGAAAGTGATGAAAAAATATTGATTGAAAATGAGTGAATAGGTAGGTACTCTATATGCATAAATTTTATTTTTGGTGTGTAATTACACTATTTATACCTAATTATTTATACCTATTATTTATACCTAGCTATTTTCATTTTATAGACTTAAAGAGCTAAAAAGAAAAATAAATTGTGAACGTCAAATGGGATATTATAAGCGCCAGAAAGATTTGAAGAAAAATGACAAAAATGAAAAAATGACGAGACAGCCACATTCATTATGATTTGATTAAGTAAGTTTATATACATACATACATATTATGATAAAAAATAATTGTTTATACGGAATCTTTACGTTGAGTAAAGAAGCATGTTGCACGTTTTTGTTCATAAAATAATAATATTTTAACACTTTCTTATACTTATTTTAGGTCTGGTTAGGTAGCCATAAAGGCCATAAAACCACTAGTCAAGATGGCTGACCTTTGACCACCAATAACAGATCCTTCGTAGACGTGAAGGAAACAAACTTAACTCAGGAATTTAAATTTTATGGAATATGCTATAAAATGCTACAAAATGAAATGGTTATCTAACTATCGAAGGCTCTTGTGTTGTGATATATTACAATAAGGTAGATACAGCTACAAAATCACACATTCTAAACGTAATGTGTGTATATTTTTAATATTGTTTACCTATTATTAAAGCAAAACTTCTTTAGGCACGACTAGGGGTAGATTCTAACGGAAGATTCTGATGGAAGTAACTGTATAATTTCAGCTATGGGAGGAGTTTAAATTTCCGAAATTTATTTATGAAATTTTCAAACGGTTTCAAATACATTAATGGTATTTATAGACTAAAATCTATGTTTCACATTTTAGTTATCATAAACCTATTATTTCATATATAAAAAAAAATAATGATAACTTTCAAATTCCTATTTCTAATGAATAATATAAATATAACATCTCATTTTTTTTGTAAAGTATATAGGCAATAAATATGATTGAATTGTAATTAAATATTTATTTTCCGATACGTACGTCAACAAGTTTTACTTCAATCGCGCGTAAAGGTTACACGCACACTCTTTTTTTTTTATTTTTTACTTTTGTTATTTTTTTTCCAAATGAATATGATTCTTGCAGTGATGTTGTTTCAATATTTCGTAGCATATGTATTCTAGAAAACGTAGAAAAATTTTCAAGTCTTAATGTCAAAAAGTAAAAAAGTTATAGATTTTTGAGATGGAACACACCGGTCTGTCCCATAGTGCGTCGCTAAAAAATGTATCTATATAATAAACCGTATAAATTTATAAATGCCGTACGGGACTAAATCACAAAAATGGGGCCAAAATTTTCGGAAAATCAAAAATTTTTACTGACTTTTGGCATCACTATTTTTGTACGGGTTAGCTTGGAGGTCTTTTTTTGTCATTGTCTGTTTACTTAAGAAATACCGTAAAAAGTCATTTTATCTGAAAACCCCTTTACCTTACCTGTTCTCTCACCTGCACCAGTAGGAATTGACGGCATAGTGCCTAAAGTGATTATCTCGTATGGTAGTATCGACCTGCAGGTAATTTAGTCGGGGTCAAATGACCACTTGAAAAATTTTGACGGGCTTGTAGTCTATTACAAAGTATTTTTAGCAGAGAAGGACTCAGTAGAATGTAATGGAACAGATTTGGCAAGAAAAACTGAGTATTTTGAATCTTTAAGTTGCTACAACTTAGAAACCTCTCCGATTTGCTTATGTTCTTTGAAACATATGTAAAACATTTTTTTGGACTTCTCGAATAGTTATTTTGTGACAAAAAAATAAAAAAATACGTTTTTGCACGATTGATCATTTTTGACTGTTAACCGTGACAGATTTTACGTCAGTAGGTGACATTTACTAGCAACTCGACGGTAAGTAATCCAACTCGACGGTAAGTACTCCAACTCGACGGTAAGTAATTCACTTACCGTCGAGTTAAAAAATCTCTTAATTTTAATTTATTTTTTGAAAGAATAAAGAAAACTAACGAATTGTTTATTAATATTGAAACTTATGGTACAATTTGTTAAATTATTTAATGAAATCCCACTTGTTTGGGCTGTGGTTTCACTTCTAACAGAAACTCCTGCAGAATCACATACATTAGTAGTATTACTAGTATTGCACAATATTTTTTCGGCAAAATCTATTTTATTTTGAAGAGAATCTTCTAAATAGCTTTCTGCCACTGTCGATGAACGCCAACCTCCATGACGCTTTAATCCGAGGACATCAACACCTTTATTAGCCAAAAGCGTTGCTAATGTCCTCCTGAACGAATGGCCAGTATAGTTCTCGGGATTAGGCAAATTTAAGAATTTGGCAATTTGAGAAGGCCAGCCCCCGATTGTCCCTTTCCCTATTACTTGAGCACAACATTTTTCTTTGGCGTATCTTAAGAACAAATGATTTGATTTTACTTGTTATGGACAAGATTTTATATAATTTTGCAGACTTTCTAAATATGGAATTTTATCGTCTGGTTTATTAACGACTGTAAAAGTACGCTGTTCGTTTTTGTATTGGGTACTTTTACAATCATTAAACCATCGGTTTGTTGGATGTCATTCATAGTAATATTATATAATTTTTCTCTTCTACAGGCACCAGATATTCCCAATATCATTGTGACCTACAAATTATGAAAAAATCTTTATTAGAGTATTTCTTTTACCTAAACTAGCTTAGAATTACCCCTTGTGAATTAGAAATTCTTCATCCGGTGCTTCCATAAGAAATTTTTCAAATTGGTCCCGTGTAAAAATGCTCGCTTTCTTAGGCCTATAGCCAACATTTTTCCCCTTCAAATACGCGATCAAAGTTGAAAACTTAGAAATATCAATGCCATCATAAAGAAAAACGGTGGATTTAATCATTGAATATTCTGCCCAGAGGCTTCCAGAAGATTTCAACTGCATATGTCTTTGAACTAAATATGCCAATAGAGTCTTTTCATCGATTCTTAAATTCTTGCCTTCGCACCATTTTTTAAAACTTTGGTAGGTATTTTGATAACGGATTTTGGATTTTTCGGGAATAACTGCGGAACACCCTTCTTCCCAAGCCCGTTCAATTTCTTCAAATTCACTTTCGCTCATATTTTAATTTATAATAATCAAAATTGTACTTAAAGTTATTGACAACTAAATAAAAACTCAATTCTCCATTCTTGTTATGCACCCTACTTACTACCTAACAACCAAAGTATCTATCTTGATAAATGAATGAAACTAGTCAATATGACGAAAATGTTTAATTTTATAATTTATAATGGTATCAATCGTGCAAAAAACGTTATAAGCATGTCGAACGTTAAGGGTAACCGACTCAGACAATAATTGGAGTCGTCGCTTTGCTCCTTCTCCAAACAATTATCTTCGATCGGTATATAACCCTTACCGTTCTCCATATTTAATATACTATTTTAATGTACCGTATCCGTATGAGCGTTATCTGTCGTGTTTCTATTGTAAGTATACAGTTGAGTCCGTGGTTCTTTACCCGTGCGTCATCGTATGTGTTTTATCTCGCCAGGTATTTAGTGACGCACGGGTAAAGAACCACGGACTCAACTGTATAGTTGTTTATGTATGAGTAATAATTAAGATTATTTTTTTCAGGAAAATTTATGTACATGTTTTTTTTTGAAAATAGTATATACAATGTACGTTCTGCTAACTAGAAAAGCACTTTTTAAAAACAAAATCAAACTTAAATTTTGAGAACTTTATTCTACAATGAAATAAAAAGATCTGAAATTTTATTACATTTACATTAATTTATAATGTTGTATAAAAGTACAACGTTAACACTTTTTCTAAGCATCGTCATCTATTTCGGTTATGTAACTCTTCCGGGGCTGGATGAGAACTATGGGGTTGATTGAAGTCCAGAGTTCGATATGTATGGAAAATCTTCTAAATTTGGTTCCGGGTTGGCCTTTGCTTCGTTACCTACGATGTCTTTTCGATTTATGTCTGCAAATCTTGTATATTATATGTATTAAAATAAAAACGAAAATCAAATACAGTAGAATAGTGTAAAAACTAATTTTGTTGAAATGAATTGGAGAAGGTTCCATTTTCTCCAAGGCTGATTTTTCTTCCTGTAAACTTTTGTGAATATTTTTTAGTTCGTCAAGGTTTAAAGAGTCTATTTCCAATGGCTTGAAACTAATATTACTTGTTGAATTATAACTCGCTTTTGTTTTTAAATTTGGTAGTTCGATATTTTCAAAATTTGGAGTTTTAAATTTGTAAGTTTTTAAATTAATTTTGTCTATTAAAATCTCACAATCACTAAGTTCTATTAAATAGGTACCACTGATCGGAATATTGTCAAAATCTTTACCACATTTTTGAACCGCCACTAAACTAGATGGTGATATCACAATCCACTTGTTGCCTTCTAATTTTTGAATTTTAAGGTCCTTTATTTTGACTGGAATCTGTTGACACTGGGTTACAAATTTTGAATACTTTAATAGATGTATTTCACACGGTGAATATGGTGTAATGGTTGTTGGCTGAACATCCTGGCATAAGAATTGTTCTGGTGAGACTTCTTTGCAACTGGTGTCTGTCTGTCCGTAGTTTTGCTCACTAAGGAGGAGGTATTTGGAATAAGGAATTATGGCTTTAAAGTGGGTCTCATTTGGGGTTGGTAAGGAATATAAGTGATAGTAATTATAATCATTTTCCTCAACAATTGGGACCTCTAATATAAAGATAATTTTATTTTGCTTACTATAGCTTTTAATTTCGATAATTTTTTCAAATAATAAAATATTATTTACTGATAAATCAAAAGGAAATTTTTTATTTTCTAGTTTATTATTAGCTTCTAAGATTTCGGAAGATAACTCGTTTGGATCTGCAATAGCATTATGAAGGGCATTGAGTTTAGAAAAGCTGATTGCCACCTCAATTTTCTCTAATATGTCATAAATTATTTGATAACTTATTGAAAACTGTGTGACCAATCTTTCTAGTATAAAGTAATGAAGCGTCGATACCTCAGCTAAGTTTAATTTGTTTATCATTTCTTCAATTTCCTTGATTCGAGAACTTAAAATTTCTTGGTTATGTTATATTAGAATTATTTACAAAGTTTTTTATGGATGACTGTAGTAATGTTATTTGATCGTTGACTACTGTTTTCATTTTATTTTGATTTTCAGTTAAAGTTGTTATTGCTTTATCATAACGGATTGCATCGTCATTATCAAGATTACCAGTGAAAAATTTAATTGCAGAACCAATACCATCAAACAGTGATCTTTTTGATTTAGTTTTCCAAACAGGATTTAATTGATTTAATTGTAAAATTATCTTGTTTTCAATGATTTGAATTAAATGATGAATTTTGAAATTCGTTAGTAAAATTGGTTATTTCAGGAGAGTTACTAATTGAAAGTTTAATTTGTCTGTAGTTTCTTTGTAGTGTCAAAAAATCTTTAGTAATGTTTGTTATGTCATAAATGTAAACAAAGGTCCAAAAATCAGTCTTGATTTGTGCCGTGCCTAATTTAAGAGGAAGGAGTCCAGGATTTTTGTTTAGGTTATGGAATTTGATTGAGTTTTTTCGGGCGTTGGCTGTCCAGAGCAAGAATCTGAAACGGGTGGTTTCTTTAATTCTTTAATATGAATAGTTTCAGTATGTTCAGTCATTTTCTTATGTTTTACTTTAGTAGAAGTTATTTCAACACGGTTTCTGTCAAGAATTTTGGTTATGGAGAATGGACCTAAAAACGGTTTATCCTTTTTATTACGTTTTTGAGTATTTTGCTTAAAAACAATTTGGCCTAATTTGAATTCTAGGTTTGTATTTGCTTTAGTATTAAGTTTGTCTACTGTCTTGGTCTTTTTGTCTGTTAGCTTTTCTTTTATTTCGTCATACAAATGTTTTAACTTTTCTTTATGATTGTCAACGTACTCAGAATAAAAAGATTTTGATAGGAAAATTTCATTAGGGTTTCGGTTATCCGTGTGACCGAAGGTCAGTTCAAAGGGGGTGAAGTTAGTGGAACTATGAATTGAATTATTATAAGCGATAACAGCATAGTCCATTAAGTCGTTCTCGTCTGGATAAATATCTTTTAGGATTCTTAAATGTTCTATGAGAGTAGAGTGTAACCTCTCTGCAATTGAATTTGATTCGTGATGGCCAGAGGTGGTAAAATGGATTTTAATTTTGTGTAAGTTTAACAGGTCCTTAACAGATTCGTTATTAAATTCTCTACCTTTATCAACAACAATTAATTGAGGAACTCCAAAAGAGGTGAAATACTTAATAAAGGCTTTGGTTACATGAATTGCGTTTTTACCGGAAATTAGATGAACCTGGGTAAATATAGTGAAAGCGTCTGTAATTGTAAGGTAGTTTTGTCCGTCATAGAAAAATAGATCGGCGTGTACAATCTGAAAGGGTTTACTAGCTGTTTCGGTTAACATTAAAGGAGTATGCGGATTTTGTCTTGAATATTTGTTTTTCTGGCAAATGGAGCATTCATTTATAAAATCTGAAACCGAAGCTTTCATTTTTTTCCAATAATAATTTGTACGTAATTTTTCTAATGTTTCGTTGATACCTCGATGATTTGTTTTTCCCTCATGGTAGTTTCGTATTAAAAGTATCTGTTCTTCTTTATCTTTAACTGTGTTTACAAATTTCGTACATTTAATTAATTTGGGGCCACGTTCAGAAAAATGTTTTAAATACACTTTTGTGAAATCGTTAAATAATTTATCGTTATGGAAGTATAAATAGAAAGTTAAACCTGGGTTTGTGAATTCCTTTAAAAAATCTAATATACATTTTTCGTTCCTTTCAATATTTGGGATTTTTACTTTTATGATTTTATGATTTTCATACGATTCGTGACTGATGTCGGTCTTCTGATAAATGTTTGGATAAATGAGAATTTGATTAATTTTGTTATTAATTATTTCGTCTAATATAGGTATGCCACAGTTTGTAGTTTCGTTAGCTGTCGAATGTATTGTCGAATCTGTTTCACTTCGATTGTCTTTGGGAATTTTAATGTCTGATATAATGTTTATTTTTTGTCGGGGTAGTTCGTCCATGCTAGCGGTAGGTTGTGGATCAAGTTGCATGTTTTCAGCTAGGTCTTTTAAATATTCTAAAATGTCTTGGTTTACCTCGCCAGGGTTATTTACGACCGATTCGTTTTCTAAAGCATTAACTAAAATACGTGAGAGACAGTCTGCGTTAGTATTTAGTTTTCCCTTTTTGTACATTATTTGGTAATTGAATTCTTCCAGTTTTAACCGCCACCGTACTAATTTAGAATTTGGTTCTTTTAAGCTAAAGAGCCAAGTCAAAGGTTTTTGGTCTGTGTAAATGACAAATTTTCTACCGAATAAGTATGCTCTAAAAGGTTTACAAGCCCAGACTATGGCAAGTAATTCTTTTTCAATGGTCGAGTATTTTGTCTCAGAGTCATTTAATGTCCTTGATGCGTATGCTATGGGTCTATCATTTGGTACCGTTCCTTGCGATAAAACTGCACCTATTGCATAATTGCTTGCATCGGTGGTTAATATAAAGGGTTGACTAAAATCGGGATACTGTAATATGGGGTCGTTAGTTAAAATATGTTTACACGTATTAAAACAGTCTATGAATTCCCTGTCATGTATTACTTTAGAGTCCTTTTTCAAACATTTGGTCATTGGTTTTGTTATCTTCGCAAAGTCTTTAATAAACCGTCTGTAATATCCTAACAGTCCTAAAAAGCTTTTTATTTCGGTTCTTGTCTTTGGTATGGGAAATTTTTTTATAGCAGTAATTTTTTCTGGGTTCGGTTTTACGCCGTCGGGAGTGATAACGTGTCCTAAGTACATTACGGATTTATGCAAAAATTCAGATTTATCTAGTTGTACTTTAAGATTATGTTGTCTAAGTCTTTCGAACACTGTCTTAAGTCTTTCTAGGTGTTCCTGAAGGGAAGAACTGTAAATTAAGATGTCATCTAAATAAACTATACAGGTTTCATCAGTAAGTCCACGTAAGACATTGTCCATTACACGTTGAAATGTCGAAGGGGCATTTTTAAGTCCGAATGGCATTCGCTTGAATTGAAAGTGTCCCTGGGGAGTACTAAAAGCCGTTTTATGAACGTCTTGTGGGTCAACTTCGATTTGGTGGAAACCACTGGCTAAATCTAAAGTTGAAAAATAAGTTGCACGTCCAAGTCGATCTAGGATTTCAGTAATATTTGGCAAAGGATATTTGTCATCTATCGTTCGTTCGTTTAGTTTTCTATAGTCAATGACACAACGCCAAGATTTTTCGCCGGTTACAGGATTAGGACGTTTTGGGACAATCCAAAGAGGGGACGAAAAAGGAGAGTGTGAATTTTCAATTATGCCATCATTCAGCATTTTGTTAATCTGTCGTTTTACTTCTTGTCTGTGTATTTCGGGGTACCTGTATGATTTTGTAAATATAGGGGTATCGTCAGTCAATGTAAGTTTATGTTTAATCTGGTTCGTAAAACTAAGGGGTATGCCTTCGCAATAAAAAATGTCTCTGTATTGAAAGCATAAATTTTTAAGTAGTTGTTTCTCTTCACGGTTGCAATGTTCAAGTCGTATGTTTTTCAAATTTTCCTTTAATTTGTTATCATATGGTTTAGAAAATTCAGTATTATCTATTTCACATTTATCAACAAAATTTACTTCTAGTGGATTTAGTATTTCAATTTCAAGAGGTTCATGAATATCTAATTTCACTGGATTTTCATTACTATTGGTAATGGTTGTAATAGCAAAATTGTTGAAAATATTTACTAGGGATTTTGGCATTTCTAAACCTTTCGAAAATAGTTGATAGTTTAGTATACCTGTTCCATTGGAGGCTTTTACTGGTAATTTAACAATTTGTGTGCAGCGTGGAGATATAACTATTGAATAAAATTTTGAATTCATTTGTTGAATGTCTTTTTCGGAAATTATGGGAATTCTTGGTGTTATGATTTTATTTTGTTGCATGTCAACAGAAGCATTTAGTTGTTTTAGAAGATCTACGCCTATGATACCATCAAAACGATTACTGAATTGAAATAGATAAAATTTATGAAATTCATTTGAATTAAAAATAGGAAATAGTGGAATGTGCGCGACTTCGTCGTGGTATGAAATATTATGGGCCGTTTGAATATTAAAGTTTTCCTTAAAAATATATTTACGATAAAATTTGTATGCCAAATCAGTATTTATTAGGGATTTTGATGAGCCGGTGTCAATTAGAAATTTCGCGTTAATCTCTGGAATTTCTATATACGGTAGAATAGCTTTCATTGCATTTATAAAAATTACGTCGGGTTTGCAGGATCTTGAACTTGAGAAAAATCCTGAGTCTGAGTTTTATTTTCTGCAAGGTGTGTGGGATCGTCATAAATGTCTTGATTTCTATTAACATGTGTTGGAGGATAACCGTTGTTATCTGCGTAATATTGAGTTTCATATTTAGAATAATAATCAGGTTGAATCTCATATGTTTCTTGATAATCGTGAGAATTTTCAAGTTCGAATGGATTATCAAATTGAAATTGTTCTTCAGATTGATTGGAGTTATCGATCATTTGATTAAATAATTCAGTCGAAGTAATTTTAGATTTAGGTTGAAGCCTTGAATTACCTGAAGAGGTATCCATTGGTTCTGGTTTGTAATTTTGTGGACTATTAAAACGATTCCCAAAATTACTAGGGTTATTGACTGGAGTTTGGTTAAAATTTTGTTGTCTCTGTGCAAAGTTGTGGTTCTGGAAATAAGGGTGTTTTTGAGTGGGAAAATTATTGTTTGGTCGCCAATTAAACGAATTATTAGGATTTCCAAAATTATGTTGATATGAACCAAAAGGGCGTGGGGGAAACTGTTGTAATGTCAGAGGTCTTGGAATATTGTAATGGGAATTAAAATTATTGAAATTGGGACTGAAACTTGGTGGATGATTATTGATTGGATTTCGTGCGGGAGTGATACGAACATTGGGCTTATATGATGTATTTGAATTTATATTGTTAGCACGTTGGGTTGAATACAGAAAATTTTCTTCTTCGATAACGAGACTCATAGCTTTCTCTAAACTATCGGGAGATCTAAGACGAACATTTGTTTGGATAGGTAAAGGTAATCCTCTAATGAAAGTTTTTAATGCCAAATTATCGTAATTACGTACTTGAAGGGTACGTTCATTATCGGGTATGACCAAAGAATTTAGTTTCGAAATTATTAAACTGCGGGAATCTTGACACCTCATGCCAAAATTGTACGGGGTTTCATTTTTGTGCGGTCTCAAATTAATAAGGTCTTGAACTAGACAATCAATACTACGTTGGTCACCAAAGCTTAAATTTAAAACATTTTTTACTTCAGTCCAAGTTTTGAGTTCAGTTCTCGAACCAATTAAAATTTGAGCTCGTCCTGTTAATTTACCGATAATTGCTTTTAATAAAAATGTATTTAATGCAGCGTCTGTATTACTCGCAAATACTGATATTAAACTTTCACAATTACTTATAAATATCGTCAGTGTATGTGGGTTTCCGTCAAATGGGGGGATAGAGTCTAGATATAATTTTAATAATTGGTAATTTACTGTTGGGGTAGCCATATCTAAATTTTCGCTATCTGAATTATTACTACTACTATCACTACTATTATCAGTGTTATATTCTAAATTTTCTCTAAAACTAAGGTTATTTTTAATTAAATTATTTAAATTTTCAATATCGAAATTATCAGTCATTAAATTTTTGATTTATAATAAACTTATAATTACTTTCGCTTTTAGGAAAAATAAAATAATAATAGGAAATGAAAAATAAAATGAAATGAGCTTACTCTAGTAGAATTACGATTTTCATTTTTCTTACACTAATTTCCAGGATTAGACGATTCTTGTTCTTATCCAGGATGGTTCCTTAGGACCAGACGATTTTTGTTCTGTTCCCAGTGGATTGATTCAGTACTAGACGATTTTTGTTCGTTCCTGAATTTTTTTGGGATTGGACGATGTTGTTCTTCTCCCAAATAGGTTGATTTTGTTTACTTCTCTTCTTAGCACTAAACGTTCGGTGAAAATAACACAAAATTCGATATTCACTAGAATTTTCACGGTAAATTCACGTCAAAGTTCGGAACTCAGTTAATTCGTTAATACGAAAAATTTACCGTTCGATACGATTAAATTCTGAAGTATCCTACTGACTGCGCCATTTACGTTCTGCTAACTAGAAAAGCACTTTTTAAAAACAAAATCAAACTTAAATTTTGAGAACTTTATTCTACAATGAAATAAAAAGATCTGAAATTTTATTACATTTACATTAATTTATAATGTTGTATAAAAGTACAACGTTAACACTTTTTCTAAGCATCGTCATCTATTTCGGTTATGTAACTTACATATAAATATTTTAATTTTTATTACATCAACTTTATTAATGTTAACAAACAGACGAGTTACGTTACCAAATAATATTACCTAATACTTCAGTTTCACGTACTTTTGGATCAATTCCATATATTACCTCTTTAACAACAAAACTGCTAAAACTATTTAAAAACATTGAAAACTCTAAAATAGCTACAAAGAATACTTATAAAAATTATTTCCACTCTATGTACTAAAACAAAAGATCCACTAACAGTAACCGAAAGTTCAAATGTAGTTTATAAAATCTCTTGCCCCAAATGCAACCAAATATATATAGGTAAAACATCTCGAGCTGTATATAGTAAAAATATATCACATAAAAGTGATATAAAAACTAACAAATCAAAATCATGTGCCTTAACAGAACATGCAATAAAAACTAAACACTAATTTGACTTCGCAGACACATATATCTTAGATAGGGAAAAAACGAATACAAAACAATAATAAATAATAATTCGAGAAAAATTGTGGAAACGTCAAATTTCGTGAGACGTTATTTTTTCATAAATGGGAAGATTTTTTAGATGATTTAAGTTTTATTCAAAATATTAAAATTGCTTGACAAGCGTTGTTTAAAGATGCGAAAAAGTTAGAACTGCATGTATTTTGTGACGCATGTGAGGCAGCTTATGGAGCTGCTATTTATATTGAAAGTTTTAGAAAAAATGAAATTAAAACTATGTTGTTGTGCGCAAAATTTAAAAAAAATTACTTTACCAAGGCTAGAGCTATCTTTGATCAGACTCCTAAATAACTTTAGCACAGATTAGAGGTGCTCCACATCGTTGGAAAACATTTGTAAGTAACCGAGTGGCGGAAATTTAGTCAATATCAAATATTGAAGATTGGCATCATTAGATCCAACAATAATCCCGCTGATTTAGTATCGCGTGATGTAACCGCAAAATTATTATTAGAATCAAAAATTTGGTGGTTTGGTCCCGAATTTTTAAATAACAACGAAATTGATTTGGAGGTCGACTTAGATTTGGAAATACTATTAACGATGATTTCTTTAATAAATATTCTAAGTTTACTAAATTACAAAAAATACATAGTTGCTTACATACTTCGTTTTAAAAACAATTGTAAAATTAAGGTTGCGTTAAAAAATGAAAGAAATATAAGGTCTTTGTCCGTATCTGAATTTAATTTATCTCTTGAAAAATTGATAAAAATGGCACAAATTCAAATATTTTTTTTTTAGAGTTCAATGACTTGGTAAAAAATAAACCTCTTTGCATAAAAAGTAATATAACAAGACCTTAATTATAGTCGGCTATTTTTGTGGTATCTAGATTTCGAGAATATTTTAGTATCAATTTGTTGAGACATAATTTGACATTAATAATCTGATTAAAGCCAGAGAGCTTTAGCTTGAGGGCTTTAATCTTTGATTATTAATGTCAAATTATGTCGAAACATATTGTAAAATTTTCGAGAAATTTAGCAACAATAAAAATAGCAGACTATTAATCAAGGTCGTGTTATATTTAGAAAGATTATTTACTGAGAATTAATAATGCCGTTGTTAAACTGACAAATATTTGACATTTATATTTGACGTGACTATTTCTCTAGAGAAATAGTCAAGGGTAATATATTAAGACCTTGATTATAGTCGGCTATTTTTGTGGTATCTAGATTTTGAGAATATTTTAGTATCAATTTGTTGAGACATAATTTGACATTAATAATCTGATTAAAGCCCGAGAGCTTTAGCTCGAGGGCTTTAATCTTTGATTATCAAATTATGTCGAAACAAATTGTAAAATATTCGAGAAATTTAGCAACAACAAAAATAGCAGACTATTAATCGCGGTCGCGTTATATTTAGAAAGATTATTTCCTGAGAAGACAAATTTTTGACATTTATATTTGACGTGACTATTTTTCTAGTGCAATAGTCGCTGATGTTGTTCTAGTGCAATAGTCGCTGATATTTGATTCTGATTGGTCCGATTTCAAAAAATTATGACATTCTATTGGTTAATTTGAGTCGAAGGAAATAATCACTGATATTGTTCTAGTGCAATAGCCGCTGATATTTAATTATTATTTGTCCAATATCAAAAACATTCTATTGGTTAATTTGAATCGAAGGAAATAATCGGAAATCTAATTTATGTTTTGCTATGCTTAGCTCAAAAGCCAAAGTTTTTGAGGCAGTTACAAGTGGATTCTGAAGTTACCTACTTTATGTGACAGAAGTACATTTACTTCAGATTGTAATAAAAGGGCAAGTCAAAATAAATATTTTAAAACATTGTCCGATGGATTTACTTCAAATGAATCGTCAATAAAAAGAAAGTCGAAAAATTATTCGAAAATATAATTCATGTCCAATGACTGCTGCATAAAGGAGCTCACCACGTTATGCCCGTATTTTTATGTTAATTTATAATTGAATTTTAATATGGTCGAATAACTAGTATTTAACACTCTTTTAAGAATGAAATATAAAAAGATTATAAACAAACATAAGAATTACTAATTCAAAATCTTTATGGTGCTTGACAATTACATACCTTACTATAAAAACTTAAAAAAAAAAAATGAACTGCCTTTAAAAAAAATGCACTTAAAAGCCAGAAATAATAGTTATTTGTGATATGAGTGTTAAAAGTGAGGTTTTATTTTGTGAGTGAAAACGTTTGTGAAATGAGCGGAGCGAATTGAACAATTTCACGAACAAAATAAAATCACTTTTAACACAAATACCATACAATGTTTTTTGTACAACTTCCCTATTTTGATAATGAAACGAGCAAATTTGCAATGACAATAAACCAAACCGTGTTAAAAGTAAACTAAACCGTGTTAAAAGTAACCTTGTTTACATGGCAACGTGTTAAAAGTATTTTTAACACGCTGCTATGTAAACAATCGTTTTTAACATTGTTTGCTATCATTAAAAGAGTCACTTTTAATGACAGTTGTACAAAAAATATTTTTTTCTTAAAAGAATTGGAACCAACTAGGCATCTGATTTTGATTTCCTTAAAATCGGCTCCCATGGATCTTTGTAAAAGATTTGAGTTACTAACATTCAAAATCTAGATTTAATAGTTAAGATTGTATGTATGAGCAGTTAGGGGTAACAGATACGCCTGCGACCTTTAAGATCTATTGTGTCCCCCTTTTCTTGCTATATTTCTGATGATTTCTTAGACTTATAGCAGTTCTTTTGGTCCTATCTTCCTTAGAAAGTTTAGGATATTATTGGGTTTAAAGTTAGGTAGATCTTCCTTTTGTATTTTTTATGACCCTAGGTATTTGGCCCTAGAATTACGTAATGCAATGCATTGTATTGAGGTTTTATTTTCTACCTAACAAAATCTGCAGTTTGCTTCATCTACCAATCCTAGTTTTTTCATTTGACCTCTTAATCGGCAGTGCCCGGTTAGCTAAGATTAAAATAGAGAATGTGGGGTGGTTGTAAGGATGTTATTACAAAGGGAGTGAGGTTCTACGTAGGAGCAATTATTACACTAATCACAGAAAGACACACTGATGAACAGGATAGATATTTGATATAACACCACTGATTAATATAAAATACAATACAAGTGAAAATATTAATATAAATTAGTTGCCGCTATATTATTGATTAATGAATGAATTATAAGTGACAATGGTCCACAACTCGTTAGTCAAGTAATGCAGCAGCTTGCTTACTGCTTTGGATTCAAACAGTCACTTACACCAGTCTACCACCCAGCATCCAATCCTGAAGAAAGGAAAAACCGAGACCTCAAATTCCGACTTTCTATTTTGGTACAAAATGATCACGCCAAATGGGACGAAATGTTGCCTAGTGTTCGGTTTGCAATGAACATAACAATACAACATCCTTACAACCACCCCACATTCTTCAAGAAAATCGAAATCAGATCCCTAGTTTATTCCAATTTATTTGAGAAATAAAATTTTTATTTCGGTCTTTTTAGTGCATTTTGTTTTTTGAAGGTGGTTCAATTTATTTTAAAAAGTTTTTATTTTTAGTTGCTACTTGGCTTTATCAAATGTGGGCGCAAATTGATGATGAACTATTTTCAAAACCTTCCGAATACCGTGCAAGAGGTACTGAGTTTAATCCCCAACACTTTCAACATGTACCAATGTGACTTTAAGTACGGTAAAGGAAACATCGTGATAAAACGTGGACTTAATTCTCTGAAATCACCAACCCGCAGTGAGCAAGCGAAATGATTAAATGCTCATTACTTCACCTTGTGAGAAGAAGCCTTTGGCTTTATAGTGAGGCAGTAACGGGCTAATTATTATGTTTTTGTGTTATACTTTCACTCAACGGTTATACATCATTACTAACATTTTAACTTAGCAGAGCTTATTTTGTTAATTTTTGTGGTATTTCCTGGAATATGTTCCACATCAGACCATAACCAAATTTCTGTGAGGCCACACAGACACTCTACTCTTTTGAATGCAAAACGAATTTTTTATCGTATTATAAATACCGAAGATATTTGGTAACATAGGTATCTACATAAAAAAAATATGGTAGAATTGAGAACCTTCTCCTTTTTTTGAAGTCGGTTAAAAATGAAAAATGAAACGAGTACGCGTAACGGATAAACAAAGTTTGGTTTTTCCAAATAAAAAAATATGTACTTGTTAACAATTTATTTACTTAAAATTTCTTGTATTTCTGTATAACACTTGCCTTGTGTTTCTGGTAAATAAACAAACATCATAATAAAAGCAATCAATTCTAAGGCACTGTGAAGGAACATACTAAAATTTGAACCATACGCCTCTGAAATTAAGGGAAAACTAAAATCTACTAAAGCTGATAATAGATTTACTACCAAAAAAGTGATACTTGTTCCTGCTGCTCTTAATTCTAAAGGAAAAAATTCTGGAACCATGCCAACAGGTATAGGTCCTAAGCCTATACTATAACCAATTATAAAAGTAAGAATACAAAGAACTGGAAACCAGTTTATATGCTCTATAGGTTGATAATTTATCTGTTTTAATGAAATTATTAGACCCAACAAAAATAAGCAAATTGAACAGATTAAGCTTGAAACCAACAGTAAGCGTCTTCTACCAAACTTTTTGATAAAGTAGCTTCCCAACATATAGAAAAAACAGTTTAAAGATCCCATAAGGATAGCTAGCTTGTTTCCAGATAATTTAGGAGTTATTTCACTAAAAATAGGAATAGCGAAAGATATAACAAATCCAATTCCTGTGAGTTGTTGCGCTGCTATTTGTCCCATTGCCATATATAATCCTTTTCTTGATATTCTATGTTTTACCAAATCAAAAATTGTTTTCTTTGCAAACAGAAGATTGGCTTGTGTACATTCTTCAATGCGAATATACTCTAGTTTAATATCTTTATAACTTCGAGGTTTCCTCAATATTTTTAAAGATTTCCATGCATCATAGTTGTGTCCTTTAAGCAATAAATAATAAGGGGTTTCAACAATTAAAAAAGATAAAATTAAAAACAAAACTGCTGGTGCTCCGCATATTAAAGTTAAGTTTCTTACTGAATTAAAGATGGCTCCAGAAACGTATCCTAATAGAATACCGAATGCACCAGATAGACCTACAAAGCATCCCAAAATGGCCCGGTTCTTGTCTTCTGCTATTTCGCTACAGTAAATTGGAACATTTAAGAAAGTTCCAGAGTAACAAAACGCCATTAATATTAAACCTAAATAATACACATAGATATGTGTTGCAAATGCCATTATGATGAAAGCGAATATCAACCCAATAGCAGTATATTTTAATGACTTTTTTCTTCCGACCATATTTGAAAATTTCGATACAATTATTAAAGAAAATATACTGCCTCCCCACGGTATGGATACAACCATCGAAACCTGAAATGTTGTTATCGGAGTTCCCAATGGATTAACGTCTGTATTATTCGATCTTAGTAACTGAATTGTTGACGATGGCCAAGACATAAATTGTCCACAAGATATAAATACAAGGTTAGCTAAAAAAAATACATATAATTAGAAGGTTATTTTTTACACGTATGTTACATATAAGGGTAAATAAAAAAATCGATTACTTTTATTTCATCGTGTCCAGTAAATACACTTCCCTATAATCAATGTGGCGCCGGTAAGTAAAACATTACGGTATCAGGTACTGTAATGTGTTGCCTAGCAACGCTGCTCTGATTGCTTAAGGGAAGACAATTACTTTTAATTTTTGACATTTAAAAATACTATAATGACTATAAAATTAAAATAAATTAATAAATTACTTACTTTTACTGCCATATTTAAAAAGAAGTCAATGTTATTCAATTTTAAATTAACAATTTAATCCTAATAATAAAAAAAATATTTAACAGTGACAGATGGCTTTCAAGGTAATTTGACCTAACTAATCAAGTTACAAACTATTTTTAGTCAAGTTACGAACTACTGTTAAAATTTTTATGAATTTATTAATTTATAAAAACAGGATGAAATAAAATATAATACGATACATGGTCGTTAGGTGTTATTACAGTACTCGTTTTTATTTCCGGACTTGACTCCTACGTCGCCTCGTCCGTAAACTAACTCGTACTGTAATAAGTCACCTACCGACCTTGTAACGTATAATACTATTTTTTAACTTAATACTTTGTAAAATAGGTTGCTAAAAAACTCTAAAAAATGCTGTGCAAATATGAGCTCTTAATTTTAAAGAGAGGTTTTTACAGTTTTTCATTCGTTTCTCAGTATTACAAAAAAAGTATATATACATATTGTTACCAACTGCGCGTTTAATAAAATATTTTTCTCTTACGTGTTTGTAGAAATTCGAAGGCTCTCCAAAAATGGTCTTTTATATTTTTTTTCGTAAAACTCACCATTTAATAATGTTAAGGCAGCACTTCTCAACCTGTGGGGTGCGCTATCAGGAAGAGCGTGTTAAGCTGATAAGGGAGCGCAGTAAATTGAAAATAAAATATATTAAAACCGATTTATAATTTTTTTATTTTCAAATATTAAATTATTGTTATAAATTTTCCTTCGTGGATTAGGAATAAGTGATAACAGCAGACAAACTTAACAATTTATTGGTAAACACAACTAAATAACAATTTTCTTCAACTAATTTACACAACATTAATACAATTACAATTACTAAATAGCGTCGGTAAAATATCTCGTATAACAATTAGCACTTTGTCGCCAGCTACAACAAATACAATTCTTATTTATCGCCAACTAATACAATTACCACTATTATTTATCGCCAACTATTTCGATCACAACAACTACTGTACTCCGTCCAACGCGGTCCTTTATATATTAGATTAATTCTTCTCGAAACATCTACAAAGATTCCACAGTAACACTTCGTCTAGAACGTCGATAACGTTCATTTCTAAAACGTCGAAGGTTCTTGGCATCCAATCGAACATTCTCAGGTTCCAAGAAGTGCCTGTCTGTCTCGTTTAAGTTGATAATTCGGATCTTCAGATAGATAGTTTTTAAAGTTTTGTAATAAATTTAGCAGATAATAGTGATAGTGACACTGACGTGACACATATTTTTGTATAGCTATATTATAATTTTTATGTCATACTAGTTCATTATTGTGTTTTTATTGCTGAGTTACCAACTATCTAATGTCGTACTTTATGCCCGTGCGGGCATAAAGTTCACTTTATGGCCCGCACGGGCATAAAAAGAAATAATTTTTTGTTTAACTTATTTTAAAACATCTTCTCTAGAAGGAATTTTAGACTTCTTTGCTTTGTAGCCTTTTGAAGTTTGCTTCAAATATTCCATTAACTCATAGTAATTAGCAATGTTAATATTTTTATTTACTATTAAAGTCTTCTTTACCATGGAATATTTGGACCACAAAGAACTCGGAGCAAATGTTTTAGCGAGATCGCCGAAGTATCCAAGCAACACAGTTTCATTAACATCTTTTACGTAGTTTTCTTGCATCCAATTTAATAATTTTTGGTATTCCATATCGTAAACTTCTTTAGACTTTTGTGGCAACAGATTTTCAGTTGCTTCCTTTGCTTTTTTAATAATTTCGTCAGGAATTCCAAAATCTTCGTCCATTTTAAGTTCTTACTTTGACACATGTAACAATATTATTGCGATTTTATGACATTTACGTTTGTCAACACTCACCTAGCAACGATATTGCCTACTATGAGAAAGTGGCAATGTTATTAATTCAAACCGGATTTTTAAAATACTGATTTGTATTGAGATTGGATTGCAATAACGAACTAGTATGACATAAAAGTTTGTATGTACCAATGGCATAAGCAGATGTGTATACTCTCGGGCGACTTACAAACCCTCGGGCCAGAGGCCCTCGGGTTCGTAAGACGTCGCCCTCAGGGCATAAACATCTATTTATACCCTTGATACATAAATAACTATTATATACAATAAAAGTCAGTTTTTCCCTGTTCAATATTTAATTTTATTAGTTGCCCACAACTATACCAAACTTAATTTCAACAAATAACGACTATTTAGTACCAACTAAAATAGTTTAGCCGATCCTGAACGTTTGGGTAGATAATCTCTTTGGGACAATTCCTTAACTAAGAAGAGGTTATTAATTTTTACTGCCCTTATCAAAATGACATTTATAATGAAGGTACACTAAATGTGAACGTACTTTACAGTTTAATACCCGTTTAATCCTTACTGAGGCACTTAGTTTAGGACGTTAACACTAAAGATAAAGTTTAACAATAATTTTTAATAACTTAAGATGACTTACCGATAAAAACTGATATATATGTGAACCATGTATTTTTTTCTTTTTTACACTTAGTTTTACTTAACGTAAAATCTACTATTCTATCTTTTGGCATTTCAAGTTTATACATTAACTTCAAAACAAACAAATATTTTTTTAAATAATAGAAAAAGTTTTTTAAATGATATTAAAAAATAATTATATATATACTGACATAATTATCGCTTACACACTATTTTAGCAGAGAAGGACTCGAAAGAATGTAATGAAACAGTTATGCGAACAAAAAGTGAGTAGGTATTTTGAATCTTCGAATTGCTACAAATGAAAGATTTTATTTTTTTTAATTTTCGAAAATTTATTTCGTGACAAAAAAATTTAAACTAAATTTTTTAACGTGAATTGAAAATTTTACTACAAACTTCAATGCAATTTCTTAAAGTGTATTGACTGATCTTATTTTTCTTTGTCAATGAGCTTAGAACGTCATAATGCATATACCGTATAAGCGCTATCTGTACTCTTTTTGTTATAGATGTTTAGGGGAAGGTGGATGAAAGAGCCAATTTTATAAAAGAATCTAAAACTATTTAAAATTCACTGTGTATTAATAAAAAATGGATTGATACTTTAACTTTATTATTAGACTTAACATATCAGAAATAAGAATATAAAAAACAGAACTGTAACATATTTAATGTGTAATAAGTAACTGCAATTAAGTTCATTTATCTACATATTTTTTTGTAAATATTAATATGGTCTTACTGTGTCTTATATGTTAATAAAATATCTTACTATAAAAAAAATCAAGAGACGACTATGACAGGTAACCAGTTTTTGTTTTATTTATTTAGAAATAGGGAAGGGAAATATTGAGAAGGTTCAAAATTGAATTTTCAAAATTGTTGGTATTGAAATCAAAGTTAAAAAAATAAAATAATTAAAAAAAGGTCTCTAATTAAAAATTAAAAAAAAGTATATGTTAATTATAAAAGCAGAACTTAACCTAGTAAAAGCTCTGGAGCTGTAAAAAAAATTACAAATGTTAAGAGATAAAGTTAAAGAAGTTAAAAGGAACGTCAACATAGAAGACGGACCATCCTAGCCATAAAACATAATATTTCTAAATTTATTTAAGGGCTTCTTAAAATTTTATTTCAAATATAATATTTTTGGTTTCTTTAGATTAATCATTATGAAAAGATAACACAACCGACGGACGCAGCTTTTTTACAGCGTTTTTATTTTGAAATTGTCTTATATGTATAATGATTTATGTAGTACAAAATATGTGATGGAGACAGTTAAATGGGTCTTTATGCGCTTCGATAAAATAAAGATAAGCTTTGTAATACAAACAGTAACGTTCTAAGTTGCTAAGAAGCCGGTTTTAACATTTAAATCAACTTTTAATGTATTGGTGTTGTTGATAAAAAAGTGATTATTCTCTGGCACTTAAAAAATTAAAATTCTATCCAACAAAAAGTTAACAAATCGAGTTCCAGATGCGAGAATTGAAAGTCGGGCGCTTTATCCAATACCATTTTATTTATATATTTATTTATTTATTTATTTATTTATTTGTATGTTTGGGATACAAACTGGACAAGCCCAAAAAAGTATCCACCATAATAAAATAAAATAAAAATAAAACTAATTAGTAAACAGGAAATAAAAATGAACATAATTAATTTTTTAAAAAGTGATTTTTCAATAATTTCTTAATTGTGAGTGCATTGTGAGAGAAGATATCTACTTCTACAATATTTGACAATTTATTGTAGGTTTTAGCGATTCTATGTGCTGAAGAATTTGAGAAATAATTAGTGCATGCTTGGTCAAAATCAAAGGTGTTATGATTTCTAGTGGCATAAGAGGGAATATGAAATTTTATAGAATTTGTAATACTGATACAATCAATATTATTGTTAACAATTTTATGAACAAACATAACGTCCGCAATTTGCTACTGTGTTCTAGGGGAATTAATTTCAAATTTGAACGAATATGGTGTCTAGTATTATCTGAAAAAAATTTCTTATTACAGTATAAGATAAAATTATTTTGGATAGATTCCAATTTGGAAATGTACACAGAGTAACAAGGATTCCAAATTACAGAACCGAACATTAAAAGGCTATTGACGTGTACCATATATAGTCTGGTTCACATGTACTCAATTTTGCTCTTTTTAGTGACATTTCTCAGCCCTGTCCAAAAATTATGACCAAAATGTCATGTGATTCGTATTTTTACCTAGAAAGTTTAAGGAAAGGACCGAAAACGTGCTGATAAAAATTTCAAAAAATATAAACAATTAAGTGAAAAAAAAATGGGACTTTAGTTTTTTTTTTAATATCTCGGAAAATTGTCAAAATTTTGGAAATTTGAAAAAAGATTTAAAAAGATAAATGAATTTGCGTAAAAAAAGTTCCGACTCCCGAAACTGTATCTCAATTATTTATAATTTTACAGAGCCCTGAAAATACAGCCAAAAACGGGTAGTCTGGCTTCCGCGCGCATTCTGTCACTCCGACATTAAAACAAAAAAAATTATTTAAACATAATAAATGTGAATATTAAAGAATGAAAATAGTTATTTATGAAACAGTTCGTGAAGTATGCTTTTTGCGCACGCACGCGATGTTTAGAGCACGAGCGAAGCGAGTGCTATATATCGCTTAAGTGCGCAAAAAGCACTTCACGCACAGTTTCATACAATATTTTATCTACGATAAACAAATAAAAAATAATTACAAATTCTAATTTAAAAATTTAAACTACAGCACTGTCAGGATAACTTTTGTTGAAATTTAATGCTCTCATAGCAACACCATGACAACGCGAATGCTAAGGATATTTGATTATATGAAGGTGTGTCAAAAACAGTGCAAAAAAGTAAATCCCATTTAAAATACATTGTTACTTCACGCACACTTTCAATCCTTCACGCACTGCTGTCTATAATGACAGTTTTCACGAACTAAAAATTGATACATAATATAAGGTAGAGTAGATAAAATTCATTTAATGTTAGCATACATCAATATACAATAAACTGCAGTCAAAATATTTTTATCTCAATTTCAACGTTAATTATAAATTTGTTAATTATTAACTTTTTCTTAATTGAAAGTTAATATAAAAACCCCTATAATTATTAAACTAAAACCCTGAAATTTTTTTCCTTTAATAAAGTCATTCTTAATAGGCAAAAAAATAGATTATATAGATTATAATAGAATTTATGATTAAAAAAAAACGGTTTTTAATTTTATTACTTTTTATTTAGTTGCAAAAAAACGATTGTTAAATAACAAAAAATCTTTTTTAGGAAACCTTTTTTTTTAAATCATGATTTTTTTTACTTAACATAATGCAAAAAAAAATTTTTGAATTGCTTATAAACAATGTATTTATTTATAATAAATTTATTAACAATAGCAGTAAAAAATTAAAAAAAAAATATTATTAGGTAAATCTAAGCCATGAGACATTGAAACAATAAAAATTAAAAAAAAATTGCTATGGATTTTTTATAAAATTATAATTTTCAATTGTTAATAAAAAAATAGAAAATAACAATTTTTATTTTGGCAACGGTAATCTATTTTTTGCCTATTAAGGATAACTTCACCAAAGGAAAAAAAATCCAGGGTTTTAGTTTAATAATTATAGGGGTTTTTATATTAACTTTCAATTAAGAAAAAGTTAATAATTAACAAATTTATAATTAACGTTAAAATTGAGATACAAATATTTTGACTGCGAATTATTGTTTATTGATGTATCCCAACATTAAATGAATTTTTTTATTCCTTAATATTCACATTTAATATGTTTAAATAATTTTTTTTTTGTTTTTATGTCGGAGTGACAGAATGCGCGCGGAAGCCAGACTACTCGTTTTTGGCTGTATTTTCAGGGCTCTGTAAAAATTATAAATAATTGAGATACAGTTTCGGAATTCGGGAGTTTATTTACGCAAATTCATTAATCTTTTCAAATCTTTTTTCAAATTTCCAAAATTTTAAAAATTTTCCGAGAGAAGGAGGAAGGCACGCGAGGCTGGAGAAAACCCCGCAGCGCGAACCACCTCCGGACCTTCAGAAGCACAACCTTCAAGTAATGTTGCTAGTTCTTCCTCCAAAAGAGGCAAGGAACACAACATACCTAAAGGTAAAACAAAAAAGAGAAACAGGTCAGGCGGCTCCTCATCCGAGGTGACGCCTAAAACCCTGAAAAAGGTTAGGCAGGACATAACGGCTGCTCAACCAAAAAGCTACAAAGAGGTGGCTACCAGTCACCTTCGAGTAGCTATAATAGACAAAAGCAACCCCTACGGCAAAATTTCTGCCGAAAGGGAAGCTCTTGTCCAAGACATGCTGCTGGGAGAGCTGGACAAAGTAATTTTGGCCGCCTCTTCCAGTAACGCCAAGCCACCAACATTCCGTCAGTGGTCGCACTCTGGTGAAATTATCAGAGTTACCTGCGATGACGAGGCGACGTTGGCATGGCTTACCAATACTGTTGTTGGCCTTCGACCGTGGGAGGATGCATTACTCGAGGTGGTGCGAGTAGACTGCCTACCGAAGCTGACAAAAGCATCCCTCTGGATCCCGAGTAGATCAACTGATATACTCGAAGAGAAGGAGGTCGTGCTACGTCGGCTGAGTGGGCAAAACCCGGACCTCAAGGTCTCGAGATGGTGCTCTTTCCACCACGAGGCCAAAACAGAACCAAGGGGGCATCTCTTCGTCTTCAGAGTAGGGGACGAGGACTTGACTACCCTCGAGCAAAAGTCGATGAGGTTGAGCTATGCGTTCACCTCATTGACTATGAAGGTAAAGGCCGAAGAGGCCAAGACGGAAGGTCAAGAGGAGACCAGCAGTGGCGTCGAGGTAGGAAGTCTGGCGGTCGACACCACTGCAGACGAGGCACCCGAGGAGGCACCTGAAAAGATGCAGACCGACGGATCCTCAGAAACAGTCCCCCTGACCGAATAAATAATTGAAAAAAATAATAATAATAATAATAGATCGTAGAGGAGAAGCCGACACGATTTCATTTATTCAGTGTAATCTTCAGCACAGCAGAGTGGCCATGGCAACCATCAGCCGCCACCTTGCTGAGCAACAGGACACAATTGCATTAATCCAAGAACCCTGGATAAAGAAAACCAGACTCATTGGTTTAGGTACTTTAACTGCTAAAACTTTTTATATTAATCCTCCAATTTTCAAGACTTTACGCGTCTATCCACAGTGTCATGTCGACCAGCAGCAGCGTGCCACCGCCTTAGCGCTCCACACACCCCGCACATTAATGCGCCCATGGTATTGGACCATTATTATTTTAAAAATATAAAAACTTTTTACATATTGGTTAAAATCAAATACTGTAAAGGGTAGTTTGTGTTTAAAATGAAGTGCCTGTGATAAATAACTTATTTATTCGGATAAGGATTAAGAAGAAAGTTAAGAAGTATTATTAATAATATGGTATAGTTTTTGCGGCTTTACTTTTGTTTAGCGTGTGTAAAAAATAAGGGTCTACAAAACTTCTTTGTACACAATATTATTAACTTATCTGTAATTAGGCGCTAAAACTATCAAGCTACTGGGTGAACTTACTCGTGAGCAAGCAACATAAAACTGTCCATGAGAGAAACAATGTTCTCGCAAGTCAATAGCCGCAAATTTGAGATTTCCCCCTAAGACTTGTTTATTGTCATGGCAAAGCAGACTTTTAAAGGAAACTGTTATCATTTAAATTCGAACGTGATATCATTTAGTATTAATGGGATTCGTGGTATAAATACAGTTTCCCGTTTCGCACTCCCAGTAAATATAGTGGCTTCCACTATATTGCGATGTAACGCTTTCACTTGCAGTCTCGTACCGTTACAAAGTACCTTCGCGCGTGGCATAAGTAGCATTTTTCATCATATCAGCAAAATATTCATCAGGTGTTAAGTAGTTATCACCATTCCTGTCGTGGGTCATAATTGAAAATTTTCTCCAGTCATTAACCACATATCTGACAATTTCTGAACGCATCTTCATCGTTCTATCTTGTGTTCTGTACATTAAATAAGAGAGAGCACGAAACAAACATGCACCGTCACCAACAATGGGGACGACAGTACATTCTTCAACATCTCCATTAACGTTCAGATTTTATTTAGTCATTTGAAAAAAGTCCAACCGACAAAAGCTATACTTAAACCAAACGAAAACAAAACAAATGCCAAATACAAAGCAGAGACTATAACTATCACTACTAAACCAAAACAAAGCAAATTCAATCCAAAATATGCTAAGAAAAGAACAGCCACAATTGTTAAATATAATCCGCTTGAAATATTTAGGTATTGTATGATAAAGTACGGCAGTCACTCATCATCGGGTATATGTAACTCAGTGAAAACAAAACGATAGTGCGTTTAAAAATACTACTAACACCATCTATTGTCAATATTTAGAACTGTTCGTCTTAATTTATTCGTTCCATTGGGCACTAATTGGTTCAAACTAATACATTTACATTCTCCATCAACACTTATCGGATTCCCATGGGGGTTGAAATTATCAAAATTCGTTTTAAGCGGACGTCTTCATTATAGTAGCTCCAATCTTTAATTTTAGTTTAATCATTCGAAAATCTTAGAAGATTTATACAAACTTTTATCCCCTTAGGGGTGAAATTTATCAAAATCTTTTCTTAGGAGATAGCTACGTCATAGTTAGCTATAGGCATGTACAGTCTTAACCCCATCGGTTTAAAATTAACAAAGTTTCATGCAAACTTTTATCCCTATTTTATCCCCCTGGGGCTAGCATTTATTAAAATCCTTTCTGAGCGGATGCCTCCTGCATGCCTAATTTCAGCCCGTTCCCTCCAGTGGTTTGGGCTGTGCGTTGATAGATCACTATGTCAGTCAGTCACCTTTGAGTTTTCTATATTTAGATTTAAAAAAAAACTTCAGATTTACATAAAAATTCTTTTTACTTAGATGGGTTAATTTAGCCTTTGTAAGGCCACAATTCTTTTTCTTCTGCTGCTATCCATTATTGGATGTATGCAACCACGTTTGACAATTCTTCCCTGTCTGTTTCTTTGTGTATTAGGTCTTTGATTCTCCACCTTCCTTTGATCGTTCTATTATTATTTGTTAAATCTGGTATCCTTTTTTACGCATTGCATGTCCCCAGTACGCGGTTTTTCTGCGTTTTATTGTGATTAACAGTTCTCTTTCTTCTTCCAATCCTCTGAATATCTGCTTATACGTCACTCTAGCCGTCCACGAAACTTTAAGGATTATAAGATAAGTCCACATTTCCAAAGCCTCCAATCTGTTCATTGTGGCTATCTTCAGAGTCCAACCTTCCATGCCATATAATAGTTCTGAGCCACAGGATAGTTATTCCACTTCCATTACTTTATATTGTTCCTTTCACGTTGAATACCTCCACCAATTCCGTATATAATTAATGCGTGTATTAAACCTGAACAAGTACGAAAGTATTTCAAAGAAGCTAAAATTATTTTAATCTATATAAAAGGTGGCGTGCAGAGTGATTCCATATCCGGTGCCGTTGATCCTTTAATAAAAATTCAGAAAAAAATTAGAAATAATTTACTTTAAACCCTTATGCTTTTCTATACGAAGACTTAAAACATGTAATATAAGACAGTTACATGCAAAATATGTTCTGATATTTTTATACAAAACTAGACAATCCTTAAAGGTAATAGCCCATTCCCCCAATACACCTGCAAAAAACTCGGGATCAGTTGTAACCTCGACATCGAGGATAATTTATTTTATTTTCACATCAAATTTTAATCACCCTTAAAGTATTTACCATTGACTACCATGCACTTCTCCAAACGATGGTTTTATTGTTTGAAACAATTCAATTATCGGAATGTCCTTTAGGCCTTCCAGCGATATTATTTCGTCCACACCACGTTGGCATAATAAGCAGTTTTGGCTTGTAGTTTTTTTTTTTCTTTTATTAACATTTATTAAAATGAATACTTTTCTTTTACATTCACTTTTATGTATACACTATCATTCTGATTTTATTTGGATTTAATTATCAAGATATCATCAAGTTATCTATACTTTACCGCAGGGTGCAATTAAAGAGTAGTATTCGATTTATCTACATTGTACTATTATGTAAATGTAAATTTTTGTACTTAATACTACTTTATTGTGAACAAATATTATTATGTAACAAAGACTTATACACTTACTCAGCAAATGCTGGTAATATTCCCAAGCGTAAACGCAAAAGGATGTAGACTCAATATTTACTTATTAAGATATTTACGAACAGTGTGACACGTGGTCAGAATCACTGCATTCTGAATGTCGATGAAGGTTTTCCTATGGAGTCCAAGCTTACCAAGGCTTTCTAATAGATTTTTGGGGATCAGGCCTGTAGATGACATGATCATTGGTATCATTTCGACCGTCTCAGCATGCCACATCTGTTTTACCTCACTGGCAAGATCGGTGTATTTTGCCATCTTCTCGTTGTATTTAAACTAAGGAGGGTAGAGGTAAGGAGAACTCAGTCTGTATATAAAAAGTGTCCGTCTAAAAGCGTAAAATTTTGTTTTACTAGGCAGCCGAAGCGGGAGCTGTTAAGCAATAATTCAATGATCTAAATATAGCGATTTTAAACCGACTGAAATATGCAAAAAATAATGAAGTCTTACCCTAAAACTTAACGTGACAGGTTTTTGATATGATATATCACTAATAGTGCCTGGAGGTTTTTACCTCGGATTAGAGTTATAGTGAATGAATTTATATAATCGACGTGGGGTTTTGTTTTTTATACTATAAATTACATTGTTTACCCAAAATTTTTTTGTGCATTCAATTTTTTCATTGTTTAAACAAATTATTATGAAAAATTAATTTTTGAGCATATAATTTTACTTTAAATAGTATTTTTTTTTTCATTTATACGTTAAATTTGACCTGAATAGACATAGAGGAACATCTTTCGAGAATACCTGTGTATAAAAATAGCAGTAGCAATTTCGAACAGGTAATAAAAGTTGGAGGAGAGAGCAAAGCGGCAGCTGCTATGTAGCGCCTATCCGAACGCCTAGATGTGAAATATCCTTCCGAAAGTTTTTTAAACTCTGTCGGGTCCATATCTTGTAGATAAATTTGTGAAGCCTTTCGCATAGGGAAAATGCCCTGATGCATGAAATAATGGAATCATTAGCTCAATACTATATAAATGTAAATTTCAATCTCCCAATCCCAGCAATGAAGTCCTTCAATATAGTAACCATTCGAAAATAAGTAATCCATAGTTTTGAAGTTTTATTTTTATTTTCAAGCTCCAGTAACTTATTTTCAAAAATTTTAGTATGCGTTTGAAATCCATGATTTCCTAGTTATTTCTGTATAGGTGAACATTTCAAAAATCATAGAGTTATCATCATCATTTATTACATTCAGCAACTTTTATAGCTCCACCAGTTCAATTTGTGCGTGATAATGCTGATTTCAATATCAACACTATTGATTGTAAAGGAATGTTCCATTATATGGGAAGCATTTAAATAGTTACTTCAAGTGATGGTATACAACATACAACCTCGACGACCTATCAAGCGCTTGAAGACACTTCCACCTGAATCTGAATTTTTGAAACACGGAAATATCCCTCTGCAAATATATCCAGCTTCTACAGGTATAGGATTTTCAGAGATAATAATCAAGTTACCAGAAGTTGGACCGGATATCAAGAAATTTACTACAAATGGACAATTAAATATTTTGTGGACGTATTTAAAGTTCAAAAATAATAACAAGTTTTCCGGATGGAATGGATTTATGAATTTATTAACTAATGCCCATGATTTTGATGTGTCATGGATAATTTTTTTGCCTTTCATTAACGCTTCTCCAAGTGATTATCACAAAATTTACACAACAATAAAAAATTCAGTAGATAATGCCAAAGAATTGGATATGAGAACATGCATTTTAACGTTTGATCAAGCTCTATACATGAAAGCACGGGATATCGCTTCTGCTGTGTATTTTTTTTTTTTATTAAGGATGTCCTCGTAGGTATAGACCTAAATACAAATGTACCGAGAACATCTATTGCGGCAGAAGAGAAAATTTATTAATTTGGCATTTAAAGGCCTGCAAGTTGGGACGAGTGGGGAAGACGTGGGAAGGTAAGGAGTTCCACAATCTGGAGACCCTGATGATGAAGAAACGATCGAATCGATCCGTTCTCGATGTCGGGCATTAAACAGTATAAGGGTGGATTGAGTTGGTACGTCGCGTTGCTCTGGCTGGTCTGACAAGTGGAGGCTAGGCTCGTTTCATACTCTAATATCTTACATGGGATCCATTGGTCATATTATGGCTGGTAGTGGGATAAAAGAAGCTTTTTCTACCATATATGCTGAAAATACAATTGATCACATAACTTCTGGACATGCGTATGCTAGAGCAGTACGTGCTTATACTTTATTACAGCAAGCTTTATCACAATTGGTTTTTGAATATCTTATGAAACACAATACAGATTTTGCAAATGCAATAAGTGATGATGATAACTCTATGATTTTTGAAATACAGAAATAACTGGAAACCATGGATTTCAAACGCTTATTAATTTTTTTAAAAATAAGTTACTGGAGCTTAAACATAAAAATAAAGCGTCAAAACTATTGATTACTTATTTTCGAATGGTTACTATATTGAAGGACTTCATTGCTGCGGATCGTATGGGGGATAGGAATTTACATATATATAGTATTTAGCTAATGATTCCATTATTTTATGCGTCAGGGCATTTTTCCTATGTGAAGGCTTCACACATTGATCAAAATATGAAAGAATTACAGTATAAAATAGACCTGACGGAGTTAAAAAAAATGTCGGAAGGATTTCACATCTAGGCGCTCGCGCTCGGATAGGCGCTACATAGCAGCTGCCGCTTTGCTCTCCCCTCCAAGTTTTATTACCTGTTCGAAATCGCTAGTTACTGCTATTTTTATACATAGGTATTCTCGAAAAATGTTCCTCTATGTCTATTCAGGTAAAATTTAACGTATAAATGAAAAACAAATTACTATTTGAAGTAAAATTATATGCTAAAAAATTAATTTTTCATAATAATTTGTTTAAACAATGAAAAAATTAAGTGCACAAAAAAATTTTGGGTAAACATTGTAATTTAGAGTAGAAAAAACAAAACCCTACGTCGATTATATAAATTCATTCACTATAACTCTAATCCGAGGTTTTAACAATATTTTGAATGCTCCAGGCACTCCACTATAAGTATAGATTGATATATGATTAGATTTTAATATTGTTATAAGTTAAAATGGTGAAATTTTGTGTAATTAAAAATTGTTTAAATAGTCGCGTGTTAACTGTATGCATGGGCCGACAGGATTTTTAAAAACAAATTTATTTTTTAACAGAGAACTTTAATTAGTAATGGACAAATTGAGAATGACTTTATTTTATGATTTACAGTATTTATAACCTCGTATTTATCTAAAATATGCAAGCTTGCTGTTTCTTATCTTTTTTGTTCGTAGCGCTGGTTACCTCGTATAACTCCTCCACCCTTAGATGAAGGCTTCGGGTTCTGGGGAAGACGAAGACTTCTTTTCTTTTTTCTTCCTCCTATATTTCTTGATGGGGTTGTACTTCCAGACCACGTAGCTGAGGGCTAGGATAATGATGAGGGAAATGACGATCCATTGGATCCAGTTTGTCGATGTCAAACCATCGATGTCTTCTGTTGACAGGAGTTGATAGCCAGAATATGATTCTGAAGTTTATGGATGTCCTCCAGAGGGATGTCTTCTATGGACAGGGGTTTCTGTTGTCGAACATGGAGTCCTGACACACTGTTGTGGATTTGCGGTAGAATAAAGGGCTTTCCAAAAGTCTTGACTTTTTGGTGACCAAATTTGAACCTTGAATATTCGATGCTGCAATTTTCGGGAACATGGACCAGGGCTGTCTTGTGAATTAAGATGTATTGGTCATCTCGACAATAGGCTTTGATTTTCATTTCTTCTGAAGTAATGACTACTAAATATTCGTCATTAATTTTGTTGAACATTAGAGAGGGGTGCTGGATTGGCACTTGGATGCAGGAGGGCTTCTTGTCTTGAATAAGGGCCGTAACACAATCAGGGGTGTTGATTTCCAGTTGAATTTGTGGGCAAATATAGTGTTCTTCTACTTGGATACAAATTTCTTCCATATATGGGTGGGTATTATTGATTAGAGCTAAGTAGGGCTTTTTGGGTATAATTATAGTATCATTCTTTGTTGGAATTGGAATTAATTGAAAGTATAAGAAGATTTTGGGATATAGGATAGGAACTTCTATAGCATAAATTATGTTATCAGTTGTAAAATAACAATTTGTATGAATTATTGAATACCAAGAATTTATATTTAAATCTAATATTTCATCATTTTTATAATGTTTACGTAAATCCTTTAGAATATCTTGTAAGTTCTGAGGGGTTAAGATATCTGGATGTACAATATGTAATTGAGCAAAAGTAATAGCATTCTCGAGGTTTTCTATAAAATTATATATCATATTTGTATTTAAAATTATTTGGTCGAGTAAATTTGAACATAAGGAAAATTTATAAAAACTATCAGTAACTTCGTCCATAACTATTTTTTGGTCGTTTATAAACTTTTCAATTCGTTTTTGGTTAGTGATAATTGAGTCTATAGTTTTTGAATATTTATTTACTAATTCTTTAGATAGTGATAATTTAGTATTTATGTCCTGTACTATTTTTTGTTGGTTATTTTTTAAAACATTAATTGCGTTTTCAATTCTTTTCCCATCTGAGGCGTCAAGGGTTCCAAATAGGAATTTTGAAATACTACCACCTAAATTAATTATTCCACGTTTAGGACTTTTAATTTTAAATAAGTTTATGTTTTGCAATTGAATAAGTAAATCATTTACTATGGGTTTCATATGTTCATATTTGTTTTGCAAAGATAACAATTCTAGACTATGATCACGGTATACGGTGTTGTTCAAAAGTTTAAATGAATGAATTATATTTTCAATCTGAGTTCTCAGCGTTTTAATATTGATATCATGCAAGAAAATATGGTAAAATACCAGGAGAATCGCTGATATCAGTTAAAGTTATTTCTTGAGTTCTAATCTGTATTAGTAGGTACAATGGGATTATTATTGTCTGGATTTTCATTATTTTCCTCCTGAAAAAGACCATGAGGCTTTTTTTAATTCTTTAATATGAACTTCATATAATTTATTTTTCTGACTTTTGATTTCAACTTTGTTATTTTTAGTATCTTAGTTATTATAAAAAGACCTATAAATTTGTTATTTTTCTTATTTCTATAATATGGATTTTTCTTATATACTATTTGATTAACTTTAAAATCTATATTACTATCTCCTTCTACATTATGTTTATTAACTACTTTTTCTTTATCCTTAACTAGCTTTTGATTAACATTACTGTATATATGTTTTAATTTTTCTTTATGGTTTTCAACGTAACTCGAAAATAATTCTTTCGAATTGAAAACCTCGTCGGGATTACGAGAATTAGTATGTCCAAATACTAACTCGAAAGGTGTAAAGCCTGTAGCACTGTGTATCGAGCTATTATAACCCAATACAGCATAATTTATTAAATAGTCTTCGTTAGGGTGTATTTCTTTTAAAATTCGTAATTGTTCTATCAGGGTTGAATGGAAACGTTCCACTGGTCCATTTGACTCATGATGGCCAGGTGTAGTAAAGTGAATTTTGATTTTGTGTAAATTTAGAAGTTCACGAACTGTATCATTTTTAAATTCGGTTCCACTGTCTAAAACAATTTTATGTGGAACACCAAAACTTGTAAAATATATCATAAGTGCATCACAAACATTTATGGCATTTTTCCCTTCAATAGGGATGCATTGCGCAAATTTTGAAAATGGATCTAAAATTGTTAGATACTGATTTTTATTATAATGAAAAATATCAATATGTAGAATTTCAAAAGGTTTTGAAGCTGTTTCAACTAAATTTAGTGGTACGTAGGGTAATTTACGTGCGTACTTGGTTCTTTAACAAATGTCACAAGAATTAATATAAGTGCTTATTGATTTTTTCATATTTGACCAAAAGTAATTTCTTTTTAAATAATTTAATGCTTCATCTACGCCCCTATGATTAATTTTTCCCTCATGGTGTTTTTTGATTAGCATTATTTGTTCCTCTAAGTCTATAACTGTGTTTATCATTTTTGTACACATAGTTAATTTTAAATAATCTTTTCTAAATATTTCTGTGTAGATTACATTAAACTGTGGAATAAAAGTTCTTTCGTCAAAATACATAAAATATGATTTATTTGGACTTAAATAATTTTTTAAAAAGTCTATTATTAATTTACGGTTATTTCTTATAGGAAATTTAACAGTAATTATTTTTTGAATAATATAATTTTCTGTTTCTACTGAGAGATTGTCCAAATTATGTTTAAAAACTAATATTTGATTATTTTTATTATTAATTATTTCGTCTAATATTAAAATACCATCATTTTGCGTTTCCTTTGAAAGAGAATGAGGAGTTTCGTCAGATGGTGATTCATCTGGAGGGTTAATTTGGATATCAGATATAACATTTACTTTTTGTTTTTCAGTTTGCTTTCTACTAGATCCCGCTTCTTCGAAATCTTTGTCCGACATGAAATTTCTAGGGTCTTCGGCTATACTTCTAAGTAATTCTAAACTTTCTTGATTTATATCACCCGGATTATTTATTATTGATTCATTTTCTATTGCGTTAATTTGGATACGGCTCAAAGCGTCCGCGTTACCGTTTAATCTACCTTTTTTATATACAATTTTGTAATCATATTCTTCTAGTTTAAGACGCCATCTAATTAATTTTGAATTTGGTTCTTTTATATTAAATAACCATACTAAACTTCGATGGTCAGTTACAATGGTAAATGTTCTTCCAAAAAGATAAGGCCTAAAGTACTTGCAAGCCCACACTATGGCAAGTAACTCTTTTTCAGTTGTACTATACTTTTTTTCAGTTTCATTTAAAGTTCTAGATGCGTATGCTACTGGTTTATCTTGACCAATAGTACCTTGTGATAATATTGCCCCGATTGCGACGTTTGAAGCGTCTGTAGTTAATATAAATGGTTTTGAGAAATCAGGGTATTGAAGAATAGGTTGATTGCATAAAATTTTTTTAGCGGTATTAAAACTTTGAATAAAATTTTGATCGTGAATAACCTTTTCAATTTTCTTAATACACTGAGTTAATGGTTTGGTAATTTTTGCAAAATCTTTTATAAAACGCCGGTAATAACCTAACAAGACTAGAAACGATTTTATTTCTTTTTGAGTTCTAGGAATTGGAAAAATTGAATTGCCTTGATCTTGTCCGGATTTGGTCTGACACCGTTAGGTGTAATTACGTGACCTAAATAACCTACCGATTTTTGTAAAATTTCGATTTATCGAGTTGCACCTTAAAATTTGCTTTACTTAATCTTTTAAGTACTGCTTTTAAATTTGAAATATGTTCTTGTAATGAACTGTTAAAAATTAGGATATACACAAATTACATTATTAAGTCCCCTTAAAACGTTGTCCATGACACGTTGGAAAGTTGAGAGCGCGTTTTTTAAACCAAATGGCATACGGGTAAACTCGTAATGACCATTCATTGCCGAAAATGCTGTTTTCAGAATATCAGTTTCCTCAATTTCAATTTGATGATATCCAGATGCTAAGTCTAGTGTTGAAAAATAATTTGCACATCCCATTTTGTCTAAAAGGTCCGAAATTACCGGGATTGGATATTTATCTCCCACCATCTTATCATTTAATTTTCTATAATCGATTACCATTCGATATGATTGTGGTCCCGTCTTTTTATTAAATTTTTTTGGTACGATCCATATATTTGAACTATATGGACTGGTTGAATTTCTAATTATGCCCTGTTTGAGCATTTCTCTTATTTGCTTAGACACTTCTTGTTAATGAATTTCCTGGAAACGGTATGATTTTGAAAATATAGGTCTTTCATCTGTTAAATTTATTTTATGTTTAATTTCATTGGTAAAACTTAAAGGAATTTTTTCTGAATAAAATATATCTTTGTACTGAAAACACAAGTCTGAAATTGCTTGTTTTTCCTTATTATTACAATGTTCTAAATTTAATTTATTTAAATTTTCTCTTAAAATTTGTTCATATTTCTGGTTACAATTTGGATCTGTTTTACTATCTATAAAATGAAGTTCATTTGCGTTAAGCTCCCTTACTATAAATGGTTCTACAACTGTTATCTTAATTGGGTCATCATTTTTGTTTGTTATAGTTGTCGTAACAAAGAAGTTTTTTATGTTAACTATCCCTTCATGAGATGTCACATTTTCGTCATAAGTTATTTGTTCAATTAAACCGATACCTTCTTTTTGATAAACAGGCAGTTTTACTACTTGTTCTGTATTGCCTGGAATTATTATTGAATAATTGTCTATCTTAAAATTTTTATTTAATTCTGGAACATTATCAAAATTTAAAGGAATTTTTATTTTTGGAGTTACCAATAATTTTGTATCAATATTAATTACAGCTTTTAATTTTTTTAGAAGATCAATTCCTATGAGACCTTAATATTTATTATTAAAATTAAAAATATAAAATTTATATGTTTCATTAACATTAAAAATATTATTAATTGGAATAAAAACTACTTTGTTATGAAAGCTAATATTATGAGATGTTTATATGTGAAAATTTTCATTTCTAATAAAATGTTTGAATACTTAAACTGAAAGCTATTTCCGAATTAATTAAACTTTTCGAACTGCCAGTATCTACTAAAAATTTGGCTTTTAATTGTGAAATATATATAAAAGGCAATTCGTTTTCCGATAAGGGATTAATATTTATCAAGTTTTCTGGTCTATTGTCGAAACCATAGGAAAATTTTCATTTTCGAAAACTTCTGTTTCGGTGATTGCTGGTTCGATAACAATAATAGTGGACTGTATAAAAAATTGGTTGTTTTTTAAAGATAAGATAATACTTTGAAATAGAGAATAAAATTGACAACCTTATCTTTTCAAAATTGTTTAATTGAATAACAAAATAATATAATAACAAAAAGTCTTGGTTACAAAAAACAAAACTTACAAAAATATAAAACAAAAGTTCAAAAACTCTAACATTAGCCCCCCCTTTGAAGGGAACCTTCAAAAAATTCAATATTAATTTAACGTTTCACTTTGTAATGGTAAAGGGAACAAGTGTCTAACACATCTGGTTATAGTTCCATGTGAAGTTAGGATTTCTGCTACTCGCTTTTCTTCATCTCGACCAGGAAACAGTTTTATTATTCTACCAATAGACCATTTGCAAGGTGGTACAGAATCATTTTTTATTAAGACTAATGTATTTTCTTTTATTTTACTTGGAGCCTCTTTCCACTTGTATTGTTGGTGTAATTGAGAAATGTACATTTTTGAAAATTGACGCCAAAATTGTTGGTACAATTGTTGGACGTGTTGAAGTCTTGAAAGGCGATTGGGAGGAGTATTTGTCAAGTCATAGTCTGGTATAGAGGTTAAAGTGCGGCCGATTAAAAAATGAGAAGGTGTTATAGGAGAAAGATCATTAGGATTATTTGACATTTTGAAAAGAGGACGAGAATTTAATATCCCTTCGATTTGTATAAGAAGGGTATTAAATTCCTCAAAAGTAACATTGTTATTAATTAGAACTCTTTTCAAGTGATGTTTTGTAGCTTTGACAGCAGCTTCCCACAACCCTCCAAAATTAGGGGTATAAGGAGGAATAAAAACCCATTTTATACCAAATTGACTAGTCTGATCAGCAATTGAATTATGAAATTTGTTTAAAAAATGTCCTAATCGTTTTAAGTGGTTATTAGCACCAACGAATGTGGCACCATTATCCGAATATATTGTTGAAGGAATTCCTCGTCTAGAAGTAAACCTTTTTAGACTTGCTAAAAAATTATCAGTAGTTAAATCTGAAACAACTTCTAAATGAACAGCTTTTGTGCAGAAACAAATAAAAAGAGCAATGTAACCTTTATTTAATTTTGCCCCTCGACCTTTTTTATTTAAAATGTTAAAAGGCCCTGCATAATCAATACCTGTGGTTTCAAATGGAAAAGCGGGTTTTATTCGTTCATTAGGTAAATTTGACATTGGACTATTAAATGCAACAGGTTTAAATCGAAAACAGGTAAGACAATTTTTTACAACTTTTTTGGCTAAGATGATACCTCCTATTGGCCAATAAAACTGTCTTACTGATGATAATAACAACTGAGGACCTGGATGCAAAAGCAATTTATGTTTGTGTTCAAAAATTAATTTTGTAAAATAATGTTTAGATGATAGTAATATTGGATGTTTTATATTAAAAGGTAAATAAGTATTTTTTAAACGACCTCCAACTCTAATTATTCCGTCTTTGTCAATGAACAAAGCTAATGACGACAATCTATGTTTGATGGGGAGGTGTTTATCTTTTTGTAAAATAGATAATTCTTCACAAAATGATTCTAATTGTACTTGTTTAATTAAAACATGATTAGCATTATTAATTTCTAAAATAGATAAAAGTCCTGTTCTTTTTGCATTTTTATTTTTTATATTATAAAAATAGCGTAGGCAATATCCTACTACCCGTTGCAATCTGTTTAAATCTGAAAACCTAGTGATTATATTTGATATTGAAATTATATTTAAATATATTAATTTGGAAGTTTTTCTTAATTCTATTAATTCTGATTTGTTTATGATAAATTCAGTTTTTGGCCAATTTGAATGAGGTAATTTTAAAAAGTCAGGTCCATGCCACCATAATCGATTGGAAATTAATAAATTTGGTAAGATGCCTCTGGAAGCTACATCTGCTGGTTTATTTGAACTATTGATATAATTCCAATCTGTTATATTAGAAAGTAACTGAATTTTAGCTACGCGATTAGCCACGAATACTTGTAATTCACTAGGTTCATGATTTATCCAACTTAATGCGACTTGAGAGTGAGACCACATAAAAATCGGAACATTTATATTAAGAGCATTAAGAACAACTTTTGTTAATTGTGAGCCTAATAAACATGCGCACAATTCCAATTTTGGAATGGTTATAGTTTTCATTGGAGATACCCTTGTTTTAGAACAAAGTAAATTTATTTTGAAATTGCCAAGATTGTCAGAACTTCTAACATAAATGCATGCAGCATATGCATTTTGTGATGCGTCACAAAAACAATGGATATCACATATACATTTTGAAACAATGTTTCTAACAATAGCTAATTGATTAAAATGCATGAGACTATTTTTAAATTTTAACCAATCTTCACAAATTTCTGAAGGAATAGGATCATCCCAAGAAATATGAAGAGACCAAAGTTTTTTAATTAAAATCTTAGCTATAATAATAGAAGGGCTCAAAAGACCTAATGGGTCGTATATTTGTGCAATAATTGAAAGCATAAATCTTTTCGTAATTATATTGGGCCCTATGGGTAAATTTATTGAATATGTAAGAAAATCAGAACTAGTTACCCATTGAATTCCCAATGTTTTAAATTGATCTTGATCTCCTAATTTTAAAATAGAATTTGATATATCGGAAGTTGCAAAATCTGTAAGTATTTCAGGAACATTGGAGGTCCATTTTCTCAGTATAAAATTAGCAGATTTTAAAATAGAATAAATATTGTTACATCTTGTTTTTAACTCTTGCAAATTATCAGAACCTGTTAATAAATCGTCAACATACATGTCTTTTAGAATAGCCTGTGATGCTGTTGGATAATTGGTAGAATGTTCTTTTGCTACTTGTTGTACACATTTAATGGCTAAATATGGTGCTGATCTAGTACCATAAGTTACGGTATTAAGTTGATAAACCATAAATTCGTTTACAGGGCTTTCGCGCCATAAAATTTGCTGCAATGGCCTGTGCTCAGGATTCATAAGTATTTGCCTATACATTTTCGAAATATCTGCAGATACTACAAATGGATAAATCCTAAATCTAAGTAAAATATCAAAAATATCATTTTGTACTTTAGGGCCAGCATACTGGATGTCATTAAGTGCCCATCCAGTGGAAGTTCGACAACTACCATCAAACACAGTTCGTAATTTGGTAGTTATGCTAGATTCTTTCAATATACCATGATGAGGTAAAAAGTAGCAAACATCGTTATTATCGTTTATTTTGGTCATGTGACCCAGTTGTTCATACTCATGTATAAAATCAAAATAGAGTTTTTTAAAATTCAAATCCGAAAACTTACGTTCCAACGATATAAATCTCTTGATAGATGATAATTTAGAATTTCCTAAGAGTTTTGGAGAATGTTTAAGAGGATATTTTACCACGAATTGTCCATTATCATCACGGTAAGTATTTGATTCAAATAATGATTCACAAATCATGTTTTCTTCCGAAACAAATTTATTTCGTCCAGGAATTTCTTCAATTTCCCAGAACTTTTTAAGTTGTTCGTCTTCTATAATATTAATTTTGGCAAAGTTGCATATATAATTTTTGGAATTATTTGGTATTGTTCCAGTCAATATCCAACCAAAACTAGTCTCAACCAAAGTTGGTAAATTTTTACCTAAACAAATTTTGCCTTGTCCTAACAAGTCCCAAAATATATTGGCACCTAACAATAAATCGACATCTTTGGAAACACTTAATTCGGAATCAGCTAAATTCACATAACTTGGTATGTTCAATTTTTCAATATCAATAGAATATGTCGGAATATTACTACTTATAAAAGGAACCACTAAACAAGAAATTGTAGAAGTAAATTGTGTGAATTGGGAAGAAATTTGAACTGTACATTGTTTTTTAATACCAATTGAACCGTGATTAACACTTGTAATAGAACAATTAGTGGCAACTAATGGAATATTCATCCTATGACAAAATTCCTCAGTAATAAGATTTGCTTGCGCACCACAATCTAAAAGTGCTCGACATTTATGAAATTTTCCAAAATCGTCTTTAATATTGCAAATAACTGTTGACAACAAAACCTGGCTCTCATTATTTATAAAATTAATACTTATATCATTATTTTGTAAATTGTGATCATCCGACAAAACCACATTAGTTGAATTTATTTGATTATTAGAAGTAGATGGTTGTAACAAATCTTTATGAAGTAAATTATTATGTTTATGAATTTTACATATTGGACAAGGACCTTTTTTGCACAACTTTTTGTTATGACCAGTTAATAAACAGTTTTCGCATAATTTTAATTTTCTTACTTCTTGAATTCTACGATCAATAGACAAAGCAACAAAATCTGGACATTTATAAATTAAATGATCTTTTTTACAATAGTTACAAACACCCTTAAATGTAAGATTTACTTGTAAATTGGATTTATTATTATAATTACTTTTGTTAGCAATGTTGGATTTAGGTAATTGAAAATCATCTAAACACTGCATAATGTCTGTTTTGTTTTTTAAAAAACTAATTAATTCATCAAGACTTGGCAAATCATCATTAAATTTACTTTCTTTCCATTCGCGAATAGTGTTTTTATCTAATTTACCTAATAAAACATGAATAAGCAAGGAATCATATAGCTTTTCTTTAGGAATTTGTATACCATCAATAGAAGTTAAATGTTTTAATATTTCATCCAAAAATTTTCTCAACCCTAAATAGGTTTCTTTTTGAATACCTTGCACATTTAACAAAGATTTAAAATGACTGTCTATTAGAAATTGTTTTTTATCAAATCTATCACATAATAACTTCCATGCCTGACTAAATGGTTGATTAACATTATCTAGATCTTCAATAAAATGGGAGGCATAACCCTCTAATGAAGCTTTTAAAAATTGAAATTTCTGGCTATCACTTAAAGTGTTATTGCTGGAAATTGTTGAACTGAATTGAATTTTAAAATTGATCCAATTATGAAACTCTCCAGAAAATACTGGTAACTTTAATTTTGGTAATAAAATATTCTGAAGAGAATCTCCACCAATATGAGATTTAATAGTTTGGTTACTAATAATAGGTTCGTTTTGTTTCAGAAGATTTTTTAAATATAAATGTGCTGAATAAAACCGATTTTCAAACTGTTCCCGCTCTACAAAATGATCATCTAAATCTTTTACATCACATATTCTTTCAATTTCAGTTTGAACAATGTCAAAATCACTTAATAAATTTGAACTGTTGTGAAACCTTACCTCAACATCATCATATTTAGGCAAAACATCACTTAACGAAGTTTTAATTGTATCAATGTACTTTTCCAACATCGTAAGTTTTTGTTTAATAGTACCTCTATGACGAGACAAGGACTTTAATTCTTCTTGGGACTCTGACATATTTTTTTAATAAATGTCAAATGGAAATAGCGTAAAATGTACCTGGGCCTATAGATTCTTGTATGGAATTAGCCAAAAATTCTTTTTTCTTCTATCCGGCTCGTATGGACCAATGTTTCGGTGATTGCTGGTTCGATAACAATAATAGTGGACTGTATAAAAAATTGGTTGTTTTTTAAAGATAAGATAATACTTTGAAATAGAGAATAAAATTGACAACCTTATCTTTTCAAAATTGTTTAATTGAATAACAAAATAATATAATAACAAAAAGTCTTGGTTACAAAAAACAAAACTTACAAAAATATAAAACAAAAGTTCAAAAACTCTAACAACTTCCTCGTCAAAATTTTCAAAATTACAATCATTTGCAGTTTCGTATGTATTTTCAAAATGTTGCTCATTAAAATTTTGTATTTCATCTGCAGTTTGTTCCGTGTATTTGTTTTTAAAAGGATTTTCAAAGTATATAGGGTCTATAGAATTTTCGGTCCCTAAATTATTTCATTCCATTGGTCTGGGATAGGATTTTTGAACATTTGTGTTTCTAGAAGAAGTTGACATTGGTTCTGGTTTATTATTTGGGTTTTGTCCGGTTGGTTTGAATACATTGACAGGTTTTTTGGGAATAGAAAAACCTTGTCTGTTACTAAAATATCTAGGTTGTGGCATATTTAGCCTTGGTTGAAAATTTATTGGTTGATTTGGAAATATTTGTTGTTGCTGAGGTGTAAAAGGTCTTTGATTATTAAAATTTGAAAAATTATTATTATTTTGCGAACTACTCGTACCTTGATTTTGATAAGAATTTGAATTCTGTCTGTTTGAATTATTTTGGAAATTTCTATTTGTTGAATTATTTAAATTTTGAATATAACCATTCTGTTTTTGACTTAGAATAAAATTTTCTTCTTCAATAACATATGCAATTCTAAAGTATTAGGATTTCTTAATCTGACTAGATCTTGTATTCGACCTGTTAAATCTCTAATAAAAGTTTTTAGAGCTAATTCGTCATAATTTTCCGTTTTAAATTTTCGCTCTGCTACTGTTAAATTTAAAGACATTAATTTTGAGTTTATTGTGCTTCGTGCCTTTAGTATTCTTTCGCCAAATGCACAAAAAGATTCATTTTTAAAGGGTTTCATAATAATTAAATCTTGAACTAGACAGTCCAGATTTCTCTGATCCCCAAAACTTAATCTAAGTAATTTTTTTAAATCTATCCATGCTCTGATTTCTGGTCTAGAGTCAACTAACATTAAGGCATTGCCTGATAATTTTCCTATCACTGCTCTTAATAGAAAACTGTTAATAGGATCATTTACATTTGCTATATTCTTATATTGATTTATTAAACATTCACAGTGTTCAATAAATATTTCTAGAGTACCTCCGTCTCCGTTAAATACTGGTATTGTATCGATGTATTCGTAGAATCCAGTCCTTGCTCCCCTGTTGTTTGGCTGCTGGAACGTATTCGTCGTCTTGGCACCCAAAGGAAAGTCTTTTTCACAAACTTAAAGTTTCTGCCGTAGGAACTTCCCGTAAAGGATTAAAATCCACGACGTAACTACCGTTATGCACACGAAAAAACGTCTCGAAAATATCCTACTGACTGCGCCAGTTAACTGTAGGCATGGGCCGACAGGATTTTTAAAAACAAATTTATTTTTTAACAGAGAACTTTAATTAGTAATGGACCAATTGAGAATGACTTTATTTTATGATTTACAGTATTTATAACCTCGTATTTATCTAAAATATGCAAGCTTGCTGTTTCTTATCTTCTTTGTTCGTAGCGCTGGTTGCCACGTATAAGTCGCGAAACGAAAAAGAAAATATTGAATGATGTATGTCATTTTTTCGGCCAACGGTACGTAAAAAGAAATGTAATTACATAAACCAGTAAAACCAAACCAATAGTTATTCGATCAATTTTTTTTAAATTTAATAACTTCAGGAATTAATTGAAATTGATGTTCAATAGTTGGCAATGCATTTGGTTGAAGAATCTTTCTATGAGATAAATGATAATGAACAGCATTTCCGACCGACCACAATCTTGTTATACATATGGATATCATTTTCTTGAAAATTTCTTCAATTAAAATAATTTCTTTTTACGTACCGTTGTCCGAAAAAAACAGAGTATATATCATTCGATATTTTCTTTTTTGTTTCACGACTATTCGAACAATTTTCAATTACACAAAATTGTACCATTTCAATTTATAATAATATTACAATCTAATATCAACAACGTGTCACGTTAATTTTTAGGTTAGACCAGGGTGAAAGGTTAGACTTCATTAATTTTTGCATATTTCATTCGGTTTAAAATCGCTATATTCAGATCATTGAATTATTGCTTAACAGCGCCCGCTTCGGCAACCGAGTAAAACAAAATTTTACGCTTTTGGGCGGACACTTTTGAAGCTTTAGCATCATAAGAGTGAGTTCTCCTTACCTCTACCCTCCATAATTTAAACAAAACGTTGTTAATATTTGACATAGCAACGTCCACGATATAAACTAAGGTAACTTTTTATTAAAAACCACAATATCTGCCAATTATGCGTCAACTGTCTATCGGTGATATCGTAGTAGAGTCTAAATTCAGCATTTTCAAGAACTGTCTTTAACTAGTTGTGATGTTGGTTTGCAATGTCCGTAAAAGCTCTCCTCCTTCTTTACTCGGGCAGTGTGGTTCTAAGGTGAGATGACTTCGGGTGATAACATTTGTGTTTTGTCATCCCGGTTTAAGTCACTCCCAATTCAGTCTTCGACCATTTTAAGACTCCAAAAGAATGTATCAAGACCGGTACAGCATAGGTATTAATTGTAATTTGGCACAAAAATTAGTGAAGCTGCTATTCATATAGGCATTATTTAGCTACTTCACTATCAATAACAGGTATATTTTTGGCAGAGTTAAAAACGAACAAATTAATTTAGGATTTTTTAACATAGCAATATATAACCCTAAACTTTAGGGTGACAGCATTCATTCGGCTATTCCTTAACCTGGTGTTTTCTTAGATAGGTATTTAAAAACCATATAGTTTGATTTCATTTCCTAGATGTTCTCTTCTAATTTCCTTATTTAGTTTATCTTATATCATACCAAGGAAGTTCACCTCTTTCACCACTTATATATTGTACCATTAAGTCTGGGTTAAAGGACCTTTGCCTTCCTTGTTCTGTTAAAATGTGACAACCTTAAACCTAAGACGGTTTATGTTAAGCCCTGCATCTAAGGTTCATTCCGTAAGTACATTTAGAATCTGTTGCCATGCATCAATCTTTTGTGGTAGTATTAAAGATGCCATGAGATATATGACCAGTTCATTAGCATAACCAGCAACATGATGTCTTTCATTGTTGAGTATTACTATTAACTCGTCCATAACCAGTTTTCACAATTAAACATATAAATTTACCTCTGAGACCAACATTCCTGACAGTGTAATAGTATATTACTTTACGAGTGGAGTAAATTACATATTACAGCGAGTGTGTTTGGCCAATGAGCGAGCTTGCGAGCGAAGGGGATAAAGAAACGAGATAAATATGCAATTTGTTCCTCGAGTGAAGTACTATGCTTTACCCACGACTTACCAAATGGTTTTGTATAAAACCAAAAATAACAAACATGAAATTTAAATTTTGGCATAAGTTGTCAAAAATATTTGATTTCGCAGATAGTTCTGTCTGGAAAGTGTCAAATGTTTAATTTAAAGGCAACCAACATAATAATATCTACAGGTTTCTATTTACTTACTCCACTAGTAGAGTAAATGAAACTTTAACACAACTCCTTAATAATTTGACACTTACTGACAGAGATATAGGTTAAAAAATAGTCAATTTACTTCTGAGTCGTGGGTAAAATGGTAAACATATCACACGAATTTTTAGCATGCACACTATCTACCTTCAGTTTGTTTCATCTTTATTTTTTAGATTTTTTCATCTTTATTTTTGTTGAGCTGTTTTGGTGAATGTTACTGCCCTGTAAGCAAACAGGTCTTTTCTAAAGTCTTCGATACAAACCATCTTAACTATTTATTATATCATGCCCAATTCCTCCAAGTTTGGATATTAATGCTACCCTTATTGATCTTCAAGTTTTTGGTCTGTATCCAAGTCACAGTTTTTTGTACCGGTGTTTTGTGCCCTTCGGCAAAAGTATGGAATAAATCCCGTCCGGTCCTGGTGTATACTAATTAGTAAGATATCAGTTTTTGTTATCGCATAATAAAAAAGGTGTCCGTTAATGTCAATCAACAATATATAACACCTTTATCTATAAAATGTTTATTGTTTTTACACAACGGTTTGTGATAAAAAATATTTAAATATGGAGTGGAAACAACGAAAAGCTAAATATATTGAAACACTTATGGACACTTTAATTTTTTCAACAAAATTGTAACAAGAACTTGCTGGAATATGTCTAAACAGTTTTACCTTGACAATGAACTATTCTAACTATTTTAACTCCCCTTAATTGCCCATACATCCCCTTATATAGAACAAATGTACATTCTAGAATTTGCGAGGAACAAAATCGAACCTAATCAGTACACACTAGAAAGAGTGAGAATATTTTAAAATAAATAACCTAAAAACAGTCTTTCAAATAAAGGTCCTTTCCTTATTCGGTTATTCCGTTAAACTGCTCCTCCTTAGCTTTATTCCTCCTAAATCAGGATCCCGCACACTCCTTAAGCCAGCCAAACCATTTTCTTGGAGCTGCTGCACACCTCCACTGTGGTTTCCCTGGTAAGGCACCAACCAATCATGATGGACCATGACGGGTTTCCCTCAGGGAATAAATGACATCGTTAATCTTTTTCTTGAGGGTGTATGGACCTTCTCAGTTCTTCTGTAATTTGGGACAAATGCCTCGACTCCGTCGGGGGTTATAGAGCCAGACTAAATCTCCAACTTGGTAACTCTTTTCCATTGTCCGCGTGTCATAGTACCTCTTCATGCGATCACTAGATAATTAAAGTTTCCCAAGCACCAGGTTGTGTATAATCTCCATTCGATTCTGAAGATCGGCGACATATTCTTCACGGGTCACTTCTTTACCAGGTTTACAATCAACCACCAAGTCACATGATAGTCCCATTTCTCTACCGAACAGGTCCTTCGCAGGCGCTTGGCCTGTTGATTCATTAACGGCAGATCGAATTGTCATTAGAAATAGTGAAAGATGTCGATCTCAATCCCTCTGACATTCTGTGACCACTTTTCACAGATAGTTGGTTATAGTCCGATTCATTCGTTCCACCATTCTATCAGACTAAGGGTGCATCGCTGTGGTTATCGTTTTGTGGATGTCTAATCTTTGACAAACTTCTTCAAACAGCTTGCTCTTAAAATTTCTTCCTTGGTTTAAATGTAATTCTAGCAGTACCCCAAAATATCTTACGAATTCTTTAACTAATATACCTGCTAAAGGTGTCTTCCTGATTGAGAACTGCAGAGGCTTCATCCTATTTAGTAAAGTGATCCATTACAACAAAGTTGTAATTTTTCCTGCATCGCTCTGTGGAAGTGGCCTTAATACATCTACTGCGATTCTTTCAAACGGACTTCCGATTAGGTATTGCTGCATTTTCGCCTTCGGTTTTCGATGCGGACCATTACTGGCAACACATGTGGTGCATTTACGACACCAACCTTTAACATCGTTGCAATTTACCCAGTAAAATCAATCTCGGACCTCTTGCAGCGTATTCCTGATACCTGAGTCCTGATAGTGTTGATATTTAATAAACAACATCTATATTTTTATTCGATCCGTTCTCGATGTCGGGCATTAAACAGTATAAGGGTGGATTGAGTTGACACGTCGCGTTGCTCTGGCTAGTCTGACAAGTGGAGGCTAGGCTCGTTTCATACTTTAATATCTTACATTGGATCCATTCATTATATTATGGCTGGAAGTGGGATAAAAGAAGCTCTTTCTACCATATATGCTAAAAATACAATTGATCGCATAACTTCTGGACATGCGTATGCTAGAGCAGTACGTGCTCATACTTTATTAAAGCAAGCTTTATCACAATCGGTTTTTGAAAATCTTATGGAACACAATACATATTTTGCAAATGTAATAAGTAATGATGATAACTCTATTACTTTTGAAATGTTCAACTATACAGAAATAACTGGAAACCATGAATTTCAAACGCTTAGTAATTTTTTTAAAAATAAGTTACTGAAGCTTAAAAATAAAAATAAAGCGTCCAAACTATGGATTACTTATTTTCGAATGGTTAGTATATTAAAGGACTTCATTGCTGCGGATTGTATGGGAGATAGGAATTTACATTTATATAGTATTGAGCTAATGATTTCATTATTTCATGCATCAGGGCATTTTTCCTATGTGAAGGCTTTACAAATTTATCTACAAAATATGAAAGAATTACAGTATCAAATGGACCCGACGGAGTTAAAAAAAATTCTGAAGGATTTCTCATCTAGGCGCTCGCGCTGGGATAGGCGCTACATAGCAGCTGCCGCTTTGCTCTCCCCTCCAAGTTTTATTACCTGTTTGAAATCGCTACTGCTATTTTTATGCACAGGTATTTTCGAAAGATGTTCCTCTATGTCTATTCAGGTGAAATTTAACAGATAAATGAAAAAAAATTACTATTTAAAGTAAAATTATATGCTCAAAAATTAATTTTGCATAATAATTTGTTTAAACAATGAAAAAATTGAAAGCACAAAAAAATTTTGGGTAAACATTGTAATTTATACTATAAAAAACAAAACCCCACGTCGATTATATAAATTCATTCACTATAACTCTAATCCGAGGTTTTAACGTTTTGAATGCTCCAGGAACTCCACTATAAGATGTTATCGAGAAAGACAAAAGTAAGAATCTATAGATCAGTGGTACGAGCATCTGTCATTTATGGAAGTGAAACATGGGTGTTAACTAAGAAAAACGAAATTAAGCTACAAGTCTGGGAAAGGAAAATACTAAGAAAAATCTTTGGTGGCATTAAACATCTGAACGGGCAGTGGAGACGCCGAACAAATGACGAAGTAATGCAGTCATATGGCCAACCTTCCATTACTCAGGTTATTAAAGAGCAAAGGGCAAGGTGGTTGGGTCATCTATATAGAGTGCCGAAGGTTAACCATGTGAAAAAGCTGCTGATCGGTGAAGAAGGAGGAAAGAAGAGGAGAGGAAGACCAAAGAAAAATAGGTTAAACGCCGTTGTGGAAGATATCAGAAGAGTGGGAATTCAGAATTGGGATAGGAAAACGTGGGAGGAGATAGTTAAGAAAATAGAAACGGAAACCATAAACCTTTAAGACTTGCAGTGCTGGGATATATATATATATATATATATATATATATATATATATATATATATATATATATATATATAAATATGATTTAAATTAAGGAATCATATTTAAATAGAATAAGAAAGTTGTGTGTGAAAATATCAATGCAAAAGACATATAAATTTTAAATTAAGAATAATTTAAATCATGTATTAAATTAGAGCTTACTTACGTTTACAATAATCAATATTGGAATTTTAAAGCATCATATTTATTTTTATAGAATTGATTTTGATGAAAATGAAAAATCCTAAAATAGAAAAGTATTTTAGATTATAGTTTAATAAATATGTGATTTTAAGTTCATTTTAAAGGTAACAGGATTTTGAATATAAATAATTGTTTAAATCTGTATTAGAAATCGAGTATTCTGATTTGTAAGTTATGTAAAAAAATTATCAAGTAGGTAAAAGACACTAGATAGATAGGTATAGTCAAAGTTTGTTGAATTTTTCAATTGTTCAGTGGTTGTTGATTTTGTAATCGCTCTCTTGTTTTTTGGAGATTGAAGAGAAAAGACGTAATAAATTTTGTTCTGTTTTAAAAATTGAGTTTTTATTAAAAAAGATAGAAATAATCCAGTATAATTGATATAAAAGTATAGCGAATATAAAGAAGAAGTAATTGAGCATATATGGTAAGCAGAAAATCTGATTTAGATAGAAAATAAAGTCCAGAAATATCAGAGTGGAGCTGTAGATTGTATGAGACACTTTATAAATAAATTTAGAAGAGAATTGTAGCAGATAATACGTTAAAGTAATAGAATTCACTTACCTTTAGAGCAGTATATAGAGTTAGCTGATTATCCAGAGATTTTTGATGAAATTTTTAATGGTTATGGAGATAATCATATTTAAATCCAGGTGTGAAGTCATCTAAATGTTTAAGAAGTTCTACGAGAAACTGGTATAAGTTCTTTTTTTATTAACAATAAAAAAACTTTTGTGTTTTATTATAAATATTGTACGAACATTTTCACTATTTCACTAATCACTATTTCCTTAGTATATAAGTTTATTTCTGTTTTTTCAAATTGTAATAATTATCAGATTTTTCATTTTCGTTTTGTTTAATAAGCCAAGTTTTTCAACATTCGTTTAATTTTCAATCGCTTGTTAAAAAAAAAGTTAGGTTAGAAATTTTCTTCTCTTTCTAAATTCTCAACGCAATCATGTCATTTGGTATAAAAGAGTAGTAAATTTTTTATATTTATCCAATAGTATATAATTTATTTAAACTTGCATTGAATTCTGCCCAAGAGAAAAGAGTCAGTGTCGGGTAAATAAATAAATAAATAAATAAATAAATTAATATAATCTAAATTCATAAAATTGAAATCATAAAAACTAATTAGCCTATATAAAAATTTTAAATAAAATTCAACGTTCAAAATTTATAAACTACAAGGCAAATTTTAATTATAGCATAATAACTTATATATTATAATTCTTAGCAAGTTATATATGTTATAAAATTTTGGCGCCCAACGTGGGGCTCTAAACAGATGAAATTAGAGCCATTTTGTTAACATTATTTTTTTTTAATAATCAAGATTTGGAATTTTTTTAAACAAAAACACAGGTCAAGAATAATTTGTCTGGTAATTTTTTTTATTTGTTTGTTGGTTCCGATTATTTATAATCAGATAAATAAATAAAAGTATTTGCTTGTTAAATTTTTATTAATATACAGGTATTTGTATAAAAAGTTAAACAATATTTATATTTATCTCTGGGAAATTTAAACTTTAATCATGAACAAAAAAATGATATTGAGAGATGGTAAAGAGTAGGAGAGGGTAGTGAGAATAGAGATAATGGGAGTGAAAGAGTAAATGAAAGGAATAGGTATGAAAATAGAAATAATGGGGGTAATAGATTCAATGATAGGAATAGGGATGTAAATAGGAATTATGGTAATGATAGATTTAATAATAGAAGTACGGAATTTAATAGGGGATAATTATAGTAATTGTAATTACAATAGGAATGATATGAGGAGTAATGAATATAGAAATGATAATAAGAATAATCGAAACTGGGAGAATAGAAATTTTGATAGGAGAAATAGGGATTTTTCTAATAATAATAATTATGATAGGAATAGAGGGCCAGGTGATAGATGGAATAGAAATAACAATAATAACAGTGGTAGAAATGAGGATGGTTTTAATCGTAATGTAGGGAACAGGAGTAATGAATGTTGTCAATGCAAGTCAGGGTGATGTGACTGGTCAAGGCCAGGAGCAGAACGTGGATTTTGCATAAGTCGCTTTCACGTGCGTAATATCATCTACTCTTCTAGGTATGAACATCCTAGGGAGTTTATTGTGAATGAAGATGAAATTAAAATCAATAAACTATAAGAAGGTTAATTTTTATAGAGGGGTTTTTTCAAAATGTAAAATGTAAAATAATGATTGATACTGGTTCAGAGGTTACGTTAATTGGTCAAAAAATAGTGTCACAAATCAAACAAGATGATATTATGGTGATAAAAACAAATAAACTATCATTAGTGGGAGCGAACAATAAAAAGTTATATGAATCTAATAATATGATTATGGGGGAAATTTTAATAGGTATTAAGAAATATAAAATTCAGATGCTATTGATTCAAATTTTAAATTATGATATTATTATGGGTTCTGAAGAATTAAATAATCACAAAGTTATCATTGATGTTTAAGATGGGAACAACAAACAATACCATTCATATTTGAAAATAATGCTAGTTTGGAGATTAATCAGAATGTGCAGTACAACAACATAGAAAATATAGAATACTAGCTGACCCCGCGGACTTCGTACCGCATATAACGGATGTATTTTTTGGTTTTTTCAAATTTTTACGATATTATTTTGGGTTCAATTTTTTTTTTTGATTTTATCGTTTTTATCATATTTTCTCGTGAATTTTCAGCTGTATACTATTTTTTGATTATATTTTGTAATTTATCGATTAAGTATATTAGGTAGCAACTGCGGCACCTTACGTCATATTATTTAATTTAGCAAGAATTTGTTGAAATATATGAGATATTATGCGAAATAAACCTTAAGTAAGAATTGCTCGTTTAAATATATGTGATATTAACTGCGCCACCTTACGGTGGCGCCATAGTACTTTATTAAGTCGTAATTGCTAGTTTAAATATATAAGATATTAACTGCGCCACCTCACGGTGGTATACTCAGGCTTGGAACTTCATTACTGAACCGCTAGATGGCGTTGAAGAAGCTAGTTTTTGTGATTTTTTTAATAAAAAGTATCCTATGTTAATTCTAATACCTCCAAGAATATGTGTACAAATTTTCATGATGATCGGTTAAGTAGTTTTCGCGTGAAAGCGTAACAAACAAACTTACATTCACATTTATAATATATAGGGAAGGGATAGGGATGATAAATTAGAAGGAAATTGTGGACTATATAGGAATGAAGTAAAAATGTTATGTGAGAAATATTATAAGTTATTCAATGAAGAAACATGTATAGCATCAAAGTATACTTATAAATTAGAAATGCATAAGGATATTCAGAATTTTAAGATTAAAACATATCCAATTCCTTATAAGTTAAAGGATGAAGTGTATCAGGAGTTGAATAAAATGTTAAAGGATGGAATTACAGAGAGATCTGATTCTCCATATATAAATGCAATTACTTGTGTAAGGAAGAAGTCAGGAGAGATTAGGATATGTCTTGATGCTAGAAATATAAATAGTTATACGGTTAAACAGTATGAGAGTCCCATGAATGTAGAGGGTATATTTGGAAGAATTACCAATGCAAAAATATATTCTAAGTTAGATCTTAAGCACAGTTTTTGGTTAATTCCTTTGGAAAAAAATAGTAGACCATACACAGCTTTCATGGTAGATGGAATTGTGTACCAATTTTGCGTTGTCCCATATGGACTGCAAAGTTCTTGTGCAGCATTAGTAAGAACTTTACACACGATCTTAAACAAACATGAATCTTTTATTTTACACTATATTGATGATATTTTGGTTTATTCGGAAAATGAAGAAATACACAAGAAATATTTGGAAATTACTTTGAAAGAATTGGAAACTGCAGGACTCAAATTAAATGTGGAAAAGTGTAAATTTTACCAACATGAAGTTAAATATTTAGGCTATGTTTTGAATACTACAGGAGTAAGCATGGATCCAGAAAGGGTACAGGCTATTTTAAACTATCAAACACCAAAAAATTTAAAGACATTAAGAGGATTTCTTGGAATATTAAATTACTATAAGAGACTAATCCCAGATCTATCAAGTAAAGAAGTTCCACTAATAGAATTATTAAAACAAGAGGTTAAATGGAAATGGACATTAGAAAGAGAAAAAGCTTTCCAAGAACTGAAGCTTATATTTACGAATAATTTAAAAGTATATCATCCTCAATATGATAAATTGTTAATCCTGAGAACTGATGCATCTATAGATAGGTTAGCAGGAGTGTTATTGCAGATTCATGAAGAAGGAGAAGTGCCCATTAGTTTTGTTTCAAGAGTGACGAAAATGTGTGAGAAGAAATATACAGTAACAGAATTAGAGATGGCAAGTGTTGTATTTTGTATAACTAAGTTAAGATTTTTTTTATTAGGGGCAAAATTTGTTGTGGAAAGCGACCACAATGCTTTGACTGCAATGATGAAGAATAGATATGCGAACAATAGAGTGCATAGATGGTTATTAGTTATTATTACTACAAGAATATGACTTCGAAATAAAATATATTCCGGGAAAAAGTAACATCATAGCAGATGCATTAAGTAGAGAAGTAAAGGAACAAGGGGATTATAAAAAATTTAAAATTGGTATTAATAAATTGTTAGATAAAGAGGGGTTATATACTTTGGAAAGGGTTATTCAAGATAAGGGACGTTTAACAGAAGTAGAAAAGAGAAGAACATTTATGGTAGACAACATAATATATAAAAAATTAGAAAACTGAGATGCATATGTAATAACATCAAATTATGCAAAAGAAATTTTATACAATTTACATCAAGAATATGGACATATTGGGGTAAGGAAGTTGTGGATGTTGTTTAGAGAAAATTACTATGCGAAGAATGACTTAAGCAGAGCTAAGGAAGTATGCAAAGCCTGTACAACATGCCAATTAGCAAAAGAAAAAAATTATCACAATAGCAATATAAATAAACCAATAGTTACTCAAAGACCTTTACAGATCGTAGCCATAGATTTTATAAGTAATTTAGTGCCAAGTATTCAAGGAAGAAGACATATTTTAGTTATGGTAGATGTATTTACGAAATATGTACAAATGTATCCATGTAAGAGGACAAACGCCAAAACAATATTACAATGTATCAGAAATTATATACAAACACATGGTAAACCAGAGAGAATCATTTTAGATCATGCTACTTATTTTGAAAACTATAATTTTTTAACAGCTTGCCAACAATATAATATACAAGTAAATTTTATTAGTATCAGGAATCCATCATCAAATCCGGCAGAAAGATATATTAAAGAGATAATCAAGTATTTAAGAATATTATGTAGTCAGAAACACGAACAGTGGGAAAATAATATAGACAAAGTACTAAGATATGTGAATGAGACACCTCATGGAATAACAAAAGAATGTCCAGAGTTTTTGTTTAAAGGCAGAGTACCAGAACGAAATTGGGAAGTAAATAGAAGTCAAGAAATGTATGAAATATTGGAAAAAGTTAATAAAAATTTAAGAAGAAATGCAGAAAGGTATATCAAGAGAAATGAGAAGAAAACTAAAAAGAAAACCAAATTTGAAAAGGGAGAACTTGTCATTATTAGAGCGTTACAAGTAGCGGATAAAAGGGAAAATCTATGTGCGAAATTATTAATGCCTTTTGAGGGACCATATGTTGTGGATAATGAAAATGCTCTAAATAGCTATCGGTTGGTATGTTCAAATACAGGGAGATTAAGGGGGATATTTAATATAAAAGATGTTTATAAATTCACACCTGAGGAAGGGTAGATGATATTCATAATTTTTTTTGTAAATAGTAGTTTTAATTGTATAGGTATATTAGTTGAGAAAAAGGATGGTTTTTTATAGAATGCAAGTGTGTATAATGTGTGTTAAACAAACAATAGTAGAACATATTCCTGAGATAAAAGAAGATTGAATTATTTTTTTTTGTAATCATAATTTATACAAGTAAATAAATTAAGAAGCAATACATAAATGAAAGGAAATAACAAGGAAATTTAGATTGGTTTATTAATAAAATATATAAAGTTTTATACCAGAGGTTCTTGATAGGTGTTAAATTATTAAATCGAAATTAAAATTATAATTTTTAATCAAACAAGTAAAACATGTTTGATTTAAAAATTTTAATTGGGGGATTTGAGATGATATGAGGTAGTATGCTATAAAATAATAAAAAAAAATAAATAAAGTTATTACCCAACAAACACAACAACGTTGAATTAACGTTTTTTATAACCAGAAACCATCCAATGAACACGTTTATTTATAACGTTGAAATAACGTAGAATTGTCGCCCAAAACAACGTTAGAAGTAACCAGTTGATAAACGTTATTTCAACTAGATGTCAAAACCGGTAGTTAACGTCACATTTACAAAAAAAACAACGTTTTTTCCACTATAAAGATTAGTCCAGTGTAACATTTTGGCAACCAGTTAGGTTAGGTTTGGCAACCGGTTATCGACGTTATTTTTACGTTAATTTAATACGTTATAGTTATGTAAAAATATTAATATAATATAACGTTGATGCATAATGTTAAAGTAACGTAGAATTTTCCATGAAAAATAACATTTTTATATCCCAGGCAACAAAAGTTGGTTTTTAAAAATAGGAAAATAAAACATCAATATATACTTACTATTTTTTTTTATTAAATAACATTAATATTCATTTTCAAACTTAAATCAAATTCTATTTTAAAAATGAAACTTTTTTAGCTTAATTACAAAAAAATATGTTTTAGCATCATAGATTTTTTTATCGCAATTTCTTGACGTTTTCAAGGTACGAGTTCCGGAAGAATTAAGACCTAAAAAGAATCCGCGAAATTACGTTTTACACTTAAAGCCTATGACATAAAGATAACCTACCTCCAAATTCATCCAACGATCGATCGTCTTCTTTTGGACATCTCTCCGTTAGAGGTTGTTTACGAATGCTGCAACTCCTACGTGAAGACAAATCTCTAAAGCAATAAATCAACTGTAATAACATTTATTAATAACTTAAGCATAAACTTACTTGATTTCTTTCCAAATATAGTTTGACGGAGTCGCTTTAATTTCTTACTTTTTTTGAGAAATTAAAAGGTCTTGATCTGGATCTGAATCAGAAGACTCCTAAAAAGCTTTTCTCTTTCGATTCCTTTTCACTAATGATTGTGAAACTAATTCTTCAATGATTATGGGATTATAACCTTAAAGAAAATATAACCATTAATTTCAATATGAAGCATCTACCTAACTAATAATAAAAGATAGATGTACATATTATTATATTTAAATAAAGTGTTTATGTAATACTTACTTAAGGTTTTTATTACTTAATACTAATACAGAGCACACAAACTACGCCAAACAAACACAAATATAAAATAGCGACAGCGACAATGCCGACAATCCTTTTGAATAGTGGTACCCTGGTACGTAGTACCAACCAAAATAAAACCGCGTAAAAAAGATTTTGGCGCACTTATCAAAATGTGCATCTTTCATCCTTCTTGTTTTATTATTAGAAATGCATATATAAAACGTTATAAAGGTTTGATCCATTTTAAAATTTTAATAAATGAATTTAATAAATATTTTATTATCCGTCACTTTGCTAACTATTTTTCGACGTGTTAATTACGTTTCACAGGTATACGTTTTTTTGGGGAGAGCCGAATCACGTTTTTTTTTAGGTCATATTTAAGACATTTTGCGACCTGATGCATTTTTCACGTGATAGTCACGTCTTTATGACGTTTTACGTGATCATGTGGTTGCCTGGGATACCATATTAGTCCGATTGAATATATTGGCAACGAGTTAGCCACGTTATTAATACGCGAATTTAATACGTTACAGTTACGTAATATAACGTTGATGTATAACGTTAAAATTACGTAAACGTCAATAAGACGAGTAATTTTCATTTGACTACAACGTTGCGAGTCAATGATATAATCAATTAAAAATATAATTTAACGTGTTATCGACGTGTTCAAGACTATAAATAAAAATACGTAGGTATTTCGTCAACAATGATATAATCTTAGGTGGAATGAGGCTAAATAATGGATTTTTATCGACTTTTTTTACGTTGTAAGAGAAAGTTGTTACAACTTTGAATAAAATCCTTTATTTAACGTTACTTAAAGGTGTACAATAAACGTTAATAAGACGGTTAATTTTCATTTGATTGCAACGATATACCTAATCGACTAAAGATAGAATTTAACGGATTATCGACGTGTTCAAAACTAAATTAAAATACGTTTCTTCAACGTTGATATAAATAGGTGGAATGGGGATAACTATTGCGATTTTATAGACGTTTTTTTACTTTGAAATGATTAAAGGTTATTACCATTGGATAAAATCCATTATTCAACGTTAAATAAGGGTGTACTTTATTTAACGTTACTTAAAGGTGTACAATAAACGTTAATAAGACGGTTTATTTCATTTGATTGCAACGCAACGATATAATCGACTAAAGATAAAGTTTAACGGATTATCGACGTGTTCAAAAGTAAATTAAAATACGTTTCTTCAACGTTGATATAACCTTATAGGGATAACTCTGGGTAGAATACAAAGCCATACAGTTAGTATAAGTTTGTTTAAATTTTGTTGATATTTAAGTTTTTGGTTTTCTTTCTTCTTTCCTAAAAAAGAGAAAATAAATATAAGTAAATAGAATATCAAATGTGAGTTTTAAAACATATCTATTTGTAAAAAAAAAATAGCATATAGTTGTTTGTTTAAATTTAAGTTTAAATTTAAATGATTTTTTTTTTGAAACAAAATAAGAAAATTAAATACTTGAAAAAAAAAGGATTTTATATAAATTTATAATGATACATATTGTTGTTTTATAATGATTTAAATTAAGGAATCACATTTAAATAGAATAAGAATTAAATTAGAACTTACTTACGTTTACAATAATCAATATTGGAATTTTAAAGCATCATATTTATTTTTATAGAATTGATTTTGATGAAAATGAAAAATCCTAAAATAGAAAAGTATTTTAGATTATAGTTTAATAAATATGTGATTTTAAGTTCATTTCAAAGGTAACAGGATTTTGAATATAAATAATTGTTTAAATCTGTATTAGAAATCGAGTATTCTGATTTGTAATTTATGTAGAAAAATTATCAAGTAGGTAAAAGACACTAGATAGATAGGTAGTCGAAGTTTGTTGAATTTTTCAATTGTTCAGTGGTTGTTGATTTTGTAATCGCTCTCTTGTTTTTTGGAGATTAAAGAGAAAAGACGTATTAAATTTTGTTCTGTTTTAAAAATTGAGTTTTTATTAAAAAAGATAGAAATAATCGAGTATAATTGATATAAAGAAGAAGTAATTGAGCATATATGGTAAGCAGAAAATCTGATTTAGATAGAAAATAAAGTCCAGAAATATCAGAGTGGAGCTGTAAATTGTATGAGACACTTTATAAGTAAATTTAGAAGAGAATTGTAGCAGATAATACGTTAAAGTAATAGAATTCACTTACCTTTAGAGCAGTATATAGAGTTAGCTGATTATCCAGAGATTTTTGATGAAATTTTTAATGGTTATGGAGATAATCATATTTAAATCCAGGTGTGAAGTCATCTAAATGTTTAAGAAGTTCTACGAGAAACTGGTATAAGTTCTTTTTTTATTAACAATAAAAAAACTTTTGTGTTTTATTATAAATATTGTACGAACATTTTCACTATTTCACTAATCACTATTTCCTTAGTATATAAGTTTATTTCTGTTGTTTCAAATTGTAATAATTATCAGATTTTTCATTTTCATTTTGTTTAATAAGCCAAGTTTTTAAACATTCGTTTAATTTTTAATCGCTTGTTAAAAAAAAAGTTAGGTTAGAAATTTTCTTCTCTTTCTAAATTCTCAACGCAATCATGTCATTTGGTATATAAGAGTAGTAAATTTTTTATATTTATCCAATAGTATATAATTTATTTAAACTTGCATCGAATTCTGCCCAAGAGAAAAGAGTCAGAGTCGGGTAAATAAATAAATAAATAAATTAATATAATCTAAATTCATAAAATTGAAATCATAAAAACTAATTTGCCTATATAAAAATTTTAAATAAAATTCAACATTCAAAATTTATAAACTACAAGGCAAATTTTAATTATAGCATAATAACTTATATATTATAATTCTTAGCAAGTTATATATATATATATATATATATATATTGTTATGATCTCTATACTCATATAATTGTATTCTTGTGACTCTTCAAGGTTGGGTTCTTCGATAATATTAAACTAAAAAGTCCATCTCAATTTTAACATCATTTAATATATAAATATATTAATTCTTTACAACACTTTAAAAAACAATATAACATTTATCATTTATCCTGTCATAAACTTAACACTAATTAATTTTAAATGAAATTTTGCCCTCTTTTCCTAAAATCCCCGAATAACTATTTCTAATATACCTCTATTACCAGCTGATAACAAATCATACCAGAAATACTTATCTTTATAAACTATGCTTATTTTATTTTGAAAATCCAATCTATGCAAATATCCAATTAATCTTCTCTATATATATCCATTTTATTCCATATTTAACTCTACCATATAGTTATTATAACATTCTATTCATACATTAATCTTCTTTTATAATTTTTATATTTATATTCATTAACATTCAGTATTTATCTTCATTTTCAATTTCTATTATTATTATATTTACTTTATAATGGTTTTTAAATTTTTAAAATTCTATATAATTTCCTAAACTTTTTCTCTGACTTTACTCTCCAAAATTCTATGACATTCTATCAATAATTTTTTTTTTATCCCCCTAGAAACCTCGCAACCCAATTTTTTTTTTTATTTATGATTCCTTGATAATTTGCATAAATTGATTATTCAATTCTAATATCTAGTTAGTCTTAATTACACTTATATTACATATAAAGACCAACTATTGAATACCATAACAATTTCCCAAATTTAAAATTTTATAAATTTTAGAAAAAAAAAATTTTAATAATTTAAAATTTAAAGTATATAACAATTAACATATTAACACAAATTCTGAATACTCTAAGTTTCTTCAAAATACCTATATAGGCTTTCAATATTAAATACTCCTCTAACATTTCTTGTTATCGGATCTTCAACAATATAACTATTAACACCTTCCTCATTTACTATTCTATATGGTCCTTCAAATATAGCTTTTAATTTCCCTGATTCATTTTTCTTTAAATTTCCACTTATATATGCTTTTATTATTACCAAATCTCCTTTCTTAAACCTTACAGGATATTTCACTTTTTTCTTAATTTTTTTATAATATTTTTCCCACACATCCATTAACCTTTTTCTTACTTTTTCTATAATTTCATCATATTTTTTTCTTTCTTCTTCTTCTTCCCAATTTCGTTTTGGTTTTTGACCTAACATTAAATATGTTGGTGTTTCTTCTGTTATTACATTTGGAATATCATTGATATACATTTCTACTTTATTAATATAATTTTCCCATTCTTTATGTTTCTTTCCATTTAAACTTATTCGTAAAAATTTTATCACTTCTTTAATATATCTTTCTGCAGGATTTGCTGCAGGATGTCTTATACTAATACAATTCTTTTTGATTCCTTTCCTTTTTAAAAATTTTTCTAAATTCTGTCCTTGAAAATAAGTTGCATTATCCATTACACATGTCCTTGGTTTACCTATTTCTTCTATAAATTTTTGTAAACAATTTTTAATACTTTTATAATTTGTCCTTCTACATGGGTATAATTTTATAAATTTTGTAAAAACATCAACAATTACCAATATATGTTTATTATTATTTTTACTTCTTATTAGATTACTAATGAAATCTATTGCTATTATTTCCAATTTTTCCATTGCTGTAACACTTTTCCCAATATTTTTATTCACTTTATTCTTATTTTTATTCAATTGACATATCTTACATGTTCTTGTTATTCCTTTTGCTATCTTTTGATCTTTTTTCATGATAAAATTTTCTCTAAATAATAACCATAATTTTCTTGAACCTATATGTCCATATGTTACATGTAAATTTTTTAATATTTGTTTTCCTAAATAACTCTCAATTACATAAACTTCTTCATTTCCTATTTCCTTTATATAATATCCATCTTTAATTAAAGTATTCTGTTTTTCTTTTTCTGTTAAATTTTGTTGACTTCTTATTATTTCTTCTTCCGAAAACATACCTTCATCTTCTATTAATTTGTTCATTCCAATTTGTATTATTCTTCCTTTATCCTTATTTTCACTACTTTCTCTTGATAATGTATCTGCCATAATATTTTCCTTTCCTGATAAATATCTAATTTCAAAATCATATTCTTGTAATAATAAACTCCATCGATATATCCTATTATTATTAAATCGATTGACCATTACATTCTTCAAAGCCATGTGATCGGTTTCAATTATAAATTTTTTTCCAATTAAATAAAATCGACATTTTTGCACACAAAAAACTATACTCGCAAATTCCAATTCTGATACACTATAATTTCTTTCATACATTTTTGTGACTCTAGACATAAAACATATTGGTACTTCTATTCCATTTTGTACTTGTATTAAAACCCCTGCTAACTTATTAATTGATGCATCTGTTCTTAATATAAAATCTAATTCATAATTTGGATGATATACCTTCAAATTATTAGTAAACATTTTTTTTAAATCATTGAATGCTTGTTCTCTTTCTTCATTCCAGTTCCATTTTACATTTTTCTTTAATAATTCTACTAATGGAATCTGTTTTTCTGATAGATTTGGTATTAACTTTTTATAATAATTCATCATTCCCAAAAATCCCCTTATTTGCTTTAAACTTTTTGGTTTCTCAAATTTTAAAATTTTATCTACTCTTTCCGTATCCATCTCTACTCCATTTTTATTAATTTTAAATCCTAAATATATCACTTCTTTTAAGAAAAATTGACATTTTTCTTTATTTACTTTCAATCCCGCTAAATCCAATTCTTTTAACACAATATTTAAGTGTTTTTTATGTTCTTCTTCACTTTTTGAATAAATTAATATATCATCTACATAATGAACAACAAAATTTTCATATTTGTTTAAAATTTTATGTAATGCTTTAACCAAAGCTGCACATGCACTTTGTATACCGAATGGTACTACTTTAAATTGATATACTACACCATCAATACTAAAACCAGTATATTTCCTACTACTTTTATGTAGAGGTATTAACCAAAAACTATGTTTTAAATCTATTTTACTAAAAATTTCAATTCCTGTTATTCTACCAAATATTGCTTCAATATGCATAGGTTTCTCATATTGTGGTATTGAAAATTTGTTAATATTTCTAGCATCTAGACATAACCTTAACTCTCCATTCCCTTTTTTCACAACTACAATTGGATTAATGAAAGATGTATCACTTCTCTCAATTATATTATTTTCTAGCATTTTATCTATTTCTATAGCTACTTGTTTTCTATATTGATATGGAATTGGATAAGTTTTAACTCGAAAATTTTCTATATTCTTTACTTCAAATCTGTGAGTATATTCTTTGGCAGTATTATTCTCTAATGTAATTAAATTTTGATATTTTTTAAATAACAAATTAATTTCATCTTTATATTTATCATCACTTTTTATATCTTCTCCTTCTTTCATCATTTCCCCATTAATTCTTAGTTCATTTATATGTATTATCTCCTCATTATTGTTTATTTTATTTAATTTGATTTGTTCTTCTTTCAATTTTATCCAACCTTCTTCATAATTAATAATAACATTCATTCTTTCTAATTCATCAGTACCTAATATTATATCATACTCCATATTTCCTATAATCAAACCTTGTATTTTATATATACTATTTCCAATTTTAATACTAATATTTATAGTCTTATTAATTTCCCCTAATTTTTTTCCATTAGCACCTATTAACTTAATTCTTGGAATTTTAATCATTTCTTCTAATTTATTATCCTCAATAATTTTTTCATTTATCAATGTTGCTTCTGATCCGGTATCTATTAAAATTCTAATTTTCTTATTTTCTAAATTTCCTTCAACAACTACTAATCCAATTTTATCTTCTAATTTATTATTATTTTCTTCTAATTTTATAAATTCACTAGGATGTATATAACAACATTTAACATTAAAATTTTGTAGGTGCTTATTTAAAAATTTTCTTGTTCTGGTTCTACCCTAACATTTTCTACATTTTCTTCTATTTCTCTACTTTGCATATTAATTTGATTTATTCTTCTAGGTACATTATTGTTTCCATTTCTATCTTCTCGATTATTATTATTATTATTATGAATTTCATTTATATTTCTATATCTTGATCTTTCATATCTTCCATTATTTACATTTTGAAAACCATTTTCATTTCTGTTATTTCCATTTCTTATATTATTATTATTATCCATATTATTTCCATTTCTATATGTATTTCCGTTTATACGATTTCCATTTTCTCTCCCATTATATCCATAATTATAATTTCCATTGTTTCTATTACGCATTTCTTCTCTTACTCTATTATATCCATTTCTGTTTTGATAATTTCTAAATCTATCATTTTCATAATTTTGTGATCTATTTTCATTAATCTTTAAATTTCTTTCAACTCGATTTAAATACTCAATCAATTGTTCTTTTTTTTTAATATTTTGTATAACTATTGTTTCAGAAACTGTTATATCATAATGTCTAGAAATATATAAAATTATTTCCTCTTCTCTCATAGGAGGTTCCAAATATTGTGCAACATTATATAATTGTAACGCATAATTAGTTAAATTATTCCCTAATCTATAATTGAATTTTCCGAAATATAATTTTTCCCTACTCACCCCTTGTTTTGATTCACCCCAGAAATATTTAAGAAATTCCCTTTCAAAATCATTAAAGGTTAATATTTCATTTTCCTGTGTTGCATACCATAATGCAGCATTATCTTTCAAAGAACTTCTTATAATTTCTTTCCAATCTCTTTTGTTCCTAGTCTTAGTTTTAATCATATTAATATACGTGCATGGATGTAATATACTGATATTCCCTGTAAATTTTACTGCTCCTTCTCCTCCATGTATTATCATATAGGAACCATCCTCAGTTCTTTCATTTTGCATTTCTTGTAATTTTTTTGTTTCATCTTCAAATTTCTTTGCTACTTCCATTACATTCCTTTCCATAGTTTGTAGTATTCTTTCATTTTCTTTCTTATTTTCATTTTTCTGCTCCTTCACATTTTTTTCTATATTATTAATCTTCTCCTGGTGTATATTACCCATTTCCTCCATCGCCTTAATTCCATCTTTCAATTGATCGACTTCTTTTTGTATTTTGATATTTTCTTCTTTAATAATATTTTTCATTTCATCTTTAAATGTTTCCATATTCTTGTTCATATCTTTTATTTCTTTTTTCATAGAATCCATTTTTCTATTATTTTCATCAAATTTATTTTCCAAAAATTTAAACATTTTCTCCATCTCTGTTTCTTGATGTGGTTTTGAACTAGTCGCATCTCCTATCACATCAGCTTGTACCACTTGAAACATTGTTTTTTCTTCTCCTTCCGACGATCCATCATTACTTTCTGTTTCATGCATATTTTCATTAGATTCCTGTATTCCATCTTCTCTCCTTCTATTTCTTCTATTTTGTCTTGTATTCATTTTATTCAAATCTTTTAATTATTTTATATATTTATTTAATTTATAATGTTAACTTATTATATTACTTTATTATATTTATTCGATTTGTATTTAGTTTTAAAATTTTCAAAATTTTATGGTCTTTATATATAAATATAAATATACTTAAAACTCTCACCTAATCCTCTTATTTCTATTATAATGTATTTATGTTTTATTTCAATTCTTCACTGTTCTAATTTTCTAATCACTTCAATTGTCTATATCACCCTCTCAATTTCAATATACTGTTCTATTTTAAACTGGATTCTTGTTTTATTCACGCCACACGTTGGCTCGCCATAATTGTTATGATCTCTATACTCATATAATTGTATTCTTGTGACTCTTCAAGGTTGGGTTCTTCGATAATATTAAACTAAAAAGTCCATCTCAATTTTAACATCATTTAATATATAAAAAGATTAATTCTTTACAACACTTTAAAAAACAATATAACATTTATCATTTATCCTGTCATAAACTTAACACTAATTAATTTTAAATGAAATTTTGCCCTCTTTTCCTAAAATCCCCGAATAACTATTTCTAATATACCTCTATTACCAGCTGATAACAAATCATACCAGAAATACTTATCTTTATAAACTATGCTTATTTTATTTTGAAAATCCAATCTATGCAAATATCCAATTAATCTTCTCTATATATATCCATTTTATTCCATATTTAACTCTACCATATAGTTATTATAACATTCTATTCATACATTAATCTTCTTTTATAATTTTTATATTTATATTCATTAACATTCAGTATTTATCTTCATTTTCAATTTCTATTATTATTATATTTACTTTATAATGGTTTTTAAATTTTTAAAATTCTATATAATTTCCTAAACTTTTTCTCTGACTTTACTCTCCAAAATTCTATGACATTCTATCAATAATTTTTTTTTTATCCCCCTAGAAACCTCGCAACCCAATTTTTTTTTTTATTTATGATTCCTTGATAATTTGCATAAATTGATTATTCAATTCTAATATCTAGTTAGTCTTAATTACACTTATATTACATATAAAGACCAACTATTGAATACCATAACAATATATATATATATATCCACTGTTTCAAAACTATTTATCCAATATAAAACTTTAATTTTTTTCTTCAAAATCAGTAGATTTTTGTAAGATCTGTAATAGTTGCTGTTTATGGTGAAATTTTTATTAATAAGACACGCGACAGTTATATACTCCCTACGAAAATAAGATTTCCTTTAAAAAATTACGTTTTTATTGTTGTTTGCTAAATTTTATTTAAAAAATTTTATCACATAATTAGGCGCATAATTTTGTTTTAACTTGTTATTTATCTTCGAAACTACTGAAACACAAATGAAAAATAAATTTGGTAACAATTTTTATAAAAATTTGCCGTATTTTATATATGTGCATTTTCCGGTGTGGGCAATTTTCGGTATGGGCAAATTTAGTGTGAGAAAATTTTTGTGTGGATATTTTGTGTTTGGTGTTTATGAATGTGTGGATTAGGCTGTGTGCAATTTTCGTGTGGGGAATTATCCGGTTACTCTATAAACTAGTATAAAAGAAATTTCAATGTTGTTCTGTAACAAAGCAATCGGTTGGTTAAGCAAGAATTCAAAATTCCTACTCGAAACGTTTCAGTCTTAAAATAAATAAATATCAAATAAAAACTTAACCTGTCCCAAAAATGCAAGGCTACGATTTTCTTCTGCTTTAAATTTCGTAATATATGACCCTTTTTCTCTTAACACTTTTTAAAATGTTACTTAATTTACTTTAATAGTATGTAAAAAAGGCTTATAATTTTGTAATTTTGACCGTTTTTTCTGAGGAACAAATTGTTAGAAATCCCTCACTGTAAATATATTTGTTTTTAAATCAATCAGAGCAAAGGTCTTCCTTCGCTAATCTCAACGATAATGCCCCTTTACAAAAGAAATAAAAGCCATTGGCGCATTGGCACCGGTTATACTTAGTGAAAGATAAGTGGAGTTTAACTTTAAGGTAACCTTAAATTTACTGTTTCGTTTGCAAGGTCACACTTGTAAAGTATGACTAAAGTTAAGACCAAGAATTTTACCATTTAAGTTCTTCTTTACCACATCTTAACCTTAATCTGTCACTCTGCTGGCGTGACAAAGAGGAGGGTGTGTGTTGTTGATTTGTGATTATATTTGGTTGCGTTAATTGGGTTTGTTTGTATTTGTGGCTATTTTTTGAAACATAAATTTTATTCACGACGATGATAATTTAGACGATATAGACCTAATTTTTTATGGTATCCTCAGACGCATTTATCATTAAAGTAAATATTTTAAGAGCTAGGACGATCTGACATTCTTTTGCGATTTAGGGCTACAAAACCTACCTACCTTAAGTTTTAAATCTTATTGACGCAAAACATCGAACACCCATATCACTTGTAAGTATTTATTACACGATTACCGTGTATTGCTGACTTTGGAGGCATACACCTTTCAAGAGTATCCAGAATTTTGAAAAAGGGTTGAAAGGGCTATAGCTGAAAAAATAGGGGGTTTATTCCAATGCCTGAAAAAAATCACTGACAAATAGTACAGTTATTTTTATTCACTTTTAAAAATGTTTTAATACAATATAACAATTTAAATATTTCTAAGTAACAATAAATAAATGCGTTCTATTAGAAAAATAATAGCAACAAATCTTTTATTTTTCCACGCTTATTATTAATATTACTTTGTGCGATTCATGTATATTTAAATCTTAATTGATATTTTACAATTAATTGCTAGAATAAAATATAATTTTAAATAATAACCCAAGTGACACTTGTACAATCTTAAAGAATTGTATTTAAGATTGACAGAAATGGACTAGCAAATTAAATTATGTTAAATGACCTTTAAAATATTCATTAAATATTTTTTTACACTTGTTAAAAATTTAATTAAACAACAAAAAATATATTAAAATTAAATTAACATTTAACGGTCTTTTAAATAGAAACCAAGTTATACCCATCCATTTTATACAATAAATATGAGTAGAAATGAAGGTTTTAATAAATAGGTACTTATTTAGTTTCAAAAGGTGGTACATATCCTCCAAATGCTTTTTCTAATTCCTTAGCTACTGCAATACATAAATGATCTTGATAAGGAGCAGCTACAACTTGTATACCAACCGGTAATCCATCTTTGCTGAGGCCCATCGGTACTTGTGTTACTGGGAATTTCAGAACATTCCATAGTACGAAAAAATGAAAATTCCAAGGTCGAAGATATGACGCGTGATGGTAACTCGCTGGGAATGGAGCCGAAGGGTACAACAGGACACCATTATCACCCAATTTTTCCTACAAAAATATAAATTAATCGTTTTTGCAAACTTCAAAACCGAAAACAATCCGATTCCCCAATGTAGACTTTGCCACAATCACATATGGTATAGATTATTTGGTTTGGTTTTGGATAAAAGTGATATAAATCTAAATGTATTATTTAGATTTATTATTATGTAATATTAAAAGCATTACCAATTTTTAGAATTTTTTCAGAAATATCTTTTATATATAGAATTGTTGTTAGGCATTTTCAGTTTTGAAAAAACGACCCTTGACAAATTTGACATATCTATTAAGATAAATAAGCAAGGGTCTTTTTCAAAATATTGATTTATTATTTTATTAATTTGATTTTTGTGGCGCAAAAGTTCCCCAATTAAAGAAGTAAATATATTCATACTGTCAGTTCCAATGACAGTTCTTATAGTCCTTTAGTAAATTTTGTAGAATCAAGTGAAAATGATAAGGTGCAGTAAAAATGATTATATAAAAATCTTCCTTATCTTTTATATAGCATGTAGTGTCAATGCCAGAAGTCGCTACCGAGACAGAACGCGTGGGCGGGCGGCCAAATGTGTAAATTTTTAACATGAATAAAATCATAAGGTGCAGTTTGGACAATTTGTAGTTTTATAGTTTTTACCAATAGAAATAGTGTAAAATTATTGCCAGAAGTCTAGATCGAGAAATATACGTCGCCAGAAGTCATTAAAGTTGTAAATAAATTATTGACAATTTAATGACAAGGTGCAGTTCTGGCGAATTTGTTTTTATATTATTTATTGCTTAAAAAAGCTAATTTAAATTGCCAGATGTCTAATTGATAGCTAAGTGAAGATAAGCCAATTAAATCTTTGCAAGTTTTTGAACTAAAAACAATAGTTCTTAAAATGAAATGACAAGGTGCAGTTCTGCCAATCGTTATTTATATTATTACTTATAGTTTGAAAAAGCAGTGTATGTAATGACAGAACCCTAAATAATGGTTAACTATATTAAAAATAAGAAATATAGTTCAAAATTACTAAAGTGGTAGAAAAATTAAACGTTTTGCAATCATCATTTAACAAAAATTTAGACTTCAATAATTTATTGAAAAATATTTGAATAAATTATTAATAATTCGAGATATAAAATGTTTCTTTGAAATTATAAAATAAAAGATGTACCTACGAACCATTCAAAAAAACATTAAAAAAATTTTATGCGTCATCTTGCCTCCTTGCCCGCAGTTATCATCCACGGTAGAAGAAGTCTTATTAAATAATAAAGAATCTGAAGCTATAGTATTAAATTATTGCATAATATAAAGGTCCAATGCATTTATTGCAGTTTTGTTACAACTTCGTATTGAAAAATCCACGTTTTGTCGCAAGTAATAATGTTTTTCATTAGTCCGGGATTTTCTTTTAATCTTTCAAGAAAATCTGAGCAGACTTGTTGACGCACGAGCTTTTGGTCAGGAGTCAGGTTTTTTGGCACCAATTTTGCACAGACTTTTCTCATGTGTAATTTTTTGTGTAACCGAATTCTAACCGTTTCTTTATCGGTGTTTACAGCATCGGCTATCATCCGGATGCTTATTCGACGATCTGCACGCACAATTTGGTTGATTTTGGTCACTATTAAAACAGTGACAGAGCGACCTGGGTGCTGGTCATCTTTAGTGCTCTCTCGGCCATCATTGAAGCGCTTGTACCACACAAAACACGCGCACAAGATAAAGAATTGTTTCCATAGGCCCCTTGCAAAAATAATTTATAGCATTCGGTTGGTGTTTTTTTCAATTTACCGAGAAATTTGAGATTGATACGATGCTCTTGTTTTTCGTGGCACATGGTTTTTGTAACGAGATAACAACAGGTTCGTTTCAAACCGCTACTGCACAAATACTATAATATTGACAAAAACGTGGTCTGTTACATGCATAGACAATACTTCTAAATAGCCAACGCACTATTCGTTTTTTCCTTGCCCCTCTAGGGCGCGGTCTAGGCGTGCATCTTGTTACTTGTAGCCAGACCTGCTAGTCATTATTCTGTTTTAATTGAAATCTAAAGATTGCTCTAGTATGCAAACAATTTTTCACATATATTCGCACTGAATTATGTAAATACTTTCTAATGTGCTTTAAATAGGTATCCTTTCAAGTTAATACTTCATTACATAACAAGCTCAAAAAAATATAAAACTTACCAAAAGCTGCGATTTCAAATATTCTGTTTCTTTTAGAGCCCAGTCATCTTTGGCGGTAGGTAATAGACGATTTATAAGATTATATATAGTAGATGTAGTGTAATCACCACCCACAGTAAAATGTTTAATTGTATCTATTATGGGACTCGCCTAAAAATAATAAATCTTATGAATCAGGTTTTAGATAGTATATTGAATTGTGAATCTCTATTTTTGGTCATTAACATTGTTAAATACTTTTTACAAGCAATCATTCTAACAACAGACATCTTGATTCTTTTTATTTGTTAATTAAAAAATATGCTGTCAACTAAGACCAGGGTGGGCTAAGACTTATCATTTATTGTATTTACCGTATATCGTTTTACTTTTTCTGCTTTGCTATACGTAGTTTATAAACACTAGAATCTTTCTGTTGTTTATTTTTTTTTTTATTTATTTAAGAAAATAGCCAGAATCATTTGGTTAGATTTTTTTAATTTACGAAATAACATGAAAGGGAAGTAGAACATATTTTTTATACTATTTTTTTTATTTTTTCGACAGTTTTCTCAGAACGAAGAAAAATACGAAAAAAGTATATTTAGAACCTAAAAATGGATTAAAAAATTTTTAAGGCTCATATTTGACTAAAAAAATTCTGGTATATTTGTGCCTCAAAACTACACTAAATTTTTTCGGATATTTTGGCGTGAACTTTTGTCTAAAAAAAATAATGTAAAAAATACGTTTTTGAGCATAGTACGTTACGGAGGGCATCTGGGTGAATAAAAATTTGGCCGAGTGGTTTTTCTATATCTACTCTAGAATGGTCAAACTTGTTTTTTTTAAACGCTTGGGGCAGTTTTTACACTCAACCTTTCAAGTACCCTTTTCAACAATATTTAGGCCCCTGGTGTAAATTATACAGCCAAATTGCCTATATATCAATATCAAATATACCAAAAAATTATCTGCATCACAATTAAATTAAGAACTCTCTTATTCAGCTATTCAATAAGTATTGTGATATTGTGACAGCTCTACTGATAGTCTCTGGCATGGGTACCACGTCATTCAGGATTTACGGGGCATTAAGAAGGCTTATGAATTTGGCCCGATTGCTGACACGTTCAGAAAGGCATCCATTGAGAAACATGATTAATGTTATTTAAAAAATACGGTTAATACCTTTGACGAGTACTTTTAGGGCTTTTTTAAAATTAATTTATTAAAAAAAGAAGTTTATAAAATTACCTCTCCTGTACGACCAGTAATATCTTTAAAAAAATCAATACCAGACTCTTTCGTCATCCAATAATTCCATAATTTGCCCGCATATTTTATACCTTCAATTTGTAATTCTTCAGGAGGTACATTAGATATTTCGTTAAAATGTTGTACCGCACTGAAATAGTAAACAATATTATTTAGTGTATTTCTTTTGAAAAAATTCGACGAAAATGCAATTAAGGCATTTAGGCAAATTCTTATCGTATAATTGCATAAATAATTTAATTAATATTACACCAATTAATAACATAATGTTATCAACAATTTTGTTTTAAATAAGTTTTAAATACAAACTATAACTAATATAAAAGATCTTTATATATTTAAAAAAAATAGATCAGTCTATGAGTAAAATTAATAAATCAGTTTCGTAGAAAACTGTTACTAATATGTAGTTTTGAAATTTTTTGAAATTTTGGAAAGTATGCAAACAAGAATAAGTATATAAAATGACATCGCGAAAAAATTAAAAAATGTGCTTGGGGAGAAAGTGAGTAAGTGTCATATGTGACATGAGTTGAATTTAACGACCAAAAAGCGAAGTGATGGGTAAGCATTCATAGCTTAGATGTTAGAGCGTTGCCGCGTAGAGGCAAAGGTTGCGGGATTTTTTCAATATCTCCTTTATGTCATATAATATTGAAACACTTATGGGGGCTTTTTACACAATTTATTTACAAAATTGTTAAGATACACTGAACTCTGCTGGATAACGTCTAACTACTTGACAATACAATGAACTCTTCTGAACACTTGACTCGAACTGACGTTAACTGCCCGTGCATCCCCTTATATACAACATTATTTAATCTAGTTAGTGTGTTTAGAAGTTTCTAGAATTTTCTAGAACCATTATTTAAAATGGTCAGTTGATTTTTTTACAAACTTCTAAAAATCAACTGTCAACAACAATCTTTCAAATTAAGGTCCCTTCCTTTACGGTTATCCCGTTACACTGCCCCCTCCTTAGATTCATTCCTCCTGGAATGTCATTTCCTACATCGGAATCCCGCACACTCCCTGAGCCAGCCAAACCATTTTCTTGGAGTTGCTGCGCATCTCCACTGTGGTTTCCCTGGTAAGGCGCCAAACGATCATGATGGACCACGACGGGTTTCCCTCTGGGAATTTTCACGATCCTATAAATGACATCGTTAATCTTCTTCTTGATGGTGTAAGGACCTTCCCAGTTCTTTTGTAATTTGGGACAAATACCTCGACGCCGTCGGGGGTTATAGAGCCAGACTAAATCTCCAACTTGGTAACTCTTTTCCATTGTCCGTGTGTCATAGTACCTCTTCATCCGATCACTAGATAATTGTAGTTTTCCACGCACCAGGTTGTGTATATTCTCCATTCGATTCTGAAGGTCAGCGACATATTGTTCACGTGCCATTTCTTCACCAGGTTTACAACCAAACACCAAGTCACATGGTAGCCTCATTTCTCTACCGAACAGGACCTTCGCAGGCGTTTGGCCAGTTGATTCGTTGATGGCCGATCGAATTGCCATTAGAAATAGTGGAATATGTCGATCCCAATCCCTCTGACAATCTGACACCACTTTTGACAGATAGTTGGTTATAGTCCGGTTCATTCGTTCCACCATTCCATCAGACTGAGGGTGCATCGCTGTGGTTCTCGTTTTGTGGATGCCTAATCTTTGGCAAACTTCTTAAAACAGCTTGCTCTCAAAATTTCTTCCTTGGTCTGAATGTAATTCTAGTGGTACCCCAAATCGGCTCACGAATTCTTCAACCAATATATCTGCTAAAGTGGTGGCTTCCTGATTGGGAACTGCATATGCTTCAACCCATTTAGTGAAGTAGTGCATTACAACAAAGATGTACTTGTTTCCTACATCGGTCTGTGGAAGTGGCCCCAATACATCTACTGCGATTCTTTCAAAAGGACTTCCAACCAGGTATTGCTGCATTTCCGCCTTCAGTTTTCGGTGCGGACCGTTACTGGCAGCACATGTAGTGCATTTACGACACCAATCTTTAACATCATTAGTGCAATTTACCCAGTAAAATCTATTTCGGATCTTTTGCAGCGTTTTCGTAATACCCAGATGTCCTCCGGAACTATCATTATGCATCTGTTTTAAAATTTCCGGTACAGCATTTCTTGGGACCACTATTTGTTTCCTTGTTTCTGTGCCCTCGGAATTTTTTACAAGTCTTTTAACGAGCCCTCCGTCCAAAATTAAAGAGTTCCATTGGGACCAGTATGCTTTTAAAGCAGGAGAGGATGAGGATATCTCTCTCCACAACGGGATCGTTTTCTTGTTGCTCCTCTAGCATAGAGCTCTCGTCTTCTGGCACAACCTTAACTAAGGCAAGTTTTTCCTCGTTCTGCTCCATACGGGTACAATGGGGGCAATCAGGTCGACATGGTCTTCTGGAAAGTGCATCAGCATTACGATGTCTGGTTCCAGGTCTGTGCTCGATTTCAACATCATATTCCTGCAGTTTTTCGAGCCATCTTGCTATCTGTCCTTCTGGGTTCCTAAAGCTAAGTAGCCACTTTAAACTGGCATGGTCTGTTCTGATCAGGAATTTTCTGCCATACAGATATTTATAAAAGTGTTCGACGGATTTTACAACTGCTAACAGTTCCCTCCGAGTTACACAGTAGTTCTTTTCAGCTTTCGATAAAGTTTTGCTGAAGTAACCAACCACTCTTTCCTTACCGTCTTGAAGCTGTGACAAGACGGCTCCAATTCCCACATTGCTGGCGTCGGTGTCCAGAATAAGCTTACCATCAGAAAGTGGATAAGCAAGAACAGGTGCTGACGTAAGCTGTTTCTTCAATATTTCAAACGCCTTTTGACATTCCTGATCCCAACAGAAGGACTTATCTTGTTCTGTCAAACGTGTCAAGGGTTTGGCGATGTCTCCAAAATTCTTGACATATCGTCGGTAATAGGAACAAAGACCCAAGAAACTCCGGAGCTGATGTTTGTCGATAGGGATTGGCCATTCCTGAACGGCTTGTATCTTAGCGGGGTCAACAGCAACGCCATCCTTGCTTACGTTATGTCCTAAATAGTTGACCTGTCTCTGGAACAAGTGGCATTTCTTAACATTCAATGTTAGATTAGCGTTCTGTAATCTTTTAAAAACTTCTTCCAGGTTAGATAAATGTTCCTTAAAGGTCTTACCCATTATGATGATGTCGTCTAGATAAACTAGACAAGTTTCCCATGACAAATCCCGCAGGATGTTCTCCATTAGTCGTTCAAACGTCGCAGGAGCATTACAGAGGCCAAATGGAAGGACCGTGAATTGCCATAACCCTGATCCACTGGTAAAGGCAGTCTTTTCTTTGTCTGCAGGATTCATTTTAACTTGCCAGTATCCGCTTTTAAGGTCCAAGGTAGAAAACAGAGTAGAACCCGCCAAAGCGTCGAGGGCATCATCAATCCTTGGCAGAGGATAACTGTCCTTCTTAGTGACATCATTTAGCTTTCGATAGTCGACACAAAACCGCATTGATCCGTCTTTCTTTCTCACTAATACCACAGGAGAAGCCCACGGACTACTGGATGGTTCGACTATGCCATTTTGAATCATTTCTTTAAGGGCTCTGTCTGCTTCTTCCTTTTTAACTTCAGGCATCCTTCGGGGTACCTGTCGAATCGGACGTGCATCACCAGTGTCAATTTTATGTTGTACAATATCAGTTCTTCCCAGTTTACTTTTAGAACCAAATACATGTTTATACCGGTAAAGTAGATCTCTTACCTGTTTCTTTTCTAATTTTGACAAAGAGGGGTCTAATTTTGTCATTAATTGTTCAATTTCGTTGGTCTCATCTGTTTCCGTAACATTTATCTTGTGAATTATGGCCATAACCGGTTCTAAACTCCCCATTTCCGTGTCCTTTCGGAGAAGAACTGGATGATCGATCAAGTTGATAACTCGGATGGGTACCTCTTTGGCGGATCTAACAAGAGTCTTACCCACAAGGAGTCCTTTTCCCAATTCATGGTCATGGTTCTTCGGCTCTATCATGGCTGGGGCACCATCTGATTCCAGTCCATCCAACCGCGCTGTGACGACACATTCGCAGCTCGCCGGAAGTTCGATATCATCGATTAGCTTAATCGAGGCATTGTCAACTTGTTTTCGGTGCAGGAATATTCCTTCACTACCAGTACGAAGGATACGTTGGCGAAGATCCAAATGAAAACCACAGTGGAGCATAACATCCATGCCCAGGACAACATCTTCATTAACGTCAGCCACCAGCACTGAGTGAACAAGAGAGGTTGAACCAAACTGTAGCGTCACTTGTATCTCACCGTAGACTCTAGCAGAATCTCCGGTAGCGGTACGCAGTCTCCAACTGGTAGGCCACATCTTCTTTCGCATAATGATGGATGGTCGAACGATAGTTTTTGTAGCTCCAGTGTCTACCAGCATGCTAAAGTTCTTCCCATCAATGAGGCCATCCACATATAAGCTGTCCACGTGATGTTGCAGAGTTGCCAATTTAACGGTGTGAGGGGCTTCGGGAATGTTTGGGGTCGATTTTGCCCTCCAGGAGTCGACCCGTTCTAGTTTTCCTGCTGCTGGGGTACTTCAGCAGAAGAATTTTCTTTTTGGGGGCAAGTATTTTTTATATGGCCTAGTTCTTCGCAGTTCCAGCATCTCACTGGGCGCCTTCTTTTTGGAGATAACTTCATTAATCTCTCTACTACCGCTTCAACGTCGCTAACGGAATGAACGGCATGGTCGTAGTTACCAGTGATTTCCCTTAGTCGAGCAACTCCACGTGAGGCCTCCGTCGCCGCCTCAAACTCCAGGGCAATGGTCAAGGCGTCCACAAGAGTCTTCGGCCGCGCCAACCGTACAGCGCGCTGCAACTCGACGTCTCGAAGACCATCGGTGAAGGTTTGGACTGCTAGGCACTCCAGGAAATCCTCCGCTGCATTTGAATACGCAAGTCGGACCATTCTTGCTACATCCGCTTCAAATTCCTGGATAGTTTCTCCATTTTTCTGTTTTCGGCTCTTTAACTGCATTCGGTACACCGGTTGTAGATGAGTTTGACCATAACGCATCTCTAGACGATTCACCAATAACTCGAAGTTGTCAGCTTCATCCGGTGTCAATGATTGCAAGACGTCTAAAGCTTCGCCTCGCAGAGCTACGGTTAGGGACAATGCCTTCTCCTGGGATGACCATCCATTAGCTCTGGCCGCTGCGTCGAATTGTTTCAGGTAATTTGGCCAGGAAGTCGAAGGTCGGGGGTTTCATCGTCGTTCGTACATGGGTCGTCTCCTCGCTTCTTTGTCGTTCGACGTCTGCGTGGCAGGTTTCCATCCTTCCTGCATCTCCGTCGCCGTGATGGATGGTTTGGTTTTGTTAGACAAGCTTCCAGTTCTCGTTTAGGTTTTTCTATCTCGGATTGCATTTGCTGGTTGATCTCGTCTCTGAAGTTGGCAACTTGCTGATTCATGTTGTCCACTTGCTGATTCAAGTTGTCCACTTGCTGGTTTTTCTCGTTTCGCAAATCGGCCACTAGCTGATTTTGTTCATCTCTTAGATGTGATATTTGCTGGGAGAACGAACTGGATAACTCATCTGATAGGGTAGACATCCGTTGTGATAGCTGGGAAAATTGTTGCGTCTGTTCTTCTTGCTGGCTCGTCATTCTTTGGGACAGCTGGGACATATCTTCGCGCTGGCTCTTCATCTGACTGGATAGCTCCTCATGTTGGCTCGTCATTCGTCCTGATAGCTCCTCTTTCAGCTGGGACATATCTTCGCGCTGGCTCTTCATCTGACTGGATAGCTCCTCTTGCTGGCTCGTCATTCGTCCTGATAGCTCCTCTTGCAGCCGGGAAAGTTGTTGAGTTTGTTCTTTTTGTTGGCTCGTCATTCGTCCTGATAGCTCCTCTTGAAGCCGGGAAAGTTGTTGAGCTTGTTCTTCTTCCAGCCGGGAAAGTTGTTGAGTTAGTTCAGAATTTGCTTTTTGAACTGGGTCTTCGAACTCCACAGCGTCAGGGTCCAAATTATTATTTACGTAGTACTCACGGAGCCTTCTCAACAATACGGATTTGCTTCCAGTAGTTTCCAATTCTAATTCTTCGAGCTCTCTTCTGAGCTCTGCCACCAATAGTTCATTTATCTTTTTTCCAGGCATTCTTATATCTTCACCCCACACCTGACACCAATTTGAAACACTTATGGGGGCTTTTTACACAATTTATTTACAAAATTGTTAAGATACACTGAACTCTGCTGGATAACGTCTAACTACTTGACAATACAATGAACTCTTCTAAACACTTGACTCGAACTGACGTTAACTGCCCGTGCATCCCCTTATATACAACATTATTTAATCTAGTTAGTGTGTTTAGAAGTTTCTAGAATTTTCTAGAAACATTATTTAAAATGGTCAGTTGATTTTTTTACAAACTTCTAAAAATCAACTGTCAACAACAATCTTTCAAATTAAGGTCCCTTCCTTTACGGTTATCCCGTTACAATATATTCTTGTTTGTATACTTTTTAAAATTTTAAAATACCCATTAGAGCTATCTCAAATAATGGTTTACTGTTAGTAATAGTATTAGTTCGTAGAAAGAAATTATATTTTGCCATTTATTATAAATATTAAGAGGCTCATTTCAGAAATAATGAACAAGTTGTGCATGGTATGTTGATGTTTGTTATTACTTACGTCAGTGATGGTACGTTCGAGTATTAGTATAATAAATGTGTCATTGAACATTATAAACCAAATAAATTAAAAGCAATAAATTTTTTTGAAAAAAGCTTTTATTTAAACGCTCTAAAACTAAAAAGAAGATATTAAAATTTTCCGTTTAAATTTTAAGTATCAACTTTATTATACACAATGTATATGACAATAAAAGATTGTCACGGGGTTTAATATTTAATTAAATGTTCCAATAATTGTTATTGGTCAAACTAAAAAAAAAAAATTTCTTCCATGGATTTAAAGATCGAGCTATTTTCCTTTGATTATGTGTCTGGAAATGGTTAATTCTACCAGCTTAATAATGATATGCGCAATAAATAAAATAATATTAATAATAATAGGTAATAGGTGGTATAATAAATAAAAACAAAAAGCTTTTATTTAAATTTAAATGCTCTTAAAAGAAGAAAATAAAATTTTCCTTTTAAATCATGACTATTAACTTATAACCTCATTATACACAATTTATATGATAGTAACAGCTTGTCGTGAGGTTTAATATTTAATTAAATATAAATTTTAAAAATGTTACATAATTAAATTGGTACTAGTTTATTTACACAGATATAGGTCTCCCAACGAAAGTTTGGGACAGCCACGTGTTAGTTGGCGCAGGTAGGCGGAGTCTTTCTATCAGTGGCGGACGGAAATAAAAATATATTCTACATCTTAAATTAATTTTTAATGTATGATGCTAACATAATTAAGAAGAATTTATTTTATATAAATTTGTTACTGCCCACTTTAAACTAAAAAAATACATACATTTTAAAAACAACTCAGAAACTCTCTCAGCATATTCGTAGCTAAATATAGTTTACAAAACCATTCCAGCTACCACACTGACAAGTTTTCAGAAAGGTCGTTGTTATCGTAACGCTCGTAACCAAACCACTGCGCATTTAACAAGAGGCCACGTGGCTGTCACAAACTTTCGTTGGGCGATCTATAAATCGCACAAGCTTTAATTATCATATAAATTGTGTATTATAAGATTATATTAAAATTATTTTTTATTCTTTTTAGAGCGTTTAAATAAAACTTTTTTTGAAAAAGTTTTATGCTTTTTAGTTAATGCTTGCTATCTTATTCAATGCATCATTGTTGCAATATTCTGCCATATTGGATTTAGAATAGCGCCACATTATTTTTCAAGTTACTCTTAAGAAGCTGTCTCATTTGATACCCATATTGTAAAAGTGGATTAAAATAGTTATTTATGAAACAGTTCGTGAAGTATGCTTTTTGCGCACGCACGCGATGTACTTAGTACAAACCGGAAGTTGCATTGCTGCAGCCAAAAATGCTTTCAAAAAATGCATTTTTTGAGAGATTTTTTGGCAAATTTAATAACTTTGTAAATAAGAGTCAGAAGTTAGGTAACCAGGGGGTTTTGAGATCGCTGATCACGATTTTGATGTTCAAATTGGCCCCCCGAACACCTGGAGCTCAGGAACGTCATCTCCGGGGGACTATCCCGAACTTCATGCGAGGAAGGAGAGAAAATCGAGACCACAAGGTTTTTTGGGACGCTGAATTCAAATATGGCTCCAGCGAACACTCCACGGACACCTGGTGCGCCCTAACCTGGATGCAGACGTCATCTTTAAGAATTTTCCTGGAAATAGCGACAAAAACGAACCAAAAATCATTATGAGAGCATTTTGTGTGCGCTGAATCCGAATTTCATGTGGAAAACGACCACCCGAACACCTTTTGCGCCCTAACCTGGCTCTGAAAGTCATCCCCGAGGTTTTCCCAGACACAACTGAAAAATAGGAACCGACAATCGTTACTGGGGGTTTCTTGGGGCGCTGAAGTCAAATATGGCACCGGCGAACACCCCATGGACACCTGGTGCGCCCATTTTCCTATTTTTTTATAATTACTAAATCTCCTTTATTAAATTTTACAGGTTTTTTTATTTTCTTCTTAATTTTTTTATAATATTTTTAGCATATTCTTATTAATCTTCTTTTTACATTTTGTTTTATTTCTCCATAATCCTCTATGATTTTTATCTTTTAATAATATCCTTAAAAATGTTATTATCTCTCTGATATATCTTTCTGCTGGATTTGCTGCGGGATGTCTTATACTGATTTAACAGTAATCCCTAAATTTTAACAATTTTTTATCCATCTTTCACTTTGGAAATATGTAGCATTATCTACAATATTTTTTTTAGTTTTTCCTACATCTTTAATATAACATTGTAACTTTCTATTTATATTCTTAAAATTGGTCCTTTTACATGGATATAATTTAAGATATTTTGAAAATATGTCCACAATTACTAAAATATGTTTATTTTTCTTTTCATTTATTATTAAATTGCTAATAAAATCAATTGCTACCACATCTAATGGATTTTCTGATGTAATACTTTTCCCTATATTTTTATTTTTTCTATTCTTACATTTAGCTAACTGATATACATTACAACTTCTAGTTATGAATTTTAAAAAACTATAATCTTTTTTTAAAAAATAATTTTCTCTAAATAATAACCACAATTTCCTAGATCCAATATGTCCAAGTCTAATATGTAATTCTTTTAATATTTTAATCCCTAAATTTTCTTTAATAACATATAATTCTTGATTGCCTATTTTTTTAGATATACCCCATCTTTTAATTCTAAAATATTCTTATCTTTATCTAATAACTTTTGTTGACTACAAATTACTTTTTTTTGAAAATATTCCATCTATATTTTTAAACTTATTTAATCCAATTCTAATTACTCTTTCATTTTTTTGAATTATAATTATTCTCTCTGGACAAAGTATCAGCCACTATATTATTTTTACCTTTCACATATTTTATTTCAAAATCATATTCCTGTAATAATAAACACCATCTATATATTCTATTATTAGAAAATCTATTATTCATAACATTTGTTAAAGCAATATGATCAGTTTCAATGATAAATTTTTTTCCTAACAAATAAAATCTTAATTTCTGAACACAAAATACAATATTTGCAAATTCTAGCTCTGAGACAATGTAATTTTTTTCATAATTTTTAGTTATTCTAGAAATAAAGCATATTGGAACTTCCATATTATGTTGTATCTGAACTAATACTCCTACTAATCTTTCTTTCGATGCATCTGTTTTTAAAATAAATGGTAAATTAGAATCAGGATGATATATTTTTAAATTTTTATTAAATATTTCCTTTTTTTCTTGTTCATTTGTCCATTTCCATTTCACTCCTTTTTTAAGTAATTCCATTAATGGTATTTGTTTATGTGTTAAATCTGGAATTAATTTTTTATAATAATTTAACATTCCTAAAAATCCTCTAACATTTTTTAAACATTTTGGTCTTTCAAATTCAACTATTTTTTTAATTCTTTCTCCATCCATAGTTACTCCATCTTTGTCTATTTTATATCCTAAATATATAATTTCCTTTTTATAAAATTTACATTTTTCTATATTTATCTTTATGCCTGCTTTATCTAATTCTTCAATAACTAATTTTATAAGTCTAAAATGGTCTTCTTCATTATTTGAAAAAATCAATATATCATCTACATAATGAACAACAAAATTTTCATATTTATCCAAAATTTTATGCAATGCTCTTACCAAAGCTGCACATGCATTTTGTATTCCATCTGGAACAACTTTAAATTTATTTATTTAATTTAAACCAATACTTAATTTATTTTATATTAATGTTTAATTTGAATACATTCATTTCAAATTAATTCACTTCCATCTCTTTCAATAAATATTCTAAATTTCCAAAATTGTTTAACTATCCTTTCAACAAAATTTTAAAGTCAAAAATTCCAATTCAAATTCAAAATTCAACTATTTTTCCCCCTCGTCCCTAGGTAACCTTACATATCAACCCAAAACAAAACAAACAACTTTATAAACACTTCCTGAAATAAAATTTTTAAATGACCTATATAAAGACAGTGACATATTATCCAATACAAAAATTTTCTTATCCAATCAAATCATAACAATACATATGTACGTATACGTACATCCACACAGTCACAATTTAAAATTCTTTATCATTTAATCCTAGCTATAAAAAGTTATAAATTTCGTATTCCAATAAAAAAAATTGTTGTGTGGTTTTATGAAACCACGGTAAGTAAAACTTTTTTTCACACTATAGACATTTAACTAAAAATTTTTCGAATAATATTCCATTAAGGGTATAAAAATTGCTTTATCAATCTTAATTTTATACTTGGAAAATTGGAATGGACCGAATATAAATAAAATTAAATAATAAATTCAAGTACTCAAAATGGAAATAAATCCATAAACAACAACATGCACCAGCAAAAAGTTCTAACAATTAAACACTGACAAAAATTAAACACAAATAATATAGCGTGGAGCACTGGGCACTGGCACAAATGAGTAGAAAATACTATACACTACACGGTCAGCTGCTGCAAACTATAGGCGCCGCCTACTTTATACTTTATACCTAATCGGCGGTCGACCGACATGCATGCCGACCGACATGCGACATGCGCTAACACAGAGCAAAAAGTTTGGGACGATGTAATAAACGTTTCACTTTAAAAACTAAATTTGAACTCTCGTATCATGACTAACTAGTTCTTCCTAACGTGGACTCCTACTGATTCAATAATCACTATCATCATGCTCTTTTTTTACCGTATGTTGCTAAACTGTACATTACTTATAAAATGATCCGGTAGAGTTGTTAAAATTCTTAATAATTAATCTATTTTCATATTATAAACATGCATATAAAAACAAAAAACTAGACACAACAAAAAGGAATTCCATACCGTATTAATGATAATTTGGTTTCGTTCCTGATTGGGCTACAGAGAGTATCTTTAGGATCGAGAATATAAGAAATTTTGATTTTCCGAACATCTACGTGGTCATCTAATTTTAATTTCGTAACATTTTCAGCAACTAGTACTTTGAGAAGGGGTGCTAAGTCATCTGCGCACTTTGTAATAGGGCCCATACTGACCATGGTTACTTCTTCATCGCCATTAAAAAAACTTATTCCTGAAAATATGGTATATTATGGAAAGGATATTTTTTAACAAAACACATAATTAATAATAATAATAATAAAAATAATAATTTCGTTTTTATTGATGCAGATAAAAAGTACAAAGTAAAACACAATGCTATGGTTTACATAAAATAAAATTAAACTGCAGAGCAAAAGGCAAAGTTCGCTCTCGTCCATTAAAAGATTTTAATAAACGAGTGGCGTTCTTCCACTTAACCATGAAAAAAAATTGTACATATAAGTAAATAAAATTTCTTACATTGCTAACTGTACTCTACAATAATACTAATTACTAACAATAATAAAAAAAAAACACAAATATAAACCTATTGTAACATATACATATACATAACCAATATTCTTAGAATCAAAGTATCACGCCAAATGTCATTTTTTAAAAAGCCAAAATATCATCAAAAATTAATTGCTTTAATCTCTTTTTGAAATTCAGTAAAGATAAAAATTTAACTGAGTCAGGTGAAGCATTGTATATATGAACAACGTTGTAAGAAAAAGATGACTTAAAAAAAGCATTATTGTGCTTCGGAATGGAGAGTTTGTTTAAAAATCTTAAGTTTAAAGAATGAGCCTGGTGTCTATATTCGATTTTGTCGTAAAGATATGAAGGTGTTTTAGATGTTATAATTTTATGATAAAATACGCAGCAGTGAAGGAAACGTCTTTGCTTGAGAGTGAGCCATTCTATTTCTCTAAAGCAAGAGGAAATTTTTTGGCGACGACGAACACCACAAATCAATCGAACACAGGAATTTTGAATAAGCTGAAGTCGTTTGCTTTCAGTTTGCAGCAAAGCTGGACCATACACGACATCAGCGAAATTCAAACGTGATAACACCAGGGAGTCACAAAGAATCATTTTCGTCTTGCGGTTAAGTATTTTTCGATTAGAGTATACTAGCTTTAACGAATAAAAGGATTTTTTAATTAGATTAGCAACGTGATCTTTGTATCTAAGGTTGGTGTCGATATAGAGTCCCAAATTTTTTGCGCATGAAGTAAAGCTAAGTTGATCGCTATTGATAAAAAGCCGAATTTCTGGTGTGTATTTTTCACGTGCATATTTACTTCCAAAAATAAGTGCTTTCGATTTACTTGAGTTAATTACCAAATTATATTTATTAGAGATATCTACCAGGGTGGCTAAGTCATCGTTCATACTAACAAGGACTTCTGGGATTCTTTCTGTTGCAAAACTCATAAAAAGCTGAGTATCATCAGCATAAAAATGTGAAGAAAAGTGTCTTATTGAATGATAAATTTGAGAGGTGTATAATGAGTACAGATGAGGGCTAAGAATAGAGCCCTGAGGGACACCGTTAATTAAACGTTTCTTAGAAGAAGTTGCGTTATCTATAAGAACACTTTGAAATCTATTAAGTAAATAATTCTTAATAAGTGAGATTGACGAATGATCAAAGCCAATGTAATGTAGTATTGATACAAGCAGATCGTGAAGAACTCTATCAAATGCTTTGCTGTAATCGATAAGGATAAGAACGCACATCTTTTTATCGTCTACAGCTCTATAAATATCATCAGTGATGTTAGCTAAGGCAGTAGAGCAGCTGTAACCAGGACGGAATCCAGATTGATTCAAAGGGATGATGTTGTTATGAGTGGTAAATATCTTCATTTGATTGTGCATAATTTTTTCGAGACCTTTAGAAAGAGTACATAGGATACTAATAGGACGAAGATCAGATAATTCTTCAGGGTTATCTTTTTTAGCTAATGGGATCACTAATGCTTCTTTCCATATATCAGGGAAGACACTTTTTTCAAGGCAGAAATTGTAAATATGCGTGACAATGGGTAAAATATGTGGACAACAATACAATACCATTTTAATGTTAATTTTATCTACACCAGTGGCGTTCGACTTTATGGATAGAAGTATATTGTACACCTCGCTATCATAAGTTTGTGAAAATTTAAATTTGGGATAAGCACTGTTCAAGGAATTTTTAAAAAAGTTATTTTTGATGTCTGCATTATTTGTACAAGCTTCAGAATATTAACATCTTTAATATCGCACAAGTAAAATTAAAAATTTACAAACCAAAAAATTTTACTTAATATATTGAGTGATTAACTGTTAATCGTGTTTTACCCGATTATTTGCAGATATTGTGTTCTTTTCAAAATCTTAAACTATCATTCAGTTGCTTTATTGCTTTGCAAACTATTTCAAATTTAAAACAATTTAAACTTTGTATTTAAGTATTCGGTAGGTAATTGGAACTATAAAATATAACTATGTATCATTTTTTTTAAATTTTTTTGTTGTCTAATTTATAAATTTTAAAAATTCTTTAAGAGATACATAGATACGTCTTATATAATTAATTTGGTACAAAAAAATATAAACAAAAATGATTAAACATGATTGCAAGTGGCAGACGTAGACGTCGAAGTTGTTTAAGCTCTTTCGTTTGGTTTGAAATATTTTTATTTTCAATATACACAAAAGCAAAAGAAGCGACTAGTTCGGCAGAGAAGACGCTGGATGTTTAAAATCCATAGAAACCGTAACAGGTATACATATATTTACGGCGCAACTCGTGAGCGGCACTAAACATGCGTCAACGTGTAAATACGTCGCAAGTGCTTGCCGCAAGCTCTTCCCAGCCCACACAAGCCAAGCCAAACACCCCCTTTACACGCTTGTGTTTGTGGAAGCTTACCGAGACTTGCCAAGCATGTAAACCTACCATAATAATTTACTAATTACCTTGTAACATTTGGTTATATACTGACAAAAGGCAACCTTGAATGCTCTGAACGACGAGTAATGACAGTGCATGTGTATAACTGTATACCCTACTACCAAAACCAAATAGTCGTGTGATTATCATTTTTAGAACGATGTGCAAGAAAGATATAGCACATAATTTAATTTTACATCTCGGTCGTTACTCGACTCAAGTTTAAAACATTGACATTGAAAGCTACTTTTAGTTTGTAAACCTATGCTTAAAGTTTGTAACTCAGTGGTTTCGATCTCCTACAATATCATTATTTAGTTAATACCTATATTTCTTATTGACGTAATTTGTAACAATCATACCGTATATATAAAATTTTATTGTTAATTTTTTTTTCGAGATAAGTAATTAATATTACCTTTTGTAGGTATTAGATGCGATGTAGTTTTATGTCCAAATACACCACACATAAAGGCAGGAATCCTAGCAGAGCCTCCAATATCTGTTCCTGAAATATAATAAAATTTCAACATTAAAATAAACATGAATAAATTTTTTGTGACTAACACAATTCATTTTTAAAACTTCTTCAATATTTTAAATTTTCGAAACAACACTAATGCCTATTATCCTTACAGCTACCAAAGCCAACCATTTAAAACTCAGAGTCGTAATAGGATTTATATTATACCAGCAGGTATCGTCTATTTTTTTCAATTATTTTTCAAAGCAAAGATGTTTTTTTTTCGTAAACCCAATAAAATAATACTTTTTTCACTTCTTTCGACACAGTTATCAACTTCCATTATTAGATCGTTATCACTCTTATCCAAACAATCGATGTCCTGATTTTCAGTTTCTGGTGTAAGCCACGGCTGCCACATATTGGTCGAAAATAATGAATTGTATAAAAAAAAACAGTAATTATAAGACATAACACTACTAAACAAAATAACATATGAAGAAGAATAAATATCAACACTAAAAAACATATTTTTTTTAAAGCTCCGGTGGACAACAATACTCATAGAATACTAGAATCCATGACAATATGAAACCCAAACCTGTAAAGATAAAAACCAGCTAATATAATGCAATGGAAGTGATAAGCAGCAGTCATTAAACCCTCATTAAGATAAAATAGGTCAGTCCGCACGAACTTGAAACGAAGAATAATTAAATTTTATTAAAACCAATTGATGTGCACTAACTGAAAGTAAGCTCTACTTAGTTAAGTAATTTTGAGATTAATGGTAAAAACTTATATTATTTACTTCGAGTGGTAGATTTTGAATTCAATTTTTCACATATTTGTTATGTATTTTGGTTGTAAGAGGGAATGAACAATTTAAATAAGTAATGTTTGCAAAATATATAATTGCAAAACACAGGTTAATTACAAATAAGAATAATTTAGGATGTATAGAAACTACAACTAAGATTAAATATTAAAAAATGTAACAGACTGTTAATAATAATCCAGGAAATACAAATAAAGCGTTTAAATGCATTTCTACTTTTTAGTGCTTATGACGAACTCATAAAGTTATTCGGCTCTATTTGTAGAATTATCTGAAGACGACAAAAGTGTGCATTAAATATCTAAACTGGTAAATCTCGAAACATACTAATTGATTTATTGTAGAATGTTACTTATTAAATAAACTCGTGAAATCTGTATTCTATTGACTTAAAAGTGATTTTTAATATTATGACTTGTTGTCAGCATAGTCCAATTTATGTTCTATTTTTTTCTAATATAAACATTACGGTTTTTTCAAAAATATTTTTAAACCAAAAATCATCTCTACTAAGTAGATAAGGATTTAAGTAGTAAAAACCGACCCATTAACTAAACTCGCTCTAAGCTACCCTTAAATGCTGATGCAAAGAAAATTTATTAAGTATAAGTTCCGTACTTTTTGGCTGTTTATAATTTGTATCAATAAATTTGTAAAGATATCTAAAAAATATTGTTTCTTAGAGTTAAAAGGATGTAGTTTTTATTTTTTTTTTATCGAATTCCAAATATAATTTCTTTCGCATAGTAAACCGGAAGTGGAGGTCTCAAATGCATGTTTCAGTAACTTCGACATATTTTAACTTTGAATTAAAACTTAAAATACCTAAATTCTTCAGAAAAAAATAAAACGAGCATATTGATCACATACATATCGCACGGCGCGACCAATTGAGTAGATACTTATTTTGTTCAGTCGGTCGGCTTTAAACATAATACACTGTTTTTTTTAAGAAATATAAAATGGTAAATATATAATGTTTGTTTAATTTATTATGTTAACGTTTAAAAATCATCGCTTGTATTTACTTGTTAACTCAATATTTCGCCTAAAGGTTTTTTAGCTTTATCAGTACCTAGCACTTCCAAAAATTGTATAAACAACAAGCATATTAATATACATTACATAACAGACATTAAAATAATAATAAATAACTTACAATGAAGGAGTCGAAGTCTTTTAAATACAATTAAAACAATAATACATAACCACAAATCACGTTCAACATTAATTAAAAACGACAATTTTTATCCACTTGATTTACAATTTCCTGCTAATCAATTATTGTCATTTTAGTAAAACGTTTATCAAATAGATGTCAAAGGTAATAATAGTTTAATACTATTATAACGTTTTACAGAGTCTTTGAAAATCAAAGAACATAGACCGTTTACTAAGAACCAACAACTACTTCCCTGGCTATATGCCCCGACGGACATTGAATTACAGTTAAAAGTTAAACGGGGTTAGTATATCTGCAAGATAGAACTAACCATTTTAGTTTGCAGTTTGAAAGGATATCAGTTGTAGAACGGTTTCGGCGTATTGCGCCTCATCAGTACAAGGAAGATATCCGTCCAGATATACTAACCCCGTTAAACTTTAAACTGTAATTCAATGTCCGTCGGGGCATAAAGCCAGGAAAGTAGTTGTTGGTTCTTAGTAAACGGTTTATGTTCTTTGATTTTCAAAGACTCTTTAAAACGTTATAAAAGTATTAAACTATTATTACCTTTGACATCTAGGACAATTTTTATTTACGTCAATACAACAAGTGAATTAAAAATTTACTGATATTTCACAAAATAATGCACCGGGTGGATAACTTATAATGACAAAATTTAAAGAAGCCCATACAGTTTTGCCCTTGTATGGACTGATTAATATTTATATCTATTTCGCAGCATTCTGTGCCTTGAGATATGAACTCTAACCAGGCATAAATCCAGGTTATGTATCTGGAATCTATTGTCAGCATGGCGCAAGATACGTTTGTATCATTTTTTCCATAAATTTATTTATATATATATATATATATATATATATATATATATATATATATATATATATATATATATATATACATATATATATAACGTGAAGTCAATAGTGGAGTTGCAGTCATTGTTATGGCCAATGTAAATAAAGAAAACTCTTTTATTTTTGTCAAGCTTTCGAATTTATTTAATTCTTTTTCAGGACATCTATAGTGAAGAAAAAATTTTTTATATAATAAAATTTTTTTTATAATGTTTTATATGTGATAACTTACTAATACGTGAGGTTATGAAAGAAGCTGCGAATTCTGTTTGATAAAATTAAAGTAAATCATACTATTAAAATACATAAAAACATATATGTTTAAAACTTATTATTTGATTGACTTTTAATATGTCTTCAATTTCTTTTTTATATATGTATGTTTTTTTTTTATGTATCTATGGTATTTATTTTAACACAGTAGGAAAGCAAAACATTGTAATGATTAATTTATTTAGATTTTATTATTATATCAAGTAACTTACTATATTCGTGAAATACAGAACTTTATATGTTAAATTTATTTATATTAATTTTTGAAATGATAGAATGTAACAATAAATATTACTCAGCCCTTCTATATCTGATTTTCTATTAATGCATGTTTGCCTTTTATCAATGTGTGTTATTTCTAAGAATAATCTTTTTTTATGGTTCCTTTCTCTTTCTAAAATTTTTGTTTCTTCAAATTTAAAACTATGGGTTTTCGGCTAGCAACCAGCGTCGCCACGTTGGCGAAACGGACTCATTGTATTTGAGTCGTTCTAGCCCAGGACATGAAACAAACAAAGTGCCAAGAAAACGCGCATCAAAGCACAAAATGGCGATAGGACTCCTGTGTGAGCGTTCGTTGTTTTTGTGTTTTTTGTGTTTCTTGACACATGTTTCCCCAACATCCTTTGCTCCCAAGTACCCAACACTTTTGCTAGCCAAGTGCAATACTCTTCTTGGTTATGCCGCACTGATGACGGCTAATGAGCCAGAAACATTCATGTCTGCGGTTACCATTCCTACTTGTAACCTATGATCCTTGTTGCGTACATTGCCCGTTATCCTCCTTTTTTTTATATTGATGCGCGTTTTCTTGGCACTTTGTTTGTTTCATGTCCTGGGCTAGAACGACTCAAACACAATGAGTCCGTTTCGCCAACGTGGCGACGCTGGTCGTAGCCCCGAAGTGTGGGCACAGTTGGCCGAAGGCACAAATGGCGATAGGACTCCTGTGTGAGCTTTCGTTGTTTTGTGTTTTTTGACACATGTTTTCCTATCATCCTTTGCTCCCAAGTACCCAACACTTTTGCTAGCCAAGTGCAATACCTTACTTGGTTATGCCGCACTGATGACGGCTAACGAGCCAGAAACATGCATGTCTGCGGTTACCATTCCTACTCGTGACTCTATATCCTTTTTGCGTACATGCCCAATAATTTGTCCCTTTTGTTTGTCTTAAGTACGCATACTTGGCACCTTTTTTTATTTTACATCCTGGGCTTAGAACGACTCAAACACAATGAGACCGTTTTTCCAACGTGGCGACGCTGGTCGTAGCCCCGAAGTGTGGGCACAGCTGGCCGAAGGCACAAATGGCGATAGGACTCCTGTGTGAGCTTTCGTTGTTTTGTGTTTTTTGACACATGTTTCCCTATCATTCTTTGCTCCCAAGTACCCAACACTTTTGCTAGCCAAGTGCAATACCTTACTTGGTTATGCCGCACTGATGACGGCTAACGAGCCAGAAACATGCATTTCTGCGGTTACCATTCCTACTCGTGACTCTATATCCTTTTTGCGTACATGCCCAATAATTTGTCCCTTTTGTTTGTCTATATTACGCATACTTGGCACCTTTTTTATTTTACATCCTGGGCTTAGAACGACTCAAACACAATGAGTCCGTTTCGCCAACGTGGCGGCGCTGGTCGTAGCCCCGAAGTGTGGGCACAGCTGGCCGAAGGCACAAATGGCGATAGGACTCCTGTGTGAGCTTTCGTTGTTTTGTGTTTTTTGACACATGTTTCCCTATCATCCTTTGCTCCCAAGTACCCAACACTTTTGCTAGCCAAGTGCAATACCTTACTTGGTTATGCCGCACTGATGACGGCTAACGAGCCAGAAACATGCATGTCTGCGGTTACCATTCCTACTCGTGACTCTATATCCTTTTTGCGTACATGCCCAATAATTTGTCCCTTATATATATATATATATATATATATATATATATATATATATATATATATATATATATATATATATATATATATATAACGTGAAGTCAATAGTGGAGTTGCAGTCAATATTATGGCCAATGTAAATAAAGAAAACTCTTTTATTTTTGTCAAGCTTTCGAATTTATTTAATTCTTTTTCAGGACATCTATAGTGAAGAAAAAATTTTTTATATAATAAAAATTTTTTTTTTATAATGTTTTATATGTGATAACTTACTAATACGTGAGGTTATGAAAAAAGCTGCGAATTCTGTTTGATAAAATTAAAGTAAATCATACTATTAAAATACATAAAAACATACCTATACGTTTAAAACTTATTATTTGATTGACTTTTAATATGTCTTCAATTTCTTTTTTATATATGTATGTTTTTTTTTGTTTTTTTATGTATCTATGGTATTTATTTTAACACAGTAGGAAAGATTAATATAATATTAAAATAAACAAAAATAAAAACATAAAAAATAACAACTTTCATTAAATTTAACATATAAAAATTTTTTTTTTATAAAAATTTTTGAAATTAAAGTTCTGTATTTCACGAATATAGTAAGTTACTTGATATAATAATAAAATCTAAATAAATTAATCATTACAATGTTTTGCTTTCCTACTGTGTTAAAATAAATACCATAGATACATAAAAAAAAACATACATATATAAAAAAGAAATTGAAGACATATTAAAAGTCAATCAAATAATAAGTTTTAAACGTATATGTTTTTATGTATTTTAATAGTATGATTTACTTTAATTTTATCAAACAGAATTCGCAGCTTTTTTCATAACCTCACGTATTAGTAAGTTATCACATATAAAACATTATAAAAAAAAAAATTTTTATTATATAAAAAATTTTTTCTTCACTATAGATGTCCTGAAAAAGAATTAAATAAATTCAAAAGCTTGACAAAAATAAAAGAGTTTTCTTTATTTACATTGGCCATAATATTGACTGCAACTCCACTATTGACTTCACGTTATATTGAACCAGTCACTATACCATTATTCATATATATATATATATATATATATATATATATATATATATATGTTATATCGGTGAAAACAGAAAAGACTTTTTAAAAAATATTATTATTTTATTTAACCGTTAACCGGATTTAAATTATAAAAATGAGTTACAATAATTATTATTAATTTAATTTGAAGATTGAATAGTAACTGAGTATATAAAATCATTTACCTAAATTTATAAGTTTTTAAGTTTATTGTCAGCAGTTTTGAAGTTCATTCCCATGGGAAATGCAATTCAGTACTTTAATAGAAAAATGTAATCTGATATGAAATATGAATAGTGGTGTATCCGTTTTGTATACTCAGTGAAAATTCTAATATAACAACTTTCCCCTTATATAAAAAAAGTTGATGTGAACCATCAAGTTTTTGATAAAAAAAAAAAAAAATAATAAGCACAAGTGAATATAAAATATAAAATGAATTCAAAAAGAATAGGATATAAAATAAGATGAAATACTAAAGCATTAGCAAAAATATTGAAAATATTAATTAATTAACAAGTTAATTAAGCTTTAATTCTAACACTTATAAGCACAAACCGATTTTCACAGCGTTCACTAATTTAGACGCACTCTTCGGTTTCTAATTTGGGTCTTTTACTCGCACAGATTTTTGAGAGTCTTTCGGGAAACGAAATTTCTTCTTGGGCGGTATCTGCAGTTTTTCTGAACTTGTTTCTAAACTTGTAGATTACAAATATTATAACAAGGCTTGCTACAAGCCCAATGGTAACGAAAGTGAACCAAGAAATATTTTTCTCTGCAAACGGCTGATTTATTAGATTGTCCAAATTTGTAGAATACTGGTCCAACTTATTTTTCATGCCTTCTAAGTCGTCAATATTTAGGTTATCTAGCTGCAATGGTTTCAGTTTTGGAATATTTATTTTGATAGGAACATTATCGCAGCAATTATAGTTGATAAGCACTGGATGTGTGTTATGTGAAATATTGAAAACTCTTTTAGTACTGGCCTGGATTTTAGATACACCAACAAAAGCGAAACAATCTGTTGAGAGTTGTAATATCGAAGTTTTATTGGTAATTATAGTCTTTGTATTTTGATTAGGGCAATTTATAGTTGTATATACTGGTTCGGCAATAAGCACTAGCCAAATATTTTCGCCAAGTTTTTGGATGTTGTATCCCTGTCCATAAATCAAAGTGCTTTCACAATTTGTAGGTACGGTTTTAAGATTTCTAAAAAGCTGAACCTCACAAGGAGCATTATTGTCGATTGGGTAGTTGTAAAGTTCATGACACAATTTTTGGTAAGGTGTTATTTGCTTACATGCATGTGGGTTTTTGACAGCAACATATGTTAAAGAATCATCATCTCGCGCAATAAATTTTTCAGTTATTTTCAAAATATGGTGAAATCCTGTTCTATTGTCATATATTGGTATAGGGTACAAATGAAATAGGGTGAAACTTTGGTGTTCTATCAGAGGGATTTTTAGGACAAATACTAAATCAGTATTAGTTTGGTATGCTTCAAGTTCAATTATCTGGAGATATTGAGAGATTTTTGATAATTTTATAGGTAATGGTAGATTTTTCCTTTCTAAATTCTGAGAAATTTCCTTTAATGCTAAAATTAGCTCTACAGGCTCAATGATGGAACTATGAAGTATCTTTAGACGAGCAAATATTATAGAATTTAAAATGTCGTTTACAGAATTTTCTAAGAAAGCATAGCTTTCCATTAATTTTTCGCAGATTTCAAGAAACTTTAATTTTGTCTCGATATAAATTATTTCACTGTTTGTTTGTAAAAGCGTTTCCTCAATTTTTGCTATATCATCATTAAATGTTTTTTCGCTAATTTTTAGTTGTTGAACAGTTGTATTAAAATCATTAAGAACTGAAGCGGTTACTGAAATTTGTTTTTTCATTAGATTCTCAATTTGGTGCTGGTTGTCTTTTAATTGTTCGATACATTTGTTATAATATTCGCCATCGGATGCATCAAGATTTCCAGTTATTGCTTTGAATATGCTTCCCGCACCGTTAATAAGTCCGCGTTTTTGTCTGTTACTGTTAAATGTAATTTCGTCATATATTGTTAGTTTTTATTTATTAATTTCGAAAGTTGAATAAGTAGATCCAAATGAGATTTAACTTCAGTATAAAAAATGTTTTTTAAGTGAGATTTGGGTTCGAAAGTTTTCTGAATAGTTTCTAAAATGTTATTGTTTGTATAGAAGCTCTCTTTGAGGGAGGTAATATTTTTATGTACGAGTAATGTCCATGCATTGTTTGCTATAACTATTTTGGATTCATCGTAATAATACACTCCAACTGTATTATCGATCGGTTCTAATGTGTATTGGCAAGTTGCTGTTCCGATCAGCAAGAGAAACCTGAAAATAAATTAATTTTCAAAATAGGGTTTCATTACATCGAAATTATATTTTGATTTTTGTTTCGTTTCCAGATTTTAGAACGGTAGCTGAATTTTTATGAATTTCTAAAATTTCAAAAGGTCCTTTAAATTTATTTCCTAATTTATTTTTTATTTGGGTTTCTTTAATATAGACTCGGTCTCCAATTTTATAATCTGGTGTATTTTTGGATGCTGTTTGGTCAAAGCGTTCTTTTGCTTTTTCTTTCTGTCGTATAGTTTTTGCTCTTGCGATTTTGTAGTAATATGATATACGATTATTTAAATCTCGTATATATTTTGTCATTAGCTGCTCTTGGTTGTAAAGAGTTTCGGGTGGTCTGCTGGACGTGTGTCCGAAAATTAACTCATATGGAGTAAATCCATGCGTCTTATTTTTTGAATTGTTATACGATATTATAGCACATGGTAAGGCATCAAAGGGGTGCTCGTTAGGATTTTCTGCAACAAAGGCACGTATCATATCTAAGAGGGTTGCATGGAATCTTTCTACAGATCCATTTGATTGAGGGTGACCGACACTTGAAAAGGAAAGTTTAATATCGTACATTAGACACAGATCTCTTACCATTGCATTGTCAAATTCTCTGCCACAATCACAGTGGATTCGAAGGGGTGTTCCAAAATGATGAAAATATATCATAAGTGTATTTACAATGGATTTGGCTGTTTTATCTGCTAGAGGGTAGGCTTGAGAAAATTTAATTAGCTCATCTGCAATGGTGAGAGCAAAGTTTCTTTGAGAAATTTCAAAAATGTCTAAGTTTATTCTTTTGAAATGGGTTTTTGGGATTTTTCTTATTACTAGGGGATTTGTTAAATTTTTCCTGTATATTTTTGTTCTTTGACAGATCTTACATGGTTTAATATAATTTTCGACGTCTTTAGTCGAACTATTCAAATTATGTTTTTGTCTTATTCTTCGAATTGTTTCGTTAATACCCTGATGTAGATGTGTTTTTCTTCTGTGATATTGATCTAGTATTAAGGATATTTGTTTGGGATCTGGTGTTTGGCGTACATTTTGACAAACTGTTTGCTTTAAGTCAGTTTCAGGAAATATAAAAGATAATACGTGTAATATTGTTAGATCAGGGTTATTTTCTATACGATAAGTTTTTGAAAGTTTAAAGACATGTCGGCCTTTATACATTAATGTAAAAAGATTTTTAATAACTGAGTAATAATCGTAAGGAACAGTTATAATAAAGTATTTCTGATTTGATAACACGTTATTTGCCAAATCAGAAAAATCTACATGTTCTATAAATATGTCCTCAATTATTCTATTATAAATGTCTTCCAATGTTTTGACTTTGAAGAAAAGTATAAGTTTATTCTCTTTGGCTGGTAACTGACTACTCAAAAACTTTATTTTTGAATAATCGATCATCCATTTTTCCTTATATAGGTTTAAGAGGGTTGTTAGTTCTGAAGCTTCTTTGTTTATTTCGAGGTCTGTATTTGTAAAATTGACAGTTTTATTTAAAGTATTTATATTTAGAACTGAAGAAAGGAAATTATTCTTTTTATTTATTTTAACTATTGCACCTGGAAGTGGAACCGTTTTTATTTCTTGATTTAATAAAATTGCTTCTGTATTTCTGAGGTTACATTTTAATTTAAATATTGTTTCTGTTCGTGGTTCGACTACGTTATTATATAGGCTATCAATTTTTTTTGGGATATCTTTATTATCAAAGTAGGAGGAATTAATGTTTCGAGTATTTTCTGAAGCTTCACAATTTATGGTTGGTTGTTGTAGGTCATGTTTAGTATCGTCATCAATTTTATATAAAGGTATAGTCTTAAAGTCTGTAATAAGTTGTTTATTTTTTAGGTCAATTGTGCAGTTATAATGTTCTAAGAAATCTGATCCTAGTATTCCGTCGAATTCGATGTCAAGATTGCAAATGTATACTTTATGTGGATCATCATTTGAGAAGAATGGGATTAATAATGACTCATTTATTATTATCTGTTTGTTTGCTATACCTTGAATTACAACATTTTCATAGTTTCGATTTTTAAAATTTGAACAAGTTGCAGGTTTGAAAATTGAAATTCCAGCACCTGTGTCAATTAATAATTTAAAACTATTGGTAGCATCTTTAATATAATATAAATTTTTTGAATTTACTGGAAATATTGAATTTAGAGAAATTTCTGTTGGAGGCGTAAATTGGGGTTTGTATCTGTCAAATTTAATTTTTGGACTTGTGTTTGTATATGTGTTACCGAATTGTTTTGATCTAATATCGGAGGGGTAGAAGGTAGAATAGCCTGCTGAAAATCCTGATTTTCAAAATTTGATTCGAATTCATTAGGGTATTGATCGAGATTTTGACTATTTGTTATAACATGATCAGGATGATCATATTCATTGTTATATGTTTGAGAGTAATTTTCGTATTGGTCGAAATCATTGAGAGAATCGTAATCGTAATAAAGGTCGATACCATTATCGGAATAATAATTATTGAAGTTTTGCTCATAATCATTGCAAAAGTACAAGGGTTGATTTTGATTCATGTGGTAAGTTCGGGGTTGATTTTTGTGGTAATTATTATAGTTTGGATTTGGTTGAATAACCGATGGTCTTGGAGGGTTGACATTATTATTAAATTGAGTAATTGGTGGACGATTTTGTTGAGATGGGCCTTGAGGATGAGTCCTAAAATGTTGTTGTTGATTTTGAGAATTATTTTGGAAGTTTGGTGGTTGTGTCGTTCTTGGATGATTTTGGAAATTATTAAACGAACTTTGTATAGGAACTTGAGTTTGTCGCTGTCGTATAAGACATTCGTTATTTGTATGTCCTGTTCGTTTACAAAATGAACATTGTTTAATACCCGTTGGTGGATTTAGTTTACGTAAGGGTGTAATCGGGTTTCTTTGGGTTTGAAGTTTTTGATTTTCAAAATACGACAACTGGAGTTCTCGTTTAACCCTATTTGTTGCTATTAATATACTCGTTGGGTTACTTGCTCGTACTATCTGTCCGATTCTTGGTTCTAACCCAGTAAGTAAAGTGTTTAAAACTAGAGAATCAACAAGATTAGTTTGTGCAATTTTTTGTTCAACGGAAAAAGAAATTTGTTGGTTAATAGATGCATGCATTTTTGCTTCATGCGTTTGAAGTCTAGCTATAAATGAAAGAGGTGTTTCGTTATTAAGCTGTCGCATTCTTTGAAGGTCTTGAATAAGTGAATTTAAATCACGAGAGTCACCAAAATGAGATTCTAATAAATTTCTAATTTCTTCAAATGTATTTGTGTCGCGTGAATTAATTAGTTCAGACGCTCGGCCTTTTAGTTTATTTTTAATATGAAGAGTAAGCAATATTTTTTGATTTCCGATTGCCATGCTTAAAGCTGTTCTACAAGCATTAATAAAACCGTTTAAAAAAATTTGGTTACCGTCAAATTCCGGTACCATAGCAAAAATTTCAGATAATTTATAAGGTTCTATAGAATGAGTTGGATCTGAAGAACTACCAGTATTGGTATTGTTGCCTGTATTGGCGTTATTGTTGGCAGTGTTTCGAGTATCTACCATTTTGAATGTTTTAGAGAAATATAAATATAAAGGGAATAAAGAAAAATAATTATAAAAATACAGATAAATGACAATAGAACAGTAAAATTAAAGAAAAACGAGATAATTCTTACGCAATTATTTTCATGCCTTGTAGATGAAATCCAGATCCGTAAGCTGTGCTACACCAGGTTGCTTCTTCCCGATGCCGGTTAGACCGTCTAAAGTTGAAAATATTGTGTTTGAACGTTGTTCTTCCTTAAAGGTTTAGGAACCACCACACCTAGTGAGGAATGTCCGTGTTCTAAATGCGAATCGACACTTAGTGAGGAATGTCCGTGTTCCAAATGTTATTCTCTTTCAACACTTGGTTAGGGTCGCCCGTGTTCTAAATTCGAAATTCGGCACTTAGTTTGGATCAAACATGTGTTCTAGATGCGTTAGAGGAATCCTACTGACTGCGCCACTGTTATATCGGTGAAAACAGAAAAGACTTTTTAAAAAATATTATTATTTTATTTAACCGTTAACCGGATTTAAATTATAAAAATGAGTTACAATAATTATTATTAATTTAATTTGAAGATTGAATAGTAACTGAGTATATAAAATCATTTACCTAAATTTATAAGTTTTTAAGTTTATTGTCAGCAGTTTTGAAGTTCATTCCCATGGGAAATGCAATTCAGTACTTTAATAGAAAAATGTAATCTGATATGAAATATGAATAGTGGTGTATCCGTTTTGTATACTCAGTGAAAATTCTAATATAACATATATATATATATATATATATATATATATATATATATTGATATGGATTTTTCTTCATGGGTGCACGTTCCTTCAATGAAATGTTGGAACGTGATCCATTATTTGTAAATTGGTTGTCTTGATTAAGTATTTTTGGTGTTTGGATTGTTTTTGTTTAGATTATAGGATGTTATGCTGTTAGGATGATTATTGATTGATTTGTCATTGAGTTAATGTAAAAAAATTGTCATTGAATAAATTTAATTGAATAGAAATTGTTTGAATTTAAATATAAAAAGAGATTATTAATTAAATAAATAAAAAGCAAAGCACAACAGAAAAGCAGAGAGAGTTGGAAATTTTAAGAAATCCAAAAGGTAATAGATAAATAGAAAGGCATCAGTAAGAAGGAGTTGAAAAATTGTAGGAAGAGGAAAGTATAGAGAAAGAGCTGAACAGCAGAAAGGTATTAGATAGATAGAAAGGCAGCAGTTTGAAAATAATAAGAAGAGGAAGATATGGAGTAGGAATTAAATATTGGAAGAAGAAAGATTCAAACGAAGATAAATTATTTTTATTTATTTATAATTGTTGTAATTTATTTTAGGACAATCAATTTGCAAATCTTGAATCCACGACCGAGAATTTTATTGAAAAACGGTGTTCCGGAAGGAGGATCCATTTCAATTGGCGCCCAGAACGTGTGGCTGCTTCGGCACTGAGGGTAAGAGATTTTTCTTAACTATTAGGTGTCAAGCTTGCTTTATTAAAAAACAAAGGTGTGTGATTCAGAGTGAAAGATAAGATAAATTATAAATAGTTGTATGAAATTAAGAGGGGGAAAGGATACTACAGATGGAATGTTAGAGCAAGGGGATAATATTAATAATCAGGATAGTCAGGGAAGTCAAGGTAATCAGGATGGTCAGGATAGTCAGGAACGTCAGGGTAATCAGGTTGGTCAGGATAGTCAGGGAAGTCAGGGTAATCAGGATAGTAAAATAGGGGATAGAAGGGATTCATCATGGGAACAAATGGTGGAAATGTTAAAAAATATGAACAAAAATACTGAAGCAGTAAACAAGAGTATGGATTCTATAAAAAAAGAAATAAAAGAAGAATTCAAAAATGAAATGAAGAAGCAAATAGAAATGTATAGAGAAACATTAGAAGAAACAAAAACAGAAACAAAAACTGAAAATATAATGAGAAAAACAGTATTAGAAGAATTACAAGAAGTAAAAATTAAAATAATTATTAACAAGGAATGCAAAGATGAAATAAAAGAAATTAATGCTAATACAAATAAAAAATTAAATGACTTAGAGATAATTATAAAACAGGAGAATAGGGAAAAGAAAAATGTAATGGAAAAAATGCAAAATACAGCAAAGAAGATATGTGAGATGGAAAAAAAGTAGAAGAAATAAAGGTAGTACAAGAAAAAGAAAGTGAAATGTTATTAGAAGAAAGGGAAAGAAGAAATATAAATAAGAATCAAAATAATATAAAAATAATTAAAATTAAGCAAAAATTTAATAGAAAATATCAAGAAAGGGGAAAGGTATCTAAAGTTATAAAAAAGTTATATACAGGCAATTATCAAAAAAGGGGAAAGAAATTTAAATTCATAAAAAGTTTGTATCGAGGGAAATATCAGGAAAGGGGAAAGAAATTTAAATTTATTAAAAGTTTGAATCGTGGGAAATATCAGGAAAGGGGTAAGGTCACAAAATTTATAAAAAAAAAATATATATATATATATGTAGGAAAACATTAGGAAAGGGGAGTCTATAAAAAAATTAAATGTATAGGGACATTTCAAAAGATGGGGAACAATTCTAAAACTATAAAAAATTTATAATTTGATAAATGTTAAGAAGGGGGAATAAATTTTGTAAAAAAATAAATAAAATAGAAATGAAAATTTAAAAAAAGAAGTTAAAAGTAGATATAGTGCTGGGGACTAATATGTTAGGGGTAGTGTATTGGGTAAAATTGAAATATTCTAAATTAAAAGCTTGACAACTGATGGTGAGGAAAAATTTCGTACTGAAAGGAAATTTGATTTGGCAAGGTGAAGGAATTCACCAAGTTAAATCAAATTTGGGGAAATTGATATGGATTTTTCTTCATGGGTGCACGTTCTTTCAATGAAATGTTGGGACGTGATCCATTATTTGTAAATTTGTTGTCTTGATTAAGTATTTTTGGTGTTTGGATTGTTTTTGTTTAGATTATAGGATGTTATGTTGTTAGGATAATTATTGATTGATTTGTCATTGAGTTAATGTAAAAAAATTGTCATTGAATAAATTAAATTGAACAGAAATTGTTTGAATTTAAATATAAAAAGAGATTATTAATTAAATAAATAAAAAGCAAAGCACAAGAGAAAAGCAGAGAGAGTTTGAAATTTTAAGAAATCCAAAAGTTAATAGATAAATAGAAAGGCATCAGTAAGAAGGAGTTGGAAAATTGTAGGAAGAGGAAAGTATAGAGAAAGAGCTGAACAGCAGAAAGGTAGTAGATAGATAGAAAGGCAGCAGCAAGAAGGAGTTTGAAAATAATAAGAAGAGGAAGATATGGAGTAAGAATTGAATATTGGAAGAAGAAAGATTCAAACGAAGATAAATTATTTTTTTTATTTATAATTGTTGTAATTTATTTTAGGACAATCAATTTGGAAATCTTGAATCCACGACCGAGAATTTTATTGAAAAAGGGTGTTCCGGAAGAAGGATCCATTTCAATATATATAATGAGCCAGAAACATGCATGTCTGCGGTTACCATTCTTACTCGTAATCCTATGATCCTTTTGCGTACATGCCCGTTAATTTACCCCTTTTATATTTATATATATATATATATATATATATATATATATATATATATATATATATATATATATATATTGTAACGGGATAACCGTAAAGAAAGGGACCTTAATTTGAAAGATTGTTGTTGACAGTTGATTTTTAGAAGTTTGTAAAAAAAATCAACTGACCATTTTAAATAATGTTTCTAGAAAATTCTAGAAACTTCTAAACACACTAACTAGATTAAATAATGTTGTATATAAGGGGATGCACGGACAGTTAACGTCAGTTCGAGTCAAGTGTTCAGAAGAGTTCATTGTATTGTCAAGTAGTTAGACGTTATCCAGCAGAGTTCAGTGTATCTTAACAATTTTGTAAATAAATTGTGTAAAAAGCCCCCATACGTGTTTCAAATTGGTGTCAGGTGTGGGGTGAAGATACAAGAATGCCTGGAAAAAAAATAAATGAACTATTGGTGGCTGAGCTCAGAAGAGAGCTTGAAGAATTAAAGTTGGAAACTACTGGAAGCAAATCCGTATTGTTGAGAAGGCTCCGTGAGTACTACGTAAATAATAATTTGGACCCTGACGCTGTGGAGTTCGAAGACCCAGTTCAAAAAGCAAATTCTGAACTAACTCAACAACTTTCCCGGCTGCAAGAAGAACAAGCTCAACAACTTTCCCGGCTGCAAGAAGAACAAGCTCAACAACTTTCCCGGCAACATGAGGAGCTATCCAGTCAGATGAAGAGCCAGCGCGAAGATATGTCCCAGCTGTCCCAACGACTGACGAACCAACAAGAAGAACAAGCTCAACAACTTTTCCGGCAACATGAGGAGCTATCCAGTCAGATGAAGAGCCAGCGCGAAGATATGTCCCAGCTGAAAGAGGAGCTATCAGGACGAATGACGAGCCAACAAGAGGAGCTATCCAGTCAGATAAGAAGCCAGCGCGAAGAGGTGTCCCAGCTATCACAACGGATGTCTACCCTACCAGAAGAGTTATCCAGTTCCTTCTCCCAGCAAATATCACACCTTCGTGACGAGCAAAATCAGCAAGTTGCCAACTTGAATCAGCAGGTAGACAACTTGAATCAGCAAGTGGCCACCATGCGAGACGAGCAAAATCAGCAGGTGGCCAACTTCAGAGACGAGATCAACCAGCAAGTGCAGTCCGAGATAGAAAAGCTTAAACATGAACTGGAAGCTTGTCTACAAAACCAAACCATCCACCACGGCGACGGAGATGCAGGAAGGATGAAAACCTGCCACGCAGACGTCGAACGACGAAGAAACGAGGAGACGACCCATGTGCGAACGACAATGAAACCCCCGACCTTCGACGGGAAGACTTCCTGGCCAAATTACCTGAAACAATTCGACGCAGCGGCCAGAGCTAATGGATGGTCATCCCAGGAGAAAGCATTGTCCCTAACCGTAGCTCTGCGAGGCGAAGCTTTAGACGTCTTGCAATCATTGACACCGGATGAAGCTGACAACTTCGAGTTATTGGTGAATCGTCTAGAGATGCGTTATGGTCAAACTCATCTACAACCGGTGTACCGAATGCAGTTAAAGAGCCGAAAACAGAAAAATGGAGAAACTATCCAGGAATTTAAAGCGGATGTAGCAAGAATGGTACGACTTGCGTATTCAAATGCAGCGGAGGATTTCCTGGAGTGCCTAGCAGTCCAAACCTTCACCGATGGTCTTCGAGACGTCGAGTTGCAGCGCGCTGTACGGTTAGCACGGCCGAAGACTTTTGTGGACGCCTTGACCATTGCCCTGGAGTTTGAGGCGGCGACGGAGGCCTCACGTGGAGTTGCTCGACTAAGGGAAATCACCGGTAACTACGACCATGCCGTTCATTCCGTTAGCGACGTTGAAGCGGTAGTAGAGAGATTAATGAAGTTATCTCCAAAAAGAAGGCGCCAAATGAGATGCTGGAACTGCGGAGAACTAGGCCATATAAGAAATACTTGCCCCCAAAAAGAAAAATCTTCTGCTGAAGTACCCCAGCAGCAGGAAAACTAGAACGGGTCGACTCCTGGAGGGCGAAATCGACCCCAAACATTCCCGAAGCCCCTCACACCATTAAATTGGCAACTCTGCGACATCACGTGGACAGCTTATATGTAGATGGCCTCATTGATGGTAAGAACTTTAGCATGCTGGTAGACACTGGAGCTACAAAAACTATCGTTCGACCATCCATCATTATGCGAAAGAAGATGTGGCCTACCAGTTGGAGACTGCGTACCGCTACCGGAGATTCTGCTAGAGTCTACGGTGAGATACAGGTGACGCTACAGTTTGGTTCAACCTCTCTTGTTCACTCAGTGCTGGTGGCTGACGTTGATGAAGATGTTGTTCTGGGCATGGATGTTATGCTCCACTGTGGTTTTCATTTAAATCTTCGCCAACGTATCCTTCGTACTGGTAATGAAGAAATATTCCTGCACCGAAAACAAGTTGACAATGCCTCGATTAAGCTAATCGATGATATCGAACTTCCGGCAAGCTGCGAATGTGTCGTCACAGCGCGGTTGGATGGACTGGAGCCAGATGGTGCCCCAGCCATGATAGAGCCGAAGAACCCTGACCATGAATTGGGAAAAGGACTCCTTGTGGGTAAGACTCTTGTTAGATCCGCCAAAGAGGTACCCATCCGAGTTATCAACTTGAACGATCATCCAGTTCTTCTCCGAAAGGACACGGAAATGGGAAGTTTAGAACCAGTAATGGCCATAATTCACAAGATAAATGTTACGGAAACAGATGAGACCAACGAAATTGAACAATTAATGACAAAATTAGACCCCTCTTTGTCAAAATTAGAAAAGAAACAGGTAAGAGATCTACTTTACCATTATAAACCTGTATTTGGTTCTAAAAGTAAACTGGGAAGAACTGATGTTGGACAACATAGAATTGACACTGGTGATGCACGTCCGATTTGACAGGTACCCCGAAGGATGCCTCAAGTTGAAAAGGAAGAAGCAGACAGAGCCCTTAAAGAAATGATTCAAAATGGCATAGTCGAACCATCCAGTAGTCCGTGGGCTTCTCCTGTGGTACTAGTGAGAAAGAAAGACGGATCAATGCGGTTTTGTGTCGACTATCGAAAGCTAAATGATGTCACTAAGAAGGACAGTTATCCTCTGCCAAGGATTGATGATGCCCTCGACGCTTTGGCGGGTTCTACTCTGTTTTCTACCTTGGACCTTAAAAGCGGATACTGGCAAGTTAAAATGAATCCTGCAGACAAAGAAAAGACTGCCTTTACCAGTGAATCAGGGTTATGGCAATTCACGGTCCTTCCATTTGGCCTCTGTAATGCTCCTGCGACGTTTAAACGACTAATGGAGAACATCCTGCGGGGTTTGTCATGGGAAACTTGACTAGTTTATCTAGACGACATCATCTCAATGTGTAAGACCTTTAAGGAACATTTATCTAACCTGGAAGAAGTTTTTAAAAGATTACAGAACGCTAATCTAACATTGAATGTTAAGAAATGCCACTTGTTCCAGAGACAGGTCAACTATTTAGGACATAACGTAAGCAAGGATGGCGTTGCTGTTGACCCCGCTAAGATACAAGCCGTTCAGGAATGGCCAATCCCTATCGACAAACATCAGCTCCGGAGTTTCTTGGGTCTTTGTTCCTATTACCGACGATATGTCAAGAATTTTGGAGACATCGCCAAACCCTTGACACGTTTGACAGAACAAGATAAGTCCTTCTGTTGGGATCAGGAATGTCAAAAGGCGTTTGAAATATTGAAGAAACAGTTTACGTCAGCACCTGTTCTTGCTTATCCACTTCCTGATGGTAAGCTTATTCTAGACACCGACGCCAGCAATGTGGGAATTGGAGCCGTCTTGTCACAGCTACAAGACGGTAAGAAAAGAGTGGTTGGTTACTTCAGCAAAACGTTATCGAAAGCTGAAAAGAACTACTGTGTAACTCGGAGGGAACTGTTAGCAGTTGTAAAATCCGTCGAACACTTTTATAAATATCTGTATGGCAGAAAATTCCTGATCAGAACAGACCATGCTAGTTTAAAGTGGCTACTTAGCTTTAGGAACCCAGAAGGACAGATAGCAAGATGGCTCGAAAAACTGCAGGAATATGATGTTGAAATCGAGCACAGACCTGGAACCAGACATCGTAATGCTGATGCACTTTCCAGAAGACCATGTCTACCTGATTGCCCCCATTGTACCCGTATGGAGCAGAACGAGGAAAAACTTGCCTTGGTTAAGGTTGTGCCAGAAGACGAGAGCTCTATGCTGGAGGAGCAACAAGAAAACGATCCCGTTCTGAGAAAGATTAGGGAGTGGAAGAGAATGGACCGTCGGCCGTTGTGGAGAGAGATATCCTCATCCTCTCCTGCTTTAAAAGCATACTGGTCCCAATGGAACTCTTTAATTTTGGACGGAGGGCTCGTTAAAAGACTTGTAGAAAATTCCGAGGGCACAGAAACAAGGAAACAAATAGTGGTCCCAAGAAATGCTGTACCGGAAATTTTAAAACAGATGCATAATGATAGTTCTGGAGGACATCTGGGTATCACGAAAACGCTGCAAAAGATCCGAGATAGATTTTACTGGGTAAATTGCACTAATGATGTTAAAGATTGGTGTCGTAAATGCACTACATGTGCAGCCAGTAACGGTCCGCACCGAAAACCGAAGGCGGAAATGCAGCAATACCTGGTTGGAAGTCCTTTTGAAAGAATCGCAGTAGATATATTGGGTCCACTTCCGCAGAGCGATGTAGGAAACAAGTACATCTTTGTTGTAATGGACTACTTCACTAAATGGGTTGAAGCCTATGCAGTTCCCAATCAGGAAGCCACCACTTTAGCAGATATATTGGTTGAAGAATTCGTAAGCCGATTTGGGGTACCACTAGAATTACACTCAGACCAAGGGAGAAATTTTGAGAGCAAGCTGTTTCAAGAAGTTTGCCAAAGATTAGGCATCCACAAAACGAGAACCACAGCGATGCATCCTCAGTCTGATGGAATGGTGGAACGAATGAACCGGACTATAACCAACTATCTGTCAAAAGTGGTGTCAGATTGTCAGAGGGATTGGGATCGACATATTCCACTATTTCTAATGGCAATTCGATCGGCCATCAACGAATCAACTGGCCAAACGCCTGCGAAGGTCCTGTTCGGTAGAGAAATGAGGCTACCATGTGACTTGGTGTTTGGTTGTAAACCTGGTGAAGAAATGGCACGTGAACCATATGTCGCCGACCTTCAGAATCGAATGGAGAATATACACAACCTGGTGCGTGGAAAACTACAATTATCTAGTGATCGGATGAAGAGGTAGGTACTATGACACACGGACAATGGAAAAGAGTTACCAAGTTGGAGATTTAGTCTGGCTCTATAACCCCCGACGGCGTCGAGGTATTTGTCCCAAATTACAAAAGAACTGGGAAGGTCCTTACACCATCAAGATGAAGATTAACGATGTCATTTATCGGATCGTGAAAATTCCCAGAGGGAAACCCGTCGTGGTCCATCACGATCGTTTGGCGCCTTACCAGGGAAACCACAGTGGAGATGCGCAGCAACTCCAAGAAGACGGTTTGGCTGGCTCAGGGAGTGTGCGGGATTCCGATGTAGGAAATAACATTCCAGGAGAAATGAATCTAAGGAGGGGGCAGTGTAACGGGATAACCGTAAAGCAAGGGACCTTAATTTGAAAGATTGTTGTTGACAGTTGATTTTTAGAAGTTTGTAAAAAAAATCAACTGACCATTTTAAATAATGTTTCTAGAAAATTCTAGAAACTTCTAAACACACTAACTAGATTAAATAATGTTGTATATAAGGGGATGCACTGACAGTTAACGTCAGTTCGAGTCAAGTGTTCAGAAGAGTTCATTGTATTGTCAAGTAGTTAGACGTTATCCAGCAGAGTTCAGTGTATCTTAACAATTTTGTAAATAAATTGTGTAAAAAGCCCCTATACGTGTTTCAATATATATATATATATATATATATATATATATATATATATATATATATATATATATATATATATATATATATATATATATATATATATATATATATATATATATATATATATATATATATATATATATATATATATATAAGTAAAAGTGGTTATTGGGTAAACAGCAATACTTAACGTTAAATAAAACTCTTTAGAGTATTTTTAATCCAAACTTTCGTAATTACTTTATTACATTATCAAGGAGCTACAAAATTAAGAGTGACAGAATGCAAGTAGAAATAAATTATAAATTTATACTTACATCTCTGTGAGGTTATAACGTTGTTGTTCTAAAAGAAATTAACATGAGTAAATAATAAATTATAAAATTAAAATGATGTTTTTTATAAGTATTATCAAATTGATGTTTCTCACAAGATATGACATTAATGATTAAATAGTCATGTAACTATGATATCAAAAGTAATAAATTAGAGAACTAACTATAAGGTATTAGGAATAATAAAAAAAAAAATTTCATAAATTTTAATAGTTATGATCCTTATATTCAATTTACAATTGAAACTGAAAATAATTTTGGAGCAATACCTTTTCTAGATACTCAACTTATTAGATCTAATAATACGATTAAAGTAGATTGGTATAGAAAACCATGTAGTTCCGGTAGATATCTACATTACTATTCTTATCATAAACAATCAATTAAAATCAATTTAGTTAAACAAATGAAAAATAGAGTATTAGCTTTATCTGACCAATCTTTTCATAAACGCAATTTAAAAATTCTCTACCACCTATTTACAGATAATAATTATCCTCATCATTTATTAAATAAAATTTTATTTAGGACTTCTTCAATTACTAATATCAACAATAATATAAATTTATTATCACAAATTGATACTAATGAAATACAATTTCATATACCTTTAAATACAAATGAAAACAATCAAGAAAAACCTATTTATATTAGTATTCCTTTTATTAAAGATATTACACCAAGTATTGGCAAAATTTTAAAAAAAGTACTTAATCAGATCATAATTAGCAATAAATCCGTTTTGACTTTAAACAATTTATATACAAAAATTAAAGACAAAACTCCTTTATTGGATAATAAAGATGTAGTATACATGACTCCTTGTAATAATTGTAATAAAAATTACATTGGACAAACTAAACGATTACTAAAAAATCGTATTACTGCTCACAAAAGTGATTGTAGGTTACATCCTGAACGTTGTGCTTTAGCCAATCATGTTAATGAAACAGGCCATTTAATGAATTATAATGAAACAAAACTTTTTAATTTCTGAAAAAAATTTAACAAAACGAATCTTTCTTGAAATGACATTTATTTATCAAAATAATAATTGCATAAATAAAAAATCAGATATTGACCATTTAAGTAATTTATATTCTTATTTACTTCATTTAGATTCAAATCCTTTTTCAAATGTGTAAAAAGAGCGAGCTTTCAAGTTAGTTTATGAGTAAATACTAAAAATTATTAGGAATAATAAGAAAAATAATAAATAAACTACACATTTGTAATTAATAAAAAAACAAAATGTAGATTTTCTTGAAAAACTTAAAATAAAAAAGACATCTAACAAATCTACAGTTTAAAGTTGTTAATGAACAAATAAATATTACAAATTCTCCACAATTAAACTATCTACTTTAATTGAATTTACATTTTGTGATACATAGATAAGATATAATTATAATTCAAATATATTAAGTTATTGTAAAGATCAGCAGATATAGTTTTTTCCTGGTTTTTCTATATCATTGCACAGTTATACTGATCTTAGAGGACTATACATCCAGGATAATCCCTTAGGGCTAATAACATCTAAGCTTTAATATTGTTATATCTTAATACTTCCATAATTTATGAAATTTTTTTTTTTTTATTATTCCTAATACCTTATAGTTAGTTCTCTAATTTATTACTTTTGATATCATAGTTACATGACTATTTAATCATTAATGTCATATCTTGTAAGAAACATCAATTTGATAATACTTATATAAAAAAAAACATCATTTTAATTTTATAATTTATTATTTACTCATGTTAATTTCTTTTAGAACAACAACGTTATAACCTCACAGAGATGTAAGTATAAATTTATAATTTATTTCTACTTGCATTCTGTCACTCTTAATTTTGTAGCTCCTTGATAATGTAATAAAGTAATTACGAAAGCTTGGATTAAAAATACTCTAAAGAGTTTTATTTAACGTTAAGTATTGCTGTTTACCCAATAACCACTTTTACTAATAATTAATTTTTCAGCAAATATTACTATTTAATTATATATATATATATATATATATATATATATATATATATATATATATATATATATATATATATATATATATATTATAACATATATAATTTGCTATATAATTAAGTATATATGCTATAATTAAAATTTTACTATTGAATTTAAACCTTTAATAAAAAACTTTTAATCAAGGTAAATGAAATTTATATATGATTTCGAATATTATTTTAATATAGCCCGCAATACTCCTATCTCAGGGTAGAGTTCAGAACTTTAGAAAATTAATATTATTGAACTTAATTTTAACTTTGTTCTAAATATAATTTTTATTTTAATTTAATTTAAAATCCTTTTATGGAACGACTATGATAACACTTGACGTGCTGTTTATTGATTTTTACTTTGAAATATAACCTTAAAATTTCTAATTTAAAATTTAGTGTTAGTAAAATTGTGTAAAGTTTTTTATATCAAATACTTGAATAGAAATGAGAAATTCTGGATATTTAAAAGTAGGTACAGTGATTTTCAAAATTGTCTTAAAATTAAAATGAAAATGAGTTTAGTTTATACAACAACAGAAATAAAACATAGTTTATTAAATAAGTTGATAAAATACCGTTTTAACGCTGCTCACTCTATGTACCAATCTTCTAACATCTATGAACTGCTACAAACCATTTAAATGTGGATCTTTCTTCAATCTTGGGACAAATCTGCTGATTTTACAAACTGGTAAGTAATTAAATAAATACTTTTCTCCTTAACTTATTGATTTCTCTTCTCTACTTTTTAATTTCTCTTCTCTGTAGCGATTTAATCTTCTTAAAACGATTCCTCTACGTATCAACTTTTTCAACTATTAAAAATGCTTCTTATATTCTTCCTTCAGCTAATAAACACATAGGACTGCTTCTTCTTAACTTCTGTTACTATAATATCTCTTCCAAATCTCTTTTTATTCAATATATCATAAAAAAACTCAATTTTTACTACAGAACATTTATTAACATCCGTCCCCTTACAAGACTTTAAGGAAAGAGAGTGAATCTCCAACAAACAAATTAACAATTTAATTCCTTAACAACCCAACAATCTTATACATTTGTTTTTAACAAACAAACTTGATTACATTTAAACAAACAAATTATACCTACCTACTAGATTTCTTATTCTAATTCTAACAATTCCCATTATGATCATACATGCTAGATTTCTTACTAAAATTTTACAATTCCTACTATAATTTACTACTAATTTATTTTTCAGAATTTCTCATTTTTTTATTAATTTTACAAATAACAAATGTGAATATTATGCATATGAAAATTCATATGCAGTCCTGACCCAAAACAGCATTCACACAACAAAGCATTGATGCGGTTCGTCAACTAATTAATTATGATGACCGTGTAACATCCCATTTCAAAGACCTGGATGCAAAAGATCCTACATAAAGAACTAAGTGTTACGAAGTTTGTTTCCTGTTGGATTCCTCATTTGCTTACAGAGCAAAAAGAGGTTCGCGTCAAAGTAGATATGCAAGGCCGGTTCGAGCGCAAAATCGATCATTTTTACATGTAAATCTCCATAAGAAAATCTAAGGTCCAACATGGTCATTTTTTGCTCGCAAGCTCGATCTGCGCATGCGTCAAATAGGAGAAGGTGAGAATGGCAGGTTAATGAATACATGATGTACTGTATGTTGCCTACGTTATAACAGGGGTTATGTGTGAGTATATCTGTGTATGGGAGCAGGTCTAGGTATGTGTGCGAATGTGTTATTGCAAGTGTTTCTACACTAAGTTGTAAGTTAGCTACATAAAAATACTATCGACAGGTCAGATGAGAGAATTTGAGAAAACGTTAACATTTCGAATGCGGTCTAATCTCTATACTAATATTATAAAGTGAAAAGATTTGTTTGTTTGTCTGTATTGCTATTTATACCTAAATATACCTAAACGTACCTAAACGATTCTGAAATCATCTGTAAGGGTTTATGAACCATTTGGATTGAAATTTTGTGTGGTTTCCTGGATGATTTAAAAATATAATTGAACCCGGTAGGTGACGTTGCTGTCGATATCTCAACTATTAAACGGCTTAGTATCCTCTGCGACAAAATATGATTATTAGTAGCTTGAATTTCAATGTGAAAATCACATAATTTTCAGAATTTAACTAAATGAAACGTCCCGTTAGTTTATGATTAATTAAAAAATATATACAAGGGTTGAGAAAAATAGGATACAATGAACAATAACCTTAATAATCACGTTAAAGTATTTAGGATCATAGGGTGTAAAATATAAAAAACTTTATTATAATTCATAATATATTACAGAAAAATTTTAAATGATTATAATTTTAAATATACATACTACAATAGGTGTCTTATATACATTTTTTTGTTTTTAGTCAAAAACATACAAAAATTTTAAAAACTTAATAACTAATCAACATCCATAGGTATAGGAATCAAATAGTGTCCCCAAGGCAGCGTTTCATAAGTTCCAACTATGAGATAGCGTTTATCATCCTCCGAACTTAACGCGATTTTTTCCTGTTTTATGGTGAAGACACTATGTTTTTCTGAGCGTATTAGATTCTGCTCAACAATTTTATGTTGCCAACTATCCAAACACTCCACATAATCTTCGTAGGTTATAAGAGTCTTCACGACACTAGCTTTAACTCCCTTTGCTTTTTTAGTTTTTCCTAAATTCGCCAGTATTTGTTTAATTTCATTTTCATCGTAATCTTCATTTTCTAACTTTTTTCGCATTTTTGAGATATCATTACTGGTAACTAATGTTTTAGTAGCATATAATTTAGATCTTAACCCAATAAAATCAGTCATTGGAACCCCATTATTTTCATCTTTCATCAAACCAAGAACTTTTTTATTAACCAGAGGAATTTCATACGAATTATTAGGAGGATAATCTGAAGTATCAAAATATTGTTGACAATCTTCTCTCATTACTTCATATGGATTTTTAGATAGTTCATAAATAACAGAATCCGTATCGCAATAAAGGGCAGAGCATCCATCACCAAATCTATTTTTCATATATCCATAATGAAAATCATAAATCGTAGTTTTAGCTAGATCTAGTACAGTTTGTCCAACATATATAGGTTTATTAAGCCATATCTGATCTTGTCTAAGTTCAATCGCAACTAAACTTTCGTTGAAAATTGTACAACTTTTAAACATTGGACTAGCTATTCTAGCTTCTGCACCATATCGGCCATCCCACTGTGTAATCAGCTTAACATTAATTCTCTTACGAATGTTTTCCATCGTTTTCCCAAAGACGGCGTTATTCATAAGTTTGAAAAGATTTTTCTCAAATTCAGTCTTTGAAGCCTTCCTTTGGTTGGTGTTAAGATCGATGTAAGACTTTAACCAAGGTGCTTGTTTAAATTTAAGTACTCGATGGACTTTTGTTAAAACCAAACCATATGATATAGCTTGCTTTAAGGCACGATAATGAATAACATAATTCTTCTTATGATGAAGGGTAGCCATCAACTTAGTTAATTCATCAAACGTCTTTGGTGGCTTCATTGTTTTAGGATTAATGTGCTCAGGACAAAATGGTATGTCTCGATGAAGGTCATGCAAGTGTTTAGGATATTCCAAGTCCACTTCAAATATGTATCCTTCAGGTGATTCATCCGGTACCGAAGTGACATCAAAATTATTAACGTCATCATCATCAACCCACTCAAAACCGCCATACGGGAGAGCTTGACTCATAGCCCAACCATACTGATTGTTGACATCAAAATACATTAGATATGTATCAGGTTTCGTTGGATCATAAGTCGACATATACTTATTGTTTGCATGAGCTCGCCGTTTCGAGCAAACTTGACTCAATCCCCCGCGAATTCCCCGTTCAATAAATAAATGCATATCCTGATCAGTTAAAAGTTCCAGTTCTTGTCCAGTGTACTTGAGCATCGCGTCCCACGTATATCCAGGCAGGGTGAAGTAGTGAGCGGGATCTAGTTTATAAGTTTTGATACAGCTGGTTCTAAAATGTTCGAAAACATCTGACAATAAAAGAATGTCTGTCTTCATATACAAATCTACATATTGACCTAATGTTGAGCAGTTGAAAGCTGACCAAACATCTTGAGCCCTTTTATAAAGTCTTCGGGGGCAAGGCTTATCATCTAATTTGTTATAAAAAGCATCTTGATGAGGTAAACAAGATTCACTAAAACGATCAAAATTATCCAGATAATCATAGGGTATAATTCCCTTTTTAGTTAATAGTTCAAACTGTTCATTGGGTAAATCGAGAAATTGTGATTTTAAGTTGGGAAATTCAGATAAATATGAAGAAAGTTTATCGAGGGAGGATGCCATAAATCGAAAGCTATCGATAAATCTGAACTGAATCTTAGAATTCCCAACATGTTTTGTGAATGAAATATATTTTTCTTTTGTGATGGGTAGAAGATCTATCTGGCCTTGCGTTTTATTAGCGATATCTGATATTATGAAATTAGAATCATATCCGCTCAAGTTATGAAATACTACGGGAATAGTATGTGAATCCTGATAATTAATGTTACATGCTTCATGAGAAGCACCTCGATAGTTATTTTCAGATATTAAGTGAAAATGATCACGGACTTTCGTTTCTCCAGGTAAGAAAGGCTTTTCACAAATGTGACAATGCTTGGCCGTTTGAAACTCCCTTTCCTGGTCATCGGTCATTTTTATAGGATATGGACAAAGAAATACTGTACTAACATCTTCAGCTAAATTATTCATTTCTTCTGCGAACCAAGTCATGCAATCTGTCCCACGATAGCTTTTATAGAAGGACAAAGAATCGTCGTAGGAACATTTAAAATAGTACCCCACTGCAGCAGGAATATGTTCTTGATATATATTCTTAACTGTACTGGGCTTAAGTATACTTTCTAAATCAGCATAAACCACAAAAGGAGCCAAAATCTTATTTTTAAAATTTTTGAATTTCAAAATATTCCTTCCTGGTTCAGGCATCTTAGTTGCGGTTTGATTGATTTTTAAGCAGTCAATAATATGTTTATTAAGTTTTTCTTCTGAATGATAATAATGTAGACATCTATCGCAAAAATATTTTCTATGGTTCTTCTGACTAAGTTGGGTAGACAATAATCGAGATAAATTCTTTATCCATACATAATGATAACGAACTGGTCCTTCAGCATCGTCATATCTATCTTGAATCATAAGTAAATTAACATGTTTATCTTTCTTATTTTTAGTTAGGTAAGTTGGAAGAGTTTCAAAATTTTTTCGATTTTTCTTTAAAATATATATATTGATGGAAAGATCATTCTGCTTCTCAAAGATGGGAACTTGTTTTATTGTCACAGGAAATTGAATTCCCTTCAATTTTAAAATTTTTGAGTAGTGGGGGTACTTTGAAATTCTTTGTGGATCTTTATTTGTAGGATATAACGCTGACGTCACCGCCCAAGCAAAACAAGCCTGATCTTCATTCTTCACATTAATACATGCTTCTTTTAAGGATATTTCATTCGGAAGCGGGATGTACGAACCAACCCTTTGTGGCGAAAATTTATTAATATTTACTCCTAAATTAACTATTGATTTTAAGGCCCATCCAGAATCTCTTTCTTGAAATTCTTCAAGCTCTCTAACAATCGGTTCAGCTACTTTTTTATCAAACCATTCATCAATGTTAGTATCACGATATATTGGGGAATTAGCAGTAGTGAAATATTTATATTCTTTAACAAACTTCTCACCATGAGCGATTTCAAATTCACCCCCGAAAGCAGTATTAACCTTAACGGCTTCATCGTTTTTAAGAGCATTTATTACCCGTCTTTTAAATATAGCCTTACAATCTTTAAGGAACAACACAGGATCTTTGTGTTTCAGGTTTGAAATGATTCCAGTTCTTATTCTAGAATTGAATGCAGATGATGAGTCATCCCAGTGAACTCGATGTTTTGCAGTCTGCTTGGTAGGTGTAAGCCCAGCTCCCCTCTTTTGAAACGCTTTTAGTTGGCTTCTCATAGTTTTTATATTTCTCAAGGTGGCTTCTAAACGATGTCTTTCCCCAGAGGTCTTAGCATATCTTAGAGCATTTTTTAACTTCTTGATAGCTCTAACACATTCTCGCAATCCATCTCCAACTTTTTGTTCATTATAGTTCGTTGATATTAGTCCAAGAATCGACGCAATATTAACAATTAATTCACCCAACATCTTATACCAAATTAAATTAAAGTAATTGTTAAAAACCGAACACTGGATTTCAATAACTAAGTAAGTAAAAATTGTAGTTATATTTTATTTTGAGAGTTCGATAACACCCAAAACAATTATGTTGCTCTTACTCACGTCTGATCACTAAGCCTGACTAGTTCAGAATGAATCAGGAAGAGTTTTGTTTTTAATTTTATGAATTCGAAAGTGGGCGGGGCTTAAAATTTTCAAAGAAAAAAAATGGAAAAGTAGTTTAAATATGATTAATTTAAAACAACTGTCCACAATTTTCAAAAAATTTACGATTGATATCTAAATTCGGAATATACTAAAATTACTCTGCAAAATATAAAATTAATTTATAACATATTAAAGAAGGAACACAGGATCTCAAAAAATCGTCGTTATACTTTTATTTTTGGGAGGCCATAGGTGGTTCTTTAATAGCCGACAGGCGACAATTTTCCCTGATCATGTTTTATTTTAAACATACAAAAATACTATACGTACTTAACTCATTAGGTGACAACTCGTTTTGTAAGCGAGAATTACAGACACCCTGAGTTTATAGTACTTCTCCCACAGTGTGGTACCTGTCGTATTTCTGTGCGGAAAAAAGTCGACCACCCTTTTTATACCCGAAGGAACCTCCGATATCTTCTTACTAAATAATTTATAACCTTTAAAGGTCCCTCGAAATTCATAGGCACTACTCAGGAGGCTCGAGGTAAGTAAGTAAGATATCTAGACATTGATGATAAGAAACGTCAGCAGCTCCTTAGTAATACTTCACAAGAGGCCATGGGTGGTTCTTTAATAGCCGACAGGCGACAATTTTCCCTGATCATGTTTTATTTTAAACATACAAAAATACTATACGTACTTAACTCATTAGGTGACAACTCGTTTTGTAAGCGAGAATTACAGACACCCTGAGTTTATAGTACTTCTCCCACAGTGTGGTACCTGTCGTATTTCTGTGCGGAAAAAAGTCGACCACCCTTTTTATACCCGAAGGAACCTCCGATATCTTCTTACTACATAATTTATAACCTTTAAAGGTCCCTCGAAATTCATAGGCACTACTCAGGAGGCTCGAGGTAAGTAAGTAAGATATACGTTACATTTATCCAAAAAAAAAGTGTACTTTTGTTTATCACATTTGACATGGTGATCTGTCAAATCTGTATGCTTCCACATCAGTCCTAAAACAAACAAAAAAATATTAATTATACAAAAATTGTAACCCTAACCTAACCAGTTGATGTTTAGAAGAGACCTTTGCTGTTAATCGTTGAATATATTCTCAAAACTTATACAATAATATAAAATTATGATATCTAAAAACTACATGTAGAAATGGTATAGATCCTTTAAATTGATAACTGACCACAAAAGACGAAATTAACTAAAAATAATATCGAAATACAAAATAATATTTTAATAACACATAAGATTCTTTAGATTAACCAATTTTAATATCAAAAATCTAAATCAAATAACTAAAAAGTTACAAGGTTTTTTTTGAATTAACCCCAAATAGTAGGTTTCCAAAGATCCTTCCATAAATAATACTTTCAAACTAAAGAATGTATGTTGTAGGTATATGACAATTTTAAATGGATAATATATATATTTCTGTCATGTTTTTTATATTAATCTAATTTTATTTTTTTTCTACAAATCCACCGACATCACAGCAGGGATGAAACTTTTGTTTAATTTTTATTTAAATCAATACCTTAAACACTTAACATTGTTATAAAATAATTTTTTTTTTTGTTTCAATTCGCAAATAACTCTAATGACCAGTAATATTTCTACTCTTCAAACCTTTATATAATATAAATATCAAAAAATCACAACAGAAGGTCTAACACTTAAAATTACTAATAACTAATAAATACTTTGAATTTTTGAAATATATTTAAGATCCATAATACAAAGTCCAAAAAAAAGTAATACATTTTAATTCTTTCATATTGAAAAAAAACCAAAATTAATCAAAATTATTCAACTTACCAAAGTGAGAGAGCTCTGAACACTGCAACATAATACCACATACTAAAATAACATTTTTATTTTATAGTTTAAATATAATTCTTCACAATTCAAGTCTGGACAAGTTAAAAGTGACGTCACCTTAATTAGATTTTCGCCTACACCGGAAACTCTTATCAACTAATTTTATTAAAAAACATGTATTTTTAAAACGTTATCACATCAAAAGTTATATAATTATCGGTGACATATAATAAATTATATTCACTATATTAAAAATAAAATAAAAAATACGAATTATATTTATTTGAACTTGTGTAAAAAATGAACTAGCGAAGAGATATTTTGAAGTAAATTATTGTAAAATGAGGTACATATCTAAAATTGCAATATTTAGATAAGCCTCTGATTTATGTGGAAAAGGAATTTGCTTTCTCATCAACTTTGTGAATATATACCGGTGGTATCGAAAGTAAGTGTCTCTTGTAGATTATTGTTATAATTTTATCTTATTATTCTGAATGATGCAATACTTTTTTAAAATTACGCAATATAACATGTCAACAGTTTAAAATACTCTTATTAGATAAAAAACTTAGTGGTTTTCGGTAATGGAACTTCCTCCCTCCTCCACCACAATTTTATTATATCTATTTGCGTGTTAGTCGACAGGTGCAGAGACAAGTTTGAACAAGTCTGAACAAGTCGAACCGATGGGTTGGAATAGAAAATATTAATGCGGTATATTAAACTTAAACAATAGCAAATTTTGGGGATTTTGTTAGTAAAAATGTTGTTTTATCGAGGCCAAATTTATGCATGTCACAGTTCTAAAATGTGAAACGTCAAAACGTTAAAACAGCGTTAAAATTTGCCGCAATAACGTTTTAAAAAATAGGTAAGAAGAAATTTTCGATTTACATGTATTTCTTATGGAAAAACATCATTTCAAAGTGACAAAAAAGCATCAGATTTCGCTATTTTTTTTGTTACTAAATTCATGTCCGTTGAAACGACGAATTTGATGAACGTTATTTTGGTCGTTTCAACGGACATGAATTTAGTAATCGTCGTTTCAACGGACATGAATTTAGTAACAAAAAAAATAGCGAAATCTGATGCTTTTTTGTCACTTTGAAATGATGTTTTTCCATAAGAAATACATGTAAATCGAAAATTTCTTCTTACCTATTTTTTAAAACGTTATTGCGGCAAATTTTAACGCTGTTTTAACGTTTTGACGTTTCACATTTTAGAACTGTGACATGCATAAATTTTGCCTCGATAAAACAACATTTTTACTAACAAAATCCCCAAAATTTGCTATTGTTTAAGTTTAATATACCGCATTAATATTTTCTATTCCAACCCATCGGTTCGACTTGTTCAGACTTGTTCAAACTTGTCTCTGCACCTGTCGACTAACACGCAAATAGATATAATAAAATTGTGGTGGAGGAGGGAGGAAGTTCCATTACCGAAAACCACTAAATTTTTTATCTAATAAGAGTATTTTAAACTGTTGACATGTTATATTGCGTAATTTTAAAAAAGTATTGCATCATTCAGAATAATAAGATAAAATTATAACAATAATCTACAAGAGACACTTACTTTCGATACCACCGGTATATATTCACAAAGTTGATGAGAAAGCAAATTCCTTTTCCACATAAATCAGAGGCTTATCTAAATATTGCAATTTTAGATATGTACCTCATTTTACAATAATTTACTTCAAAATATCTCTTCGCTAGTTCATTTTTTACACAAGTTCAAATAAATATAATTCGTATTTTTTATTTTATTTTTAATATAGTGAATATAATTTATTATATGTCACCGATAATTATATAACTTTTGATGTGATAACGTTTTAAAAATACATGTTTTTTAATAAAATTAGTTGATAAGAGTTTCCGGTGTAGGCGAAAATCTAATTAAGGTGACGTCACTTTTAACTTGTCCAGACTTGAATTGTGAAGAATTATATTTAAACTATAAAATAAAAATGTTATTTTAGTATGTGGTATTATGTTGCAGTGTTCAGAGCTCTCTCACTTTGGTAAGTTGAATAATTTTGATTAATTTTGGTTTTTTTTCAATATGAAAGAATTAAAATGTATTACTTTTTTTTGGACTTTGTATTATGGATCTTAAATATATTTCAAAAATTCAAAGTATTTATTAGTTATTAGTAATTTTAAGTGTTAGACCTTCTGTTGTGATTTTTTGATATTTATATTATATAAAGGTTTGAAGAGTAGAAATATTACTGGTCATTAGAGTTATTTGCGAATTGAAACAAAAAAAAAATTTATTTTATAACAATGTTAAGTGTTTAAGGTATTGATTTAAATAAAAATTAAACAAAAGTTTCATCCCTGCTGTGATGTCGGTGGATTTGTAGAAAAAAAATAAAATTAGATTAATATAAAAAACATGACAGAAATATATATATTATCCATTTAAAATTGTCATATACCTACAACATACATTCTTTAGTTTGAAAGTATTATTTATGGAAGGATCTTTGGAAACCTACTATTTGGGGTTAATTCAAAAAAAACCTTGTAACTTTTTAGTTATTTGATTTAGATTTTTGATATTAAAATTGGTTAATCTAAAGAATCTTATGTGTTATTAAAATATTATTTTGTATTTCGATATTATTTTTAGTTAATTTCGTCTTTTGTGGTCAGTTATCAATTTAAAGGATCTATACCATTTCTACATGTAGTTTTTAGATATCATAATTTTATATTATTGTATAAGTTTTGAGAATATATTCAACGATTAACAGCAAAGGTCTCTTCTAAACATCAACTGGTTAGGTTAGGGTTACAATTTTTGTATAATTAATATTTTTTTGTTTGTTTTAGGACTGATGTGGAAGCATACAGATTTGACAGATCACCATGTCAAATGTGATAAACAAAAGTACACTTTTTTTTTGGATAAATGTAACGTATATCTTACTTACTTACCTCGAGCCTCCTGAGTAGTGCCTATGAATTTCGAGGGACCTTTAAAGGTTATAAATTATGTAGTAAGAAGATATCGGAGGTTCCTTCGGGTATAAAAAGGGTGGTCGACTTTTTTCCGCACAGAAATACGACAGGTACCACACTGTGGGAGAAGTACTATAAACTCAGGGTGTCTGTAATTCTCGCTTACAAAACGAGTTGTCACCTAATGAGTTAAGTACGTATAGTATTTTTGTATGTTTAAAATAAAACATGATCAGGGAAAATTGTCGCCTGTCGGCTATTAAAGAACCACCCATGGCCTCTTGTGAAGTATTACTAAGGAGCTGCTGACGTTTCTTATCATCAATGTCTAGATATCTTACTTACTTACCTCGAGCCTCCTGAGTAGTGCCTATGAATTTCGAGGGACCTTTAAAGGTTATAAATTATTTAGTAAGAAGATATCGGAGGTTCCTTCGGGTATAAAAAGGGTGGTCGACTTTTTTCCGCACAGAAATACGACAGGTACCACACTGTGGGAGAAGTACTATAAACTCAGGGTGTCTGTAATTCTCGCTTACAAAACGAGTTGTCACCTAATGAGTTAAGTACGTATAGTATTTTTGTATGTTTAAAATAAAACATGATCAGGGAAAATTGTCGCCTGTCGGCTATTAAAGAACCACCTATGGCCTCCCAAAAATAAAAGTATAACGACGATTTTTTGAGATCCTGTGTTCCTTCTTTAATATGTTATAAATTAATTTTATATTTTGCAGAGTAATTTTAGTATATTCCGAATTTAGATATCAACCGTGTTTTCGTAAATTTTTTGAAAATTGTGGACAGTTGTTTTAAATTAATCATATTTAAACTACTTTTCCATTTTTTTTCTTTGAAAATTTTAAGCCCCGCCCACTTTCGAATTCATAAAATTAAAAACAAAACTCTTCCTGATTCATTCTGAACTAGTCAGGCTTAGTGATCAGACGTGAGTAAGAGCAACATAATTGTTTTGGGTGTTATCGAACTCTCAAAATAAAATATAACTACAATTTTTACTTACTTAGTTATTGAAATCCAGTGTTCGGTTTTTAACAATTACTTTAATTTAATTTGGTATAAGATGTTGGGTGAATTAATTGTTAATATTGCGTCGATTCTTGGACTAATATCAACGAACTATAATGAACAAAAAGTTGGAGATGGATTGCGAGAATGTGTTAGAGCTATCAAGAAGTTAAAAAATGCTCTAAGATATGCTAAGACCTCTGGGGAAAGACATCGTTTAGAAGCCACCTTGAGAAATATAAAAACTATGAGAAGCCAACTAAAAGCGTTTCAAAAGAGGGGAGCTGGGCTTACACCTACCAAGCAGACTGCAAAACATCGAGTTCACTGGGATGACTCATCATCTGCATTCAATTCTAGAATAAGAACTGGAATCATTTCAAACCTGAAACACAAAGATCCTGTGTTGTTCCTTAAAGATTGTAAGGCTATATTTAAAAGACGGGTAATAAATGCTCTTAAAAACGATGAAGCCGTTAAGGTTAATACTGCTTTCGGGGGTGAATTTGAAATCGCTCATGGTGAGAAGTTTGTTAAAGAATATAAATATTTCACTACTGCTAATTCCCCAATATATCGTGATACTAACATTGATGAATGGTTTGATAAAAAAGTAGCTGAACCGATTGTTAGAGAGCTTGAAGAATTTCAAGAAAGAGATTCTGGATGGGCCTTAAAATCAATAGTTAATTTAGGAGTAAATATTAATAAATTTTCGCCACAAAGGGTTGGTTCGTACATCCCGCTTCCGAATGAAATATCCTTAAAAGAAGCATGTATTAATGTGAAGAATGAAGATCAGGCTTGTTTTGCTTGGGCGGTGACGTCAGCGTTATATCCTACAAATAAAGATCCACAAAGAATTTCAAAGTACCCCCACTACTCAAAAATTTTAAAATTGAAGGGAATTCAATTTCCTGTGACAATAAAACAAGTTCCCATCTTTGAGAAGCAGAATGATCTTTCCATCAATATATATATTTTAAAGAAAAATCGAAAAAATTTTGAAACTCTTCCAACTTACCTAACTAAAAATAAGAAAGATAAACATGTTAATTTACTTATGATTCAAGATAGATATGACGATGCTGAAGGACCAGTTCGTTATCATTATGTATGGATAAAGAATTTATCTCGATTATTGTCTACCCAACTTAGTCAGAAGAACCATAGAAAATATTTTTGCGATAGATGTCTACATTATTATCATTCAGAAGAAAAACTTAATAAACATATTATTGACTGCTTAAAAATCAATCAAACCGCAACTAAGATGCCTGAACCAGGAAGGAATATTTTGAAATTCAAAAATTTTAAAAATAAGATTTTGGCTCCTTTTGTGGTTTATGCTGATTTAGAAAGTATACTTAAGCCCAGTACAGTTAAGAATATATATCAAGAACATATTCCTGCTGCAGTGGGGTACTATTTTAAATGTTCCTACGACGATTCTTTGTCCTTCTATAAAAGCTATCGTGGGACAGATTGCATGACTTGGTTCGCAGAAGAAATGAATAATTTAGCTGAAGATGTTAGTACAGTATTTCTTTGTCCATATCCTATAAAAATGACCGATGACCAGGAAAGGGAGTTTCAAACGGCCAAGCATTGTCACATTTGTGAAAAGCCTTTCTTACCTGGAGAAACGAAAGTCCGTGATCATTTTCACTTAATATCTGAAAATAACTATCGAGGTGCTTCTCATGAAGCATGTAACATTAATTATCAGGATTCACATACTATTCCCGTAGTATTTCATAACTTGAGCGGATATGATTCTAATTTCATAATATCAGATATCGCTAATAAAACGCAAGGCCAGATAGATCTTCTACCCATCACAAAAGAAAAATATATTTCATTCACAAAACATGTTGGGAATTCTAAGATTCAGTTCAGATTTATCGATAGCTTTCGATTTATGGCATCCTCCCTCGATAAACTTTCTTCATATTTATCTGAATTTCCCAACTTAAAATCACAATTTCTCGATTTACCCAATGAACAGTTTGAACTATTAACTAAAAAGGGAATTATACCCTATGATTATCTGGATAATTTTAATCGTTTTAGTGAATCTTGTTTACCTCATCAAGATGCTTTTTATAACAAATTAGATGATAAGCCTTGCCCCCGAAGACTTTATAAAAGGGCTCAAGATGTTTGGTCAGCTTTCAACTGCTCAACATTAGGTCAATATGTAGATTTGTATATGAAGACAGACATTCTTTTATTGTCAGATGTTTTCGAACATTTTAGAACCAGCTGTATCAAAACTTATAAACTAGATCCCGCTCACTACTTCACCCTGCCTGGATATACGTGGGACGCGATGCTCAAGTACACTGGACAAGAACTGGAACTTTTAACTGATCAGGATATGCATTTATTTATTGAACGGGGAATTCGCGGGGGATTGAGTCAAGTTTGCTCGAAACGGCGAGCTCATGCAAACAATAAGTATATGTCGACTTATGATCCAACGAAACCTGATACATATCTAATGTATTTTGATGTCAACAATCAGTATGGTTGGGCTATGAGTCAAGCTCTCCCGTATGGCGGTTTTGAGTGGGTTGATGATGATGACGTTAATAATTTTGATGTCACTTCGGTACCGGATGAATCACCTGAAGGATACATATTTGAAGTGGACTTGGAATATCCTAAACACTTGCATGACCTTCATCGAGACATACCATTTTGTCCTGAGCACATTAATCCTAAAACAATGAAGCCACCAAAGACGTTTGATGAATTAACTAAGTTGATGGCTACCCTTCATCATAAGAAGAATTATGTTATTCATTATCGTGCCTTAAAGCAAGCTATATCATATGGTTTGGTTTTAACAAAAGTCCATCGAGTACTTAAATTTAAACAAGCACCTTGGTTAAAGTCTTACATCGATCTTAACACCAACCAAAGGAAGGCTTCAAAGACTGAATTTGAGAAAAATCTTTTCAAACTTATGAATAACGCCGTCTTTGGGAAAACGATGGAAAACATTCGTAAGAGAATTAATGTTAAGCTGATTACACAGTGGGATGGCCGATATGGTGCAGAAGCTAGAATAGCTAGTCCAATGTTTAAAAGTTGTACAATTTTCAACGAAAGTTTAGTTGCGATTGAACTTAGACAAGATCAGATATGGCTTAATAAACCTATATATGTTGGACAAACTGTACTAGATCTAGCTAAAACTACGATTTATGATTTTCATTATGGATATATGAAAAATAGATTTGGTGATGGATGCTCTGCCCTTTATTGCGATACGGATTCTGTTATTTATGAACTATCTAAAAATCCATATGAAGTAATGAGAGAAGATTGTCAACAATATTTTGATACTTCAGATTATCCTCCTAATAATTCGTATGAAATTCCTCTGGTTAATAAAAAAGTTCTTGGTTTGATGAAAGATGAAAATAATGGGGTTCCAATGACTGATTTTATTGGGTTAAGATCTAAATTATATGCTACTAAAACATTAGTTACCAGTAATGATATCTCAAAAATGCGAAAAAAGTTAGAAAATGAAGATTACGATGAAAATGAAATTAAACAAATACTGGCGAATTTAGGAAAAACTAAAAAAGCAAAGGGAGTTAAAGCTAGTGTCGTGAAGACTCTTATAACCTACGAAGATTATGTGGAGTGTTTGGATAGTTGGCAACATAAAATTGTTGAGCAGAATCTAATACGCTCAGAAAAACATAGTGTCTTCACCATAAAACAGGAAAAAATCGCGTTAAGTTCGGAGGATGATAAACGCTATCTCATAGTTGGAACTTATGAAACGCTGCCTTGGGGACACTATTTGATTCCTATACCTATGGATGTTGATTAGTTATTAAGTTTTTAAAATTTTTGTATGTTTTTGACTAAAAACAAAAAAATGTATATAAGACACCTATTGTAGTATGTATATTTAAAATTATAATCATTTAAAATTTTTCTGTAATATATTATGAATTATAATAAAGTTTTTTATATTTTACACCCTATGATCCTAAATACTTTAACGTGATTATTAAGGTTATTGTTCATTGTATCCTATTTTTCTCAACCCTTGTATATATTTTTTAATTAATCATAAACTAACGGGACGTTTCATTTAGTTAAATTCTGAAAATTATGTGATTTTCACATTGAAATTCAAGCTACTAATAATCATATTTTGTCGCAGAGGATACTAAGCCGTTTAATAGTTGAGATATCGACAGCAACGTCACCTACCGGGTTCAATTATATTTTTAAATCATCCAGGAAACCACACAAAATTTCAATCCAAATGGTTCATAAACCCTTACAGATGATTTCAGAATCGTTTAGGTACGTTTAGGTATATTTAGGTATAAATAGCAATACAGACAAACAAACAAATCTTTTCACTTTATAATATTAGTATAGAGATTAGACCGCATTCGAAATGTTAACGTTTTCTCAAATTCTCTCATCTGACCTGTCGATAGTATTTTTATGTAGCTAACTTACAACTTAGTGTAGAAACACTTGCAATAACACATTCGCACACATACCTAGACCTGCTCCCATACACAGATATACTCACACATAACCCCTGTTATAACGTAGGCAACATACAGTACATCATGTATTCATTAACCTGCCATTCTCACCTTCTCCTATTTGACGCATGCGCAGATCGAGCTTGCGAGCAAAAAATGACCATGTTGGACCTTAGATTTTCTTATGGAGATTTACATGTAAAAATGATCGATTTTGCGCTCGAACCGGCCTTGCATATCTACTCGTCAATTAATGTCAAAAAACATTGGAACGGTTCAACAAATGAAGCTCAAAAAATGTGTATAGTGGAGTGGGGTAAGATCGTAAACGGGGCAAGATCGTAAACGCATTAAATCTATTCTAATATGCACTAGATTATACATCCTACGATGTATAAACTTGTATATAATTGTTGCGCAGACTTAGAAGTAGATGTCACTAATTAATAAGTAAGTTGAGAGGTTTTATGACATTTGTAAATTTTCATACATGTTGCACTACACCTGAAAGTTAGAGTTGGCGAAGGAAATACAAATTTTGTGTTAAGAGCGATTATTTTTGGTAAGTATTAAAAAACTGTCTTACAATTTACTTTAAATGAAAAAAATCTTTCAATTGTTTGAAATGTTTTAAGAAAATCACTACTTCAGTTTTGCCCCTTAAATGTTAGTGCACGAGGTAAGTTCGGAGTATGTGACGGAGTAAGGCCGTTATTTGCCTTATGCAGAAATTTCAAGAAATATTTTACTTTTTTTGGTTCTTTGCCAAATTATATATGTAGGTATAACTATTTTTAGATCCAAAATGGTTCGAAATTATGTCAGAAAAACCAACCAAAGACCTATTTTCTTGAGTTTTCAACTTACCCAAGCAGCCCTTTTTGTAAAAATCCATAACTTTAAAAATAAACAACCGATTTTAATTTGGTAAAATACATTTTATAAATGGAAAAAGAAATATTCCAATTCTGCCTCATAACGTATGAACATAGATTTTAATAAGTTTTAAACAGCTGGTTACGGACTTGCCCCGTACATGGGGCAAGTCCGAATTAGCTAATACATTTTTTTTATTTTTTATAAAAGTTATAATTTCCCATATTAATTTGTGTTTCTGACAGTGCAAACTATAGAGTGTTAGTTGTACTTTTTAATGATAATATTAAATATTTGAAGTGTAAATTGAAAAAATAAATGGCAAAGTCGAATTTAACGAAAATGGGAACGGACTTACCCCACTCCACCTTATAGTATTGATAGTGGCGATGAATCTTGGATTTACTTCTACAAACCGGAAAATAAACGCCAATCCGCTATGTAGGTGTTTCACGATGAGGAAAAACTGACAAAAAAAACCGTTTTCGAAGTGTGTCAGAGAAAATGGTCTCAACTTTTGTGTCAAAATCTGGTCATGTGACACCAATTTCTTTAGAAGATCCTGCTGACACTGCCCAAAAGACAATTTAAGTTTTTGGAGCTTCAAAACATCGAGTTGTTAGACCATCCACAGTCCCACCATCCCAACGAATTCTTCACGTTCAAAACAATGCGTCGGCAATGATTCCAGTTGCCAGAAGAAACCATTAATACCTCTAAAACAGCGCTTATGCAGGTGTCAACCAAAGAATGGAATAACTGTTTTACTAATCAGTTTCAACGTAAGCAAAAGTGTATCCATCTTGAGGGGATATATTTTTTTGTCTTTATGGCTACATGCAAAACTAAAAAGACAACCCTTGTATAACTTACCAAAATGTCAAAAAATTTTACACCCTCATCTTATTTTTGTTGTCTGCTTTACGTGTAATGCCCAATGTATAAAAATTAAAATATTTGTTGACTATTATCTATTGATTTTTGAATACTTACCAAGACTAATAGCAGTTCCACCAGCAGCCAATAAACTAGCCTCTCCTCCGGAAGAACCACCAACATTTCTTGTTGAATTATAAGGATTGTTCGTAATACCAAAAACAGGATTGTGTGTTTCTTGCCAAAGATTCATTTGAGGAATATTCGTTACACCTAAATACTTTCTGTTTTATTTTTTCATTCGCCATGAATTCAATTTAATCAGGATAATTAACAAAACTTTCAATTTACAGTGGATAATAAACTCTTACTGTTATTATTATTATAATTTTTGTACAAAATAAACTTACATTAATTATTTCATATACTATTACTTATTGGTTAAAGGTACTGTTTTGAAGTTACTAAAACAAGTCTGGCTGTTGTAATTAGGATCGCCTAAGCGATGTATTACAGATGTCAAACAAACTACTTCTGCCAATTCCACAAAAAAAGAGGTAAAGTATATTCACATTCACAAATATAGTGTTTCATTGTAAATGTTATTTTAATAACACCTGTAAAACTAAATATTCCAACAGACCTATACTTATTTACATAAAAAGTGGTTTGATACTCACGATACGCCATCTAAAGGTTGGGTAGATAATAGTCAACCTTGCACAACAAAGGCACCTTCTAACAGAGAAAAAAGAATAACAATATTCCATGCTGGATCAGTGGATGGATGGGTTTCAAATGCCTTATCTCTATCAGCTAAAAACATCAGTGATGCATGTCTCGATTACCATGACATCACAACTTCTAATATAATATTTAAAGACTGGATTCGAAATAATAAGTTAATACCCAACATCCCCCTAACAGCCTTATAGTTATGGATAATGCAATACATTACAGTAAGTAATTAAATATAATTCCCAGCTCAAGCGATACGAAAATAACAATGCAAAATTACTTATCTGACAACGATATTCATTTTCACATAAATAATACTAAGAAAGAATTTATTGGACATTTTAAAAAGTTTCACATTGATAAAAGAATACTTTTGTAATAATTACGCCGAAAATATGGATCATTCGATTTTAAGACTTTCGCCATATTACTGTGTAGTGTGTATTTAACCCTGCATCTGTTATGTGTCTAATTGAAAGGGAAGGACTTAAGGTGATATAAGTACTCCAACATTTTGGCGCGAAACCTAGAAAGAGCAACGATACTCAAACAAACCCAGTACAGAGAATAAATGTAAAAATTTTGTCAGGTATAAATTTACCCCGATATTTAAAACAGCTACTGATTCACCGAACTGTACTCGGAGGTTCATAGTAGAGGGCGCTTTAAATCAAAGAATAGAATATTTTAAATATGTATTGCGTTTTTCTCAAAAATTTCAAAATATTTTGATATGAAATTTTAGTCATCAATAGTTTGTTTCATTTTACGTGGTAGACGCATGTTTTTATTACACAATTTTTTTTTCTCTATAAACCATCATAATTTTCTTTAAGTTATCATTTATTCAAAATAAAAGTATGCGTCTACCACGTAAAATGAAACAAACTATTCATGACTAAAATTTCAAATCAAAATATTTTGAAATTTTTGAGAAAAACGCAATACAGATTTAAAATATTCTATTCTTTGATTTAAAGCGCCCTCTACTATGAACCTCCGAGTAGAGTTCGGTGAATCAGTAGCTGTTTTAAATATCGGGGTAAATTTATACCTGACAAAATTTTTACATTTATTCTCTGTACTGGGTTTGTTTGAGTATCGTTGCTCTTTCTAGGTTTCGCGCCAAAATGTTGGAGTATATCACCTTAACATTAATGCGAATAGTTGGAAAAATGCAGTCTCAAATATGAAAGCTGAAGATTCCATTATCCTACACGTAGTATACAAAATATTCTCATCAATTAAGGAGACTACAGTGACACAGATCCTTAATTAAAGGTTATGTACTTCTTTTTTTGCTTTATTATCTAGATATTTATTTTAAATAAATATTTAATGTCACGCAAATATAAAATTCCTTAAGCCGGTCCTTTCCACCAGTATCTCTTTACCGCTTCGACTTCATTAGCGGATTTGAAACAATCCCTGAAGTATGCACTTCACGCACTTCACATACAGTTTCATACAATATTTTATCTACTATGATCAAATAAAAAATAATTGCAAGAAAGCAATTTATTTTCAATTCATTTACAAGATACTAACAAAATTATACCTATCAAATTTGAAAATTCAAGCTACAAAACTGTCAGAATAACTTTTGTTGAAATTTAATGCTCTCATAGCAACACCTTGACAACGCAAATGCTGAGGATATTGGATTATATGAAGGTGTGCAAAAAACAGTGCGAAAAAGTAAATCTCATTTAAAATACATTGTTACTTCACGCACACTTTCAATCCGTCACGCACTGCTGTCTATAATGACAGTTTTCACGAACTAAAAATTGATAGATGGATACATAATATGAGGTAGAGTTGATAAAATAGTTATTTATCTACTATACCTCATATTATGTATTAATTTTCAGTTCGTGAAAACTGTCATTATAGACAGCAGTGCGTGAAGGATTGAAAGTGTGCGTGAAGTAACAATGTATTTTAAATGTGATTTACTTTTTCCCACTGTTTTTGACACACCTTCATATAATCAAATATCCTTAGCATTCGCGTTGCCATGGTGTTGCTATGAGAGCATTAGTTTTGTTAGTATCTTGTAAATGAATTGAAAATAAATTGCTTTCTTGTAATTATTTTTTATTTGATAATCGTGTATAAAATATTGTATGAAACTGTGCGTGAAGTGCTTTTTGCGCACTTACGCGATATATAGCACTCGATTCGCTCGTGCTCTAAACACCGCGTGCGTGCGCAAAAAGCATACTGCACGAACTGTTTCATAAATAACTATTAATTTTTGAAATGAGTGTATGTATTATTTTCCTCTATAATAGTTAGCAGTTTGTCTGTCAAAAATATAGTAAATGCAAATTGTAAATTGTTTTTTTTTAAGAGGTTAATAATTATTATTAAATTAATTTCACATTAATAAATTATAATAAAGAAAACATCGTAATTAAATAAGTATTTACTCCTTCTCTTCAAAATACGATGAATTGTCAAACTCCTGAATAAAGAGTAAGTTCACAAATACAAAAGGTAGAAACTAGACCAGGAAAATAAATTTTTTTAAATCGAAAAAATACTGGGCGCTATTTTATTGTTGGAAATGCTAGATTAAGTAAATACAAAACTCGTCTCATCTCGTGAGTCATAAAAAAATTATTGCGTCATTGTTTTTTATTTATTACCACAAAACGTCTTTTTTTTTCTCAATATTCAGAGAAGAATGGTCAACAGACAATTTATTCGTCTTGAAATAAACCTTAATTTGTCGGTTTTTAAATTAAAATTGGTTCAAAAATTAAAAAGTTATTGCAAATTAAAGTTGAAAACCGGATTTACACTTTTTTATAAATTTAAAAATTATTGTTAAAACTTCCTCAAATTTTCTCTAAATTGGGGTTTTTATGAGGATTTTTTAGTCACTTAAAAAGTGGGCTAAAGATGGGCCGGATCGGTTCATTTGTTTTTGCACAATTCAATTTGTTTATTAGACAATTATTAAAAAGGACATTTTTTAAACAGCTGTACATCCGAATAGGAATGGCCTACAACATTCATTTTGGTGTCATTCTCTTCGTTTCGGCTGTAGGTATTATCTTTTTACAAAAATGTTTATTTTTTTTATATAATTAGTTGTCTAAAATAGTTAATTTAAAAAGTTCTGATTTAAAAAAAAAAGAAGTTTCTAGGACCATTAGAACCGGAGATGGAATTTTTTTTAACATGGAGCAATTGTTTATAAACATTAAGAACTAAAATTTCAACAATTTGTTTATAAAGTCTAAATATTTAATTTCAAATCAAATTAGCTTTAATTCATAACAAATTAATCTTTTGTGAGCTTGTTAAATTTTAAGACGTTTTTTAGCAGCTCCTTATTGAGTCGTGGTGAGGATAACTTTTTCTCTTTTAGTGAAAAGCGAAAACAGAAGTTCACAACGGCGCACGTTTAAAAATTTGCAATATCTTGACTTCGTAGAACCTTTTTTTTTAATCTGGGGTAGCTCGTCGAGAAAATAATGTCTGGCTAGTTTACAACCCTTTAAAACCACACGCAATTCCCTAAAAAATATATTTCAAATATATCAAAACTGCAAATTCGTGTCTATTTGTTTTTTTTAATGAAAATTTCTTTGGTATACTTTAATAATTTCTTTTGTAATTAAAAAAATAAATTGTTCTAATTTGTAAGAATTCTACATTTAAAATTAAATTTATTTATTTATTTTTCTGAAAAAAAAACTTTTTATTATTATTATAATAACATATTTGTTTATTTCACCTGTCAAAATGGAATGTAAGTATAATAACGTAATACTCTACAAACGTTAATATTTTACTTAATAAAATATAGCCAATGCGTAATTACGTGTACCTGACAAATCCTAGAAAAAAACATCTTTGAATAAAACAAATTCAAAATGGACTGTAATACCAAATTTGTACTTAACGAGAGATGTTGATTGCGCACACTCAAGACATATTTTTGTAACCTCGAAACGGCACCTTTACCAATGACTAATAAAGTGAGAACAATTAAGGAAAAAATTACCTAAACAGATAGCACCCGCTTGTTTAATTAGATGCACATAATCAGCGTCAAAAAGAGCTTTCTCTCCCTTCTTTTTTACTATACCTTGAGAAAAAGATAATCCTTTAACTGCAGTCGATTCTTTCGTAGTAAATGGGACGCCTAAAAAATAAATATTAGACGAATACTGAAACTTAAATAAAATTAAGTATTAACCTAAAAAAGGTTTTTCCTGAAAATCAACATCTTGTATGGTACCATTTTCAATGTCTTTATCAATTTTTCTTGCCTCTTCAAGAGCTGCTTCGTACCTTGAGTCAACAAGAGAATTTAAAACTGGATTTACTTCTTTAATTCTATCAATATATGCTTGAACTACCTCTTCAGATTTTAATTCCTTATTTCTAATTTTTTTCGCTAGCGATGTCGCACTTTGTAAGATTATGGGATTTGTGCATTTCTTGATTGGCACTCTTTTAGCGTCATTAAAATAACCAAATATACAATCTATTAAGAGATCTAAATAATATCGAATTATAAGGAATACTCTTAAGATAGCTGCTTTAACATGGTCACAGATATATTGCTTTTTCTTCCGTGAATCCATTTTAGTTTTCTAAAATGAAAATAAATCCTTTATAATATTTATTATTTACAATATTAAAACTTCAAAAAAATAGTATAATAAAATTTGAAAAAAACTTCTTAAGGCTTAATAATCCTAATTTTTTACATACATAAAACCAACTTCTTTTTTACTTCTGGAAATATTTAAAATCTAATTAATGGTTATATGTTTTTACAAAAATCCGTATAACCTTTATTGTAACGGGCGGCGTTTAGTTCGTAACAATTTATAATCCCCAACCCTAAAATGGGTCAACTCGTAACATATCCACACAGGTACATTTTTAGAGTACCCTTCGGGTCAGGTCAGCTCGTAACAGGAATCTTAGTCAGGACTGGTATCGCAACATACAACAATTAGACCTTGCAAACATTTATAATAATGCTCATGACGAACATAGTAAAAGGTTTGCCATTTCTTCAATCAGATCGCATAAGTGAATAGACTCTCTCTCTCTCTCTCTCTCAAATTAAACTCTTCTCTCAATAGCGTTTTTTGGGCGTTTAATTTTTGACACGTTTCTTTTTGTTTCTATAGATACATAATAGTGGCGTGCCTGGAGGTTTTTACCTCGGATTAGAGTTATAGTGAATGAATTTATATAATCGACGTGGGGTTTTGTTTTTTTATACTATAAATTACAATATTTACCCAAAATTTTTTTGTGCTTTCAATTTTTTTATTGTTTAAACAAATTATTATGAAAAATTAGTTTTTGAGCATATAATTTTACTTTAAATAGTATTTTTTTTCATTTATACGTTAAATTTCACCTGAATAGACATAGAGGAACATCTTTCGAGAATACCTGTGTATAAAAATAGCAGTTGAGATTTCAGTTAATAAAACTTAAAGGGGAGACCAAAGCGGCAGCTGCTATGTAGAGCCTATCCGAGCGCCTAGATGTGAAATATCTTCCCGAAAGTTTTTTAAACTCTGTCGGGTCCATATCTTGTAGATAAATTTGTGAAGCCTTCGCATAGGGAAAATGCCCTGATGCATGAAATAATGGGATCATTAGCTCAATACTATAAAAATGTAAATTCCAATCTCCCAATCTCAGCAATGAAGTCCTACAATATAGTAACCATTCGAAAATAAGTAATCCATAGTTTTGACGTTTTATTTTTATTTTCAAGCTCCAGTAACTTATTTTCAAAAATTTTAGTAAGCGTTTGAAATCCATGATTTCCTAGTTATTTCTGTATAGTTGAACATTTCAAAAATCATAGAGTTATCATCATCATTTATTACATTCAGCAACTTTTACAGCTCCACCAGTTCAATTTGTGCATGATAATGCTGATTTCAATATCAACACTATTGATTGTAAAGGAACGTTCCATTATATGGGAAGCATTGAAATAGTTACTCCAAGTGATGGTATACAACATACAACCTTGACCACCTATCAAGCGCTTGAAGACACTTCCACCTAAATCTGAATTTGTTAAACACGGAAATATTCCTCTGCAAATATATCCAGCTTCTACAGGTATAGGATTTTCAAAGATAATAATCAAGTTACCAGAAGTTGAACCGGATATCAAGAAATTTACTACAAATGGACAATTAAATATTTTGTGGACGTATTTAAAGTTCAAAAATAATAACAAATTTTCCGGATGGAATGGATTTATGAATTTATTAACTAATGCCCATGATTTTGATGTGTCATCGATAATTTTTTTGCCTTTCATTAACGCAGCTCCAAGTGATTATCACACAATTTACACAACAATAAAAAATTCAGTAGATAATGCTAAAGAATTGGATATGAGAACATGCATTTTAACGTTCAATCAACCTCTATACATGAAAGCACTTCTGCTTCTGCTGTGTATTTTTTTATTATTTTTTATTAAGGATATCCTCGTAGGTATAGACCTAAATACAAATGTACCGAGAACATCTATTGCGGCAGAAAAGACAATTTATTAATTTGGCATTTAAAGGCCTGCAAGTTGGGACGAGTGGGGAAGACGTAAGAAGGTAAGGAGTTCCACAATTTGGAGACCCTGGGGATGAAGGAACGATCGAATCGATCCGTTTTTGATGTCGGGCATTAAACAGTATAAGGGTGGATTGAGTTGGCACGTCGCGTTGCTCTGGCTGGTCTGACAAGTGGAGGCTAGGCTCGTTTCATACTCTAATATCTTACATGGGATCCATTGGTTATATTATGGCTGGAAGTGGGATAAAAGATGCTCTTTCTACCATATATGCTGAAAATACAATTGATCACATAACTTCTGGACATGCGTATGCTAGATCAGTACGTGCTCATACTTTATTACAGCAAGCTTTATCACAATTGGTTTTTGAGAATCTTATGGAACACAATACAGATTTTGCAAATGTAATAAGTGATGATGATAACTCTATGATTTTTGAAATGTTCAACTATACAGAAATAACTGGAAACCATGGATTTTAAACGCTTACTAAATTTTTTAACAATAAGTTACTGGAGCTTTAAAATAAAAATAAAGCGTCAAAACTATGGATTACTTACTTTCGAATGGTTACTATATTGAAGGACGTCATTGCTGCGGATCGTATGGGAGATAGGAATTTACATTTATATAGTATTAAGCTAATGATTCCATTATTTCATGCATCAGGGCATTTTTCCTATGTGAAGGCTTCACAAATTTATCTACAAAATATGAAAGAATTACAGTATAAAATGGACCCGATGGAGTTAAAAAAAAAATCGGAAGGATTTCACATCTAGGCGCTCGCGCTCGGATAGGCGCTACATAGCAGCTGCCGCTTTGCTCTCCCCTCCAAGTTTTATTACCCGTTCGAAATCTCAACTGCAATTTTTATACACAGGTATTCTCGAAAGATGTTCCTCTATGTCTATTCAGGTGAAATTTAACATATAATTGAAAAAAAAAAAATACTATTTAAAGTAAAATTATATGCTCAAAAATTAATTTTTCATAAAAATTTGTTTAAACAATGAAAAAATTGAAAGCACAAAAAAATTTTGGGAAACATTGTAATTTATAGTATAAAAAACAAAACCCAACGTCGATTATATAAATTCATTCACTATAACTCTAATCCGAGGTTTTAACGTTTTGAATGCTCCAGGCACACTATAAATAACTAAAATATTCTTCTTTTTTTAGTAGTTAGCGAAGATCTACTTATATCCAAGATAAAATTGGATTATATTAAATTTGATTTGATGTAATATGTACTTTTTCTTTCAATTTGCTTTTTGTATAATTTTCTTCCTTTCATAAAATGTTGGTTTCATTCCACTATATTTCGTTATGTAGAAAATTTACTGCATGATCACATATCTTGGATTTATCTACATCTCTTTTTTTTATTATAATAATAATAATACCTTTACAAACAATAAACAAATTCATTTACAATAATTCGATAATTAATTAAATCTAAAATTTAAGTTTTTGTCAGAAGCATAAATTTTTCAATAACCCAAAAAAGTTCCAAAATTAGTGTTTATTACACCTAGAGAAGAAACACCACAAAAATTACCATTTGATGAAGATAATGAGTATAGAATTCGATGCAAAATTGAATTTAGAAAGATCTTAAAATGAAACAAAACTTATCATCGTATCGCTCACAATTCTTTAAAAAATCTGATGAAATAAAAATTTTACAAGCAGATACATTATAATAAAATTGATTCTGAAAACAAATTAGAAACATTATTGGAACAGTTAACTTACATCAAAATTAATAAATATCCTAAGAAAACCAAATTTATAAATTCCTATTTAAACACAAAAATGAATTAAATGACTTATATAATACAAAGGAGACAATTAACTCCTCATTATTCTAAACCTCTACATTTTTATAGTTTATCTTAAACGCGTGGCGTGGCGTGTTGATAATTGTTTAAAAATTTCTTCACTCACTCCGTTAAAGGGGTAGGAGGAGATTTTTTTATACACCAGATGTTATGTTGAAAGAAGACAAATACATCTGTGAAAACCGCATTCGAATCGGATCAGTGGTTTTTATGTAATACGCGCACAAACATATAGATAGACAGACAGACGTACAAAATAAATCTAACCACATTTTTGGGTTCTATATCGATGTAGGTACCCGTGACGTTGTTCGCGTGATGTATAGATTGTTGTATTAAAATTTCTCCCCCTCCCCCATACCGTAAAAGAGTTGGGGAAGAAATTTTCATACACCAGTTGTTAAGTTAAAAGAAGACAAATACATATGTGAAAACCGCATTCAAATCGGATCAGTAGTTTTCATGTGATGCGCGCACAAACATAAAGATAGACAGACAGACAGACGTACAACAAAAATTCTAACCACATTTTTGGGTTCTATATCAATGTACCCATGACGTCGTTCGCGAGACGTATAGATTGTTGTACATATAAAAATTTCTTTCCCCACACCGTAAAAGTGGTTTTCCCAACATTTCCCTTTACTGCTCTGCTCCTATTGATTGTAGCATGATGTAAAGTATCCTATAACTAGCTCAGCAGTATGAAAAATAATTGAACCAAGTTTCGTTAAAATCCGTCGAGTAGTTTTTGTTTCTATAATGGTTATACAGACAGACAGAGAGACAAAAATTTTACTGATTTCATTTTTGGCATCAGTATCGATCCCTAATCACCCCCTGATAGTTATTTTGGAAATATATTTCATGTACAGAATTGACCTCTCTACAGATTTATTATAAGTATAGATAAATAAAGGCAAATACCTCTACGTCCAATAGTAAGTTCAATCCAATTCTCCTTTCAGTAAACTGTAAAAGAATGTAGGTACAATAGAATTAGACACAATTTCATTATAATTTCTGTTGTAGTTTTAGGAAACTTTAAGAAGCTGAGTGTTTTTACTAGTTGAACAAGTTAAATGTTTTGTGTACCAAATTTTCAAGCTTTTCTAGTTTTCCAATAATTATAAACTGACATTTTTAACGTAATCTTATAGGTACCTACACAGATTAGTTTATTTATTATTTTTTAAATCTTATATTACTTACCGTTTTTTGTTTATTAATTATTTTTTTAATGAATTGCTAACTCTAATAAACTAAAGCAGACCACAACGTAAATTAATAGACAAAATTGATTCGAAAAAATGATAGAAGAACCAATAGTGTGGGGAGATTTTTTAAGGACTTATAAATAACAAAAACTAATACTTTTGTATGATATTCACAGTAGGTATAGAAAAAATAAAAGAATAGTAATTACTTACACAATGTTACAATTAGCTGATACAATGCATAACAATATTAATTTTTGAGTAGTACTTACCTCACGATTAGTAACCTTTGTCAGTTTTTTAATGAATAGTACAAAGTTCTTTTATACATTTCTTGAAAATTAACACTATTAAGTCATTAACAACACATTTAGCAAAATCCGGTAAGCATTAGCATATTAATGTTTCTTTAATAATTATTATTTTTAAAATGAGTTTGTTATTTACTACTTCAAAAATATAGTAATAAATGTAAATTTTTATACCGTTAAAAATACATATGGATATGTGTAACGTAAAACGTAGATAAGATACCAACACGATGCAAGCAATCCACAAACTAAAAATCACAGATATAAAAACTTAATTGTTAGTCCAATCACTCACGGTTATGCTAAGAATTTTAAAGTACCGCTTGGATTGACATGAAATTTTGCATACACATAGTTGACATGTTAAAGGAAAAAAGTTGTATAGTACCGGTGGGAGTGGAAATATTTATCCTTAAAATAACCCCGGGAATCGATAGATAATACCATTCTAAGCAAAAAATGTTAAATTGACTTTTTTCGGTAAGTTGATATTTACCGAGATATTCACGATTGAAATTGATGATTACTTGCATAAAAAAATGCATGTTTTTCAGTATATTTTTTCCATAAAAACTTAATTGTTAGTCAAGCCACTCACGGGTTTTGCCAAGAATTTTAAAGCACCGCTTGGATTGACATGAAATTTTGCATACACATAGTTGATATGTCAAAGGAAAAAAGTTATGTAGTGCCGATTTGTGCATTAGCCTTGGGGGTGAGTACCACCCCTTCTCGGGGGTGGAAATATTTATCCTTAAAATAACTCCGGCAGTCGATAGATAATTCAATAGGGAACATGCAGTAGTTTTAGTTTTGTTTTCATTTTAAGGAATTCCATGTAAAATAGGTCATAAACATATTAAAAAATTAAAACAATTTAATTTAACGTAAAAAATGCGATTTTAAACAGACCGTTTAAGCTTTCGCGCCAAAACGGACCTGTAGTTCCGATGACGTCATTTCTGTCTGTCACTGGTGTGCTTGTCGTCGTTGGCTGTAACAAATTGCAAATTTTCTCGACTTTCTACTTATTTTTTTGTAATAATTTAAAATGGACTATCCATCAACATCAGGTGATCACAATAATACCCCTAAAATTCCGAAAAAAAGTCGTGTTAACTTATGTTTTTAGCCAATTCGTCCATCTACTTCAACAAAATTTCCAAATAAATTGTTTTTGACTGGACCTTCTGACCCAAAATTGGGAAGAAAGTGGTTTCAAACTGCAAAGAAGACTAACTATTATTCTCCAAAGACTATTATTCGATGGTGTAAAGACCACTTTGACGTAATTTGGCGGATACTTGTTATTATTGCGTACTGTACCTAAGTATTTACAAAACTTCTCAATAACATATTTTTAATTTTACAGTTGGAGAACGACGTCGAAAATTGGATGAAGTTTAAAATGTTTGGGGGGAAACTTTATCTGAAAAAAGATGTGGTACCTCATATTTTTAAATGCCAAAATAGAATGATACCAATAAAACCTAGATTAGTTATAATGAAAAGGAAAAAACGTGAAATTCTTGAGAGCATTGAAAATACTGCAGCTATAATATTGATATATTCTTTCAGATTATTTTATTCTTACACCGAACATTTAACCTCACATTTTTATAATGATATAAAAGTTAAAAAACTATGATTCATGCATACCGTAGTAATTTAGTCTCTATTATTTCTATACTTGAAAACTCTGGACTCTTGACAAAAAAAGTTACTAAAGTAACTCTTGTTAAATTCCTGTTTTGATAAACCCAACTTCCATTTTTATTAAAACCGTAAATGATATTCACTGCTAATAATCCATTTTACACGCAAAGTTAACCACTGAAAAGTTGACATAGCAGGAGTGACGTCACTAAACGCTGATTGGTGTTTTGAAATGCGTTTTGTTTTACGTAATTTTAATTGGTCATTATTGTTAAAAATCAACATAATATTAAATAAAAACGTTGAAGTAGTCCTTCTTTTATATTTTTTGAACCTTTTAATCATAAAATTTTCATAAATATCATATTTGCATCTTCCCTATTATAAACAAAAAATGTTTTATTGACTTTTTTCGGTAAGTTGATATTTACCGAGTTATTCACGATTGAAATTGATGATTACTTGCATAAAAGATGCATGTTTTCAGTGTATTAATGACTCGTAAACAGTGCATTTTTAGGAAAAAGTCTTAAGAACCAAAAAGAAAAGAAACAAATGGATTGTTTTTTTTTTAATTATCATCGGTACAATACAACCCAAGTTACAGCCTAATTAAGGTGAGGTATTTATTTGATTTACCTTTTATAAAAGTTTTTATCGTTAGATAACGTAAAAAGGAGTGGATTTTCGAAAAAAAATGAAAAGAATGTTTTAGGAAGATTTTATTGAGATCTTTAAAATGAGCTAAGGTAAAAGTAATTTGGATAAAAAAAAACAAAAATTAAAACGGTCATTTTTCCACAAAAATAAAAATTAACGTTATCCCAAGTGTTATTAGCTTTATTTATGTACTGACTAAGGGTCCTAAAATTTTAACCAGTTTAAAATGCTTAAATTTGACAAAAAGGTCAATTTAGTAAAAAATGAATTATGCAATTTTATAAAAATTTTCCATTTCTTCAAAATGATTCAAAAACTAAGAGTGATACAAAAAATTTACAAGGATTATGAAATGTAGTATTTTTTTACTGAAAATTTTTCATTTTTCTATCAGAAAAAAGTGATATATTAACATTCTAAGTATTAAGTATGCATATAAGGGTGAGAAGCCCGCTTTTTTAGCCCTTTAAATCACATTTTCTAAAAATCAAAGACTTTCAAAAAGTCCAAATTTTTAGAAGTTGTATCCCTTAGAATTCCCTACAAAATGAGCTTCGAAACGTTAAAATATTTTTAAAATTACCGAAGTTAGGTATGTTAAAAAATCCATTTACGTATTTGTAACCTACCATAAATTACCATTAAATTAAAATTTTAAAACACCGAAAAAATAAATAAATTTCATTATAAGGGTTGAAAATATTAATCACTACATAGTATAAAACAAAGTCGCTTTCTCTGTCCCTATTTCCCTTCGTATGCTTAAATCTTTAAAACTACGCAACGGATTTTGATGCGGTTTTTTTTAATAGATAGAGTGATTCAAGAGGAAGGTTTATATGTATAATAACATCCATTAAATAGTGGAGAAATACTGTTATTTTTGAGGTTTCTAATGTGATGTCGTTAATTTTACGAATTATATTAAAAAAATCGATTATCTGTCAATTCGGCTGACAAGTAAAACGCAATCTAAAACCAGTCAGTTAACAGAAGTTGACATTTACGATTAGTAAACACAAATTGTGATCGAATTCCGCTTAAAATCGACGAAAAAATGCGTAAAAATTGTAAAAAAAGTGTAAAACAGTGCAAAATGATCGTTAAACCCTAAAAATCACTACATAGTATAAAACAAAGTCGCTTTCTCTGTCCCTATGTCCCTTTGTATGCTTAAATCTTTAAAACTACGCAACGGATTTTGATGCGGTTTTTTTTAATAGATAGAGTGATTCAAGAGGAAGGTTTATATGTATAATAACATCCATTAAATAGTGGGAAAATACTGTTATTTTTGAGGTTTCTAATGTGATGTCGTTAATTATCAATTTTTTTCCGCTTACATTAAAAACGCGAGCTGAACCCTACGAGATTTATCAAAATAATGTAATAATTATTTGTACACATTGAAAAGGTCTACAGAAAACTCTGCGATGGTATATGTCTATCTCTTACGGATATCCCACAATAACATTTTTTTGCCATTTACTTTTTACGACAAATAATGGCTAATTTTCGAAGCGATTTTAACCAATACAGCATTAATCCTTATCCAATTAAATAGCTTAAATACATTTTTGATTTAATATAGATCTATATGGTCCTTTACAACACAAGATTTAAATAAATATATTTGAAGATATTACAGATTTAAAATTGCGGGGCGGCGGCAGCGTGCACATAAATAGCGCGTCGGAGGCCACGATTTTCCCTATAGCACTTTGAATATTGCAGCGATCGGACGCGTTTATTACGAAATTAATCATTATGACGCTACCTTAAGGTGGCGCAGTTGACATGTCATAAATTTACACCTGTAATTCTTACATAACTAAGTACTACGACGCCACCGTAAGGTGGCGCAGTTGATATCTGATATATTTAAAAGAGCAAAACTTACTTACCTAAGAACTACGACGCCACCGTTAGGTGGCGCAGTTAGTATATAATATACCTAACCGATAAATTACAAAGTGCTGTATATAATAGTAAAAAACTGGTAACTAACGAGAAAATATGATAAAAAATACAAAAAATTAATCGTAAAAATTAAAAAAAAAATTGGAAAAAACATTAGTGTTAGGCGGTGCGAAGTCGCCGGGTCCGCTAGTTACTTATAAAATTAAATTATAAATATAAAAAAAGTTTAAATCACTACAAAATGCATCATTACCTTGTTTAAATTTCCACTTTTTTTTGAAAATTTGACCTTAAGGATGGTTTTAAAGGGTTCAAAAATTGTTATAAATTGTAAAATACATTCCTATATGAGAAATAAATCTTTATTTAATATACCCACACATAATCCATATATGTAAATAACGCTTATATCTGCTGTTTTTAATTTTTGGTAGAAAGGGTGGCTCATATAACTTTTGAAGAGGTAGGCAAAATAAGCTCACTACTTGCAAAATTTCATCAAAATCGAAGCGGTACTTTAAAATTCTGAGGTTTTGCACTTTTTTACCGTGATGGACTAGGTCACTAGACTATGTTACCTACCTGTTATAATAGTTATTTATGATATGAGTGTTAAAAGTGAGGTTTTATTTTGTGAGTGAAAACGTTTGTGAAATGAGCGGAGCGAATTGAACAATTTCACGAACAAAATAAAATCACTTTTAACACAAATACCATACAGTGTTTTTTGTACAACTTCCCTATTTTGATAATGAAACGAGCGAATTTGCAATGACAATAAACCAAACCGTGTTAAAAGTAAACTAAACCGTGTTAAAAGTAAACTTGTTTACATGGCAACGTGTTAAAAGTATTTTTAACACGCTGCTATGTAAACAATCGTTTTTAACATTGTTTGCTATCATTAAAAGTGTCACTTTTAATGACAGTTGTACAAAAAATATTTTACGCCGATATGGAACGTCAACCGGTCACTGATGTTATGACATTTATGACCTAGACAAAAGATAACGAAAGTTATCGATAACACATTGTCGGGTTACAAAACCATGTTAGTACGGGCGCCAGGTACGTTTTTATAGGTATTATAGGGTTATGGCATTACCCAAGGGTTTTTATGTATTATCACCAGCTGAGGGTGACCGTTCGACAAATGGTCAGGAAATTGTTTATTAACAATTTAATTGTTCAACTGGCCGCAATTCGAAAAACAAAAAAAGATAAGACATTTTTTCCAAATTATTCTGATTCCTTATGAAAAAAACTAGAAAGTAAACTTTTAAAAATTGAATAAAATCGAACTATTACAACCAGATATTGTTAATTTTAATTTAGTACAAAATTGTTGCAAATACTTGCACTTTCCACTTAATCACCACATACCTACATCGACTTCCGGGGTGCTAAACGGGTTGGTATATAAGGGCTCATTTGAAAAGGCCGAAACTCAGATATCACGTAAAATTTATAAAATATTTGTCCTATTGTTTCCAAGAAAGTAATTATCAAATTTTTAATGAAAAATAACAAAGTAATTTGTTTATAAGCATTTTTAAAAATGTTTAATAAAAAATTTAGTATTTAATTGGAAAGAATGTTATTTATAAAATGGTTTCAACTGAACTAACTCACATTAAATATAAAAAATATAAAATCTACCATTTACTTCTATTTAAATACTTTACCAAACTTTGGCAAACTTAATATAGATGACTCCATAAAAATCCCAAAATCATCCTCAAGTCGATATTTCGAAATTATTTTAGATTGACCCCTCAAATGGAATTTACAAATTAAAAATATCATGAACAAAATTAGGGGGCTATTAAACAAGTTTAGATATTTACGAGATTTATGTACAACATAACCAGCTAATTATATCGGAGTTCAACAGTTGGGCACTAAAACATAGTTAATTTGAGGTTTATTTGTCTCAACTGTTGGGCAAGGTCATTAAGGATCGGATGTGATATTAATACTTACTATGAAATAAATAATTTTAGTCCAGTCATTACGTCGCGTCGGAAAAATCGGGTTAGAAATGAAAATGAACCGAGAAAGCCAACTTTTGGATATTAAGTGGGGGGCGGCTAGAAAAGCTTAAGTTCAAATTGTCAACCAAAATAACCTTGTGCGTTTTCCGCCATCTTGAAAAAAGGGTTAAATTCAGTTTTTTCATCATAACTCGGTTCCTCGTTGAGATACGAAAATTTGTATGCATTACTTTTTTGTTGCTCTTTGTACGATCTACAATTTTCTATACATTTTTCACATATCGATCATTGTTATCAGAATATCGATCAAAAAAAAAAACATAAAAGACATTTTTCTCGTGTTCGTGTCGGAACATCTGCTCTTTATTCGTAGCATTCCAGTCAGTTGACTCGAATCTTTTAAAGCGAGCGTACGTGTTTGAAAATTTGTGTGAAAATGGGTGATTGTTTCATTTGCAAAAAACCTCTGATTGACGATGTTTATGTGGCTAAAAAGAGAGCTGTTCAGACTCTGTTAGTGGTGAGCGTGAAAAGAGGACGTGTGGAGTATCAACATATGTTACAAAACATTAACTGAGTGAGTGTTCATAGTTCTACAAAAAATGTGGTAACCAACGGCTAGCGTCAATTGCTTCTCGACAAAGCGAGTCTCCATCGCAAGAACCAGAACTCAAAGAACAACTGCAGGTCATTCCCACTTTTGATTTTAAAAATCGATGTTTATTTTGTAAAGAAATATTTTGCAACGAATCAAAATTGCCAATGCATAGACGAAAAAAAATTATTCCGTGGTAGAAATATCAAAAATGAAAAAGTTATGGGATATCTGTCTGGACGTGACGATGAATTTGCCACTTCAATCATCGAGCGTATTCATGGTATACCTGATCTCGTCGCAGTAGGGGCTCGATACTGTAACGAGCGAGACCTCCCTTAGTACGCCTCTGTCGCCCTAACAGCGCTAGGTAAACAACTGATTCCCGGAAGTCTGGTGACTACGCGTACGATCGAGAATAATTCCTTTCCTTCTACGCGCGACGAGAAACTGTTACCGAAGCACGTTCTGGAAACAGTGGACAGGTATATAAGCGGAGAGCCACGACCCACGGGGAAGTTGAAAAGTTAACAGCGGGAGTCTAAATATTCGAGCGATCTGCGAAGTGAAAATAAATAGTGAATATAAATCGAAGTTAATTGCTGTACATAAATTAGTGTGTTAGTTTAGTTATTTAGTTATAATTCGTTTAGTTTGTAGTGTGTAAATAAATTAGACATTTTCGTTCAGCAGTGATTTTATTTTGAACCCCTAGAACGTAACAATTGGTGTCAGGTGTGGGGTAAATTGAACTGCTGTGTTAATTTAAATTGTGGACTTCATTAGTGAATATTTTGTATGCCAGTTACGAGATCACAGACGAAGAAAATGGATCAGGCGACAATGGAATTTTTCAAGCAAGCCCTTGAAAAAATGAGCTTGAAAATGGAGAAAAACACAAATAAAATGGAGGAAAATATTAAGAAAATGGAAAATAAAATGGACGAAAACACAAATAAAATGGAAGAAAATACTAGAAAGATAATGGATGAGAACACCCAAAAAATGGAGAATAAAATGGAAGAAAACACCCAGAAAATGGAGAGTAAAATGGAAGAAAACACCCAGAAAATGGAGAATAAAATGGAAGAAAACACTAAGAAAATGGAAGATAATTTGGGAGATAAATTGACATTCATTGAAAATGAGTTGAAGAATTATTACTCCAAACTGGAAAATGAGATTGGAAGCGTAAAAGACGAAATTGGAAGCGTAAAAGACGAGATGGGGAACGTAAACGATAAAATTGGAAAATTTGAAGACAGGGTTGGAAACATTGAAGGCAGATTGGTTAATATGGAGGAAGAAATGCAGGTAAAATTGGAAGAACAGGTGAAAACCATGGAAGAGCGATTGAGTAAGAACTTCAGCAAATATTGTTCGGTTAAGCTGGGAGAACGGGGTGAGCCAGGCCGAACAAAGATCAAACCTCCAACTTTTGATGGCAAAACACCCTGGAGCACATACCAGAAACAATTTGAAGCAGCAGCCAACGCCAACTGCTGGGACGATGAAGAGAAAGCAACTGCTTTAATTGTTGCATTAAGAGGGGACGCACTGAATATCCTTCAAACCATTCCTGTAAGTCAACAAGGTAATTATAAGACTCTGACAAGTAGACTGCAAATGAGATATGGTGATGCACATCTCCAACAAGTGTATCACGCACAAATCAAGAGTCGCCATCAGAAGAGTGCAGAAATCTTGCAGGAATTCGAAGCAGACATAGCAAGGTTGGTAAGGCTGGCCTATCCTTCAGCACCGGACAGCTTCCTAGAACAACTTGCTGTCCAGACCTTCGTCGATGGGTTGAGAGACACGGAGACTCAGCAGACGTTGCGGTTGGCCCGACCCAAAACTCTAGATGACGCCCTGGCCCATGCCCTAGAATTTGAAGCTGCTAAACAAGCTTCTCACAGAGGACAGAGCAAAGTGAGACAGCTTGATGATTCACCAGTCTGCGACGAGAGTATTGAAGACGTAGTTCGCCGAGTTCTCCAGGAGAAACGTAATGGTGGACCAAGATGCTGGAACTGCGGCGAAAGAGGACACATTCGGCGTAACTGCAAAAAGCCGTTTAAACCACAACGGCAAGAACAGGAAAACTAAAGCGGGTTGGCAAGAAGGGGCATAAACCGACCCGCCACGACAATGCCCCTGAGGTTATTATTCAGGCCATCTCTTCAAGTATTTATGTCGACGGTAAAATTAATGGGAGGTCCGTAAAAATGTTAGTCGACACTGGCGCAACCCGAACTATAGTGAAGCCGAGTGTAGTTGAAGGAAATGGAAAAACCTTACCAGCGATGGTTCGTTTACGGACTGCAACCGGAGAAGACGTGCCAACACATGGAAAGAAAAGGATCGTCATCAACATTGGGGACAGGTCTCTCGAACATGAGGTGCTGGTGGCAGATATCATGGAGGAAGTCATCTTGGGAATGGATGTCATTAAGGTTTATGGCTTCCAGATGGATATGAGAAACGATGTTCTGAGGATCGGAAGTCTGGAAATTCCATTCCTGGGATGTGAAGATATCACGACTCGAGTCTTACTCAGCGAAGATGTTCACCTACGTGGACAGGCGGAAACCATAGTGAAGGGGTATTTAGATAGAGACCTTCGAGATAGCTGTATAAGACTCATCGAACCAGCCAGTGAGAGTAACCTCGGGAAATGACTGTTAGTCGGAAAAACCTTGGTGAGAGGCGGAAACGAAGTTCCTGTGAGAATGTTGAACACCAACATGTACCCTGTGATCTTGAAGAAAGGTACGATCCTGGGAGAAAGCTGTTCTGTGCTTTGTGTGACAGGAAGCGTTCAGGATGTGAAGAACCCGCTACCAAGAAGCGAGAAGAGTTCGAAAAAATTATTTGAGACATTGGCTTCTTCCTGCACAGAACTTGCACCAGAACATATTAGCAAGGTGAAGAAACTGATTCATGAATACAGTGACGTTTTTGCTATGGACAACACTCAGATGGGTAGGACGAATGTTGTGAAGCATTCTATCAATACCGGAAGTTCAGATCCCATTCGCCAACAACCGCGAAGGCTTCCCATAGCAAAGAGAGAAGAAGCAGAAAATATAATCAAGGACATGCACGAACAAGGAATAATAGAGCAATCTGATAGTCCTTGGTCATCACCTGTGGTTTTGGTGAAGAAGAAAGATGGCAGCACCAGATTTTGTGTCGACTATCGTCGTTTGAACGACGTCACCAAGAAGGATTGCTACCCCATTCCAAGGATTGACGACACTTTGGACACGCTTTCTGGCTCGAAATGGTTCTCCACGCTGGATTTGAAGAGTGGGTATTGGCAGGTGGAATTAGATCCCAAAGACAAAGAGAAAACAGCTTTTACTATTGGGACAGGATTGTGGCAGTTCACAGTAATGCCATTTGGCCTCTGTAACGCACCTGCAACTTTCGAGCGATTAATGGAAACCATTCTTCGAGGATTGTCATGGAAGACGTGCCTAGTTTATTTGGACGATGTCATAGTATTCGGCCGGACATTCGACGAACACCTGGAGAATCTAAGAGACGTCCTTGAGAGGCTACGCACTGCAAATTTAAAACTCAGTCCAAAGAAATGCCACCTCTTCAGGAAAGAAGTGAAATATCTAGGACATGTAGTATCTGCAGATGGCATCAGTGCTGACCCAGATAAAGTCAAGGTTGTACGAGAATGGCCAGTACCACGGGACAAGCACCAAGTAAGAAGTTTTCTTGGCTTGTGTACGTACTACAGAAAGTTCGTCTTTGGATTTGCTGACATCGCGAAGCCTCTAACAAGACTAACGGAAGATGAAAGGGACTTCAAATGGGATACCGAATGCGAGGATGCTTTCAATCGACTAAAGCAAGCACTAACAACAGCTCCTATATTAAGTTATCCTCAGACCAGTGGAAGGTTTATATTGGACACGGACGCAAGCAACACGGCCATAGGAGGCATATTATCCCAAATTCAGAATGGCCAAGAGAAAGTTATAGGATATTTCAGCAAGGTCCTGTCGAAGCCTGAGCGTAACTATTGTGTTACGAGGAGAGAACTTCTCCCCGCAGTCAAGTCCATGGAACATTTTTATAAATATTTGTACGGTCGTGAATTCCTTCTAAGAACAGATCATGCTGCTCTGAAGTGGCTTCTACAATTCAAGAATCCAGAAGGTCAGGTTGCGAGATGGATAGAAAGGCTGCAGGAATATCATTTTTCTGTGGAACACCGGGCCGGAAAGTCACATGGCAACGCTGACGCATTATCTAGGAGACCTTGTCCTTCTGACTGCAAACACTGCAGCAAAGAAGAAGAGAAGGAATTCTGTTTAAGAACAACCGTAGTGGATCTGGATTGGCTGCCAGAATCCCTGAAGCGAGACCAAGAGGGTGACACCGAACTGAAGATGTTGCTTGACTGGAAAGCAAAAGGACAGAGACCAAGATGGAAAGAAGTGAGTCACCTGAGTCCTAGGGTCAAGTCCTACTGGGCGCAGTGGGACTCCATCATTTTAGAGGATGGATTGTTGAAGAGGTCCGTCGAGAATGACGAGGGTACTGCAGCTAGGACTCAGCTGATAATTCCCCGGAGTCGGACGACAGAAGTATTGGAGAAACTTCATAATGGAACCTCCGGTGGACACTTCGGCATCAAGAAAACGTTGGAAAAGATCAGAGAACGTTTTTACTGGGTCAACTGCAAAGAAGACGTCAAGGACTGGTGTCGAAAATGTAGACTTTGTGCTTCAACGAATGGCCCAAGAGGAAAACGACGAGCGCCAATGAATCAGTATAACGTAGGCAGTCCTATGGAAAGAGTTGCTATAGACATCGCAGGCCCATTCCCAGAGACCGACGATGGGAACAAGTACATATTGGTGGCTTCGGATTACTTTACCAAATGGGTTGAAGCACATGCCATCCCAAACCAAGAGGCCTCGACAGTGGCAGACGTGCTGATAAAAGAGATGTTTAGTCGGTTTGGAGTGCCACTGGACGAAATTTCGAGTCTGGCCTATTCCAGAGCATTTGTGAAATACTCGGAGTCAAGAAGACCAGGACAACACCTCTTCACTCACAGTCAGATGGCCTAGTCGAAAGAATGAATAAAACTGTGGGAAAATATTTGGCTAAAGTGGTCTCTGACCATCAAAGAGACTGGGACCGGTACCTTCATCTGTTCACCATGGCCTACAGATCAGCCGTGCAAGAGTCTACTAGAGAGACACCAGCTTGTGTCATGTTCGGCCGGGAAATAAGATTACCCTGTGACCTAGAGTTTGGATGTAAGCCTGGAACAGAGATAGCTGGTGAGGACTACGTGAGCACATTGAGGGGCAGGCTACACTACATTCATGAGAAGGTCCGACAAAATATACAAGTAGCTAGTGACCGAATGAAGACCCGCTATGACAGCAAAGCTACAGAAGGTGGTTTCAACGCTGGAGATTTGGTCTGGCTGTACAACCCCCAGAAGAAGAGAGGATTATCACCTAAGCTACAGAGGAGTTGGGAGGGTCCATACAGAGTGGTAAAGAGGATCAATGATGTAGTGTACCGTATACAAAAACTACCAAGGGGCAAGAGGCGCGTGGTCCATGTAAATCGGTTGGCGAAATACGAGGCAGACTACGACGAACCAGACGAGACCCATCTGAGAAGGACGACCAGCCCAGAGCATGTCGAGATAAGTTTCAACCAGTTCATGGAGAACTATGGTGGAACTGGGAAGGCACGATTCGGAGTTACCACCGAGCAGCAGCAGGACCTCTTCTCTGTGCCTGGAGATTATTCCCTAGCTCATTGTGTCGCCGAAGATCTGCGTATGTCCAGGGAAATAGCATTAGTCTTCAGGAAGAAGTTTGGCCGTGTATCTGAGCTCTCCAGACAACAGCCCCATCCCGGAAAAATTCTGAGTCTCACTGACGGTCATCGTCACCTCTTCTACATGGTGACTAAGAGGTTTTCCGATCACAAGCCCAGCTATAGAAGTATGTGGAATACCCTGCTGAACCTAAGAGACGAACTCACCAGGTTGGGAGTGAAGAAGCTGGCTGTGCCTAAGTTGGGTTGTGGTCTAGACCAATTCAACTGGAGAGTCGTCCGGAACATGCTCGAGGTGCTTTTCCATAAGACAGGAATAGAGATACTCGTGTGCATTTTCAACCCGAGCGGAAACACAATGAAGGAGAAGACTGTGGATTGCTATTTCGAAAAGCAAGGGAGCTGCAGAAAGGGAGATGCCTGTAGGTTCAGACATACCAACCAAGGTGTTCGGGGACCGAACGTCTTAAGGAGGGGGCAGTGTAACGAGCGAGACCTCCCTTAGTACGCCTCTGTCGCCCTGATAGCGCTAAGTAAACAACTGATTCCCGGAAGTCTGGTGACTACGCGTACGATCGAGAATAATTCCTTTCCTTCTACGCGCGACGAGAAACTGTTACCGAAGCACGTTCTGGAAACAGTGGACAGGTATATAAGCGGAGAGCCACGACCCACGGGGAAGTTGAAAAGTTAACAGCGGGAGTCTAAATATTCGAGCGATCTGCGAAGTGAAAATAAATAGTGAATATAAATCGAAGTTAATTGCTGTACATAAATTAGTGTGTTAGTTTAGTTATTTAGTTATAATTCGTTTAGTTTGTAGTGTGTAAATAAATTAGACATTTTCGTTCAGCAGTGATTTTATTTTGAACCCCTAGAACGTAACAATACCATCGAACATGTATTTCTCATGTACAGTACAACCAGAATTATAGTACGATTATTGCTTTGATTCGTTGATTACTTTATGACTGGGTTAACCTAATCCCTAATAAAAGTACCCCGACTGCTTGTTTGAATTGCATTTTGCACGTATTTGTGAAGATGGTACGTAATGAATTTAAATTTTTTATTGTCGAGATAATTCAGTAAATTTAAAAAATGCGATTTTGGGAAAAGTGGAAGGGTTTCAAAGTTATTTCTATCGTTATAATATATTTTTATTTTTGTCACTATTTTTTCATGCTTAGTCATTTTTTGTCATAAAGTAATTAAATTATTACCTTTCCATAATCGCAAATAAATCTTAAGTAAGGCCCTTTGTTAGGGTTCTAACAGGCACAGGTCGGGGTTACTTTTATAAGGGATTTAGTTAACCCAGTCATAAAGTAATCAAGGAATCAAAGCAATAATCTTACTATAATTCTAGTTGTACTGTATATCATGCACTACCTGAGGAGAGGAATAAGAAAGGACGACCTACGAAGCACAAAGTAGACGAGGCAATGGAGGCAATTTACTCTTTTCTGAAAGAAAATTTCGACAAATGTCAATTTTCTATTAGCGAGTTGATGAACCAAATAAATGGAGATTTCGTTCCTCACATCAGAACGGTTATAAAACATTTGCAAGAGAAGTATGGAGACGACATTCTCATAATCGAAAAACAAGGACGTGACTGCGTGGTGTGCTTTCGAAATACCGGTTTCAAAATACTCTCAGAGAAATGGGGTTGTTGACAGACTAATTACGGGCTTGAACCAATTTGCACCAGAGCCGCACCCGCTGCACCTGAACTGTTAAAACTCATTTCGTGCAAATGTAAAGGAAAGTGTGGGGCTGCTTGTGGGTTCAGGAAAGCAGGGATTAGTTGCTTCGTTATTTGGCTGCACTGTAGTGGACAGACATGCAACATTATCGCCAGAGTCGAGATTTTAATCAACGACGATCATGATGATGGTGATTATAATTTTTCAACCGTCACAGCATCATTTTCTGCGATTGAATAGTTTTCACGGCTCGAAGAGTCTACCAAGAAAAAACTTCTACAGCCAGGACCATCAAAACAACGAAAAATATGTGACCACCTGTAATTATTATTTTTTGCTGCATAAAAATTTCATGTGTTTGGCTAGTTTAATAATTTATTTTTTATTTCAATAATTTACTAAACAACCATTCATCCATTTTGACGGGTGGATACAACCATGCGAGCGGCTAAATCAAAACCTGGCACAGTCTTACTGACTTTGCGCCACGCTAGAGGTAGTACTTTTTCGCGAAAATAAAAAATGAAAAAACGAATTTGTAGGTCTAAACACGCTCTACAAGTTTCATACTGGACATTTTTCGATATCTTTCACGAGAAAAAAGGAAGTAGCGAAAAACAATTTTTTCTCCTCAAATTTGTGTTTTTTTTTTCGATATCTCGATAACGATGATCGATACGTGAAAAATGTATAAGACCGTACAAAGAGCAACAAAAAAGTATTGTATAAATATTTTCGTATCTCAACGGGGAACTGAGTTATGATGAAAAAACTGAATTTAACCCATTTTTCAACATGCGGCGGAAAACGCACAAGGTTATTTTGGTCGGCAATTTGAACTTAAGCTTTTTTAGCCGCACCCCACGTAATATCTAAAATTTGGCTTTCTCAGTTCATTTTCATTTCCAAATGTATATAATGACTGGACTATTTGTGAATAACATATTACAGGTTTCTGTATATTTTTAATATACTTATTTAAAGATTTATTTTATAATAAAACTTACTTGTTTAATGTCACATATAACTTATAAATAATTACGTTTAATTAAGAACTATTTACACTTGGTGCAAATTTATAACAAACACTTTTTACATATGATAACCTTTCAATACTTGATATTGCTCAATTTTATTATTCACATATTCTTGTTTACATTTGACAGCTCGGCGTATTATTTTTTATATAAATTTGCTGAATTTATTTTAATATACACCTTACTTTTAAAATGTAATAAAACATTTGGAAAATGATAAATATTGGGATGCGAGTGATAAAAACTTTTATTAAATTTATTTATTACTAGCTGACCCGGCGGACTTCGTACCGCTTAAAACTGATATCTTTTTTTGTTTTTTTCAAATTTTTACGATTTTATTTTGTTTTCAATTATTTTTTTTTATTTTATCGTTTTTATCATATTTTCTCGTAAGTTATCAGGTGTATACTATTTTTTTATTATATTTTGTAATTTATCGATTTAAAAATATATTAGGTAGGTAGCAACTGCGACACCCTACGTCATAGGTAGGTATTATTTAATTTAGCAAGAATTTGTTGAAATATGTGAGATATAAACTGCGCCACCTTCCGGTGGCCTCGTAAACTTTAAATAAGAGTTGCTCATTTAAATATATGTGATATTAACTGCTCCACCTTACGGTGGCGCCATAGTACTTTATTTAGTCGTAATTGCTAGTTTAAATATATAAGATATGAATTGCGCCACCTTACTGTAGCCTACTCAGGGTTGGAACTTCATTACTGAACCGCTAGATGGCGTTGAAAAAGCTAGTTTTTTGAGATATTTTGACAATTTTTTTTAGTTTTCGTAAAAAATAAATATTTTTTTAATAAAAAGTATCCTATGTTACTTCTAATACCTCCAAGAATATGTGTACAAAGTTTCATGATGATCGGTTGAGTAGTTTTCGCGTGAAAGCGTAACAAACAAACTTACATTCACATTTGTAATATTAGTAGGGATAGGGATTTATAAAATGAGTCACAATTACTTGTGGTCCGACTTAAGGATGGCGTAGCACTTGCCCAAACACTGGGCGGAAATGGAACACTTATACAATCAACTTTTCATCGGTTGGAACCTTGATCATGAGGTACCTAAAAGGTGAAAGAATCACCAAGTTTGCAAAGATTTAAAAATTGCAACCGTAAAAAATATTTAAGGTCTCTTCCAATTTCACTTTTACTGTTTTTATATTCCCTAACCAATCCAAGGCATTGAATTTTTCTGTACCAGGCTTGAATCTGCATCTTATTAAATTAATTTAAGGCCACATTTGTTTTACAGTGATGGGAATTCCTATCTCAAAATAAATTACAGCACATTCTTTCTTTAAAATTTTGAACATATCATAATTTAGGTATAAAATATTTGTCTGTTTGTTTACATAAATTTTTTTATATTTAATTGTTAATTAAGGATGTTATTCTTCATCCAAAAACGAAAATTTTAAGCGTTTGTGGACCCTTTTAAATTGATTACATAGATTCTATAAAATTATCGTTTTTTAGCTCGAGCTCGGTCCTTATATTAGCAGTAGCTGATTTGAAAAAAAAATTATTTTTCAAAAATCTTTTGCTGTACTGGCAGCACTAATTGAGCACTAAATAGTGACGTCTTTTAATTCCATTACTTTTGAGATATAATACGAGTGATTCTGCCGACTTGACCTTTCTAGCTTTACAGACGTGTAAGTATTGATGAGTTAAGGTAGTGTGGCCAATTCTAAGTCTATTTATTTTGACTTCTTCTATTTGACGGAAAATTTAACAATTGTGAAATGATTTCTAAGTATTTGTTTTTTAATAGAATTTAACTTGTAGAAATTTTTGGCCATTTGGATAAAGATAAATTAATATTAGGGATTTTTATAACTAAAGGGTCAGAAACTCTAATGATTGGTAAGGTATTTTGGAAATCCAATATTTCATGGGTTGACTGTTTTAGTCTTTCATGAAAAGGAAGATTTTTCTTGCTATAATTTATTGCAGAGCGGATGGTTTAGTGGGAAAAGCTACAGGATACACTGGGTTATCTTTGTTTGCTGCTACTCTAGCTGCATAGTTTAAGGAAAGTTGCATCCTTCTTAAGTCGAGTGGCATTACGTTTGAAAGAAACTGGAGGCTTCGAAAAGGACTGGTTCTAAACGATCCTAGAATAATTCTTAGGCATGTATATTGAATTGAGTCTTATTTTGACAATAAAGTTTTATTTGTGCCTCCGTAGCAAATTGATCCGTAGTCCAACTTGCTCCTAATTAATGCTTGGTAGATGTGCAGTAGGTTTTGGGTACCTGCTCCCCACGAGTGATGGGCTAAAATTTTTAGTAAATTTATCGTTGTTGACAGGTATGTATTAAATTATCTATATGTAGGTACCATTTAGGTTTAGGTTTGTAATCAAAAGTCATTCCTAGGAAAGTTACCGAATCCACTTGTGTAAGTTCATTATTTTGTTCATGTAAAGTTTCGTAAGAGGAGCTAAAAGATTATTTTTTTCCAGGTGCCATGTTAGTCTGTTGTTTAGAATTCGTTCAAGGACTTTGCATTTGTTACAAGTTAAGAAAATTGGATGTGATGATAATGGATCGATTTTAGATTTGTTAGGTTTGATTATAGGAGTAATATAGGCTTGCAACCAGAGAGAAGGAAATTTGTAAGAAGAGAAAGTAAAGTTAAATATATCCAGAAGTATTGATTTTTCTTTATGAGGAAGTTTCTAAAGAAAAATAAGAGGCATATCGTCTGGGCCTGAAGCAGTGTTTTTTGAACAGCTTAATGAACTTTCTAGCTCCTCGAAGTTTAACGGTAAGTTCAAATTGTTTTCTTTGCTTTGGTCATCCACTATAATTCTTGTTTTTCAGCTTGTTTTTGAGGTTTACAAAAGTCGATTTGTAGTTATTATCACTAGAGTTTTCTTGATAAATATTAGCGAATATTTCTGGGATTTTTTCCGCGTCTGATGTTAATCTATTTTGATATGTTAGGGTGTCTATCTGTTGAAAAACTTTTGAGCCTTTTATTTTGCTTACTTTATTGAGGAAATATATTGGGACCATGTTTCTTTTTTGCTTTTTTTGATTAGAAATCGAGATTTGGCTCTAAGTTTTTTAAATTGTATTAATAGTAATAATTTTTCATTTTTGTCGGTTTTGGTGGAGCCTCATGCTACATTATGGGAGTTTGTGTCCCCTATAATAATTTTTGGAAAGGGGATTTGGTTTACCAGGTCTTCGAAATTTTTTATGTCTAATTCTGTAGGATGTGGGAAATACACATTACATATATTCATCGTTTTTTGATGTCCTATTGTAACAGCAACTGCTTCTAAATTTATATTTAAATTGATTTCTTTAACTTCTATATTATTTTTAGTAAAAATTGCTACGCTGCGACTGGAACTATAAGTTCTGTTTTTAAAATAACCTTGATAATTTTTAGGCTTTGGATATATCATTTTTAAAATGGTTTTCTTGGAGACACATCAGAGTTGGATTATGATCTTTAATGAGTAAATTTAACATTTTAGAATAAGCAAAATACCCATTTAAGTTCCACTGTAGGATAAAACTACTTGACATCTATACATATAATAAAACTGTAGAAATGTACATTAAAGATATTTAAAAAATAATTATCGGGAGATGTTACTTCATCGATATAGAACCCAAAAATATGATTAGATTTTGTTTGTCTGTCTGTATGTTTGTGCGGGGATCACATGAAACTACTGATCCGATTTGAATGCGGTTTTCACGGATGTATCTGTCTTTTTTTAACTTAACATCTGGTGTATAAAAATTTCTCCCCTCACGCTTTTAACGGGTTGGTGGAGAAATTTTATACAACAATCAACACGCCACGCGAACAACGTCGCGGGTCAGCTAGTATTATATACAATTATTGCTGTGAACGTGAGATGGAAATATCACTATCTTTATTAAACGTTGATATATCAGAGTTCAGTTTCTTTTTAATTTTTGTAATTTTATATTTAAGGCTTTGTGTAAGGCGTATTGTGTCTGTATATATATAGAGTTTAGCATTTCAGTAACTGCGGGAACGTCAGAGGTGTATTCTTTGGCTACTAATTCTGGATATTTTGAATTTGATGCATTTTTAATAGGATCGCAGCTAGAGTTGTTAGCGTTTCGAACTTGTTAATTGTCCTTAATTGAGTTTTAAGGGTTTTGTTGAGTGACTTGAGAATTTTGTTCGGCATTTTAAGGAATTGCTTGTTGGTTGTTTTGAGGAGAAGAGGAAGTATGTGGTGACTTAGGGGGATCAGAGGGAGAATGTATGACTACCTGACTCGGTGAACGGGTTATAATTAGGTTTTGATTTGGGGTGGTTTGGGTGAGTTGCGGGCTGTTGTGTTGATAGGCCAATGTTGAAGAATGGGGACAGTTTGGGTCAGAGTGACCCACTATATGGCATTTTTGACAGTTAAGTTCCTCAATTGATGAGTAAATCCTATATGATGTGCTATCATATGATATTACTATTGAGTCTGGAAACGATAAGCTTTTGAGTGGAGAAATATATATTTGTCGCCTGAAGCTAAGAATGTGATTATAGTCAGGTTCTAGCATGCCGACACGAGGAAATGTCATATTGGAGACACAATGGATTCCAAGTGCTTTTAATTCTTGTTCTATTATGTTGTTAGAAATAGTTGGACATATATTTGAAATAAGTAGTCGTAGAGATGTCTATTATAATCAAAATGTGGTTTTCTTACTCAATATCGGTTCCTCGCACAATTTATCACTTTTTTTGAATTCACGAGTTGCTACTGGTAAGATAATTAGTAATTTGTACTGGTTTTGATTTTATAAAATAAAAAAGAGAACTAGTCCGATAAGATAAGGGACCTGCTTTTGGCACGTCTTTACACTTTGACTACTAGAACTCGAATAATAATTTTTTTTGTAATAATTTATTTTACTAAATTGTGATTCATTCCATTTTATTGGTATTACAAATATATACAAATATTTTTACATGTATTTTTGGAGAAAATGAACAGCTAGGTATTTGTGCTGCTACACAGGCACACGTTTTACGTGAACAAACTGTGCACGTGCAATTTGGAACCAATTCTCCTATTGGTAGTAATAAAATTTGTAGTTTTGAGGTAGTAACATATAGTCTTCATCCACAAATTCAACCTCTACCGGATTAAGAACGTTTATGTTTTCTTTTAAGCAATAAACTAGATTGAAGACTACACAAAAATTTTGCAATATATGCAGTTTAAAGCCTTCTTTAAATGCGGATAAGGCCATACTCATATCTCATTAAAGTTTTGTCAATCAGAATTGTGTTTAAATACGTTAACTAGATATTGTTCTGCATTAAATTTGAGCTTATTGTTCCGATTTTGCCATTAGCTTTAAAAATAAGGTATCCATGGATTTAGCAGAACTTTCAAAAATTATATGTCTATAGTTTTTATAGTCTCTTCACATATGGCACAGGAGCCTCTTTACTGCGCGAGCAAGGGCGTAGGAACCAAGAGTCCTGGTACTGAGCGCGTGCTAAAAATCGATTATTTTTTGGCAACTAATCATTCAAAAGGGTTGGTACATAAACACTTAAAATTTTCGGAAAAATATTTAATAACATTTACGTATTCATGTTCTTTCAAATAAGCCCTTAGACACCCTTTTAGTCCCACTGTAAGTCGAATTATATGGTGACCAAGTTAGAAGTGTAGTTATTTGCAACAATATTGCACTTAATGTACAATATCTCTGGTTGTTTGATTTTAATTTACTTTGTTGATTTCTTAATTTTTTTTTAGCGTTTCAGCCATTTATGATAATTTTTATGCATACGAATACTGTGCTAATAAGCCGCACAGTAAAAATTGTTTTATTGAAAATATTAACATTAATATCTAATAATTTTATATAAAAACAGCAGAAACAATCAAATATTTTCTGAAATCGCTTGAAAATGTCTAGTTTCTCGGATCAAATTCGAGCCGCAAAATACACTATTTCCGTATTTTAGTCCGTTGCTGGGCAACGAACTTTTCCGTACTCCGTACTGTACGGGAATATTTTTTCCGTACTGTACGGGAATAATCCACAAAACTTTTATATGCAAATTCATATTTTGCCTTGGATTTATTTGGCAATAAAATTAAAACCACATTAGTAGCAGTGTTTAGTAAGTAACTCTGGAGGCGTTTTGCACCTCTGTCAATCATCGTGACTGTCCATTTTAAATACAATTTAAAATATTTTTTGTACTAATTGCTGTTAAATTCGTATTTTACAGTTATCGCCGGAGTGCGTAAAAGTTCATTTTACGCACTCGTGCTTTTTACTTTACCGTAATTTGTTTTAAACAGTTTGCAACAAAAGTGACAAACTCACTTAGGTTATGTTAAACCAAGGTTAATGTATCATCATCCTAAACTGCTAATTTCTTTGGTTTTTAATGCTCGCTCACCCTTTTTATATAAGCAATTAATTTGATATATTTGGATATGTCTATGTTTTTATATGTTAATAAACATAATTTGAGCATTGAATAAATGCTCCAGAGAGAGCTTAGGTATACTATTTGCTAGTAAACAAAATACGCTAGCATAACATTTTCATACATATTTTTGACTTTTTGATCCATAATCCAATCCAAAAAAAAATTATAAGTTTTTTCATAACGGTCTCGACGTTTTTGAGGAAGCAAACTATTAATTGCTTGTTCTGCTTTTTTGTTAGTTTTAATAACTTTGCTTTCACCCTCAATCATTTTGATAAATTTAATATTTTTTTAGAATTTGTGAAAAATGTCAAATAATTTAAATTTGATATTTGTATATCATGTTATTGTCACCAACTGGTAATAGAATAGTTATTTATAAAACAGTTCGTGAAGTATGCTTTTTGCGCACGCACGCGATGTTTAGATATAGCGTAAGTGTGCAAAAAGCACTTCACGCACAGTTTCATACAATATTTTATCTACGACAAACAAATAAAAAATAATTACAAATTCAAATTTGAAAATTTAAACTACAAAACTGTCAGAATAACTTTTGTTGAAATTTAATGCTCTCATAGCAACACCATGACAACGCGAATGCTAAGGATATTTGATTATATGAAGGTGTGTCAAAAACAGTGCGAAAAAGTAAATCCCATTTAAAATACATTGTTACTTCACGCACACTTTTAATCCTTCACGCACTGCTGTCTATAATGACAGTTTTCACGAACTAAAAATTGATACATAATATGAGGTAGAGTAGATAAAAATAATTATAAAATTTATATTTTATTTTATTTTAATTTTAAATTAATCGTTACAAAAAACATTGTAGGTAGGTACCTAACTTTTTTGGGAAGGTATTTTTCGCATTCGCACTAAATGCAGCACTTCCTTCGGTCTTGATGCTAATAAAGTACTCATGTGAAAAATTCTACTTCCCAAACATGTTCGGTAAATAACTAAAAAGCAATATGTAACTAATAGACTGAGATCCCGGGGCCGCCAGACCTTATTTTCTAACTCTCAAAATTATGAGAAATGTGTGGGGTAATGTATGCTTAAGCACCTATGCATACCCGCTAACTTGATCAGCCGGCCCTTTTACAGGTAACAGGTAAGAAAGGTACATAAAAATAAAGCTTACTTTCCCTAAATTGTAACAGCTGGTTTTTAGATATGTTTTACAAAATATTGTAAGAAATCATAATCCAATATTGCCAGACACCTCCTGTGGGCGGTAACTCCCGCCAGACGCTTTAAATTTGCATAAAAAATTATTGTATCTTTCTTATTTTCTAACTTCTAATTTTTATATATGATGTTTATGGGAGTATTTTAATACCTTTTGTATGCAGCCAGACCAACCCCATGGGCCAATCACCCCCCCCCCCCAGACGCATTAAAGTTATCCTGTAAGTGTAAGCGCGACAGCATTATCTATGCGCTTTTCACTTTCAAACTCATGGACTATTTTGTTTATACGCATGCGCGTGGCATCTGCTTATATTTAAGTTTTATGTTATTTTTATAATAAATGTCAGTAAAATATGGCTGAATTATTAAAATGTGTTTTTTGTGATGGAACTGATGAAAGTTTAATATTGTTTACTAAAGAAACATTGAAAACGTGTAAACAAATTTTAAAGTGTAGGAAGGAACATTACCTCAAGTACAAAGATGTTATTTTGCCAGATGAATTATTTGAAAGTGGTTATCACAGACATTGTTACATATCATTCACTGGCTTAATGAAAAAATATTATGTGTTAAAATCCACAACTACAGCAGAATCTAATACTTTAAAAGACAAGTCGTCAAATGTTGCGGAGAATGTATGTACAACATCTTCATCGAAGCCAAATTTAGCTAGGCATTGTAGTAAATCACAACCATCTTCTCCACAACCTTCGACTTTATCATCCAGAATTGAGCCAGCTATTAAATGCGATTTAGAAGAATCAGTTGCATTAACTATCAATGACGAAAATTTACTGTCAGATGATGTAAATCCATTCTCTGAAAGTGATGTTTCGATTGAATGTGATGCAAATATTGATAAAAAAAATGCCATCTGTATTATTTGTGATCAAAAGACTAAAAAACATCAATCAAAAAGACAATCATTATTTTCCTCGGACAAAAATAATTTTTTAGATAAAATAAAAAAAGAAACTGAAAATTCAAATGAGTTAATTAACAAATTAAACAATTCTTCACATTCAAAAGTTTTTTATCATAATGTTTGTAAATTGGATTTTTTTTTATAAAATGTCACTTAATAAAGAAACGACCAAAAGTTCTTGACATGGTGTTCGCGAGCATCATAAAATTGTTTTCGATGATATCTGTGCTTTTATAAGAGAAAATGTTATTGAAAAAGGACGATGTTAATTTTTGACTTATCTTCATCAATATTACTTACATATGCTCGAAGAAAGTGATGAAGAAAATTATGCAGAAAAGACAGAAAATTTTACACCCCATTTTTTAGAAATAAAAATTATGAAAGTATTCGATCAAGAAATACAAATTTTTTCCCTGAAAAATAAAAAACTACTGGCTCCCTAACATTTAATAAATATTGATGAACAATCAGTTGAACATTTAAAAGATAAAGACATTCTATTAAAAGCTGCTTTACTCCTACGAAAATCAGTTCTGAAAATTGAGAAAAAAAAATTACCCAAAAAGGAAGGAGAAGCATCAGTGCCAGAATATTTGTTAGAATTTTATTCGACATAAATAGCAGGAAATAATCAAAAACAAAAAAAAAGTGTGAGGTGTCAAGGGACACCCGGATGGAACGAAGTTCCTTTCGATTAATTAGTGAAGGAATTAGTAATTTGTAAACACAGCAGAGTGTTTATACATACATAAGCATTTATTATTGTCTGTATAAAATCTCTACTTACCTAACAGTTCGTTTCTTTTAACAAAAGTGTCCATTTATACAATACCAGAGTTTTATCTAACACATCTTTTTAGAATTACTTTTTATAATTTAAAAAAGGAATTAACAATTCAATACAAAATTTTACAATTAAAATATTTGACAGTAACTGACAGTTAAGGTAATTTGACGTAGGTACCTAAATAGTCAAGTTACGAACTATTTTTAAAATGTTTATGAATTTATTAATTTATAAAAACAGGATGAAATAAAATGTAATACTATTATAGTTAATTATTATTTTTTCTACAGTATTTTCTTTTAAATGTACATTTTCTTTTAATTTAAAATAGTGTCTTTTTAATTGTAATATATCTATTTATGAGAGAGAGGCAGAGAGAGTTATTTATTTTTTGGTCTGTGAGAGAGAGAAACATGCGTGTGTCGTGTCATAGTGTCGTGACAACTTTTGGTATGAATTTTTTTTGGCTAGCTCCTAGCGTCAGTCATAACTGTTTGTAACGCGCGAAAGGGAACTTCGTTCCAATAAAATATAATACTATTATACGTAATTTTTTTTTCTACAGTATTTTCTTTTTAATGTACATTTTCTTTTAATTTAAAATAGTGTCTTTTTAATTATAATATATCTATCTATGAGAGAGAGGGAGAGAGAGTTATTTATTTTTTGGTCTGTGAGAGAGAAAAACATGCGTGTGTCGTGTCGTGACAACTTTTGGTATGAATTTTTTTTGGCTAGCTCCTAGCGTCAGTCGTAACTGTTCGTAACGCCCGAAAGGGAACTTCGTTCCAAAGATCCTAAATGTGCTCGTCAGGTTCAATCTTTTTGTGAAGATGTTGTATACAGTGTACATAACGGGCGGGTCAAAATGTCAAAATATATAATGCTTGGAATATTTTTAAAGAGCTTGACCAGCAGTCGAAAAATTGTTGATATTTATCCACAGATATGGACACTGTGCTAGCTATCCAGGAATTGAAGAGCTAGAAACAGAAGCTACGTACACTTCAGTTGAAAAATCAAGTTTGTGCCCTGAAACAATTAAAAAATCTCCACATCTCTGCACCGGTGTCGCCTACGATAGTTTTGATCGGTTCGTAGAAACAAAAAGTGGCAAGGATACGCTGCATGATACTGTCGGGATTATATACCAAAATTTTGTTTTGGATATTCCCGATGAATCTGACTTATTAGACGTATCTTCTGTCAATGCTGAAGAAAACTTGAACTCGAAGAAAAGGAGGCGTAGAACTTTTGAGGCTGTATCTTTAGAGGAAGTTTCATATCCAAAAAAACCAAAGATGACAGATGTTCTGGAGTTATCAGTCCATAAAGCTAAATATTTACAACCTGTTAATTTACCTTATATAATGCAATTGATACAATTTGGATGGTTAGCCATGATGTACGGTCACCAAATATTCCAATGTGGATTGGCTACAATAGTCTAATAAGTGATAATAGTGATAAAAATAATAATAATCCAAGACAATTAATTTCTTATCTAACTCCCATCAATTCATCGCCTACTAACATAGCTGTTGTTTTGAAGACCATGAAACAAAGTAAACAAATTTGTAAAGAATTGAAACAATCTGCCATTCAAGTTACTTACGATCTTGCAATAGCAAAAGTAGCCATGCAAATTCAAGCTACCGAAGCTCCAACGTTTGATAATTTATTTATACATTTAGGGCCTTTTCACATCATGATGGCTTACTTTAAAGCTATAGGCAAGGTTATAATTGATTGTGGCTTATCCAATATCATGGTATACAGTAGTTTACTATCATCGGGCTCATTAAATGCATTTCTCGAAGGAAAACACTTCAACAGATGTAAGAGACTACATCCTCTTATGTCACTGGGAATAGAAATTTTACATTTCAAGTCATTTTTGATTAAAAAAAATACAGTGGTCACAGATTTAATGATAGAAGAAATTACACGTCTTCAGAAATGTTCACTATCAACATTTAAAATAGAACTTGAAGAACTTGATGAATTATTAAAAGACTATAATAATTACAAGCAACAAACTCTCAACGGCGAGTTTGGTAAAACACCGAAATTTTATTTATGGTACGTCAATCTTGTTCATTATTATTTAACTTTATCAAGAAGCATCCGTACAGGAGATTTCGATTTATTTAAATCTGTATTGCCAAAAATCACGAATATATTTTTTATGTGTTATCAGCCAAATTATGCTCGCTAGACAGTTAAGTACTGTGCTAATTTACTAAACGTCACCGAAACTCATCCAGGGTTATTTGAGGAATTTTAACAAGGTTGTTTTGGCATTCAGCGAACAAGTAAATCATTTTCACAACAGCCAATTGACTTGGTTCTGGAGCAGACCATAAACGCAGATGCTGCCAATAGACTTAGGCCGATCGCATACTTACAAGACATATGTTTGCAACATGTCTGCGACATGTCGCTTCAACACAGTTGAGCACCAATATAGGAAACAAAATTCCGTAGTTTGCACATCAGTCTACATTATGTCGTCTGATGATGATGTGGCAATATTATCGGTTCTAATATTGCGAAGGCGAAAGAAGAAAAATACTCGAAACTATTGGGTTCATCCATGTAATCTTCATCGCAGTATATTTATTTTCAACGATTTGCACAAATTTTACATTAAATGTTGGATTATCTTCCATTATTGAACCATACACGTGCATTCGGAAGCAGCTGTCGGACACAAATGACGCTTGAAATTGGAGCAAGCAGTGTCGTATAAAAGTTGTTTTCGACAAGTCTCATCCTGTCCGCGACATTTCTGTTTGGTTTACGACTCGCCATAAGAACCGCTGTGTTGGTAATGAAACGACATGTCAGCGACATGTCGCAGACAAGTTGCGAACACATGTCTTGTAAGTATGCGATCGGCCTTACAGGTAATGAGCGTTAAGAATCGTAATAATTTAAATTAATCAATAAATTAGCTAATAAATTCTTTAATTACTATTTTTAATTGTTCATACAGAATCTTAAATTTACTGAAAAATAATTTTAAAATATTGACGAATAAAAATGAACATAAGATTTTTAACATTTCCAAATTTTTTTATTTTCACGAATAATACAATTTACAAATTCCATCTCAGCACGCCAGCGATGGGCTCGAAGCCATGATTTCAGATCAACCATAATCAGTAACGTTTAAGCACAATTAGGTTTGCAAAAAAACAGGATGTTTCAGCTGAATTAAGTAGTCATAATATCAAAAATAATGTGAACCAGTTACAAAAATTTATCGACACCTTTGATCTGTTTATGAACCCATTCGACGCAGAAATACCTAAAGATCTGTTGATTAATATTTCGTCCGGCAAAGCAGCTTCAGAACCAGTGGAAAAATTTCTACTTAACATTAAGGAAAATGGAGATGCCAGGCGTAAAACTTTTATCACCGAATGTGAAGCTGACATAAGCAGATTTAAGAAGAGCATAAAAAGAATAGCATTAGAAAACTTTTCTGTTGATTATCCCAAAAAACAAAATGAAAATAGGTGGTAAAGTACAAGAAGTACGCTTTCAAAGAGATCTATTTGGTCGTATGCTTGGGATATCAATTGATCATAAAGTCGATGTTGCAAAAATTTTATCGCATCCTATAACTCCAATGCCTTTATCAATGTGTCATTTTGATGGTGCAATTTGTAAAACCCAAAAATCTGTTTTGATGAAATGCGTAGAGAAGGATATTAAACACCAAGAACCATCATGCATAGATGTTTTAGTAATTGATGGTATTTCTTACTTTACACAATAAAAAATGTACCTAACACTTTTGGAGGTATTTCAAAAAAATTTTTGCGAATGGTAACACAAGTAAATTCAAAGCGATTCGACGTTATTTTCGACCAATATTTTACACCATCAATAAAAAATTACGAAAGATCTTTACGGCAAAAGTGTACGCAACTAGATTTTACCATAAGTAGATCAAGTTCGACCTTCAGACTTTGGAAAAGAATTGAAAAATTCAAGGTTCAAACAAGCGCTTGTTGACTTTTTTACTTCACACTGGGCATCTGATGAGATGGTATCGTTAATTGGCAACAAACAAATTAATTTGAATTGTAAAGAATGCTATTCTTTTATCGTTCAATATAATAAAATTGTGTGTAATATCGATGAAAAACTGTCATGCCCTGAACATGAAGAAGCAGACACAAAAATTCTTTATCACGTCTGTAATATTGATGATCAGGCAAACATTGTAATCAAATGCTCTGATACTGATGTTGCAGCGATAATGCTGGGTAAAATGCATGATTTAAAAAATGAAAATTCACGTGTTTGGATATTTACAGGCACTGGAAATAACCAGAGATATGTCGACTTGTCCAAGATATATGACCAATTGGGACAGACTTTGTGTAGAAGCTTACCAGGATTTCATGCTATCACTGGATGCGATTATACCTAATCCTGCATTTTTTAAAAAAGGGTAACAAAAACCTTTCAATATTAAAAAAAAAAATGTTAAATACCAAGAAGCGTTTCTAAAATTCGGCGAGCTGGACTTATTTTATGATAACGAAGCAGAACAAAAAATATTTGACATCATACAAAAATTCATCTGTGATGTATACAATGTTCCGGGAATACTAGATGTGGATACTGCCAGGCTTCAACTTTTCGTAAATACCTACACGGTTTCAGACGTCAATGAAGAATTTAACCGTAAAAAAATTAAAAGTTTTGATGCAAGTAATTTACCACCATGTAAGGCAGAGCTACTGCAACAATTTCGTCGAGCAAATTACATTGCTAGCGTCTGGAACAACGCTCATATGAAACTCCCCAGCATTGTCACTCCTGAGAATTGCGGATGGACATTGGAAGACAATCAGTATCAGTTTCATTGGTTTGATGGAGATCAGTTGCCGAGCTTTGTCAGTGAATCGTTGCATACTGAAGAAGGTATTATATTTTCATTTTAAATCATTTTTATACAATCGTAACTACTCAAATCTTAATGAATTTATTTGTTTTTACAGACGATTTAATTAACGATACGGATAACGATGATGATAACGCCGACTGCAATACACAATTCAACGACTGGCATAATGATGAGGACGAAAATTCAAACGATGCTGAATCCGAATATTAAAATAATAAGAGAACATTAAAATAAAAATAAAAAGTACTCTAAAATAAAATATGGCCCGGCTTTGCACGGGCATTAAAGAAAAATAACAATAAATTAACATTAAATTTATTGGGCCAACGCTCTCTGTAAATATATATATATATATATATATATATACACAGTGAGGTAAATAGTGGGTATTTAGCAAAAATTAGGCAAAGTGTACTCTTTAAGATTTAATAGGTACTTCAATATTTCGTTAAAAATATTTTAACATCTTCAGGAAGTTACTACAATGTTACAATTCGATTAAAATAATAACTAGTTATGTTCATATAATTTTTTTACTTACTCTTGTGAGGATGAAGCCAACGATGGAATTAGGTATAATGCAAATAAAATATTTAAAACAATCACTATTATTATTATTATTATACCTAATTCCATCGTTGGCTTCATCCTCACAAGAGTAAATAAAAAAATTATATGAACATAACTAGTTATTATTTTAATCGAATTGTAACATTGTAGTAACTTCCTGAAGATGTTAAAATATTTTTAACGAAATATTGAAGTACCTATTAAATCTTAAAGAGTACACTTTGCCTAATTTTTGCTAAATACCCACTATTTACCTCACTGTGTCTTAAATAATCAGCAAACGACTAAGAAGTACTTATATATATATATATATATATATATATATATATATATATATATATATATAATATATGAACAGTAGTGGTGTTCCGGGTTTCAATCCGTTGGTTGTTTGTGTCTTCACGACGTTTCGCCAACATCTCAGCTGGCATTTTCAAGTGATGCTTCCTTTGCGGCTGCTAAACTTGGAGTATATATATATATATATATATAAACAAAGTGCCAAGAAAATGCGTATTAATATAAACAAAAGGGGAAAATTATTGGGCATGTACGCAAAAAGGATCAATAAGGCCACGAGTAGGAATGGTAACCGCAGACAAAATGGCGATAGGACTCCTGTGTGAGCTTTCGTTGTTTTTGTGTTTTTATGTTTCTTTACACATGTTTCCCCAACATCCTTTGCTCCCAAGTACCCAACACTTTTGCTAGCCAAGTGCAATACCCTACTTGGTTATGCCGCACTGATGACAGCTAATGAGCCAGAAACATGCATGTCTGCGGTTACCATTCCTACTCGTGGCCTTATTGATCCTTTTTGCGTACATGCCCAATAATTTTCCCATTTTGTTTATATATATATATATATATATATATATATATATATATATATATATAGTTTAAAGTTTATTGGGTTTGCAGCAATATGAAAGGTGTACTCTTTTAAATATTTATTCCAAGCTTTCGGCTATATTTATAGCCATCATCAGGGATCTACAATAATTATAAACTAAGTGTAAAAATATAAATAGAATGAATAATATAACTTACAACTTAATGAGATTATTTCATAAACGATGTTGTATAATATATATGTAAGTTTAAATTTAAATTCTCAGCCACTAACAATATTGATTTAAATCAAATTAGTAATTAGGTATATGTTATAACGTTGGACCATAAAATTATCTTAGTTAAGCAAAATTTGATTAATTTTATGAAAGATGACAATCCCACAAGAAAATGTCAATATACAATTTCAATCAATATAAAATCAATGGTTGTGGTCGAAAGTCATGAAAGTTCAGAATATACAATAAAACATGCTTAAAATAATAAGTTAATTAGTAATTTCCAAATATAAAATACATCAAATTGCATGCTTTTTATCTAAAAATAGGAGATAAGAAAACATTTCATTCAGGTGACCTATATCTGATCTATGATTCATTGATTCAGGTTGCCTATTAATAAAAACCATCTCCATGAAAAGCCTTCTAGAATTATTATTTTCCTTACACAAGATGCCAACATTATTATAATCTATACGATGATCTTTTGAGAAGACATGTTCACCTAAGGCGCTACGTTCGGGATGTAGTCTGCAATCAGATTTGTGTGAAGTGAGACGATCTTTAAGTCGACGCGATGTTTGACCAATATAAGTTAAATTACAGTCTTTACAAGGCAGACTATAGACAACATTTGTCATAGATAAAATTGGAGTTTTGTCTTTTAATTTTGTAAAGATTCCATTTATAGTGAATACTGTTTTATACGCTACTTTTGTATGTTCAATAGGTAGTAAAACACGGGCCAATTTAGGTGTGAGGTCTCTAATATATGGTAAAGAAATATATAATGTAACATCATTTGAGGAATTTATCTGGGTATTATTATTATTATTATTATTATTATTATGTGTATTTATTGAAGAAGTAGACATTGTATTAAATAGAATTTTTTTTAACAATGACGCAGGATAACCATTTTCAATAAAGAGTTTTAATAATATTTTCAGGTTTTTGTTATGAAAAGAAATATCACTAAGTTTTAGAACACGAATTTTCATTTCTTTGATTAAATTAATTTTCATTGAATGTTTGTGGTAGGAATTATAATGTAGGTACCTTCCAGAACTGAATGGTTTCATATACCAATCAACTAATAACATATTATTATTTCTAATTATTCGAGTATCAAGAAAAGGTACAGAGTTATATGAATCTTCTTTTTGTAAAGTGAACTGGATATAGTCATTAAAATTATTAAAATAATATAAAACATTGTCCAATTCAATGGTAGGGAGGCTTATTAGTATGTCGTCAACATATTTTTTAATAAAGAATAACTCAAAAGGTAACACTTGGATCACAAAATCTAAAATGTAATTCATTACATAATCTGCGAGGATGGGTGAAATCTTATTACCCATAGGGGTACCAAATGTTTGTTTATAAACTTTATTTTTTAAAACGAAATAATTGTTATTAAATACGAATATTAATAATTCAAAGAAAGTTGATTTGGATATTTGACAATGTTCAGCAATTAGGTGCCATTTTCTATCTATAGCTTTTAAACAAATATCTAAATAAACATTGCTGAATAAAGAAATGACATCTAAGCTAGCAATTTCGAAACCAGTAGGTAATTGAAGTTTATTAAATAAAGTATTAACTTGAAATGAATCAATTATGTGATAATTATTATCTAATTCATAAGAATTAGTTAAGATTTCAGTAAGAAAATTGGCTATAGGTTCTGTGGGAGTACCTAAAGATGCTAGAATAGGTCTCATAGTTAATGGATTTTTATGTATTTTTGGTAATGCATAGTATTTACCAGAAACGCCCTTATAGCCAGATAGTTTCTTTTTTTCTAATTCAGAAATCTTATGTTTTTTAAAAAGTGTTTTAATTAGTTTGTTGCCTTTTTGTTCAACTGTAGATGTTGGATCTTTATTTAGTAATATATAAGAATCATCATTTTCAATCAATATAATTACTAATTCGGTTCATAAATCTAAAATTAATAACACAATATTCAGAAAACTTTATTTTAAATCTAAACTTTTCTTAAAAAATAATCCTAATTTATTAGTAACGAGATCAGATAAGGGTGGAGTAACAGTCATTATGGATAGGTCACAATACGATGAAATGATTAATAACATAATTGAAAATGATGATTCTTATATATTACTAAATAAAGATCCAACATCTACAGTTGAACAAAAAGGCAACAAACTAATTAAAACACTTTTTAAAAAACATGAGATTTTTGAATTAGAAAAAAAGAAACTATCTGGCTATAAGGGCGTTTCTGGTAAATACTATGCATTACCAAAAATACATAAAAATCCATTAACTATGAGACCTATTCTAGCATTTTTAGGTACTCCCACAGAACCTATAGCCAATTTTCTTACTGAAATCTTAACTAATTCTTATGAATTAGATAATAATTATCACATAATTGATTCATTTCAAGTTAATACTTTATTTAATAAACTTCAATTACCTACTGGTTTCGTAATTGCTAGCTTAGATGTCATTTCTTTATTCAGCAATGTTTATTTAGATATTTGTTTAAAAGCTATAGATAGAAAATGGCACCTAATTGCTGAACATTGTCAAATATCCAAATCAACTTTCTTTGAATTATTAATATTCGTATTTAATAACAATTATTTCGTTTTAAAAAATAAAGTTTATAAACAAACATTTGGTACCCCTATGGGTAATAAGATTTCACCCATCCTCGCAGATTATGTAATGAATTACATTTTAGATTTTGTGATCCAAGTGTTACCTTTTGAGTTATTCTTTATTAAAAAATATGTTGACGACATACTAATAAGCCTCCCTACCATTGAATTGGACAATGTTTTATATTATTTTAATAATTTTAATGACTATATCCAGTTCACTTTACAAAAAGAAGATTCATATAACTCTGTACCTTTTCTTGATACTCGAATAATTAGAAATAATAATATGTTATTAGTTGATTGGTATATGAAACCATTCAGTTCTGGAAGGTACCTACATTATAATTCCTACCACAAACATTCAATGAAAATTAATTTAATCAAAGAAATGAAAAATCGTGTTCTAAAACTTAGTGATATTTCTTTTCATAACAAAAACCTGAAAATATTATTAAAACTCTTTATTGAAAATGGTTATCCTGCGTCATTGTTAAAAAAAATTCTATTTAATACAATGTCTACTTCTTCAATAAATACACATAATAATAATAATAATAATAATAATACCCAGATAAATTCCTCAAATGATGTTACATTATATATTTCTTTACCATATATTAGAGACCTCACACCTAAATTGGCCCGTGTTTTACTACCTATTGAACATACAAAAGTAGCGTATAAAACAGTATTCACTATAAATGGAATCTTTACAAAATTAAAAGACAAAACTCCAATTTTATCTATGACAAATGTTGTCTATAATCTGCCTTGTAAAGACTGTAATTTAACTTATATTGGTCAAACATCGCGTCGACTTAAAGATCGTCTCACTTCACACAAATCTGATTGCAGACTACATCCCGAACGTAGCGCCTTAGGTGAACATGTCTTCTCAAAAGATCATCGTATAGATTATAATAATGTTGGCATCTTGTGTAAGGAAAATAATAATTCTAGAAGGCTTTTCATGGAGATGGTTTTTATTAATAGGCAACCTGAATCAATGAATCATAGATCAGATATAGGTCACCTGAATGAAATGTTTTCTTATCTCCTATTTTTAGATAAAAAGCATGCAATTTGATGTATTTTATATTTGGAAATTACTAATTAACTTATTATTTTAAGCATGTTTTATTGTATATTCTGAACTTTCATGACTTTCGACCACAACCATTGATTTTATATTGATTGAAATTGTATATTGACATTTTCTTGTGGGATTGTCATCTTTCATAAAATTAATCAAATTTTGCTTAACTAAGATATTTTTATGGTCCAACGTTATAACATATACCTAATTACTAATTTGATTTAAATCAATATTGTTAGTGGCTGAGAATTTAAATTTAAACTTACATATATATTATACAACATCGTTTATGAAATAATCTCATTAAGTTGTAAGTTATATTATTCATTCTATTTATATTTTTACACTTAGTTTATAATTATTGTAGATCCCTGATGATGGCTATAAATATAGCCGAAAGCTTGGAATAAATATTTAAAAGAGTACACCTTTCATATTGCTGCAAACCCAATAAACTTTAAACCATATTTCTATTCAGCAAAAACTTCTTATATATATATATATATATATATATATATATATATATATATATATATATATACATATATATAGGATAGGATAGGATAGGATATATATATATATATATATACGAATTTTTTGAATATTTAACGCCCCCGCTCAACCCTCTGGGGGTGGAAAATCATAAAAATTAGTTATTAGTGAATTCAAACATACTAAAAAAAATATTCTGGCTAAGTTTTATACCTAAAAGAGCTATAGTTTGAAAATGTGAATTTTTCATTGTTCACACCCCCGCAAAACCCCTTGTGGGTGGAATTTTGTAAAATCCGTTCTTAGCTGACCTCTACATAGCAAAAGTAATATTCCTACCAAATTTCAAGTCTCTGAGTCCTATGGTTCCCGAGATATCGTGATGAGTGAGTATATACGTGGAAATCTATATAGATAGATAGATTATTATTATTATAGAGAAAATAAATAAAATATCATTTGATAAAATTAATAGCTATGAAAAAAAATTTATTATAAATATTAATTAAAAAAGCTTATCGTTTCAGCCTTTCACCATTACAAAATGCATTCCTTTTTCCCAATTTACATTTAAAAAACAAATTTTTTAAGAGATCAAATTCTTATAATTTGGATTTCATCGAATTGGTTATATTGTAATTAATTAATTTTTTATGAAAATATATATTTATATCAAAACTCATCAAAACCAAAGAAACAACAAAACCAAAATCAAAAAAAATAACATAAATCTTCAATATAACAATATAATGCCTGCGCGGTCAAAAGCGCGAAAGCAGATGCTACGCGCATACGTATAAACAAAATAGTCCATGAGTTTGAAAGTGAGAAATCAATCTACTGAGTACATCTCACTCGCACTCATAGTCCAAGAGCGGGCTGCAAAAAACCTGGCCTATCGAGTAACCGGATGAAATATTTTTTAAATAATACTACTCACTGTATCTATTGAAAAAATCATTTAGTGCCAGGGCAACAATGGTGCATAAAATTGCTATGTTTTTTTTTTAAGTTACATTTTTTGGACATGAACTGTTCCAATCAAGTAACCGCTTGAAACTAATTTTAAAATGTAGTTTTAAGTGAATAAAAAATAATTATAAACAAGTGCCTCGTTAAATCTGGTGCTAACCCCATGGCACGACACATTTTTTAATTTTTTTTTGTTGCGTTACTGTACCCATCGAGTAACCGCTTTAAACTATAATCAAATTAAAATTTGAACATTTCTTATTAAAAAAATACATTAGTGCCACTTCTATTCCAGTGACAAATGCCTGGCACGATACTTTATATTTCTTCAAGTCCCATGCTATTACTTATACAACCTATTACAGAAACATTTGAGAATAAATGAATAAACATCTGATGGACAATTATATTGATTTTTAAGTGAGTTTTTTTATTTATACGAGTATTTTATAAAGTATAAAAATGAAATACAATGCAATTTTTTTAATATATTCTACTATAAAATTAATAAAAACTTAATTATCTAAAAATATGCATTAAAACATATATATATATATATGGAATTATTATCATTATAAATATCATCCTGATCATCATCATCATTATTGTCATGATTATCGTCACTACTGTCATGATCATCATCACTTTTGTCATGATTATCATCATGGTCGCCATTTTTTTCATAATTATTATCATCGTCATTATCGTCATGATCACTATCATTATTTTTGTTGTAATCATTATTATCATAATAACCATCGTCACAATTATTAATTTCATCAAGCTCTACTTCATCAAGTTCTACCATATCAATGTATTCAACTAAAAGAGGTGTTGGATCACCTTCGAACCAAAGCGGTTTAATTTTATTGTCATTAACTGTCCATCCGCATTGTTCTGGTAAGAAATTCTGTAGCATTTTGCCACATTGAAGTTACATAATAATTGGTTCGTAAAATTTTTTGATTCAGTGACTTCCAACATGGTGGAATTTGAGTTGAATCAAATCTTATGATATATAATACGGGTATCGGCCTTATCATGATTACATGCAAAATCTTGTTCAATATTTTTTACAATAGTGTTTTTTATAAATTCATAGAAAAAACATTGATTTTTGTTTGTTATATAAACTTTTTTATTGCCACACAATTGTTAGACCAATATTCAGTTATAAAATCAATTAAGGCTTCTTTAAATTTAATATTTTATAAAGCTTTATGGGAATCGTTAGGCATTTTCTGTGCAGGTCCTGATATTGAATTTCATTGCGATTTTGCCTTTCTGTATCTTTAATGGAAGGAATAAAATACTGATAAAAAATTAAGTGAATTTCAGAGGCAGTTATATTACAAATTTTTGATAATATTATTTCTGCTATTTTATCGAACGTTTGAGAAACTGAAGGGCCTAAATGATATAAGAAGTAACAACCATTAATTACATCTACACTAACTTGATTTGGTGGTATGTGATGGACAGTTAATGACAATAAAATTAAACTGCTTTGGTTCGAAGGTAATCTAACACCTCTTTTAGTTTAAGACATTGTTATGGTAGAACTTGATGAAGTAGAGCTGGATGAAATTAATAATTGTGACGATGGTTATTATGATAATAATTATGAAAATAATGGCGACCATGATGATAATCATGACAAAAGTGATGATGATCATGACAGTAGTGACGATAATCATGACAATAATGATGATGATGATCAGGATGATATTTATAATGATAATAATTCCATATATATGTTTCCATGCATATTTTTAGATAATTAAGTTTTTATTAATTTTATAGTAGAATATATTAAAAAAATTGCATTGTATTTCATTTTTATACTTTATAAAATACTCGTATAAATAAAAAAACTCACTTAAAAATCAATATAATTGTCCATCAGATGTTTATTCATTTATTCTCAAATGTTTCTGTAATAGGTTGTATAAGTAATAGCATGGGACTTGAAGAAATATAAAGTATCGTGCCAGGCATTTGTCACTGGAATAGAAGTGGCACTAATGTATTTTTTTAATAAGAAATGTTCAAATTTTAATTTGATTATAGTTTAAAGCGGTTACTCGATGGGTACAGTAACGCAACAAATTAGTTATTTGTGACACAAGGACGGAAAATGACATTTTGCAAGAGCGAGTAAAGTTGTGTAGCCGAGATGCGTAGCACCGAGGCGAAACAATACGAGCACTTGCAAAATATTTTCCGAACGTGCAACACACACTATTTTTTGGTTCGACTAATTTTTAATATTTTCAAAAGTTCTGTTATGTTCAAGACTTGACTGCTTGTGCTAACTGAACTAAGACCACTGACTAGAAGACAAAATGTCAGCTGGTAATTAATTTTTATACATACAAATACTGTGCTAATAACATAGACAAATTAATTAATTAATTCTATTATCTCTGGCTAATAAGAAGCACAGAGAAAATTGTTATATTGAAAATATTAAAATCAATATCTAATAATTTTATATAAAAATAGCAGAGACAATGAACTATATCCATAATCGAATGATAAGTAGTTGTAAATTGACATAAATGTCAAATTTTATAATACAAGTTGTGAGAGAAATTAAATGTAAATTAGAATCCTGCTTACATTTAGAAAAAGTTATAGGTAAGTTTAGTATATTGTACGTTGTTTTTAATTAAATTTAATTAAAAGTTATATTTATTATGTATTTTTGGTGACTTAAAATTTAAACTCATAGCGCCATCTCTTTAGATAATCTAAAAGCTACTTTGCCGGCCTAGGCCGGAAAATGCCATTTTCCGGACGATTTTGAAGTAATTAATAGTATTGTTTCTGGACGGAGGACCAAAAAAAAAATTAAAAAATGTGTCGTGCCATGGGGTTAGCACCAGATTTAACGAGGCACTTGTTTATAATTATTTTTTATTTACTTAAAACTACATTTTAAAATTAGTTTCAAGCGGTTACTCGATTGGTACAGTTCATGTCCAAAAAATGTAACTTAAAAAAAAACATAGCAATTTTATGCACCATTGTTGCCCTGGCACTAAATGATTTTTTCAATAGATACAGTAAGTAGTATTATTTAAAAAATATTTCATCCGGTTACTGGATAGGCCAGGTTTTTGGCAGCCAGCTCTTGGACTAATAGATAATGCTGTCGCGCTTACACTTACAGGATAACTTTAATGCGTCTGGGGGGGTGATTGGCCCATGGGGTTGGTCTGGCTGTATACAAAAGGTATTAAAATACTCCCATGAATATCATATATAAAAATTGGAAGTTAGAAAATAAGAAAGATGCAATAATTTTTAATGCAAATTTAAAGCGTCTGGCGGGAGTTACCGCCCACAGGAGGTGTCTGGCAATATTGGATTATGATTTCTTACAATATTTTGTAAAACATATCCAAAAACCAGCTGTCAGAATTTAAGAAAAGTAAGCTTTATTTTTATGTACCTTTCTTACCTGTTACCTGTAAAAGGTCCGGCTGATCAAGTTAGCGGGTATGCATAGGTGCTTAAGCATACATTACCCCACACATTTCTCATAATTTTGAGAGTTAGAAAATAAGGAAGGTCTGGGGGCTCCGGGATCTTCTGGACTATAACCGAACTGACAGTTTTGTGACACTAATAAACAATAATAAACAAACAATGTCAACGAAACGTTTTCGTAGAAAATCAGATGATAATGAATTGTCGTCCGGGAATGTATCACTTTTCCTACCACATATAGTGCAGTCATTCAAGCTTAAAATGGACCTAAACCTCGCAATTCTAAAGTATTTCATCGATTCTCTTGAAAATTTGGAATTAAGTTCATTTTACCCTACTCTTCAAACTTGACTTGGTCGCAAAGTATGCTTTTTATTTTAAGAGGGTGAAAACTACCCCTTACTCCAATAAATTGAAAACTAATGAATTGAAGCGGTAATGGGCTACAATTATGTTCAAATATGTTAAATGTTGAATGTTTTAAATCATGACTTTCATATTTTAATATTTTACAACTCACCTACCCTTAAAAACAACTCCTCATACAAAGATTATTTAAAAAATATGTTCAAAAACATCATTTTTTTTTTATTTTGGATCGTAATAGGAGAATTTTTTTCCTTCAAGGACAAGAAATCTAACTCTTATTTTTGTTTATAATGCAACCACCAAAAACCATCCCTAAGAATAAAACTGAGGAAAAAATTGACAATTAATAAATGGAAGCAGTTATAGATATTGTAACGTTTATTTATTTTCACAGTTTATTATTTAATTTATTTATATAACTAATACACTTAATTTATGTTATAACACAATTTATTTACAATATACTAATTTATATGAACACTGAACATTGATTTATATAAACACTTATTTACTTAGACTTAACTCAAAAACTAAACTGAACTATATTTCAAAATAAAAGTCTATTTATATGCGCTTCAAACAATCGAGAATCATCTCGAGAAGATGTAACGTAAGGGCAGAGATCCTTCCAGTCATATGTGACAAGTCCGGAATCTTCGATATGGTTCAATAGAACATTCCACGGCGTCGCCCGCTGGTCGGACTAGCCCATACGGCCAACCAGGACAGAGCCGGAGTCGCATTACATTGCCCCCTCCTTAAGAGATAGTTCCTCCTGGAACTAGAGCTGGATGGGAATGATTGTATCTGCAGTCGGATCCTCTTCTACAATTTCCAGTTGTATAAAAAAACAGGGGACGGTCTTCGTTGTAAACTGGACACTGGGCGAATGGCTGCAAACCAATACTTGGACTTCGGTATCTTGAAAGATTACTTCCACCATGTTTCGAATGACCCTCCAGTCTAACTCCTTACACTCGATCTTTGGCATTGCTATATTCTGTATATTGGACTCCAGTACGTGTTCCCTCAGTCTAAGTAAAGATTCCCATACATCTTGATAAGTGGGTCGGTCGTGATAGGTGTTCTTTGTCACTAGATAGAAGAGGTAACGTGATCCATCTTGGAGTCTCAAAGCTTTTCCGGGGGCTGGCAATTGGCTTTGCAGTTCTGATAGTCGACCAAACTTTTTTCGGAAAACGGACGCTAATCCTCGGGTGTCGCTGATACTGGCAGGAATATTATGGACCAACGAGCAGTCATCTGGAAGCGTGAACAGGTCTTGATGCTTCTCAATGGTTACGCCATATCTTGCTTTCCCGGTACCCCCATAAGCACCCATAAACTCATCGAAGGCAAAATCAGGAGTCTCTTGGAGTCGATTTACATCTTCTTCTTGGTTATGATCTCCTTCAAACGGTGCCAGCCGGTTTCCATGTACCACTTTCGGTTTTCCATTTGGAATCTTACTTATTCGGTATATGACATCATTGATTCTTTTCTTAACGATGTATGGACCTTCCCAAGACGTTTGTAGCTTCGGCGAGTAACCCTTCTGTCTTCTTGGGTTATGAAGCCAGACTTTGTCTCCTTCTTCGAAACATCCTTCCATGGCTTGAGTATCATACCGTTTCTTTATTCTATCACTGGCAATTTGAAGATGTGAGCGAACCAGTTCATGCATATCGTCCATTTTCCTTTGTAACTGGATCACATAATCTTCTCCAGCTATACCTTCTCCAGGTCGGCATCCAAACTCAAGGTCGCATGGTAACCTCATCTCTCGTCCGAACAAGACCTTTGCTGGTGTTTGGCCTGTTGTTTCATTAACTGCGGATCGGTAAGCCATCGCGAAGAGCGAAAGGTATTGATCCCAATTCCGCTGGTGGTTGGATACTACTTTTGACAGATACTTTCCAATGGTCTTATTTATTCTTTCTACCATTCCATCTGATTGTGGATGTAATGCTGTAGTTCTTGTTTTTTTCATTCCTAGAGTATCGCAAATTCCTTGGAAAAGCTGGCTTTCGAAATTTCTACCTTGGTCACTATGAATCTCCAAGGGTACTCCAAATCGACTGATAAATTCTCTTATTAGGACATCTGCAACAGTTGTGGCCTCTTGATTTGGAATGGCGTAGACTTCTACCCACTTCGTGAAATAATCCATAACCACCAACATGTACTTATTTCCATTCTCAGTCGTCGGAAATGGTCCAGCAATGTCTAAAGCAATCCTCTCGAATGGGCTACCGACGTTGTATTGTTTCATGGGAGCTTTCCTTTTTCGCTGCGGTCCATTGCTCGCAGCACAGATGGTACACTTCTTACACCAGCTCTTCACATCATCGGAACTATTCATCCAATAAAACCTTTCCCGTACTCGTTGAAGGGTTTTCTTAACACCGAGATGACCTCCTGATGGACTGTCATGTAACTGTCGGAGTACTTCAGCCACTCTAGTCTTTGGAATATCTAACTGCTTTCTGATTTCTGAACCATCATCATTCTCGAGTACTCGTTTCAATAAGTCTTCTTCCAGGATGAAAGAGTTCCACTGAGCCCAATAGGATTTAAGTACTGGACAGAATTTTAATACTTCTTGCCAAGTAGGTCGTCGATCTTCTCTCTTCCATTGGCGCATTTTCTTTAAAACAGGATCATTTTCTTGTTCCTCCTTAATTTTAGTCGGTGCCCAGTAATCGTTAACTACAGTTGTTCGTAGTATAGCAGTTTCTTTGGATTCTGTCTTGTTGCAATGGGAGCAATCTGCTGGGCACGGTCTTCTGGAAAGAGAATCGGCGTTTCTATGGCTTACTCCAGCTCGATGTTCGATCCTAAAGTCGTACTCTTGTAACCGTTCGATCCACCTGGCAATTTGACCTTCAGGGTGCTTGAATTGCATTAACCATTTAAGGGCTGCATGATCGGTCCGGATTAAAAATTTTCTTCCATAAAGGTATTGATAGAAGTGTTCCACGGACTTCACAACTGCCAGAAGTTCTCTTCTCGTAACGCAGTAATTCCGCTCAGATTTAGAGAGCACTTTGCTAAAATACCCCAGAACCCTTTCTTGCCCATCTTGAATCTGAGAAAGAACTCCTCCAATTCCTACATTACTGGCATCGGTATCTAAAATAAATTCCCCCTCTGGTTGTGGGTAGCCCAGTATCGGTGCTGTTGTTAAATGCTTCTTTAGAGTTTCAAAGGCCGTTTGACAGTGTTTATCCCAGCAGAATTCTCTTGCTTCTTCAGTAAGTCGTGTTAATGGCTTAGCAATATCTGCAAACTTCCTTATGAACCTTCGATAGTACGTGCATAACCCAAGAAAACTTCTTATTTGATGTTTATCGGTTGGTTGTGGCCAATGCTTGATGGAAGCAACTTTGTCGTTATCTACAGCCACGCCTTCCTTGCTGACAACATGACCCAGGTACTTAACTTTATTTTGGAATAACTGACATTTCTTGGGGTTCAACATCAGTTGGGCAGCTTGAAGTCTTTTAAAAACATCGTCTAAGTTCTTTAGATGATCTTCAAATGTCTCTCCCAAGACTATGATGTCGTCTAAATAGACCAGACATGTCTTCCAAGATAACCCTCTCAATACATTTTCCATAAGCCTTTCGAATGTCGCAGGAGCATTACATAGTCCAAATGGCATGACATTAAATTGCCATAGTCCGGAACCGGTGGTAAAGGCTGTCTTTTCCTTGTCTACTGGGTCCATTTCTACCTGCCAGTAGCCAGATTTCAAGTCTAAGGTAGAGAATAATTTACTTCCAGCCAAAGTGTCCAAGGTGTCGTCGATTCGAGGCAGAGGATAACTGTCCTTCTTGGTAACATTGTTCAACTGACGATAGTCTACACAGAACCTCGTAGTTCCATCCTTTTTCTTAACCAAGACTACCGGAGAGACCCATGGGCTGGTAGAAGGTTCTATCACCCCGTCTTTCTCCATTTCTCGAACAATCCTTTCAGCTTCCTCTCTCTTTGCCTGCGGTAATCTTCTAGCTGTTTGACGAATTGGCTTGGCATCCCCTGTATCAATTTTATGCTTCACAGCAGAGGTTCTTCCTGTCTTACCTCCTTTTGGCACAAAAATGTTCCGATATCGATGAAGAAAGTCTTTTACTCTTCTTTTCTCTATTCGATTCAGAGATGGACCAGCAACTGCCACCATGTGTTCGAACTTGTCGTTGGAATTATCGGAAGTGACCGTCTGACGAATTATGGACGATACTGGTACACAGGTTCCAATTCTGGTATCTTTCTTGATTGTAATAGGGTGATCATTGATGTTTATAATTCGTACCGGAATTTCTCTAGCAGAAGTGACCAATCCTTTTCCGATCAAAATTCCTCGACCGAAGTCTTCATCATGGTTCAAAGGTTCCATCATGGCAGGTGTTCCTTCATCAACAGTTCCTTGAAGACGTGCCACTATGATAGTTTCACTTCTACCAGGTATCACAGTATTCTCCTCTATAGCTGCTGGCACGGTTCTGTCCTCATACGGATGAAGGAATACTTCTTCGGCACCAACTTTAATAACTCTGTTTTTGAAATCCAGCTGGAAACCATGTAAGTTTATTACGTCCATTCCTAATATCACATCTTCCTCGATATCAGCGACAATGACAGTATGCGTGAACTTTTCTGTACCGATTCCTATTTGAACTTGGACTTCTCCATGGATGTTAGCTCTTTCACCTGTGGCGGTCCGCAGCCGTAGCCTTGTTGGTTGAAGTTTCTTGCTGCTACTTATAGTTGTTGGTCGTATAATGGTCCTGGTCGCTCCAGTATCTATCAACAGTGTATACTTTTTACCATTTACTTCACCATCTACATATACACTGTCATCGCGACATTTTAGAGATGCTATGAGTATGAGAGGGTCTTTTTCCTGTGGAGTTGTTTCTCGATTTGCATTGGCCACTGGACGTTTACATGATTTGATAAAATGTCCCATTTCGCCACAATTGTAACACACGCGAAGCCTCTTCTTTTTGCTTTCAGTAAAGTTCTTCATCATGTTAACTAATTGGTCCAATTTATTTTCGTCTTCTTCGTCTTTTACAGACCTTACTTTACTGTATCCCCCACAAGCCTTCGAAGCCGCTTCATACTCAAGCGCAGGGGACAAGACATCGACTAAAGTTTTGTGACGGGCTAAACGAAGTGTCTTGTTCATTTCAGGATCACGGAGCCCATCAAGAAATGCTTCTACTGCTAAACATTCTATCATTCCTTCATCAGCTGCAGGATAGGCAAATCTGACCAACCTGGCAATATCTACTTCATATTCCTGAAGGGTCTCTTCTCGCTTCTGTTTTCGTATCTTCAACTGTGACCGGTGCAAATTCTCCAGATGTTCATGACCATATCGCATGTTTAATCTCTTCTTAAGTTGTTCAAAGTCATCCGTCTCTTCCACCGGTATAGTCTGAAGAACGTCGCAAGCATCTCCTTTAAGAGCGATCGTGAGATTTACAGCCTTTTCTTTTTCTGACCATCCGTTCGCTCGTGCAGCTGTTTCAAACTGTTTAAGGTAATTTTCCCATGACATTTTTCCATCAAAGGTTGGGGCTTTGATGCGGACCGAACTTTCACTGCTTTCCAGTTTTGGTTTTTGTTCCACTTTACAGCTTGTCTTTTCTTCATCATTTTTCTCTTTTGATTCTTCCACACTAATCCTTTCTACCTTTCCCATTTCTTCCATTTTTCGTTCAATCTCTTTTATTTTCTCCTCGAATGAAGTCAACTCATTCTTTAGAGAAGACATATCTGATGACATGGATGAAATCTCAGAAGAGACTTTATTTTCTAAAGAAACAACTTTAGTATCCAAAGATGAAATTTCAGAAGAAACTTTATTTTCCAAAGAAGAAATTTCAGAAGAAACTTTATTTTCCAAAGAAGAAATTTCAGAAGAAATGTCTGTTTTCAGAGAAGACATATCGGTAGAAATGTCAGTTTTCAGAGAAGACATATCGGTAGAAATGTCAGTTTTCAGAGAAGACATATCGGTAGAAACCTTATTTTCCAAAGAAGATATTTCAGTAGAAATATTTTTTTATAGAAGACATCAATGATGAAGTATCGTCAGCAAATAAAAACTCCTCCGGGTCTAATCCTTGATCAACTATCGCTTGTCTAAGTCGCTCCACCAACTTCTTTCCTGTAGTATCCAATTCACGGTCTTCAAGTTCCCGACGCAAGTCTGCCACTTTTAAATCACAAAGTTTTTTCGACATTTTTCTACACTATTTATTTACACTATCCCACTTCTGACACCAATGTAACGTTTATTTATTTTCACAGTTTATTATTTAATTTATTTATATAACTAATACACTTAATTTATGTTATAACACAATTTATTTACAATATACTAATTTATATGAACACTGAACATTGATTTATATAAACACTTATTTACTTAGACTTAACTCAAAACCTAAACTGAACTATATTTCAAAATAAAAGTCTATTTATATGCGCTTCAAACAATCGAGAATCATCTCGAGAAGATGTAACGTAAGGGCAGAGATCCTTCCAGTCATATGTGACAAGTCCGGAATCTTCGATATGGTTCAATAGAACATTCCACGGCGTCGCCCGCTGGTCGGACTAGCCCATATGGCCAACCAGGACAGAGCCGGAGTCGCATTACAATATCATTATGTTTAAACATGTTAAATTTTTGTTTTTTTTACAATGTACATAATATTTCAGTATTTTTATATGTAACTACCCTTAAAAACTAACCCTTATACAGTTATTAAAAAAAGTACGAAATCATTTTATTTTCAAAATAGAAAAAATATATTAGATATATATTCTTTAAATATAAAAAACCTGATACAGTATTTAATTTGATTCAACCCTTAAAAACTAGGGAAAATCTTTTTGAAAGCTTGAAGTAATGGAATTCGTTAAGAAAATGAAAATTAATTGTTGCTTATGTGATAATGATATATTTATAAAATTTGTATCCCCCAAAAATATACGTTTGAGGGAAATTAAACTTTTTGGTGAAAATGAAAAATATTTATTTGACTTCGATTATTAAATTAAGTATAAAATTAATATAATTTTTATAGTATATATCAATAATATTAACTTCAAGTATCAAATTCTTCTATTTCGTCTCCATCGACTTTCTTTTCTTCTTGGTCGACAGGAGGACAATTTTGGCAGCTATCACCAGAGCAAGTACCGCAAGTTTGATTGCAATATAATCCAAGTTTGCGACACCCGCAAGTTGAGCCACATCATTTTTATTATTTTAAGTAGTTCCTCTGGTGCAGGAATATCCTTAATTTTGTTTGGTACCAAGGTGCCATTCACTTTTGTCCATCCCCAATCAGCAAAATTGAGAGTTTTGTTGCCCAACCAAATTTGGATTTGCAGATAAACTCTATTGACGTGTTCATATAGGGCACTTATAGTTGACACTAGAGATGCCAAATTTACAGCATTCTTTTAGTTGTGGCTTTAATAAAAGATTCGTAGCGCATTTTTTTAAGCAGGTGTTCATTACGGAAGAGCCCCTTACTCTCTTAAATTTCACTCTCAGAGGAATTACGCCTAAAGAAGCAAACTTTTCCTTTTATGTCTTCTACTATTTTTTTTATGGATGTGTTTTAACATGTGGAAATCCAGATATGTAAATACAAAGAAGACACTGCATGTATAAAAGAATAAATACTCCAAAAACATCAAAATTTAGACGCTCCTTTATTTTCCAACAATATCTTTAGAAAAATGTATTTGTTTTTTTAAAAATAACTCAACTTTCCTTTAAACTTTTTGCATTTACCCACACATTATTTTGCAGGCAATTTCATTAGCTATAAGAGTTGCAATCTTTCTAGACCTTTTTGTTAAGAGAATTTTAATGTTAAAGGGCTATAAAGATGCTCCCTTTGCATTGAAATCAATACTTGAAACGCTTATATCTCGCTTAATTTTTAAGCTACGTGACGTAAAAAAAAGTTAAGTATTCAGATTAAAAAAAAACAAAAGTTTTGGTCAGAACATTTTTTCTCATAAATCCAATGGTTTTTGAGATATTTTGAAAAAATAACGTATTTTTTGAAAAATCTAAAAAAAACGAAAAATACTTAAAACAAATTTTTTCAAAATGTGATTGCTCTAAATAATTAAAACTTTTGGAACGTATTGTTGGAACATAAATAAAGTTAATTTTACATGGGCAACGAATATTATCAATTTTGCCGCACGTGGCATACATTTTAACTCGATTTTTTTTTTATAAATTCGAGGCACTTGACTCATTTTCGTCCTAACTTGCTTAATTTTTATGCTAGAGGCTTTTATTAAAGCTTATTTTGAAGGTCTGAACAAGTGATTTAAAAATGTTCAAACATTTTCTATGAAAAATTAATCGTTTTTCCGTTATTTGTGCTCAAATCTTGCATAAATTTACGAAAATGCGTAATTTTCGAGTTATTCGCGAAAAACTGTTGATAAACGTGTTTTTTGGAATTTTCAATCGCAAATAACTCAGAAATTATTAAGTAAAATTTTATTCTACATTTTCTTTATAAAATTCAATTCTTTATCGATTCCTGGTGTTATTTTAAAATTTTAAATTTCCAACCCCGAGAAAGGGTGGCATTCCACCCCGGAGTAGAAGCATACATTGGCACCAACTCGGATTTGTTATTTGCATCATTTTTGAGCTCCTGTCAAAATTTCAACCAAATCCATGAAGGACTTTAGAATTGCGAGGTGAATTGCTTGTTTAACTGTACCAATACACAATATACTATTATGGTTCAATAAAATTGAGATATATGTATTTTCATAATCGAATGATAAGTAGTTGTAAATTGATATGCGCGTCATAAATGTCAAATTTAAAATAAAGGTTGAGAGAGAAATTAAATGTAAATTAGAATCCTGCTTACCTTTAGAAAAAGTTGAGTTTAGTATATTATACGATGTTTTTAAATAAATTTAATTAAAATTTGTATTATTCATCATATTATTATTCATACTCAATATGACGTTCAAAAATTTGCCCAGCAACGAACTAAAAAAAGTATATTGTGTATTTTTTAAGGATGTCCTCTAGACGGAGAGCTGGCTACGAAAATTGAAAATGATAAGGTGCAGTAAAAAAGTTAAAATGGTGTCGTGGGACACCAGGTAGGAACTAAGTTCCTTCGGCTAATGTAGAATCAACACATAACACTACTCACTTCTCGCTTGTGTATACGACTGTAGCGCCTGCGCAAGTCTCATTTATCGGTCAATATATCAAAATCAGTGAAATCTTGGCGTTAAGAAAGAAGCTTCTTTAAAATTCAAGGTGAGCTTTAAAGAGCAATGTATACATTTATTTTTTCTCACCTTTTCTAACTACTTTCAACTATCAATATTTTTAAAAATTATATCTCATATTACTTTAACAAAAAAATTTAAATGAACACAGCTCATTTAACGGTTTTTCGTTACGGTTTTTGACTATTACATTTTTTTCAGTTCAGTCACGCAGCAAAATCCCTATCTCATCCAAGCCTGCCGTAAGGAACTTAGTTCCAAAAATGATTATGTAAAAACCTTCCTTATCTATTGTATAGTGCGTAGTGTCCACTGCCAGAAGTCTCTCCCGAGGCGGAACGCCTGGGCGGGCGGCCAAACGTGTAAATTTTTGACATGAAAAAAATTATAAGGTGCAGTTTTGAAAATTTGTAGTTTTATAGTTTTTACCAATAGAAATAGTGTAAAATTATGGCCAGAAGTATAGATCGTGGCTAAAATGTCGCCAGAAGTCATTAAAGTTGTAAATAAATTATTAAAAAAAATGACAAGGTGCAGTTCTGGCAAATTTGTTTTTATATTATTTATTGCTAAAAAAAGCTTAATGTAAATTGCCAAAAGTCTAACTGGTGGCTAAGTAAAGATAAGCTAATTAAATCTTTGCAAGTTTTTGAACTGAAAACAATAGTTCTTAAAATGAAATGACAAGGTGCAGTTCTGACAATCGTTATTTTATATTACTTATAGTTTAAAAAAAGCAGTGTATGTAATGACAGAACCCCAAATAGTGGTTAACTATATTAAAAAAAATTGCCCTTGGTAAGCCAGGCGCATCAGTAGATTTATATCAATTGAATCGATTAAAAGTATACGTTTCAGAAAAAAATGTTGCAGATAAAAGTTGTAGGTCTCTTTAAGACAACCAAAAAAGTCCCCTAACATTTTTTTGTACAGGGTAAAGTAAAAAAGTTACGAATTTTTTTCCATTTTGATTTAATGTCACGCCCAAACGGCAGGACCGATTTGGCACATTAACGAACTCGACCGAGATTTTTGGACGATTGATTTTTGTACCAAATTTTATTTCGATCCGTTAAGAAATGCGACCGCTATCGTGTCCACAGGTTTTGTTATATCGTAACTATACATACATACGGTGAAAGAAGTCTTACTAAATAATGAAGAATCTAAAGCTATAGTATTAAATTATTGCATAATATAAAGGTCTCATAATAAAATTTATTTATTTCTCTTCAAAATGGTGTGCTAAAATAATTTTAAAATATCTTAAAAATTTTTAAAACAAAAAGGAGATAACATTTTCTTGGAACTGGTTGGTTAGAATGACTCCTAACTTAAAATCGACAGATATATTTTTGGTTGAACACAACCATTTTCTTCAATTTTATAGATTTCATGTTGATATTATGTTTTACTTTGAAAATTTTTAACAAACTTATTATTTTACTTTTTTTATTTTCTCAAGTAAGTAATGATTTACAATCTGTCCTCTTTGAACAATAAGCAAATTGGTAAACCAAAAGAAATGTGACATGACCGAACGTTACTGGCTAGTGCTGGTAACTTCCTTTATTAAACCTTACTTAAATATACATACATATTATTAATTAATATTTACAATTATCTTACTCTAGGGAATTCGCGTATTAGAGTGAAATCTTTCCAGTAAATCTAGGGGTTTGTATCTCTTGAGTCTTCTCAATTCGTTGCTGTTGTCTAGTACTAGAATTTGGATGCACTTCTAACGGCTTTAGATATCTAGCACTACACTCTATTAATTCTTCGCGCACAGATGTGAGATGTATCAATTCGTTGGTAACGTAAAAAGGTGCATTAACAATCTGCTTACGGATTTTTGACTGCAACCTCCCACAGTTGTATGCCGTACGTCCAAATAGGTTTCAGGACTACTTTATACACTAACGGCTTATTTTTAAGAGATAATTCCGATCCACTTCCAAGATGCCAATAAAATTGTTTTAATTTTAGTCCGAGTTGTTTTCGTTTATTAAAAATGTAAGTTCTCCAATTAAGAGGTTTATTACGATGAATACCGAGGTACCTGGCGGTGTTAGACCATGGAATATCAAAAATATTTAAGTTTACAAGTAGGCATGTCTGACTTTTTGTTGTAAAATTTACGTGGTTTGTTTTACTTTCATTTATCCTGATTCGTCATCTTTTTAGCTACCTTTGAACAGAGTTCAAGTGATCCTGCAACCTTCTTGATGCCTCCAAGGGATCCTTGGGGGACGATAGAATGACTGTATCGTAGGCGAATATAGCTAAGGAGCATTGACTAATGGAAGGTATGTCAGTCGTATACAGTAGGTACCGGAGTGGGCCAAACGTACTACCTTGAGGATTACCGGAATTTATAGGTTTTAGTGTTGTTACTACCGTACCATATTTTCTCTGGAAATGTCTATCAGTTATGTAGAATTTGAAAATCCTATGGAATTCCGAGGATAATTAATTTTTGTTCTTATACAGTAAACCCGTGTCCCACAGTTTATCAATGCCTGAGACATCAAGGAAAACTGCAAACCTATAACGGTTTGCCTCTTAGTCCTGGTTTATGATATTAATTACTGTATGCACTTTAGTCAACTACTGCGTGTTGTTAACGAAACCTAAATTGATGGTTCTGGACTAAACAAGTTTTTTCTTGAAAGGATACCATTCGCTTTATTACCAATTTTTCAAGAATTTTTGCAAGAATTGGTAATAGACTAATTGGTCTATATGATGTTCTCATGGTTTAATGGTTTTATGGATAAGAATAACGCATAAGGAATGACCACTTAATGGTGGTGGATTTATATTCTCTCTCTTAATACCAAAAATATATAGGGTTGGTTAAAAAGTTTTGAAAACAACACCTGTTAACCAGTAGAGGTATTAAAATATATAGGTACGCTTTTTTAATATTTCCATTTGAATACAGAAAAAAATTTCATTTTTGTTTACAAGCCATTTGAAGTTAACGTGTCAGTGTATTTTGTTACAATGGAAAAAACTGATATGTAATAGATAATTCAAATTTTATTTACTACTAGAATACTTAAAAACTTAAAGTACTTAATTTGTATATATATATATATAGTAGTTGACTAAAGTGCATACAGTAATTAATATCATAAACCAGGACTAAGAGGCAAACCGTTATAGGTTTGCAGTTTTCCTTGATGTCTCAGGCATTGATAAACTGTGGGACACGGGTTTACTGTATAAGAACAAAAATTAATTATCCTCGGAATTCCACAGGATTTTCAAATTCTACATAACTGATAGACATTTCCAGAGAAAATATGGTACGGTAGTAACAACACTAAAACCTATAAATTCCGGTAATCCTCAAGGTAGTACGTTTGGCCCACTCCGGTACCTACTGTATACGGCTGACATACCTTCCATTAGTCAATGCTCCTTAGCTATATTCGCCTACGATACAGTCATTCTATCGTCCCCCAAGGATCCCTTGGAGGCATCAAGAAGGTTGCAGGATCACTTGAACTCTGTTCAAAGGTAGCTAAAAAGATGACGAATCAGGGTAAATGAAAGTAAAACAAACCACGTAAATTTTACAACAAAAAGTCAGACATGCCTACTTGTAAACTTAAATATTTTTGATATTCCATGGTCTAACACCGCCAGGTACCTCGGTATTCATCGTAATAAACCTCTTAATTGGAGAACTTACATTTTTAATAAACGAAAACAACTCGGACTAAAATTAAAACAATTTTATTGGCATCTTGGAAGTAGATCGGAATTATCGCTTAAAAATAAGCCGTTAGTGTATAAAGTAGTCCTGAAACCTATTTGGACGTACGGCATACAACTGTGGGAGGTTGCAGTCAAAAATCCGTAAGCAGATTGTTAATGCACCTTTTTACGTTACCAACGAATTGATACATCTCACATCTGTGCGCGAAGAATTAATAGAGTGTAGTGCTAGGTATCTAAAGCCGTTAGAAGTGCATCCAAATTCTAGTACTAGACAACAGCAACGAATTGAGAAGACTCAAGAGATACAAACCCCTAGATTTACAAAGATTTCACTCTAATACGCGAATTCCCTAGAGTAAGATAATTGTAAATATTAATTAATAATATGTATGTATATTTAAGTAAGGTTTAATGAAGGAAGTTACCAGCACTAGCCAGTAACGTTCGGTCATGTCACATTTCTTTTGGTTTACCAATTTGCTTATTGTTCAAAGAGGACAGATTGTAAATCATTACTTACTTGAGAAAATAAAAAAAGTAAAATAATAAGTTTGTTAAAAATTTTCAAAGTAAAACATAATATCAACATGAAATCTATAAAATTGAAGAAAATGGTTGTGTTCAACCAAAAATATATCTGTCGATTTTAAGTTAGGAGTCATTCTAACCAACCAGTTCCAAGAAAATGTTATCTCCTTTTTGTTTTAAAAATTTTTAAGATATTTTAAAATTATTTTAGCACACCATTTTGAAGAGAAATAAATAAATTTTATTATGAGACCTTTATATTATGCAATAATTTAATACTATAGCTTTAGATTCTTCATTATTTAGTAAGACTTCTTTCACCGTATGTATGTATAGTTACGATATAACAAAACCTATGGACACGATAGCGGTCGCATTTCTTAACGGATCGAAATAAAATTTGGTACAAAAATCAATCGTCCAAAAATCTCGGTCGAGTTCGTTAATGTGCCAAATCGGTCCTGCCGTTTGGGCGTGACATTAAATCAAAATGGAAAAAAATTCGTAACTTTTTTACTTTACCCTGTACAAAAAAATGTTAGGGGACTTTTTTGGTTGTCTTAAAGAGACCTACAACTTTTATCTGCAACATTTTTTTCTGAAACGTATACTTTTAATCGATTCAATTGATATAAATCTACTGATGCGCCTGGCTTACCAAGGGCAATTTTTTTTAATATAGTTAACCACTATTTGGGGTTCTGTCATTACATACACTGCTTTTTTTAAACTATAAGTATAAGTAATATAAAATAACGATTGTCAGAACTGCACCTTGTCATTTCATTTTAAGAACTATTGTTTTCAGTTCAAAAACTTGCAAAGATTTAATTAGCTTATCTTTACTTAGCCACCAGTTAGACTTTTGGCAATTTACATTTAGCTTTTTTTAGCAATAAATAATATAAAAACAAATTTGCCAGAACTGCACCTTGTCATTTTTTTTAATAATTTATTTACAACTTTAATGACTTCTGGCGACATTTTAGCCACGATCTAGACTTCTGGCCATAATTTTACACTATTTCTATTGGTAAAAACTATAAAACTACAAATTTTCAAAACTGCACCTTATGATTTTTTTGATGTCAAAAATTTACACGTTTGGCCGCCCGCCCAGGCGTTCCGCCTCGGGAGAGACTTCTGGCAGTGGACACTACGCACTATACAATAGATAAGGAATCTAATCTAATCTAAACAACCTGGCATGGTCTCTCCTGTGGAGCCCCATGTTTGAGCACTGCTTCCTATGGGAATATTGTGACCAGGTTCGGCACCAAGAGTCCTTACATGCACCCGATGCGTGCAGGACTCTAGTTTGTTCAGCTGAAAATCAACGTCACGCTGATCTTCAGGTAGGCTAGAATCCAGGTATCCGAAATTCCTTGAGTTACTGTTGCCACAGAGCAGTTCCCTTGATAAGAGACTTGACTCCTGTGACTAGCTCCTCAAGGTGGTGATAGGATTCAGGATTCGTGTCACCGAAGATGAGGAACCGTTTATGGTCCAAGGCCTCACATTCGAATAGAATGTGAGTTGCCGTCTCATCGTCCATGGCGCACAGTCGGCACGAGGTGGGTTCCTGTGTCAGAATCCCCATCCTCCGAAGGTGTAGTCTGAATGGTCCATGCCCAGTGAGCAGGCCCACTAGTACTCTTATCTGACTCCTACAAAGATTCAGTATGTCAAACGTAAGTTTTTTGGAGTAGCCTTTGAGCATCAGCTTCGAGTGCCTCAGCCCTGCAGTGTTACTCCAGTGCTTGGTTGACTCTTCCCAGACCCAGTCCCTGACTTTGGTCCTTACCCAGGCTCTAGGCAGTCCCAATACCGGTTCTGGACCAATAGATAAGGAAGGTTTTTACATAATCATTTTTGGAACTAAGTTCCTTACGGCAGGCTTGGATGAGATAGGGATTTTGCTGCGTGACTGAACTGAAAAAAATGTAATAGTCAAAAACCGTAACGAAAAACCGTTAAATGAGCTGTGTTCGATTCCCGGCCGATGCAATTTTTTTTGTATATATCTCTTAACATTTAAATTTTTTTGTTAAAGTAATATGAGATATAATTTTTAAAAATATTGATAGTTGAAAGTAGTTAGAAAAGGTGAGAAAAAATAAATGTATACATTACTCTTTAAAGCTCAACTTGAATTTTAAAGAAGCTTCTTTCTTAACGCCAAGATTTCACTGATTTTGATATATTGACCGTTAAATGAGACTTGCGCAGGCGCTACAGTCGTATACACAAGCGAGAAGTGAGTAGTGTTATGTGTTGATTCTACATTAGCCGAAGGAACTTAGTTCCTACCTGGTGTCCCACGACACCATTTTAACTTTTTTAGTCCGATTTTCTGAACTGCGTGAAAATTTAAAATATTAGACCCGTCGGAAATGATCGCTGAGGGGTTCTTAACCGGATTTAAAGATTTGTTTATGATTAAAAATACTAGTATACTTTTTTTGTGTAAACCACATTTATTAGTTATCAAAACTACATAGTAACTATTACCTACTAACTCCTGTTTTTGTTATTTATTATAATTATTAACATTTTACAACGATTATTGCAGTCAGCATATTTATAGGTAATTGAACCTAATGCATTGTCTACAGACAACTACCGATGCAAAAAATGTCTATGTATCAAATGTAAAATATTCTATAGAGTTCAAAGGGTCATTTAGGATATAATTAAATTATAAAATATTTTTGTGTTTAATGCTAACACTACATTTTCCTCATTTGAAAACAAATAAAATACATACAGAGAAGATGTGCAGTGCATGTTATATGGAATAAGGAATAAGTATACTTAAAGTGCCTGATTAGTCGATATATTTTCCACCAGACCAAAAACAACAATATAGTAATAAATAAATAGAACAATAATATTAACTAGTTAAACAATCCTTACTCAAAATATAAAAAATAATAAACTGAACTACATTATTTAGCTTAGAATCAAGTTGAAATCGTAGCGAATTTGTAGTAAAATGATGTTTTTCTACTCCCCTATTTTAAAATGTCAATTAAAATTTCAACAACTGTATCTAACTGGATCTCATTAAAGTACAGATTTTCATTTAGATACAAGTTTTTAACCAATAAAAAAAGCATAAGGTGGTGACGTCATATTAAAATTACATAGCTATTGGTTATATCACATTTGTCATGAACAGCAGAAATAGATGATTTGACAGTTCAAGTTTAAGCAAACGGTCAAAGAATCTTGAATTTTAACTTGAAAAACTTTATGGACCCAGTATTCTATTTTGAAATCTACGTTGACTATTAAAAACAAAGTGGATATAAGCAAATATACCAAATTACATGCTTTATTAAAAAGAAAATCTGAAGGATATACATCCAAAAAGACCAAAACATTTTCTTCAAATCAAATAAAAAAATTTATCACAAAAGCTCCAGATAAACAGTATTAATTGTCGAAGGTTGTATGCATTTTTGGAATTATGGGAGCATGCCGACGACATGAGTTATAAAGTTGGAACTTAATGACGTTCAGGATTTTGACTCCACTCTTTTAATAGCAATAAAAGATAAAACTAAAACAACACGCAAATTTACCATCACAGGGAAGTATTATCAAATATGCAAGAAGTATATGAATCTACGCCCAAAAAATTGTATTGCACCAAACTTTTTCACAAATTGCCAAAATGGAAATTGCACTGTCCAAAATGTCGGAATCAATAAATTTGGTAATATGGGTAAACAAATAGCCACTTTTTTAAATCTTCAGAAACCGAATTTATAAACTGGACATTGTTTTCGTCGCAGTTCTGCGACAATATTAGTTGATTCGGGTGGAGACATAACCTCACTAAAAAGACACGGTGGAAGGAAGTCCACAGCAGTTGCCGAAAATTATATTGACGAGTCAATACAAAATAATATTAATGTGAGTAACCAAATATTAAACTGTATTGAGTGCAATAATATTACCAACGAAGTACATATTGCTTCTTCAACATCAACTGATGCTGTAGCAACGTCAGCACCGTCCCACTTTAATTTCAATAATTGTACAATAAAAAATATAATTATGTTCAACAAATAATTAATTTTAGATCATAATATGATTTGTATTCGTTTCTTAATTTAATAAATTTTAGTTCATATAATTTGTATGTTATTATTGTGAAAGGTCGTAGAAAAAATAGTGTATGCTACTCGCATTTAATGGCCATTCAGATGCTCGTATTCTTTACGACATTCGCCTGCCATCATTAAACGCTCGTTGCATAATATACGAATGTATTTAATGTACCTATTGATAAAAGATATTCGCTGTGTAATAAAATTAAATACAAATTATGCAGTGATTCAACCTGGGATTATTTCTTAACTCTGACTTAGCATTTTAATTAGGTCAAGTTTTCAAGCCCGATAAGTACAAAATTATTTAACGAAACTGAAATTAATAATATTTAAAGTTTAGCTAATAAAATAAAAAAAAAGGAATGGAGTGAGAACTTAATAAAAGAAAAACAACAAAATTTACTTATTTTTTGTGTTTCTTTTTGGCCGATATCAACGCATATCAAAATGTTTTAATCTATTATCTTTAATTACTTTATTTTTATCACTTCACAATTTGGTCCACGCACTTTATTATTGTACTAGTTGTACTCGCAACGTCGGTCGCGTGGCGTGTGATCGTTGTATAAAAATTTCTTACCCCACCCTATTTAAGGAATGGGAGAGAAATTTTTAAACACCAGATGTTAAGTTGAAAGAAGACAAATACATCTGTAAAAACCGCATTCGAATCGGATCAGTAGTTTTCATGTGATGCGCGCACAAACATACAGACAAAAAAATCTAACCACATTTTTGGGTTCTATTTCGATGTACCCGCGACGTCGTTCGCGTGACGTGTTAATTTTTGTATAAAAATTTCTTTCCTCACTCCGTTAAAGGGGTGGGGGAAGAAAGTTTTATACACCAGATGTTAAGTTGAAGGAAGACAAATACGTCTTTCAAAACCGCATTTGAATAGGATTAATAGTTTTCATGTGATGTGCGCACAAACATATACATTTCTACACTTTTATTATATGTATAGATAGATAGATAAGGTCTGTTATACCACGGACCACGGATCTAATTTTGCACGCGTTTCATTTGTGAGCACCACTAAATCTCCTTCATGGTAGTCTGGCCATTTCGCTGTTGTATTATATTCTTGTTTTCGTTTTAATTTTTCTCTCACCAATACTTTCTAAGCTCTTTTTTAAATAATTTGGAGTCTATAGGCATGTATGTATGTATGTATGGTATTAGGGGTAACATATACACCTGCGACCTATAAGATCTATTGTGTCCCCCTTTTCTTGCTATATTTCTGATGATTTCTCAGACTTATAGCAGCTCTTCTAGTCCTATCTTCCTTAGAAAGTTTAGGATATCATCGGGTTTTAAATTAGGTAGTTCTTCCCTTTCTATTTCGTATGACCTCACAGAATCTGCAGTTTGCTTCTATAGGCTAACTCTTTTTCATAAACATCCATGTTGTAATCAGGTTCTATGCCAGATGCTAAGGAAAATGGTATTACAATTTTACGTCCAAAAAATCAAATGACGTAAAATTGTGGTAAGCACTTGGAGTAGTGTTACAACAGAAACTATAATAGGATGTCCATGTGTCCCAATCAGTATGAGCATCGTTAATCAAACAACTCTGGTATTCATTGAAAACGCGGTGAGTTCGTTCACAACCCCCAATCAATTGACTGTGATATGCCGTAGATAACTTTTGTTCAATACATAAAAGTTTAGCTATTTTTTCCAATACCTCATTTGAGTTCATTATAACGTTTCGCTTCCTAACCACTTGAGCATCCAATAGCTTAAATGGTTAAAGCATGCCTGCGTATAAGGCATTAGGCATTAGTAGTGAGTTCGAATCCCACTGGATGTGACATTTTTTCAATTTCTCCTTAATGTCATTTTGTAACCCCTTTTTTTGATGTTAAAGGCTCACAAAGGGTTAGCCAAATGCGGACGGCACTCAGGGGGTAGGAGGAGAGCGAGTCGTGGGTCGAAGGAGCAATTGGGCGAGTATCTAGGAAAAAGGAAACATAGAAGATATTTACAAATCGGTAAAGGGCGCCACTTATTTTTTTTTTATAGTGAAATAGGAAAGAAAATAAGAAACCTATTGAGAAATAGTTTATTAAATCTGAAATGGTTAGGGAACACACTTTAATTGAGTTATATCCTTAAGTCAATAATTATTTTAAACTTACCTTATTGATTCTACAATTCCTTGAATCCTTTTGTCTTATTAAAATCTAAATCCTTATTAAGTAAGAGGTTTGAATCAGAACAGTTACTGGGAAGGTATAAGAAATAAATACTCAACGATATCAATAAAAACAATAAAACAATGTATTAAAAAAATAAAACAAAAATCACCAGTATTAGTGAGAACGGTTATCACCACAAAGCTAACACTTCTGTTTATACAGTGAGAGATATTAATCAGTATTTGACAATACAGTTATAAAAAAACTAATATTCCTGTACATATAATATTACAGATCTTATCTAAATTGCATAACCTATTTTCAATAAACGAAAGTATGTAGAGAACTCAATTAAAACAAAATATATACTGAAGGTATATTTCCTTTCTTTAAAAACAAAATTCAGTTCTCTAAAGAGTGCACACTCTGAGTGTTCTAAATATCTAAAAATTACTATATACATGAAGACAAATATGAAATTTATCAATACAAGTCTTACAAGTACCATAGAGGCGATAATCATGTAAGATTACGATTGAACACCAACACTTTGAAGAAAGTTAAAAAACAAAATTTAAAAACACTACATATTTATCATTCAATCATAGTTCCATAGATTTGAATAGTAACTAATGTTATTAACTGATTTAATACCGCTAAAACCTTATAACAATTTAAGTTTAAATAGAATCACTATAAAAAGTTTCCAAAAGCATATTCTTCCGAATAAGCACTAAAATTGTGACTGTTTCTTAGAATATTCGCAGTTCAACTAAGTATCGAACATAGAGAAATAACAGAAAGAATAGTCGAAAGTTTACCTTGTAATCCGGAACCAAAATTCATACTTCGTGACCGGAAAGTCACGCTTCTACGATAATAAAGCTTCTTTAAACATACCCCAATTAACCAAAAACCATGTAGAATTAAACACCAACACATAGGAAATCATCTATAAAACCATCCATAAGGTTTTTAGATCACTAGGTATCCATTTACCTCGGTACCATATAATTTTATAAAAATTTTAAAATGGAGTCTTCCAACAGACAGCACGTAGCACCATGAATTTTATTGATACCATAAATCAAACAGATTGTACTTCCAATTTAAGCACATCTATATCCAAATTGAAATGCAGTATTTTTTCAAACACTTCCGATACGGAATAAACCAAGAACAAACGGTAATCTTAATGCTGTGAATTAACCGGCAGCCATTAATTTTCGCAAACGAGGGAATTAACTTCCTTTCGCTTGCTACGTAAAATCGTAAGTGTCGCTAGAAATGCGTTCTCTTCCCCGGTTTGCTTCTCTCGGTTCTCTTCGAGTATTTTCGATATGTATCGGTCTTAGTAAAAATGTAAAGTTGGTTGCATACCGACAAAAGTGTAAACGAGAATATAATATTATTTATATGTAACTGTCTTCGGAATAGGTAAAGTTGGTTGCATACCGACAAAAGTGTAAACGAGAAGATAATATTATTTAAGGTGGTTTTTTGGAAATGCTACACAGCCCCCTACGAAGAGAGGAAACTGGGGTCCATTGAAGACCACAGTTTTCGAGAAGAAACTACTAGGGTGGGAACCACAGTAGCATTATTCGAATGATCTTACTTATTACAAGGGTAAACTTGACCAGCTAAAGGAAAATGTCAAAAGGTGACTCAACAGAAACTAAATAAAATAAAACATGCGGAGTTCAATAGGATTGTACCCTACAGTAATAATAACTACCTTGGTAGTCATTTGTCCACACTGACAAAACTAACAACAAACATATGTCATACAAGTTAAACTAAACGTTGTTCTGAAGGAACAAACGATAGGTATAAATGAATCCTAGTTATTCAAACTAGAGATTCTCGTGACCAGATTTCTATAAGCGGTACCGGCCAACCGAAAGATCACAGAGTGATCAGGAACGACCTACGCCGAAGTTTCTGTACGGAAACACACACCGGTGTACAGCTCGACCTAGATGGGTAGCCCTAAACGTTGGTTTAAATAACCATCATATTGCAAAGCAAAAAAATATTCGCCCAAAAGGCGTTTATACTGTCCCTTGATATAAAATATCAGGACCACATAACATTTACTCACACACTTCAGAAGAGAGAAAAAGAAGGCTATGTTCCTATAAAGTAAAATTTCCCATAGGCGGCACAACGCGTCATTCCATTTTAGGAAACACCCATGAAGAAAGAAAGGTGACGTTAAACCAAACTGTTAATAGTAATTTTGAAAAGCAAGAAAGAAACACGGTACGATAGATATAATTAGGAATTTAATAAGTCTAACTCCATTAAATCCAACAGTCACGGTAAATACGAGATACGTAAAGTCTAAATTAATAGTAGCTACTAGCACGATTTTAGATAGAACTCAAAGGTAGTAAGAATTGGAAATGACGTACACAATTATGGTTTTCAACTAGAAATAGGAAATATAAGAAAAGAAGAAAAAATATTTTATAGTTGTCTGTGGTTTTGATAGCTGCGCGTATCATACGTCTAAAAATAATTTAGAGACAAAATCGGTAAGTCAACATCGGTATGAAGTAACCAATAGTATGGAACTCCAAAGTCATAGTAGGTATACTCTAACAAGACAACTATATTTAATAAAGAAACAAAAGGAGATAGAGATAGGATCAATGGTTACTTGTCTTCCTTAAAAGCTCAACAGACCACTACCGGGAAGAATTCCCTACGGCTTCCCTAGGCTTATCTCTCGTGACAACTGATAAGGTCAAAGTAATCATAATCTGGGAGAAGAAAAGAAATAACATCTAGCTGAGAACGTGTTCATTAAAACTTACAGGTGGTGATTGAATTCATCAATATTCGCCAGACAAATCAAAATCGTAGACTAGCTATTAAATACTCTTAGGTCAAATAAAGCGAGGTTAAACACAACGGCTCTAAACAAATCCTCACATAACGATATACTAAATTCCACTTAAGGAAATAGTGCTAAAACTATCTAGTACTGATCATACTAAACCAAAATGTGTAAAAATACACCATACGGAAATACAACATCTAATAATGTCGTCGAAAAACAAGCAGTGATTAAACACTTCAAGATACGGTAAATATAACGAGAGAATAATTCTTCTGAACGTTATCGGTAGGGTAATGAATGTCTTCTTCATTAAACGGTACGGTAGAATTAAGTGACTATTTTCACTAAACGGTGAGATAAGGACAAAATTAACAGGAAGTAATTTCCAATTATACAAAGACGGTAAGGTAGGTACTTTAAGTGATACATTCACTTAAAGGTAAAGTTCTCAAAAGAAATCGTATCACTAAGCTGAAAGCAAAGAATAAGATCAGGGATGTGATAACGATGAAATGATTTAGGTGAGTTTCCACCTTATGGACGATAACAAATCTAACAAAGGAAAAATTCCCAGAAAGTACATGAAATACTCAAACAGAGAGGGGAAAGGTTTCATTTAGTCGCCTCGTACGACAAGCAGTTTAACACTTTGGGGGTTATTCTATTCCCGCCGCCCAAACGGGGTTAAAAACTAAAAACAGCAGAAAAAGGAAACGGAAAGTATACAAGGGTATGGTAAGTTCATATCAAATGAGAACTACTCATGACAAGAATCATCTAGAGTTAAGTTACTATTTGAATCTTTAGCTAACAATTTTTTTTAAAATCTTACATGTCTCATCAATTTTCCTTCCAGTAATTGTTCCTCTTATTTTCAATTCATGGTTAACTTCTTCAGTAGTTAGAAAGTTTACTTCAAAATTAGACATGTTTAAAAGGATTCAAGTTTTTTAATTTACTAACAACAAAAAAAGTTTTAAAGTGTGTTTAGAAGTAACGATAGACAAATTGGGGTGAATAATTAAAACTAAAAGTTTATTAAGATTTAATGACAAAAAAGTTTCTAAAGAAAAGATACTCAGGCCCCACGTTGGGCGCCATTTTGTGTAACCCCTTTTTTTGATGTTAAAGGCTCACAAAGGGTTAGCCAAATGCGGACGGCACTCAGGGGGTAGGAGGAGAGCGAGTCGTGGGTCGAAGGAGCAATTGGGCGAGTATCTAGGAAAAAGGAAACATAGAAGATATTTACAAATCGGTAAAGGGCGCCACTTATTTTTTTTTTATAGTGAAATAGGAAAGAAAATAAGAAACCTATTGAGAAATAGTTTATTAAATCTGAAATGGTTAGGGAACACACTTTAATTGAGTTATATCCTTAAGTCAATAATTATTTTAAACTTACCTTATTGATTCTACAATTCCTTGAATCCTTTTGTCTTATTAAAATCTAAATCCTTATTAAGTAAGAGGTTTGAATCAGAACAGTTACTGGGAAGGTATAAGAAATAAATACTCAACGATATCAATAAAAACAATAAAACAATGTATTAAAAAAATAAAACAAAAATCACCAGTATTAGTGAGAACGGTTATCACCACAAAGCTAACACTTCTGTTTATACAGTGAGAGATATTAATCAGTATTTGACAATACAGTTATAAAAAAACTAATATTCCTGTACATATAATATTACAGATCTTATCTAAATTGCATAACCTATTTTCAATAAACGAAAGTATGTAGAGAACTCAATTAAAACAAAATATATACTGAAGGTATATTTCCTTTCTTTAAAAACAAAATTCAGTTCTCTAAAGAGTGCACACTCTGAGTGTTCTAAATATCTAAAAATTACTATATACATGAATACAAATATGAAATTTATCAATACAAGTCTTACAAGTACCATAGAGGCGATAATCATGTAAGATTACGATTAAACACCAACACTTTGAAGAAAGTTAAAAAACAAAATTTAAAAACACTACATATTTATCATTCAATCATAGTTCCATAGATTTGAATAGTAACTAATGTTATTAACTGATTTAATACCGCTAAAACCTTATAACAATTTAAGTTTAAATAGAATCACTATAAAAAGTTTCCAAAAGCATATTCTTCCGAATAAGCACTAAAATTGTGACTGTTTCTTAGAATATTCGCAGTTCAACTAAGTATCGAACATAGAGAAATAACAGAAAGAATAGTCGAAAGTTTACCTTGTAATCCGGAACCAAAATTCATACTTCGTGACCGGAAAGTCACGCTTCTACGATAATAAAGCTTCTTTAAACATACCATAATTAACCAAAAACCATGTAGAATTAAACACCAACACATAGGAAATCATCTATAAAACCATCCATAAGGTTTTTAGATCACTAGGTATCCATTTACCTCGGTACCATATAATTTTATAAAAATTTTAAAATGGAGTCTTCCAACAGACAGCACGTAGCACCATGAATTTTATTGATACCATAAATCAAACAGATTGTACTTCCAATTTAAGCACATCTATATCCAAATTGAAATGCAGTATTTTTTCAAACACTTCCGATACGGAATAAACCAAGAACAAACGGTAATCTTAATGCTGTGAATTAACCGGCAGCCATTAATTTTCGCAAACGAGGGAATTAACTTCCTTTCGCTTGCTACGTAAAATCGTAAGTGTCGCTAGAAATGCGTTCTCTTCCCCGGTTTGCTTCTCTCGGTTCTCTTCGAGTATTTTCGATATGTATCGGTCTTAGTAAAAATGTAAAGTTGGTTGCATACCGACAAAAGTGTAAACGAGAATATAATATTATTTATATGTAACTGTCTTCGGAATAGGTAAAGTTGGTTGCATACCGACAAAAGTGTAAACGAGAAGATAATATTATTTAAGGTGGTTTTTTGGAAATGCTACAATTTTAATAATTTCTTGATGTATAATTTCAAAAATTTCAAAAATCCGTTGAGAGATATCTCAAAAATAATAGTTTACTAAACCTCATTTCAATATTTAGTTGCTAGATCGGTTCCAATTTTCTTTATAGTACCACATACGAAAATGATTTTTTCCACAATAGCTTATAAAAATAATAATAAAATAATAAAACTGTTTATTTGCTGCAGTAAATAGAAAAAACAATAAAAATACATAATACATAACAATTATAACTAACAAAGCAAATAAACGATGGAAGCCACGAAGTAAACGAGTTACTTGTGTGTGGCATGAGTATAAGAAACTTAAAACTAAATAGTTACAATAAATATATATAAATGTTTTTTTTTTTTTTGTTTATAATGTATAATAGTGTATAATAATATATAATAATAATAATGTAAAATAATATATAATAATGTATAATAATGTAGGATGCGGCATAATGGGTTAGTTTATTTTATTCATTAATTTTTCTTATACTGTATTTCTAGTTTTTTTTTTTTTTTTAATTTTCGATAATGTCGTGTATAAGACTACGTGGTATACTGTGAACAAAATTTTTAATTGCTTGCTTGTACAGAGATACTTTACTTTGTTCTCTTATATTATTTGGAATCATATTATAGATCTTAGGTCCTAGGAATATATAGGTAGCTTTTCTGACCTATTGTTTTATGCATTAAAGGAAGAACATACTTATTTTTTTTACGAGTGGAATAGTCATGTGTCAGTACTTTTAGTTTTGTTGTGTTGTAAAATAGACTAGTTCCTATATTAATAAAGTAAAGTTGTCTAAGATCAAAAATACCACTCTCTTGATACAAAGTGTCACTTGGACAATCATATCCCTTCTGAAGTATTGTTCTTAGGAATCGTTTTTGCAAAACTTCGAGTTGTGACAAGTATGTTTTAGCTACACTACCCCATCCCACTATGCCATAATTAAGATGTGATTCAACTAGACTTTGATATACTGTTATTTTTTGTTTTAAGGTAAGTATATGACATATTTGTTTGAATTTAAACAGTATAATGCGTAATTTTTTTATTAAATAATCTATATGTTGATCCCGTCTCAAATTCGCGTCCAATATAATGCCTAGATACTTTACTTTATTAGTGGGTGAAACACTAAGTTGATTGTCAACTTCAAGTATGTAATTAGGAAGAGCGTTGCTGTAAGAGCTAAAGGGTACATAAAAGGTTTTTTTGAAGTTTATAGACAATAGTCTATGATCAAACCATGATTTAATTTTTTTGAGGTCATTTTCAAGTTGTATTTTTAGATCGTACCAGTTATTGCTTTCAGAAAACAACACTGTGTCGTCAGCAAAACTTATGATCTTACATTTTGTTTCTAGCAGGAAGAGGTTGTTTAAATAAATATTAAACAATATAGGCCCCAACACTGTTCCCTGGGGTACTCCACACATGATGGTTTGTTCCTGGCTTGTAGTGCTGCCAATTTTAACCTTTTGTTTTCTATCGGTTAGATAGCTTTTAAATAGTTCGTGAGGAATCCCTCTTATACCTATATCGTTAAGAGTATCCAGGAGAATGCAGTGATTGACCGTGTCGAAGGCTTTGGCTAAGTCTACAAACACTCCAATTGAAGGCATTGCTTTATCAAGGCTGTTATAGATTTTTTCTGTTAATAAGTTAATAGCATCTTGAGTTGACTTATTTTGTCTAAATCCAAATTGCGATGATGATAGTAATTTATGCTTGTCCAGAAACGAATTTAATCTTTTCTGTATAATTTTTTCAAATATTTTTGAGAGGCTACTTAATATGGAAATTGGCCGATAGTTTGATTTATCAAATTTTCTCTCCTTGCTTGAAAATTGGAGTTACTGTTGAAAGTTTAAATGCAGAAGGGAAATAACCCTTTTCTAGACATTTGTTTATTAAATCTGAGATAGGTTTTGAAATGTAATCTTTAACTTTTTTTAATGTTTCTGCTTTTATACCGTCCCAGCTCGGAGATTTTCCGTTTTTTAATGAGCTTATAATTTCTTTAGTTTCCTGACTATCGGTTGGTTGTAGGATTATGGAGTGGTCACTACATGTTTTTTTTTCTTTGTAATTTTGTTTTTTGTTTATTTTATTGGCAAGGGTTTTACCTACGGATACGAAATAATTATTAAATATTTCTGATATTTCAAGGGGATTAGATGTTACTTGATTATTAGTATTTTTGATCAAGTTTATATGTCCCTTTTCGGGTTTTGTTAAGTATTCATTAATCGTGTTCCATAGGTTTTTTGAACTGCTATTTTTCTGAATGCATTTTTGATAATAACTTATTTTTGTTTGTTTGATTAATTTATTTAACATCTTTTTATATTGTAAATAGTCTTTTTTCAGACTTTTATTATTTGGATTTTTTTTATATTTGCGAAACTTTTTATTTTTATTGTTAATTGATTTAACAAGACCTGCTGATACCCAGGATTTTCGGGTAATATTTTGGTTGCTTACTTTTTTTTGTATGGTACAAGATTCTATGGTTTCTTTTAATTTATTAGTGAATTTAATTGTTTCAGAGTCTAGGTTGTTACTGTCTAGCTGAAGATTCCAGTTAATTGTTTGTAATTTTTGTTTAAGTTTTTTCTCATTTATGTATTTTATAAAGTTAGCAGAGGTGTGGTTCTCTGTATAAATAGTATGGCTTGGTAATACAATTTGTGTCATTATTGTGAAATGGTCTGTTATAATTGTTTCTAATGTTATAGGTAGAATTGTATCGTAGATGTGACTTTTGTTTTTGATGAAAATGTGATCGAGGCAGGTTTTTGAAGCATTTCTTATCCTGGTTGGTGTAGTAATTGCAGGTAAGTAACCGTACTCGCCCATTATATCTAGGTAAGTTTCTGATTGCTCTGTTGATATTAGTAAATCTATATTTATATCTCCAATAAAAATACTATAAAGAGATGTTTCCGGTTTTTGGCTTAGAAACTTTGTTAGATCATTTAAAAAAATATGTACATCACTCGATGGCGACCTATACACAGAATTTATAATAAATTTATTGTTTTTAAAATTTATTTTTACTTGCAGAAGAAAACTTTCATTGAACCTCATAATTTGGTGACTTTCATAAATATCTGATTTTACGAATAAAACAACTCCATCGTTTTGATTATAATCGCCGTGGTTATATAATGTAGTGTATCCAGGAATATTGTAGAGAGAGATATCATTAACAAGCCATGTCTCTGTAAAAGCAATACATTCAAATTCTATATCAATTTCTTTTAACATAAACATAAATTCGTCAAAGTTATGATTTAAACTGCATATATTATTGTGGATTATTTTAAAATTGCTATTGTTTTCATTAATTTTAAAAACGTCTTTAATACATCCTACATTACTTACATGATAATTTTCAATTTTATTTATAGTAAAATCTCGAATGTATGGATTCATAATATACCTACTTAAATTATACCTATCTAACTAATTTAATACCAAGATGTAGAGTTAAAAGTTGAAATATTGATTTTAAAACACTAATTTTGAATATTATTTATTTTATATCAAATTTCAAATTTCATTTTATCTATAAGCAATTTTGTTATCTAAAGAGAATAAGCATAAAATATTCCTAATTTATATTTTGATAAAGCCATTCTTCTATTTCTTCTTATTCTTATTTCTTAATTCTATAGTATTGGAGCTTGAGTTTGATCTTAATTTCTTGACGGTATGGGTCTTTTCAATGTTTTTATTTTTTTTCCGATCTTTAGAATCCTCCTCTATTTCCTCTATTTTCTCTTCCTCCTCTTCTTCTTCTTCTTCCTCATCAACTACGCTATTGTCAATTTCTAAATCTATTAAGTGGTCGTTGTTGTTCAACTCCTGGATTGTGTAACCTCTGCTATTTATATATAACTTATTTCTGTATATGTGGGCTTTATGGTTGTCACCTCTAACATCTTGTAAATATTTGATCAATTTTTTTCTAAGTAATCTCTCCTCTTCTGTTAAATCTTCGACAATCGCTATTTTCTTTCCTTTTAATTTATTACAATTTTTGAGTATGTGGCGCTTACTAAACAATCTTGTAAATTTCACCAGTATAATTTTATTGTCAACATTATTGCCTATTGTATAAATGTTATTTATTTCTGGTAATTTTATATCTAGTTCACTGTTGAACAATTCTAAAGTAAAATATAGCAGGTCTCCGGTTTTATAGCCAGAGTTAAAAATAAGCACATTATTTTCTTTTGTTTTTTTTTCTAATTGTTTATTTTTTATAGTTAAGTCATTTACTTGCTGTTCTAATAATTTTATCTGATCGTTACTATTTTTTATCTCATCCTTTAAAGCTGTTATTTTCTTTGTTAGATTATCTTCGAGATTTTTATTTTCATCTTTAATAAATTGTTTTAATTCCTCTAATTGATTCATTTAATATTAATGATAGGTAAGCCCATAGACTATTTTAACTTAACTATTTATATTGTTAGGTACAGGTACAAGTTTTTTTATTATTATTTACTGATAAGTTTTACCTTTAATGTTTGTCGATTAAAACTGTTTTCAATGATTTTCACTGTATTCGTTTCGATTTTCAAGAAATGAATAGCACAGTTAGGATCTACGACATTCACTTTATACGGTTTCCAATTTTCAAAAACTTTTAACACTTTTAAACCACTTATTTTTACGTTTTTTACGGAGCTTATTGCTTGTGCAACTGTTTTTGCCTCTGTGTTTGGTATCGGAATTATTACAATTAATTTTGTTAATTCACACTGTTTGGTGATAGCATAGACATTGTTATTATAAATTTTCAGGAAAGGGCCTATAATTTCTATACAGGTTATCCCGAATGCTTTCTGAAGAGTTGGTGTAATTATCATTTCTTCTTTTGAACATATATTGTTGCTTTATTTTTTTGACATTTTGGGCAAGATTTGACAAATCTATCTACATCTCTGGACATATTTTTCCATTTATACTCAGATGTTATTTTCTTTTACAAGCGTTTATGTCCACCGATTGCAGGATTACTATGAAAAGTTTCGATAATTTTCATTTTTTCATTACATACATTGATGATATTGGTTCTTTATAAATAATTATTTGAATATTATTTAACAAAATATTACCATTTTTTTCTTTTAAACTATTGATGCTACATAACTTAAATATTTCATCAGCGCCACATACCTAACTTTAACTTCTTGAATTCCAATTTACCAGCCATTGATTCTAGCTTAGACAACAGTTCGTCGAAGGAAATGGTGTCATTAGTGAGATTGATCCATTCATGGAGACTACATAAGGAGTACGCACTTTATGAGTAACTAGCTGTACCCGCGACGTAGTTCGCGTGGCGTGTTGATTTTTATATAAAAAATTCTCCCCCGAATTCGTTAAAGGGGTGTGGGGGAGAAATTTGTATATACCAGATGTTAAGTTGAAAGAAGACAAATACATCTGTGAAAACCGCATTCGAATCGGATCAGTAGTTTTAATGTGATGCGCGCACAAACATACAGACAGACAGACAAAAAACTCTAACCACATTTTTGGGTTCTATATCGATGTAGTAACACCCCCCGCTAATTATTTTTTTAAATATCTTTAATGTACAGAATTTTCATTTCTACAGATTTATTATAAGTATAGATTATTTTTCACGCCCTCGCATGGCCCCTTGTGGGTGGAATTTTCTAAAATCCTTTCACAATTGACCTAAAACTTATAAAAATAACTATTTTGCAAAGTTTTAAACCTGTAGGACTTATAGATTTTAATTTTTTTTCACGCCCCCGCAACCCCCATTTGCGTGGAATTTCGTAAAATCCGTTTACAATTGACCTCAAAATTATAAAAATAACTATTGTGCAAAGAGTCAAACCTGTAGGACTAATAGATTTTAAATTTTATTTTATTTTTTTCACACCCCCGCATCCTCCCTTGTGGATGGAATTTCGTAAAATCCATTCACAATGGACCTCAAAATTATAAAAATAACTATTTTGTAAAGTTTCAAACCTGTAGGACTCATAGATTTTAATTTTTATTTTTTTTTATTTTTCACGCCCCCGCATGCCCACCTGTGGGTGAAATTTAGTAAAATCCGTTCACAGTTGACCTCCAAATTAGAAAAATAAGATGATTTCTGTATAGCTTTAACCATTAAGGTTGCACACGCTACGGAAGCTTAAAAAATGGTGTAACTTCCCCCGTTTTCCCAACATTTCCCTTCACTGCTCTCTTCCTATTGATTGTAGCGTGATGAAAAGTATAGTATAACCAGCACAGGAGTATGAAAAATAATTGTACCAAATTTCGTTAAAATCCGTCGAGTAGTTTTTGTTTCTATAGCGGTTATACAGACAGACAGACAGACAAAAATTTTACTGATTGCATTTTTGGAATCAGTATTGATCTACAATCACCCCCTGATAGTTATTTTGGAAATATATTTCATGTACAGAATTGACCTCTCTACAGATTTATTATAAGTATAGACAAGCGTACCTACTGTATTAAACAGCGTTTGTTAAGAGGGCGCTAGTGTTTTATATGTACCAAAATGTTGTACGGAATTAAGGAATTAAAATAATAATTCTATTAATCTATCTATACTTATAATAAATCTGTAGAGAGGTCAATTCTGTACATGAAATATATTTTCAAAATAACTATCAGGGGGTGATTTGGGATCGATACTGATGCCAAAAATGCAATCGGTAAAATTTTTGTCTGTCTGTCTGTATAACCGCTATAGAAACAAAAAGTACTCGACGGATTTTAACGAAACTTTGTACAATTATAATTCATACTCCTGAGCAGGTTATAGTATACTTTTCATCACGCTACAATTAATAGGAGCAAAGCGGTAAAGGGAAATGTTGGGAAAACCACTTATACGGTGTAGGGGGGAAGAAATTTTTATACAACAATCTATAGGTCACGCGAACGACGTCGCGGGTACATCGATATAGAACCCAAAAATGTGATTATTTGTTTTGTACGTCTGTCTGTCTATCTATATGTTTGTGCGCGCATCACATGAAAACTACTGAACCGATTCGAATGCGGTTTTCACAGATGTATTTGTTTTCTTTTAACTTAACATCTGATGTATAAAAATTTCTCCTCCCACCCCTTTAACGGGGTGAGGGGAGAAATTTTTATACAACAATTAACACGCCACGCAAACGACGTCGCAGGTACACCTAGTTTCAAATAATTCGTTTAAACTATAAAAAATATTTCGATCTTTCAGATGTAGGTTTATAATAAAAATACGTCACGTTTATTTAATCCTCTATATTTACAACGGTACAAAAGGAAAATTAGCTAGTGGTGAAAAAAAAAGCTTAACTTATACCATAAACGGTGGACATATTCTGACAAATACCACATCCGAGTGCGTGCTCCTTATGTAGTCTCCATGGATCTATTCTTCGCTAAGTGTCATTTTGCCTCTGCCCAAATGTATCCAGAGATGATTGAGTTCAATGTGCATGCATTTTGGCATGTGGTATAGTTTTTCCAATCTAAACGTGAGAACATTCGGTCTTTGTTGGATTTTAATCCCATTGAGATCAATGCCGACCATTGGCGTGGAATTAAAGAAAAAGGGTCCGTTTATAAATTTTTATTAATTTTGGTTTTAAATTTCAAAAGAAAAACGGTTTTTGTATATTTGTATATTTTCTATCAATTTGAAAATTGTCAAATAACAAATTAATTCTTTTAAATTAAAACTTGGTAATTTTAGTTATTAATAAGAACATTTGACTCATTATTCAAATAGCACATAACTCATATTTTTATAAAAAATTGTTTGCAAATAATACTCATTTTGTCAGACAATCTTAAAAGATTATGTGTGCAGCAAGGACTACGAGGAAGTATAATATAAGCCTTCCTTGCCGGGAAAGGAAAGGGTTGGGTATGTTAGTAAAAATCTGAAATTAGTTTTCTTTTTGAAAATAAGTTTTTAAGATACATCATGATAGTTGTAATCGAAATTGGTTAGAATGACTAACAAGAATTGTCAGTTTTCTGAAGTAGAATCGTTCCCAGGTTGAATAACTTATGGTGCTCTTAGCGGTACAACAGAAAATTCCTTTTCTATTTTTTTAACATAAGCTTCGCAATTTTGCCATAGATCGCTATTAATGCCACTAATTACCTCTCGAATATTATCAAGGACAACTGCGCTTAAGGTTGGTGACTGATTATATTTTCGTAAACGTTTTTTTACAGTGCTTTAAACCATTTCGATTGGATTAAAAATACAGTAGTATGGAAGTAAACGCAAAAGGGTATGACCGTGTCTGCTGCAAGTGGTGTCAATGACGTATTCATTTTTAAAATTCTGTCTTTTGATCATTCTTATTAATTCCTTCTTTACTGCAATCTTTTTAGGAACAGTGATATTTTTGATTGCCATAAATCTTAAAATTTCTTTCTTTTTCGTGTTATTATTTGGTATTTTGTTTAATATGCGGGAATGATACGACGCATTGTCCATAACAATTACCGAATTCGACGATATGTTAGGCAAGAGCTGTTCGACAAACAACTTTTCAAATAAATCGGCCGTCATATCTTCGTGATAATCGGCAGAAGACTTTGTTATATTTTTGGCCGACAATAGCAACGCATTAGTTACAAAACCGTCTTTGCTTCCAGCATGAAGAATAATAACACGTTGTCCTCTTGATCAGCCGTACTTGACAACATCATGCGTATCGAACCAGGTTTCGTCTAAATAAATTATATTTCTGTTTGAGTTGCGATATTCTTTTATTTTGCACAAATACTCTTGTCTTAGTTCAATGATACGCTTAGATTCCATTATTATTATCCGATTATGTAGTTTATTAAATTTAAATCCACAACTCAACAAAACTTCGCGCAATGTTTCCGAAATAAATAATATTCAGGAAAATCTTCTATTTTTTTACGAATCATTTCTAAAGTAGGCACTCTATTTTCTTTGTAAAAGTTATAAACTTTTCGTTGAATAACGTCCTTTGCAGCAGTGTCAAACCTACCCAGTTTTTTATTTGGTCGCTTTCGTTTTAAAGAATGGTCCGTAACAGTTCCTAATTTAACAATTTTATATATCGTCGTGTAACCGATTCGTGTTAATTCATGAATTCTCGAAACAATCGCATTGTCAGTCATTCCAGCATTTTCTTTTTTCAAACAATGATACATATTTAAAACAACGCGTTGACAGTGAACGTGTAAATCTTTGTGTTTTAATTCGAGACTGTCATTAATTTAATTGTCATCTATTGATAATTGCTACGATGATGGATCTTGATCACCCGTTGAAATGGTCGCCAAATCGCCATAGTATTATAATTTCTTACTATACCAATTTCTCCAATAAACAAACTGACGCTACTGTTTACTTAGTTTTAAAATGAAACATTGTGCAAGGTCATAGGTCAGTCAGAATAGTAGAACCACTCGCTAAAACTCTTTTAGAGTGGCTCTGCTAAATCAACTCCGAAATTTATCTATCTTCGCGTTAACACCACGTCGGTTCCTATTAGCGACTCTCCTGTATGTCTCGAAAAACATCATTGTCGGTAAATAGTCTTACAAAGGCGTCGGCATTTCTTTACATACAATATCTAATAAATGCACAATGTTGCCGTTACTCAAGAATGTCTTTAAGTATAATTAATATATACAAAATTGATTTCAGTAGTGAAAACTGTTTAAATATGAAGAACCTAGTTAATTAATTTAAGTATATATTTTTTAAGAATATTTTCATATTATCTTTCTAAGAGTCATTCACGAAAAATTGAATAGTAAAGTATAGAGAACATTTTCAAAATATATAAACTTAGGAATTTTCGGAAATATATCTGGCAACCTAAATTCGAAAGCCGGTTCCTTTGATATGGTTAGGAGGCGTGGTTGGCTTCTTACATTAATATTAGATAAACTATAATTTCATATTAAAATAGTTCGGATCCGTCAATATAAAAATTTTTGTAATCTGTAATCAGTTTTATTCAATGAATCACTTTTTGTATATTTTTTGTTTTTTTGCATTCTTTTTTCTCGACATAGATCTCGTTAAAACTAAAACTCGTTTTTCTGAATATTCTTTAATTCGTCTGAGGTGATCCTTGATAATGCGTCGTCAACTACATTTTCTTTTCCTTTAAAGTATTCCACGATGAATTCATATTGGTTGAGTGGAAAAGCAAATTTTTCCTTCTTAGGTAAATTTGAACTCTGCCTTTTGACGTACCTTCCTTTCATCTTTACTTGTTTTCTTACGTCAATAAAATCATTATTTATTTATTTATTTATTTTATTTATTTATTCTTCTATATCAAGACGCATTCTTGTTAGTTTTGATGAAGGATCTTTCAATGAGAACAGATAAATAAGAGCCTTGTGACCACTTTTAACTACAAATTTATGACTATATAATAAGGGCGGAAGAATTTTATTGCGCAGTGAATTGCCGTCAATTCTCGTTCTATAGTGGACTTATTGGCCTTAACTTTTGTTAATGATTTTGATGTAAAGGTGATGGGTAGGTCTCTACTTTCAGATTTTTGTGTTAGAACTGCTCCACAAGGTTCTTTAGATGCATCTGTTGTCAATGAATGGCTAACTAAAGTTCTAACCATAAAAAGTAACATTTTTTCTTAAAAGTTTTTTTAGAGGAATAGATATGTGAGCAAAATTTGGAATAAATCACTGATAATAGTTAAAGAATGCAACAAATCTTCTGGTCTCATCAGCATTTTTGGGAATTGGATAGTTTTTTATAATAGTATATTATCCTTTATCAGGTAAAATTAGTGTCCGTCTGAAATAGATTTTTTAGCCGAAACCGAACTTTCGGCCTCGCACTTAGTTTCGGCCGAAACTGAAACTTACTTTAACATATTTAAAATTTTTATTAGTTACTGAAGTTACAAAAGCACTTATGGTAACAACTGCATTATAACTCGGTGATCATTCGTTAATGACTATTCTTTTTCTTGAATCTTTAGGAATCTCGAGATCCCAGTACAAAATCGCGGATTGGGGATATTAAAAGGTGGATAATGGGCTTGTAAAATAGTAAATATTTAAATTTTTGAATAACCCAAGGTGATATACTATTTTAGTACAGATGTATCAATCTCCTATAGACAGGGATTGTAAATTCTTATGAAGCTTAAATTATAAACTCAATATACATAAAATATAAATTCCTTTACGGCCAAATTTTTCAAAATATCATAAACTATAAACAAATATATGTGTCAAACATGAAAAGTGTAGCGTAAAAATACCCTTTTGCTAGCTCCAGGGTTCGTGGCTTCCTTCTGGCTTTTTTTTCAACTCTCCCCAAACAAATTATAAAGGGCGCCAAGTACAGACATACAAATAAAAGAGTGAAATCAGTGTTTTATTGTTTATTCAAAGAAAATAACTTTAAGATATTAGTAAAAAAGTAATTAACCATTTTCTTATCTTTTTCTGGTGTTCTACGGATTCGATGTTGCGGAGATTACTGGATGGAATAATTGAGACCTCCGGAATTGGTAAGCACCGGTTAATGGTGCCGTTAGCAAGATGATTTTTCTTAACAGGAAACTGAAGAAACAGCACCGGTTAATGGTGACGCTGGCAAGATGGTTTTTCTAAACAGGAAAAACTGAAGAAACTTCCGAAGTGGATTACACAGGCTACGGTGTCGCTGGCTAGTAAGGTTTTTCTTTTAATTGGAATAATTGGCTCGATGAGCTCTCACCTAGAACCCTTCGCTATTTGGCAAAAGCCCTAAAGAATTAAAATAATAGCTGTCAAAATTCCGTCCCAATCATCCTTAATTTCGATTACAATCATTCAAGGTTTCTCCAAAGTTCGAGAAAAAAGTTAATCACTTGTTGTGTTTATATATTTTTAACTCAATAAAAAACTGATTCTTGACAAATGATTGTAATCGAAAAATTTAAATGTTAGTAAAAATATCAAATAAAACTACCAATAATATATTCACCAAATTTTGACTATTACTTAAAATTATAACAAGTTAAATTTTACTCACCAGAAGGGTGTAAGAAGTAAGGAGAACTAATTTCTATCGAAGCACAAAATGAAAAGAATTAAAATAGCGACGCAACTTACGATCGAACTAAAAATTCCCCTTCTCAAATCTGATAAAGTATTCGCGACGACGCAAAATAACACAGAAAATTATAAAAATTTAATAGTCAATAGACCAGGCCACGATTAACGTTATTAACGTTACAAAAGTACCTATCTACAATTTCTAATAACTTAAGAATTAAATCTTTATGATATGACATACAATAAAATAAGAAAAAATACGTGACAATAATTTTTATAATAAAAAAATATCATAAAATAAAATTTAAACCAACTAAAATAAACTAATTTTATTAAACGTCTTGCAAAACATAACGGCGAGGAACATAAATGGAGCGGAACGACTTACGATATTTCACAACCACTCGAGTTTCTGCCATTTTTTGGCCGAAACCGAAACCAAACTTTCGGTTGGTCACTAGGTAAAATCAGTTACCTTGTCACAAAAAGGTCATTTCACTTTTTAAAAATTTGCATTTTTTTTGGATTAGCAATTCATACCGTCGACAGGTTTCAAATACTTTGGTAAGATTTTGCATATGATGTTCTTTTGAACAACCGACGACAATCAAATCATTCATATACAAGAATGCTTTTTTAGGAGTAAGTCCCGAGAATCCTATACTCTTCATTCTTTGAAAGCTTAATTTAGTGAGTCGAAATGAACCCATTTTTTCAATGAAATTTGATAAAAACCTGAGATAAGATCAAGTACTGAAAGTAATCAGATGACGAAGGCTCGATTACGTTGTTTTGGAGAAGGTTGGTAACTTGTTGTTAATTTCTTCCCGTTGGCTCTGTGGGTTGCGATAATTCTTTATATAAACTGATAATCTCAGATGTTTATAAAAATTATTTGTTGTTATTGGATCTCTTTTTAAACCAAATATGTCACTGTAACCTTTACACAAGTTTAAAATGTCCTTTTTCACAAATTATTGGAACTCTATAGTCGACATTAATTTTTCTATTCGAAAATTCTGTGGAGTTTTAAATTTTTGAATAGTTTAGACATAATCACAAAATTTGAAAGCATGAGGTCCAGCTTATAAATTTTTAGTCCCCCATGACAGGACTGGTTTTGGGATTCAGAGCGTTTCCCTGGTTCTGGTCATCGATTGTAATTGTTAAATATTTCTCCTGTATTGACCATTATTACCAACCCATCGTCTACTTTGATTCTTTACTTTACGACTACGCCTGTTTTGTTGATGATGATTTCGATAGACTTTGATATTCTCGGTTTTGAAACCATGGAGGGTTATTATTAGTATGACCTCTTTGATTAGAATTTCCGCGACGATTTTGGACAGCGTATCTGTCAAGGCTCTTGTAATTTTGAGCATACATTACTGAGTTCATTTGGTTGGGGGATGATTCGAGAAACTTCGCCATAGCTGTTTTTGTATTTTCAAATTCCACGCAACTTATAACACTATATAGTAGCATTGCTTTCGAACGTGTATTTTGCACCAATATTTTTAGCGTTGTTTCAAGCGAATATTGTTCCGCACGAATTGAACTAAAATAGATAGGTATCAAATAAAAACTTAAGCTGTCCTAAAATTATAGGCTACGATTTTCAAACACGACTCTTCTTTCTTCTGCTTCGAATTCCGCAAATATGAACCTTTTCTCATAATACTTTTTAAAAAGGGCTTATAAATTGGTGGACTTACCAATTAAGTTCTCCTTTAGTGTTAAAAATACTTTTAAAAATGTATTTAAATATAAATACAAATACTTTTCAAAAAATGTATTTAAATATTTATTTAAATACTTTCTTGAACAATGTAGTTAAATACAAATACAAATACTTCTTCTTTGTATTTAAAAGTATTTAAATACTTTAAATACTTTGCAACATTTTTTTAAGTAAACACTGTTCGTATACTGTTAAGGGATTGTACTTCTGGATTACTTAAAAAAAAGTAACAATAGATTTTTAATTAGTTTATTTTTATTTAAGAACACACTGGTACATACTATATCTACTTACTACTACTACTTACAAATAAGTTTTAAAAACTATTTACATATTATCTAAGCTTCTTAAAAGTAATAAATTTTCAAAATGCTCATCGGACAGCTTATTTCTTTGGGGAGTTAATATTTGTCCACCTTCACTAAACATCCTCTCAACAGGAGCCGAGGATGGCAAAATTACATTGTACTTATGAAACATTTTTAGGATAGTTGGATACATTTTTAGTTTTTAGGGTACAAATGTCTTTTATGGGCGACTTTAAATAAGCTAATATTTCGATAAGAGCAGAATTTTGCGATACATCAGTATCGTTACGTTTTTCCATAAAATTAAATAAAATAGTGTCTTGGTGGTGACTCGTTAATCTCGTTATTGTTATTGCCGACAAATAATTTGTTTACTTCAGTGATTAGCAAATCTTTAATAAACGAAAATTTGTCTTCTTCTTTATCTTTACTAACCCAGTTTAATTTAAATAATGGTAATGAACATGTACTAAATATATACGGTCTAGCTACTTCCTCTTTAAAATGTAAAATTTAATTAAATCTAGTTTTCACACTTGTAATTATGGAATCTCTTAAAACAGAACAATACTTTAAATTGACTAACTTTTCCTCATTATGTAAAACTTGAAAAATTGTTGGTAAAACGAAGCCCAAATATGATTGTTTTTCTTTTTGCAAAAAATCAATAGCTATGGCTTATGGTTTTAAAACTAAAGAATATTCACTTAAAAATTCTAGTTCGACTGTTTTTAAAGTAGGTTTACTTAGCGCAGCGCAAATTTGATCGAGGTATACTTTAACTGAAAGTATATTTGAAACAGAATCAAATAATGAATTCCAACGTGTTGGACATGGCACTTTTAATTTAATTTGTCAAATATTTTCCACCTCATCTGATGCTTTAGTTGATCTACTAACTGCATTCCAAATTGCTGTTAGTTTACCAAAAACGCTGTAATATATTTTTTTTATAAAAGGAGTAGTGGTCTGAATAGTTTTTTGAATGTCTGTTGTAGCAATTAACACCTAAATTGAGTTGGTAAAGATATTATGTCATCAAATTCAGTTTCAAGAAATGTTATCTCAGAAAAATTTATTTCAACAATCTCCACATCATCCGTATCATTTTCCAACTGGGAGTGAAATCCGGTATCATTTACTTTGTCCATACCTTGGTCCATACATGCAAAAACCTTAAATGCTTTACTGAAATTAGACGCATTATCTGTCACCGTACCTGCTATTTTATCAACTGCGATATTATAAGAATTATGTATATTATTTAAAATTCTACCGATTTCCAAATGGGTATGTGAAAATTTTATTCGTTGTAACGATTGTATCGTTAATTTTCGAACAATTCTCCTGGACTATAAATATTTTTAAATTATTTATTGTTTCGGCGTTGTAACGAGTGGGAGACTGCAAAGTGGAAGGAGAGTTATTGGCTTCGTAGTTAATTTGTGATTTTATTCCGTGCATTTTAACGTTGAATTTTATTTAATTCAAAGTTTTCCGACCAACTTTGCCCTTCTGTCTCTGGGTTATTGCCAACTAAAAGAAGGGCCCTATTATTTGGTTTACCAAAAACAACATTATTATTTCGTCAAGAGGTATCAGCAGAGAAAGTCCGTTGCAGTTCTGATTTTCCGGACGGAAAAACCGAAGGGAAATTCCTACCGGCCGCTGTTGTCTTAGAAGTCATTCAGAAGAAATCAAACTTCACAACAAGTGCTTAAGAATCTCCGTTTATCAAGCCATCAATAATTAATTTTTTATTAACTGTCAACAGTAATTAACCAAATTTATAGAAATAAACCATTTTTAAACTGATCTAATATTTTATTTGTATATCTGTACTGGCGCCCTATTAAAAAACTTGATTGGGGAAAAACTAAGCAAAATTTCAGCAGGAAAGTCACGACCCTCTGGACTCTGGAGCTAGCAAAGGGTATTTTTACGCTACATCGTTTACATGCAAGAAAAAAAGATTCTCTGCAAAGAGTTTCGTTATTTAAAATGTGAGCTGTTACACAAAAAAAACTTTTGTTATTTTTTGACCAAATATCAGCAGTGGTACACACAAATTGCGCATTTGCTAATATGCTTGAAACTCTAATTTTATGTTGTAAACTGCGATTTTCCACTTGTTTCGCTAATGTCTGACGACATACTGGCAAAAATGCACCGCCTGATATGCCTTCTACCATATTCCGAAAGGCTGGTTTGTCGACCGTTGATAGGGGTCGCATTTCTTTAACGATGTAAATTAACACCAATTCGTTACACTAAAAAAACATACAAAAGAGAATAATAGTAATCTTAAATTTAAAACATAAATAAATAGCAATTATACCTTTTCTTTAGAAATAATTTTTCTGCTTCCTCCTGCAGCAGCAGCCAATTTAAATGAATTCGTATCAAGTTTTTGTAGTTTACTTTGGTGAGGTTCTATCATCTATGGTCCGTTTCTTAGATGTTCTTGACGTAATCCCACTTATTTTGGATATATAATCCGCATGCTTCCTCTAGAAAACGCATTTATATGATGAATTAATAGGCTAAGTATTGAGATCTTAACAGGCAGTCCAGATAGGACAAATACATTAAAAACGTGTTGGCCTCCAGAAACACTAAATTTACTTTAGACTCTTATTTTTCCATTAAAAAATTAATTAATTAAATTGATCATAATAAAATTCTATATGTATTTAAGCTATTGTGGCCTCTTTAATCACACAAAATAATAAGTTCATTGGCTTGCGTTAAAGATATTTCAATGTATAATTACATAAATTTTTGAAACCCATACGTTAAAAGAGGGTTTAAATGATAAAACATTAAAAATGTGATTTTTATATAAAATTTTTGCAAATTATAATTCATTCACTTCTTATTTCAATCTCAGTAGACTATGCATTTTATTTCTTGGATTGGCACTTCAATTTGTTGGGTTGGTACCTACTGTCGAAATATTGACAGCACATTGTCAAAGGTAAAATTGTTGAAGATTCAATAACCAAATATTTGATGCTTTCTTAGATTCAATATACAATGCCAAAAAAAATAAGTACTGAAATTCACAACAGCATCGTTAGATGTTATGGTATGTTTAGGAAACAAGCTAACAGCTGTGAGAGTGTTTATTTGTTTATTTAAATCAATTGGCCGAGGTTTTTCAAGTAAGTACGATTTTATGTGTATTTCTTTTAAATCAATGCTAGTCGCTAACATAAACTTATATATTTTGCATTAGATTAATTGAGAGAGGTTTTTGTAATGAATTTATAAATATGGTAAATATGTATCACTTTTTTAAATAAAATTTATATTATTAAAAGAACACATAACCTTTATTGACAGATATCATAATAAATTATATACAATGTTGTCAGATTTCAAATTTCGAAATTATACATTTTTGTAACTATAATTTAATTCAAAATTTTGTTAAATATTTTTAAATCTCTTAACTACCGTTGTGTAACTGAGGTATATTTTTTGAATCTAATTAATATGACAAACATTCTAAATGCTTAATTTTTTTAGATCAGTGTATCGAAAATACGGAAGATTATTAAAGAAGGATTGAAAAATAATGAGAAAGTCGCAGATAAACGATGTAAAACTGATACATTTGAGAAGTTTATTTTAAAAAAAGACTTACAGCGACAGATTTGGATGTACCACGCTAAAACTGAACATTTTACTTTAGACAAACTTTTGACTGATGCTAAACAAAATTTTGATTTTAAAGGGGGACGTACGACACTATACAAACTTATAAAATTAATGGGATACAAATTTAAAAAAGTAAATGGACGACATATTTTATGTGAACAACGACACGTTAAAATTAGAAAGATCGCTTTCATTCGGAAATATAAACAACTAAAAAGTCTTGCTGAGAGAGTTAGATTCGTGTACCTAGATGAAACATGGATCTATCAAAATGGTAGTTCAGTGCGTCAGTGGGTGCACGATTCTGACCTAAAAAGTAATCCAGCTCGTGTAAAATCCGAAGGAAAGCGATTTACTATTTTACACGCAGGGACTGATACTGGATTTTTGGAAGGATGTGACTTGTTACTAGACTCTTCGAATACAGACCTTGACTATCACAAAAGTATGAATGGTGACCTTTTTAAAAACTGGGTTGTTAATCAACTCATTCCTGCTCTATCTGTATTTCAAGAAAAATGTGTGGTGGTCATGGACAACGCGCCATACCATTCAGTTCAAATTAACAAACCACCCTCTTTTTCAGCGAAAAAAGCAATGATGCAGGAATGGTTGATTAACAATAACATTAGGTTTGACACAAAAATGACAAAGAAACAACTGTACTCTATAGTCTTACCTTATAAAACTGACGAAAAGACATATGTAGTGGATGAAATTTTAAAACAACGAGGACATGAAGTACTTCGACTACCTCCATACCATTGTCACTACAATCCAATAGAACTAGCATGGGTGTTTACTAAGACATATTATAACAAACATATTACATCTACTTATCTTGACCAGGAAAGAGTTAAAAAAACTTGGACAGAAGCATTGACTAAATGTACACCAGACATGTGGCAAAATTTTTGTAGACATACAGACGAACTTATTTTGGCAGATTGGACTACTTACATGGGAAACTGCTCACATGACAATATTCCTCCTTTAATTATTTCATTGGAGGAATCAGATTCTGACGATTCCGATTTTGGATTTGATAGTGACTCTGATTCTTCCAGTGAAATAATGGAAGAGGATTGATCATACAAATACACCGACAACATTTACATGTTACATCTAAATCTGCATCTGTATTTGTTTTTATTTGCTTTTATGTAATTTATTAAAATATTTTTTTCATTGTATCGGTTTGAAATGTCTAACAAATCTTAATTTTTCTGAAAAATTTCTGTTATAAAGAACATTATTAAAACATCAGCATATTTAAGTCAAATGCGACACCACCTGTGGCGGACCAGGAAAATCAAATTTTTACTGGAGTATAGTTTCCTCAATTAACCCATTGGATGTGAAATTTTATTATCCTACAGCCACTTATACAATAATGTTACACTACGATGCCATTTGGATGTAAAATAGAAGACTTTAAAAAAGATGGATACCTATAGACTTTGAGTACTGTGTTTTTATGTTAAACTCAGAACTGATGAAATAATTTTTTTTACCACTGCTTGAATAATTTAAAAGTTTTATTATACATTTGTAAAAAGGATCTTTTACTATTGCTTGAGTAATTTAAAAGTTGTATTAAACGTTTTTATTAATATATGTATATGTGCTACATTTTGAATTTTACTTATATTATTTATTTGTAATAAAATGTAAATATAAAAGTATATTTTTCTACAAGCATGCGTAAAACAACACTTTTCCGCACGCATTTTAATTCAGAAAATATCTCTTTCTCTTTTTTTATTAAATGAATATGTCCTTTAATAACCTTTTGGAAAATTATTGTATTATTACTTTTATGTTGTTGTACCTACTACATACAAATAGTAAAAAAAAGATTATTTTGTATAAAAATAGAGATTTTTAAAATGTTTGTTTTTAAAAAAATCATAATTTATTAAAACACCTCTGTAAACGTTACTCAAAGCAACAACAAACTTTAATTGTCACAAATTAAAATTTTGTTACATTGTTAGGAGTTTAAAATAAAATTTAAAAAATGAATATAGTATCTTTTTTATGCTTGTAGAAAAAATATTGATCCTAACTCTTGCGGGAAAGTATAACTTTCCGCACTTGATAGGATAATAACTATTTTCGTTCTAGATCAATAATATAATATGATAATTGACTATAAACAGGGATCTGTTCTTTGCAAAGGAATGTGTTATTTTGAATATCAGTCAAAATTCATGTGAATTTAAATAGACCATTCTTGGATATTAATAGTACCTACTTGCAGCGAAAACTGACGTATCTACTTTAGTACCTATTCAATTTAATATTAAATACATTGACTTATTTACGGCAAGTTTTAAATTTGGTTTGCAGATTTAATTACTTAAGATATTTGTAATGAATACACATATTTTTATTGAAGACGTGACAACATCGTACTTACAATTAATAAGACCACAGAACAATATGAACAGACGTGTATTATACTGGGCGAATTTCATGTAACTAACAGAGCCTACTGAGATGGAAATAAAAAGTGAATGGCTTATACTTATTAAAATAAAGTTAAATAAAATATTCTCAACTGATGTATTCCTACATATCCACGCAAATTGAGGGAAAGTACCATGTGTGACAACACACCACTAGTTGGAATGTGAATATTGTTATAAATATTCCTAAGATAAATAACAAAATTCAAATAGTTTGTTTTATACTTACTCGAACATGAGTTAAAAAATTTGTAGTGGCTTTCAATGAACCATTGTAAGTTTTATTAGAACCAATACATAATAGACATTTGGCATTTTGTTTTCTTCATTAGTTATCACTTTAAAAATTCCACTTGTTAAAATAGCAGGCAACTTCGCAAAATCACTATCCATTGCGTCTGACTTGAATTCACGAATGTATAAAATATACTGAATTTTGGACCTTCTCTTATTTTAAAAAAACTTTCCAAAATAATTAGGAAAACTTTCCAAACAATTAAGAAAAGAGACAATATACAACTAAAATCCCAGACAGGAAGGATTAGGATTAACAACCGTCTGCTGATATAATTTGTTACCAGGTAAAATTTAGAGATAAGGAACGGCAATTACCTTGTTAGGGTTAACTTGTAAAATTTTAATTTTTAATTTTATTATTTTAAGAAACTTGAAAAAAAAGTATTTAAATTTTAACTACAGTAATTAAAAAATTGAATAAAAATGTATTTAAATACATAGTTAAATACATGAGAGGCAAGAGTATTTAACTATTTATTTAAATACATTAAAAGTATTTAAAATACATTTTTAAATACATGTATTTAAATACTTAACAACACTGTCCTTTACTACATATTAATCTTAATCTGTCACTCTGTTGGCGTGACAAAGAGTTTGTGTTGTTTGTCAAATGTGATTATATTTGGTTGCATTGATTGTGTTTGTGTTTATTTTTTGAAAAGTGAATTTTATTCAGGACGGGGACGATTTGGACTATCTAAACTTAATCCCAGACGGATTTATCATGGAAATTAATATTTCAATAGCTGGGACGATCTGACATTCTTTTCGCGATTTAGGGTGACAAAACCTACCTACCTACTAAACATTTTTAATCTCATTGAAGCAGTAGCAATAGTGTGACTCAATGAACCAACTTCTGATACGACTGTGCGTCACAGGAAAACACTTATCGTGTATTACTGACTTTGGAGGCACATACCTTACAACAGTGTAACAATTATAAAAACGGTTGGAAGGGCTTTAGTTGGAAAAATATAAGAGGTTTATTTGCATGCCTGAAAAAAATCACTTAAAAACAGTACAATTTTTTTTATTCAGCTTGAAAAATATTTTAATACAATTTGACAAAACAATTTCTATATTTTTATGTAACAATAAATAAATGCGTTCTATTAGAAAAATAATACCAACAAATTTTTTATTTTTCCACGATTATTATTAATATTACTTTGTTCGATTCATGTATATTCAAAACTTGATTGATATTTTACAATTAATTGCTATTGAATAAAATATAATTTTAAATAATAACCCAAAAAAAATTGGACAATCTTAAAGAATTGTATTTAATTGCAGTAAGGCCAATTATAAAAAATGGATAACTAGAGAATTGTTAACTCCTTGGCAACATTCTATTAAATTCAATATCAGTAAAATTATTACAATTAATCAACAGAAATTGATTGGCCCATTAAATTGTGTTAAATGACATTTAAAATATTCATTAAATAAATTAAAAATTTAATTAAACAATAAAAATCTATTATAATTAAATTATATTAACATTTAACGGTTTTTTAAACAGAAACTAAGTTATACCCATCCATTTTATACAATTAATATTAAGTAGAAATGTAGGTTTCAATAGATACTTATTTAGTTTCAAAAGGAGGTACATATCCTCCAAATGCTTTTTCTAATTCCTTAGCTACTGCAATACATAAATGATCTTGATAAGGAGCAGCTACAACTTGTATACCAACCGGTAATCCATCTTTGCTAAGGCCCATCGGTACTTGTGTTACTGGGAATTTTAGAACATTCCATAGTACGAAAAAATGAAAATTCCAAGGTCGAAGATATGACGCGTGATGGTAACTCGCTGGGAATGGAGCCGAAGGGTACAACAGGACACCATTATCACCCAATTTTTCCTACAAAAATATAAATTAATCATTTTTGCAAACTTAAAAACTGAAAACAATCCCAATAAAATATGCCGCAAACAATTTTAATACATTTTAAAAATTTACCAACTTTTTAAAGTGAAACTTTTATTAGATCGTTTTAAGTGCATGTTGCATGTCGCATGTCGGTCGAACGCCGAGTAGGTATAAAGTATAAAGTAGGCGGTGCTTATAGTTTAATACAAAAATGTACGGGAGTGAGCACATCTGCTAATGAAAACAATCCTACTATTCGTATTAATACGAACTTCGACTGCGTAAGTATCTACGACATGTAACGTCGACGGTTATATTTTACCTATTCGTATTAATACGAACTTCGACTGCGTAAGTATCTACGACATGTAACGTTTTAAAAATATTACAGTCGTAAATAATAATTTTTGAAACTGAAAATATGGAACTTGAGCAATAAATTATGTAACATATATTAAATAAAGTCTTTTAAAATTAATCAAAACACTTTCATTTTTAAACAAATAAACTTTGTAATTATCCTACCCTTGTTATATATATTCATTTCATTCTTCTGTCGATTTACTGAAGTTTTCACTTCTATCGTGTGTGAGTCGCACACACACACACACACACACACACACACCTTTTGATTTTGATTTCGATTTTGATTTAGATTTTAATTTCGATTTCGATTTTGATTTTGATTTTGATTTCGATTTCGATATTGATTTTGATTTTGATTTGATAAAGCGATTTTTATACCCTTAATGGAATATGATTCGAAAAATCTTTAGTTAAATGTCTATAGGGTAAAAAAAAGTTTCACTTTTACCGTGGTTTCATAAAACCACACAATGCTTTTTTTAAGTCGTCGCTGCAGTTAATCTAAGTTTAAGAATAGTAAATTCATATTAAAATTTACACTGACACTAGGGAGGGTAGAAGGAAGGAGAACCATCTGAGCGTAATAAAAAATGTCCTTCGGAAGGGTACAAATTAAGTAGCAAGTAGAAAGATTTTTAAAACAGTGCCAATAATTATTAGAGTAAGATCGACGTTATTTTATGAAATTTGTAGGTTATATTTACTAAATTATATTTGACTAGGTACAATAGTTGATATATTAAATTCTGAATATTTGTCCACTACACAAGTCACCAATACTATTAACATTCTCAACCCAGCATCCTTCACTGTATAAAACCGCTAAATTTAGATCATTTCCATTATCTACACGAGCGCCATTTAGGTGAACTTGTCCCTCCTTTTATCCTCTATAACTGACACGTTTAGAGATAAATAAACTTTGTATTTTAACGTTTAAACATGTTATTGGTGAATTGACAAGTAAGAACAGAAAACACATAAAAACAACGGAAATTGTTTTAACTAAGGCTTAGACATCTGAAAGATATCTTTTGGTTTTAGTTTTCCAGGAGCGTCTTTGGTTGTCTTAGTTCTTCTATATCGTTCCAGTACTTGTTTTTTTCTCTATCTACTTCTTTCCTTTGTTTTTCTAAGACTATACTGTGACTGCTTCCACAAGATAGTTCTGGTCCCAAATATGGGGTTTCAGCTCCTTTTTTACCAGCTAATCTTGTGTTTCGTTTCCTTCTATTCCTATGTGTCGTGGAACCCATAAGAGGGCAACACCGATGATTTGTCCTAGTTCATTTAGTTTGCATAGGCATTCCCAGACTATCTTTGAACTGATTATGTGTAAGCTCAGTGTTTTGATAGCTGCGGATGGTGCGGATTTCTGCTTAAAAAATAGTTGGGTATGCACCCACACTTTCTCAGTATTCGGCTCTAGGTCCAAAAACCCCTGCTCCAGTTGGAGCCGTGCGTATACCACTTTATGGCATTTTGGTTGGTCTTTGTCCCATTCACATTTACTACCCAGTTTTGTGGTGAAGTTTTTCACAAAATTAAATTTCTTTGTCATCTTGGGACATTTCCCAAGTTCGATCAAATTGAAGTGATCGATGGTTTTCCTTGAATGTTCTTTCAATGGCCATTCCATATATTGTTTTCCTCCTTACACTTTCTACTTGAATGTGTAGTCTAAGATTTAGGATTACTTCCATTGCTGAAGTGGCGCATGTGCTAGTCTCTGAATATTCGGGAGGGTTGTCCTCGTACTAGTCAGATTAGCTCTCGTGCACCAAGCTACTGCTCCATAAGTTATGATTGGTCTCTTCATTGCCGTGTACATCCATTGCAATGTCCTTGGGTTACAACCCCAATTTTCTCCTGCAATGTATTATTTCGTTTTCGTGTTTGTTCCAGAGTAACCTGTTATCTAGGATTGGCCCTAGATATTTAACCCCTCTTTTCCACTCAACGATGTTGTCACCTACTTTGACGGTTTTTAAGTTAGGTTTCTTTTTCCTTGTAAAGGCTGCCAAAGTGGATTTGGTGGAGTTGATATTAAGTCCCACCGAATTGCACCCTTGCTTTGCTTTGTTCAGTCCTCTTTGTACTATGTCACAGAGGACATTTTCATATTTTTCTCTTGCGAGGATGATTAACAGATTCTATTACCTGTGACTAGAAATTGAATTAATGGCGCAATTATTAAATCAGCTTCATTATCGTAAAAATATTCAACAAAAATATCACTTAACTATGAATATCTTAATTTATCCATATTGTTATTATCTGTTGTATTAGTATTATTATTATAATCTGGATAAGATAATTCAATTAAAAGAAATATATTTTTTATGGTTCATCTTAAAACTCTATTTAGACAAATTTAAAAAATGAATAAATATGTAAAATTAGTAACTAATGTGAGTAAACAAATACTTTTATTAATCTACACTAACAATGTCATATTTCTTATCGAAGATTTGCTAAACTTACGAATCTTTTTTTAAGCAATACTAACGCAATCTACAGCTGATATTGCATTACTAATCTATTTCAATAAACATGTGCTAATCCGGCACCGTGCAACAATAAGTCGCACAGTGCTACTGTAATTGGAAAACTATCATTGTCTGTCCTGTCATTCTGGTCAAAATTTTGAAAGTAAGTTGGCGATAAATGTTAAACGGTAAATTGAAGCAGAACCAGTACAGTTCCTAGTTACTGCTTGGGGTAAAACAAAACTACAAATTCTGGATACAATGTCACGGGTCAAAATTTATATAGTTAAAATAACTAAATTGCTTACCTTAATTTGTTATCATTGTAGTGTTTATTCAAGTAAGAAATCGGTTGATTTAAGTTCGTTTACGGTTAGTTATCAATTTATAAATATATTCTGGCCATATATTTCCCAATGTTGTTAAATTTCTGTAAGTAATTTATTTTGTAGGTTATAAAATATTTTTAGGTTTATTGTTTTGTCATCAGTCATTAGTTCATTTGTTACATCTTCTCTCCGTTTGATGATAACCCCATTATTGAAATTCGATAGCCAGTCTTCTTTAGATTATATAATGTTTAAAAATAAAACCGAAAATAAATGGGGGGGAAATTAGGTAAGGTTTGATTGTTGTTGTCGCCTATATAAATATGATCCCTGTTTGTTCGTAAAGGGTTGGCTGAATAAGCTACGGTTTGTTCCAATAGTAGAGGCCATATCTTATTTCGACGTATGTCAAATTATTGTGACCTAAGGAACGTGGGAGACTTGCTTCCTTTTTATTACGAACGTTCGTGCTGAAAGCATCTGAGATTTGTGTTGGGGTTAATTTGTAATCTTCGATCATCGAAGTCAATTTAGTTTGGATTTACGAAATTTAACCTCGTTCATTTCCATTGAAAATTGTGTGAGAGAGATTTCTCGGAATTTTGGTGATTTCGGTGGAAAATACGGCGTAGACCGGATTATTAATCAAATCTTTTGGTAAGTACTAGTTTCTTTATACATGTGGTTCGTCGATACTCATGGTTTCTTTCTCTCGTTTCTTTGAGTGTAGGTGGTTTAACGAACAAACAAGTGGTATTTTGGTAGTAAGACTGTTCAGACAGAAAATCGTGGTCAGGATTCCTCATCCTTGCAGTTAGCAACAAGTGGTTGTCAAAAGGTTATCGAGTAAAAGAACCCTATTTTTTTTAAATAGGTAAGTTATATAATTACATTTTTAATAAATTAATGACGCCATAAAATCAATCGGGTAAAATTTCTATTTTATATGAATATTTCTTTTGTATCGTCCACAGGGTTTTATTTTGTTTAACTAGACTCCTTTTTACTATTACAAATTAATTTTATGTGAATTTTGATTTAAAGTTATTGTTATAATTTTGTAGTGACTAGCCAGTCAAAATTAAGTTTGTTAAGCACATTTTAATTATTAGTTTTGATCATTAATTGTAGATTCAGAGAAATCAGCTTCTAAAATGTTGTAATACTCATTTAAATTCACTTTTGTTCTTTCATTGTTATACAAGTATCAGTCAGTGTGTTTAAATTGTATTTAAGTCAGTAAAGTAGAGTAGTGTAATTAATTCAGATTAATTCAAGGAGTCATTCAAATCTTTTTAACCTAATGTTAATGCTTAATTACGATTTTAGGGTTTTTAGTTACCGGCTACATTTTTGGTTACGGGCATAAGTCCCTGAGTCAGGCAGAATTCTGGTTGCTGACCTAATACTTGGTACGAGCTTTGGTTATTGTGTTTGGAGCAAGCCTTTTGGTTTTGGATAAGGCTTAAATTTTGGAACTGACCCAAGTATTGGTGAAGCCTAGGACTGCGGCAAATCATTAAACTACAGATAAGCTATTAGTTTTAAGCCGGGCATAGTTTTAGTTAAAGCTATTTTTCCTTGTTTTTGTTGCGTGTGATCACACCTTTTTGATAAATTTATTTTTTTTTTTATTATTGTTCATATAATTTATTTTATAAATATCAATTGTGTGTCAGGCACGAGGCTTGACAATTTGTATCCTATTGTGAAAATTTTCAATTACTTAAATTTGTTCATTAAAGAAGAGTCTAGTTGACATTTTAGTTTTATTTAGCTCACTTAACGTTATTTTTAGTTGTTGTGTAAATTCAATTAGAACCGTTAAATATTCTAAATTTACTTGATTATCTCCAGTGGGTGAAGTGGTGCCTGGGACATCAGGGGTTTCCGATTTTAACCGTCTAAATCGGTGGCGCGACTCACTAGTATTTGTTACTGACCTCTACGGCTGAGCTGGGCACTAATTTGCCAGTAGAGAGACCACTACCGAACTCAGCTGGAGTTGTATTTCTTTTAGTTAATTTCTATATTATTCTTAATTTGATTTATGTTTTAAACTCATTAAAATACGTGGCAAATTTTTGGCGCCCAACGTGGGGCCTATATTTGTTTAATTGGGCGAGTAATAGTTAGTTTTTTTTTATTGTTTATTAATCGCGTATATAAGTGAGCTAAGTAGAATTTTTTTTTTATTATATATTTTAATTATTGGCGTTATTAACATCAGATCACACCAAACGTGAAACGATTTACATAGTTGAATACTTTCTTATTTTTATCTATATATCATTGGTAAGTTATTTAATATTATCCAACGTTGCTAATTGCTACCGAACCGCAATTTATTGATTATTTGTTGAAAAGGTTGTAGTTGTCACTTATTCGTTTATTGTTGAATTGTTGTTATTTTAATCATATCATGGAGTATAAAATGGATATTTCATACCTTAAAAAGGACATGTTGGTTCATGAACTTTTAGTCCGTGGGATTTTAGTTGATTCACAGCCAACGGCCGATCAGATGAGGATGGCCCTGCGGCCAATTTTAAAGATGGAGAGAGCGGGTACTTTCACGAGACCCCCATATACAGTAGCAGATGTTAAGGGTGAGTTAGAGTCAATTCGTAGGTTGTTGCTAGAGGAAACGGTTCTTACGCTGGAAGGTGAAAATATCGTTAGGGAATATAATTCTTCGTTGTCGAAACTAGTCCATATCTACCATCGTATCCAACGCATTCCGGAGTCTGGATTAACAATTGAGGAGAAGTCGGAGAGGGATAAGTTGTTGGTGGAGGTGATAGCTGCCCTAGATTCCCTTGATATTGCTGCTAAGCGCAATCCGGAGCCTAGTCATATTGTCCACGATTTAGATGAGGAATCTTCACCTGTTCATTATACTCAAATGAAACCTTTAAATTTAGAAAAATGGAATGTGAAGTTCACCGGGGATGCTAAGTCTTCTGTTTTTAAATTCATTAAAATACGTGGCAAATTTTTGGCGCCTTGTGGCTGGAGGCGTAAGAATTTCACCACCCGGGGATACTCCAGGCGGGGCGGGTAGAAGTCCCCCAACCTAACCACTTTCTGGATCCAAGTTTCGTTCTACCCTTAGTAAACTTATCGTTACCTTATCTATATTATTTTCTATCGTTTCCTGCTCCGTTGTCTTTGAAATAACCTCATGGTTTGGGCCTTTTTTTTTGGCCGTGGTGCTATTTCACGTTTTGTGTGGATTTCGAGGCCAAACCTTTTATTTTCCGACCGGGCCATTGGTTGTTGAGTGTCCGGTGGAAAAACCATTTGTTGGGATTTGTAGAGGAATTTTTCGGAGTTAATTTAGTAGGGACTTAGGTATTGTTAACTATAGGTACTTTTCGTTGCTTGGATTCAGACCTTTGTCAACACGACCATCGTTGACTCCTTTCGGCCTTGTGGCTGGAGGCCAAAGAATTTCACCACCCGAGGATACTCCAGGCGGGGAGGTAGAGTCCTCCAACCTTAACACTTCTGGATTCAAGTAATTTCCTTATCTTTACCTTTATCTTTTCCTTATCTTCCTTATCTTACCTTATCTTACCTTTTATGTTGTTGCTTGCTTCGTCGACTTTAATTACCCTCATGGTTTGGGTCTCTTTTTTTGGCCGTGGTGCTATTTTCACGTTTGTGTGGATTTTGGAGGCCAAACCTTTTGTTTTCCGACCGGGCCATTGGTTGTTGAGTGCTCGGTGGAAAAAACCACATGGTGGGATTTGTCGAGGAGTTTTGGTCGACTTAGTGAGTAACATGTGTTCGTTACCTTCTCTACCCTTTGTTAAGTTACTTGAATCCAGCCAAATTATCAACTACCATCGTTGATTACCTTTTGTGTTCTGTGTTGTTTTTCTTTCTTTTTGTTTGTCTTTCGTTTTGTTTTGGCACCCAGTGCAGTGCATTTGTTCCCGAGTATTACTCAAAATTTTTGTTTTTTTTTCCTTCTTTGGGTTTTGAGGTGTAGTTAGTTCGTATTTTCTTACGAAATGGTATATGGCGTTTTATTAGTTTTATTGTTAGGCTTGTTGTCCCTTTTTATCGTGATTGTTGGCTCATTTAGCACTATTGCGTTATCGTCGAAAATCTTCGGTAGATTTTCTCCTTTCTTAGGGGAGGGGATGTTGTCACGGGTCAAAATTTATATAGTTAAAATAACTAAATTGCTTACCTTAATTTGTTATCATTGTAGTGTTTATTCAAGTAAGAAATCGGTTGATTTAAGTTCGTTTACGGTTAGTTATCAATTTATAAATATATTCTGGCCATATATTTCCCAATGTTGTTAAATTTCTGTAAGTAATTTATTTTGTAGGTTATAAAATATTTTTAGGTTTATTGTTTTGTCATCAGTCATTAGTTCATTTGTTACATCTTCTCTCCGTTTGATGATAACCCCATTATTGAAATTCGATAGCCAGTCTTCTTTAGATTATATAATGTTTAAAAATAAAACCGAAAATAAATGGGGGGGAAATTAGGTAAGGTTTGATTGTTGTTGTCGCCTATATAAATATGATCCCTGTTTGTTCGTAAAGGGTTGGCTGAATAAGCTACGGTTTGTTCCAATAGTAGAGGCCATATCTTATTTCGACGTATGTCAAATTATTGTGACCTAAGGAACGTGGGAGACTTGCTTCCTTTTTATTACGAACGTTCGTGCTGAAAGCATCTGAGATTTGTGTTGGGGTTAATTTGTAATCTTCGATCATCGAAGTCAATTTAGTTTGGATTTACGAAATTTAACCTCGTTCATTTCCATTGAAAATTGTGTGAGAGAGATTTCTCGGAATTTTGGTGATTTCGGTGGAAAATACGGCGTAGACCAGATTATTAATCAAATCTTTTGGTAAGTACTAGTTTCTTTATACATGTGGTTCGTCGATACTCATGGTTTCTTTCTCTCGTTTCTTTGAGTGTAGGTGGTTTAACGAACAAACAAGTGGTATTTTGGTAGTAAGACTGTTCAGACAGAAAATCGTGGTCAGGATTCCTCATCCTTGCAGTTAGCAACAAGTGGTTGTCAAAAGGTTATCGAGTAAAAGAACCCTATTTTTTTTAAATAGGTAAGTTATATAATTACATTTTTAATAAATTAATGACGCCATAAAATCAATCGGGTAAAATTTCTATTTTATATGAATATTTCTTTTGTATCGTCCACAGGGTTTTATTTTGTTTAACTAGACTCCTTTTTACTATTACAAATTAATTTTATGTGAATTTTGATTTAAAGTTATTGTTATAATTTTGTAGTGACTAGCCAGTCAAAATTAAGTTTGTTAAGCACATTTTAATTATTAGTTTTGATCATTAATTGTAGATTCAGAGAAATCAGCTTCTAAAATGTTGTAATACTCATTTAAATTCACTTTTGTTCTTTCATTGTTATACAAGTATCAGTCAGTGTGTTTAAATTGTATTTAAGTCAGTAAAGTAGAGTAGTGTAATTAATTCAGATTAATTCAAGGAGTCATTCAAATCTTTTTAACCTAATGTTAATGCTTAATTACGATTTTAGGGTTTTTAGTTACCGGCTACATTTTTGGTTACGGGCATAAGTCCCTGAGTCAGGCAGAATTCTGGTTGCTGACCTAATACTTGGTACGAGCTTTGGTTATTGTGTTTGGAGCAAGCCTTTTGGTTTTGGATAAGGCTTAAATTTTGGAACTGACCCAAGTATTGGTGAAGCCTAGGACTGCGGCAAATCATTAAACTACAGATAAGCTATTAGTTTTAAGCCGGGCATAGTTTTAGTTAAAGCTATTTTTCCTTGTTTTTGTTGCGTGTGATCACACCTTTTTGATAAATTTTTTTTTTTTTTTATTATTGTTCATATAATTTATTTTATAAATATCAATTGTGTGTCAGGCACGAGGCTTGACAATTTGTATCCTATTGTGAAAATTTTCAATTACTTAAATTTGTTCATTAAAGAAGAGTCTAGTTGACATTTTAGTTTTATTTAGCTCACTTAACGTTATTTTTAGTTGTTGTGTAAATTCAATTAGAACCGTTAAATATTCTAAATTTACTTGATTATCTCCAGTGGGTGAAGTGGTGCCTGGGACATCAGGGGTTTCCGATTTTAACCGTCTAAATCGGTGGCGCGACTCACTAGTATTTGTTACTGACCTCTACGGCTGAGCTGGGCACTAATTTGCCAGTAGAGAGACCACTACCGAACTCAGCTGGAGTTGTATTTCTTTTAGTTAATTTCTATATTATTCTTAATTTGATTTATGTTTTAAACTCATTAAAATACGTGGCAACAAAATAATAATACCTATGGTTTTTATTGCTCTAGTTAAAGAGTTCATCAGATCCGTAATACAACTAATAATATGACATAGAAGTAAAAAAACAGACGGTTAAAAACTCTCATTTTATTGTCAAAGGTCAATTTATTCAACTATCTTGCTCATTCTGATATTTGCGTACTATATTGGAACAAGAAATACTATGCCCTATCCCTATCCACAAATAGGAAATATGACTCAATGTCAGAATTATCGAGGCATAGCGTATAAAGTATTGACTAAGCATATTAACAATAGATTAACAACGAAGGTTGATAAAAGCAAAGGAGAATATTAGTGTGGATTCAAAAAAGGCAGAAGTACTGTAGATCAGGCCTTCACACTACGAGAAGGTTACGAATACAATAAAGACACGATGGTTCTTTTTATTGATCTTAAACAGGCTTTCAATCGAGTTACAGCATTGCAAGATATACATGTTTCTCTAAAGCTTATTAAAATGATAAAATGAATAAACTTAAGATAAACAATAGTATAATAGAAAGCTTTGTTGTCAAAAAAGAAGTGCAGCAGAGTGATCGATTATCATCTATAATGTTTAGCATAATTTTTGAAAATGTTACACAGGAAGCAAATATTAATAAAAAAGGTTGGATCTACGCTTTGGAATTCTTGACTATAAGTAAAATAGACCTGATGGAAAAAGTCATGAAAGTCGAAGAGAGGGCAGCGACCGAAGCACTATAGGTACATAAATAAAGCAAACACGAAGTATATGAAATGGACAAATAAGCAATTCTTTCGGGGGCAATACATAACAATAACAACAGCAAAATAAATTCGAAGAATTTGAATGATTGAGTACCTACTTTAAAACTGTCTTTACAAGAGAACCTAACTGTGAAGAAGAAATCTGGGGAAGAATTATGTCGGCCAACCGCGCTATATATGCTCTCAATGGGTTGTTAAGAACCAAAAATATATCTCGTAGAGCAAAATTAAGAATCTACAAGACCGTAATAAGGTCGATAGTGATGTATCCTTCTAAAGTTGGGTCACAATAAAAAAAAAAACAAGAGTTTTACTAGTTTGGGAGCGGAAAATACTGCGCAATATGTTTAGTGGAGAAAACTTAAATGGACAATGCATGAGAAGAACAAATAACGAGATAAAGGAGCTCTATGAAGAACCTAACATATTGCTATATTTTTCTCATCGTGGATTCGTGATAAGTGATAAACAACAGACAAACTTAACAATTTATCGATAAACACAATTAAATAACAATTTCTTAAAATAATCTACACAGCTTTGATATAGTCACAACTACTGGATAACGTCTTTAAAATATCTCGCAATTATTTCACAGTATATCGCCAGCTATTACAATTCCTCTTCTCCGTCCAAAGCGGTCCCATTTATATATGAAATTAATTCCGTCTCGAAGCGTCTCTGAAATTACATCTAGAACAGAACACTCTTGAATCTTCCGATCGATCAAAAACCCACTAGAATATTCGAAGATGCTAAGAACTGGCGTCTGTCTCGTGCTACTTCCTGGGCGACAGGTCCGGACCGGCTCGTAACAATATTAGCGATAAATAAGGGGCAAATACTTAGATGTTGGGCCATGTGCAGGAAAAAGACGAAGAGGAAGACCGAAGTCAAGATGGAGCAACGAAGTTAAAGAAGATACGAGAAGACTTAACGTAACGAACTGAAAAAAAAACAACTGACAAAAGGGAGTGGAAAAGAATAGTACACCAAGCCATGGGCCTACTTGGCTCGTATTGCTTACATATTATTATTATTATTATGAAACGCAAAATCATCAGATTCCAATGTTAGTCTAATAGTATCTGTGTCATAAATAAGTACATAGTAAAAATTTTACTTAAAAATATTTATCTGAAATTTATATAGTTCGAAAATTTGTATATTGGAATCCTCTGATCCCGACTGGTTTTACGTAAAGAAGCTATGAAAATATACAATATAGTCAATAATCATTATTCCGTATTAATTGAAATCTGGAGAATGCACTAGTATGCAAACAATTTTCCACAGATGCCACATACATTCGCATTTAAATTATGTAAATACTTTCAAATATGCTTTCAAGTTAATACTTATCAATACATAAGTTCGAAAAAAAAATGTAAAACTTACTAAAAGTTGCGATCTTAACTTTTCTGTTTCTTTTATAGCCCAGTCATCTTTGGCGGTAGGTAATAGACGATTTATGAAATTATATATAGTAGATGTAGAGTACTCTCCACCAACAGTAAAATGTTTAAGTGTATCCATTATAGGACTGGCCTAAAAATAATAAATCGTATGAGTCATGTTTAAGATAATACAATACATTGTGAACATATACCGGGCGAGGAAAAAGTATGGAAACCCCGTTGTAACTCAAAAACCATGGGTCACAGAAGAAAACTTGCAAGATATAAATTTGATGATTTGTCCCTCGCTATCAGATGGTAATTCTGGATTTGACCATTACCATGACCATCATTCATCATCACCAGATATGCATTAAGGTCTAAGGTCAACGTGACCTGTAGAGGTCGTATGAAGTTCAATTTAAAAAATTTACCTGGCCATCGCCTGTCCATGGTCAAATCCATCTTAACCATCTGATAGCCAGGGAAAAATAATAAATTTTATATTTTGCAAGTTTTTGAGTTACAAGGGGGTTTCCATACTTTCTCCTCACCCGGTATTTTTGGTCTTTAACATTGTTAAAATATGCTGTCAGCATATCGTTTAATTTTTTCTATTTTGTTATATATTGTTTAAAAATACTAGAATCTTTCAGTTCTTTAGATTTTTTTTAATTTAAGAAAATACCCTGAAAGCAAGTAGGACATATTTTTAAAGTGCTGCAAAATACCAGAGGAAACAGTATTTTTATATCTGTTACTAGCGCATCTATCAAATACTATGCTAAAATAAAAAAAGTCTTTTAGATTCTTATTTTAGGTAATAGAACCGTATTCTTGTTCATTTCATGTACATTTTAATCGTAAATATGATAAGTGATAAGATATTTATGTCAGTATATCGCTATTAATAGATATACACTTCAATTAGCGACAAAATATGAAAAAATGTAACAAATAGTGTAGTGTTGAATGTTACATTTTGGTAGTGGATCATTCTGTCCTACAAACAAAAATAACGGAAAGGCCATAGCCGAATTAGCATGCAAAAACTGCCTCAAGCGTTTTTGAAAAACAATGACTAATCGATAGTACATGTAGAAACCCCCAACCCAGTCAAATTTCTAGCCTCGAGATGCTATACGTCTCGTACTATGCTCAAAAACGTAATGCGCACAATTTTTTTTACAAAAGTGTAGTTTTGGGGCACAAATATACCAACATATTTTCAGATTATTTGCGCCAAAAATGCTTCTTATAATTTTTTTTACAGTGCTTCAGCCTTTAAAACACACAATCTTTCCATTTTAAGTACCCTTTTTTAAATAGTCGATAAACTTTTTCAACAATATTTAGGGATCTTTATGTGAAATATACAGCAAAATTGCATAGATATCAGTAAATGAATACCAAAAAAATTATCTGCATCAGAAATAAATTTAAGATCTCTCTCACTCAGCTATTTGGTCAGTATTGTGACAGCTCTACTTCCTGCAATAGGTGATAGTCTCACAGCTGATGTGGGACTGCGTTAGGGCCCTGACACATGCCGCAAGTCGGAATTCTCTGACACTGACATGGGTACTGGGTACCAGGACACTCAGCGTTTCGGGCTGATGAATTGGTCCGAGCGGGATCCCAATGATTGGCCCGGAACCGTTCGGCTGGGTTGCTGACACGTATAGAAAGGCCGCCATTAAAAAAGTGATTTATGTTATTTAAAAAAGTTTTACGAGTACTTTTTTAAATTATTTTTTTAAAAAAGTTTATAAAGTTACCTCTCCTGTACGATCAGTAATATCTCTAATAAAATTAACACCAGACTCTTTCGTCATCCAATATTTCCATAATTTGCCTGCATATTTTGTACCTTCAAATTGTACTTCTTCAGGGGGTGCATTAGATATTTCGCTAAAATGTTGTACCGCACTGAAATCGTAAACAAAATTATTTAGTGTATTTCTTTTGAGAAAGATCAACGAAAATGCAATTAAGGCATTTATGCAAATTGTAATGGTCTAGTTGCATAAATAATTTAATAATAAATATTAACTAATTAATAACATAACGTAATCAATAATTTTGTTTTAAATAAGTACTTAGGAACTAGCAATTACATGTGGCTTTTTAATGTTTATATAATGATTAATTTTTAAAAAAATGAAAGGAGTGTTTTATGGGACATACATTAAATACCAAAATTTTCGTCCATTTAAATATAGACGAGAACTGTAGCAAAGTAAACAGAACTTTTAAGAAATATCATATCCGATACTATTAGCACCTGTTATTGAGGCTAGCGTTCGATAAGTAGGTACATCTTTCTAACCTTTCTAACATCGGTTGAAAAATGAGCATCGAATAAAGAGCGAATGTTAAGTACTGTTTTAAACTTGGTAAAACATTTACCGAAACACATCCATTGTTGAAACAAGTTTATGGTGATGATTGTTTATCTCGTAGTTGAGTCCACGAGTGGTTTACACGATTTAAAGAGGGTAGTAAGTCGCTGGAAGACGACGAACATGTTGGCCAGCCGAAATATCTGATTATACCAAAAAACTGTCGATAATATGCGTCTGTTAATTAAAAATGAGCCAAAATATTCATTGAGATACATGCAAATGGAATTAAAAATGTATGTCGGAAGATACAATCTATCGCATTTTGGGCAAGAGAAAGGTATGTTCACGGTGTGTTTCGCACAAGCTCATCATTAAAGTAGCTAAAAAAGATAAAAACATTCTGTGACTGGGGACAGAACCTTGTGTTTTCAATACGATCCCGAAACCAAACGTCAAAATTCCGCAAGGGAAGATCCCAAGCGATCCAAAGACGAAAAAAAATCTAATGGAAAAGTCAATACTGATGACAATGTTGATTTGTTTCTACGATTCGAAGGAAATTATTCACAAAGAATTCAATCCAGCAGCGTGCAAAACGGTTAAGCTCTGTATTATCTGGCGCTTGTTGCCGATAATGCACCATCACATCGATCGACACTTGGGTCATGGCATTTTTACCATCAACCACTCCCCATACTCTCCTGATATGGTACCGTGCGACTTTTTTCTGTTTGGTAGACTGCATTGCCCCATGAATGGACCACGGTATGCCTACGTAGAGGTCGTCCAAAAGGCTTCGCAAACATTTTGAAGAACATCCGGGTCAATGAACTGAAATCCTTCGAAAAACTTATGGACCGTGCAAATCGCTGTATTATTTCTGAAGGGGACTTTTTTGAATAAAATAAATTCCAATTGCCGAAAAAAATTATTTGTTATTTTTTTCTCTTGATTACTTTGTGACAGACCTCGTATATATTTTATATGAACCGAAAGCATGTTTTTATAAAATAAATTACAATTTTATGTTTTAATTTATTTTTACTAATTTTGTATTGGTGTATTTGTGAATTTTGAACTTATTTACCTCTTATATTTTTCGTCAAAAGAAAATATAAAAATGTTATTTACCACAATTTTTAAATAAAGGAAGAAAAAACGATCTTGATAATATCACAAATGTATATATTCTGAATATTTTAAAAAATTCATAACATAAGAGTATTTATAAAAATATTAAAATATGTGGATTGAAATTTTACTCTTACAACTTACTTGAAAAAAAAAATTTTTTAAATTATTCTAAAACAAATACAAGGGTTGTCTTTTTTATTTTGCATATTCAGGTTAGATAGCGGCACCAATTAGGCAATCCAAACCACGTGATATTTTAGTTGTTTGACCGTCGCCGCCATATTGAATTTATTTTGACACATCGTTGCCATCGTTGGATTAGCGCGACGATCAAACATTGGATTCAGTAACTATTCATCTTCAGAAAGCTGAGGAGTGTTATAGTTATAAAACGATTCGCTTTTTATTTTGTTGTGTTTAAAGGTGTTTTTTAGTGTTTAAAAAGGACAATTTTCCAATTTCAACACAATCTACAGTAACTTTGTTGTTTGTTTGACCGTCGCCGCCATATTGAATTTATTTTTTGACACATCGTTGGATTGCCTAATAGCTTCAGACAAAAATCTAACCTCAATCTTTTGTTGACATAAATCCGGAGTTTCATTGCAATAACACAAGTCGTGTGCTACAGTGAATAGAATTTTTGGAATTAGCAAGTCAGTCGAAAAATGGGTCTTAGCCGAAAACATTTTCCAGCAATAATTTTGTACAATCTTCGGAGAGAATTATCCCAACACCAATATCACCCTGAAATGGTTTCTGTGTTTGAGAATGAAGCACCACACCAATCAACTATTCCCCGCTGGTGTTAAGAATTTTAACATGATCGCTCCACTCTCAGGCTATGTCCACCCAAAACAGCAGTAACAGAGCAAACATTGATGCAGTTCGTCAGCTAATTAAGGATGGTTGCCATGTAACATACTGGGAGATAGAGGCATCTTTAGCCATTTCAAAGACCTCAATTCAAAATATCCTACACACAAAGAACTGGGGGTTACAAAGTTGGTGTCCCGTTGGATCCCTCATTTGCTCGCAGAAGTGCAAAAAGCGGTTCGCGTCAATTAGTGTTGAAAAATATTGGAACGGTTCAACAAATAAAACTTAAAAAAAGTTTATGGTATTAATAGGGGCGATGAACCTTGCATTTACTCCTACTAACCGGAAAATAAACGCCAATCCGCTGTATGATGAGGAAAAACCAACAAAGGTTATCGGTCCTCGATGTGTGTCAAAGAAAATGGTCGCATCGTTTGTGTTAAAATCTGGTCATGTGACAACAATTGTTGTAAAAGATCGAAGAACGGTTACTTCCGATTGGTATATCAGAAGTTATCGCGAAATTCCGACAAAGCAACACACAACGGCGAATCATACTACATCAGGACAATGCAAGTGCTCACACTGCCCAAAAGACAATCGAGTTTTTGAAGTTTCAAAACATAGAATTGTAAAACCATCAACCACTTAGTACCGACCTAAGTCCCAACGACTTTTTCACGTTCCTAAAGATCAAGAATTGATTGCGTAGGAAGCGTTTCCAGTCGCCAGAAAAAGCTATAGATGTCTTTAAAACAACGATTTTGCAGATATTAACTGAATAACTGTTTTACCAATTGGTTTGAAAATGCAAAAGTGGATCGATATTGGTGGGACATATTTTAAAAAACAATAAAATACTTCAAGTCTATATATTTTTTGTCTTTATAGCTAGATGCAAAACTAAAAAGACAACCCTCGTAGTTGATAGAAGAAGACTACCAAAATAATTTTAAACTTCTCCATATTTTGTACAAGTTAATGTATCCCCATCCCCTTATTTAAAATTAAAATATTTTTAAAGAATCTGATTATTCGTAAATATTAAACAGAATAAAAATCATGAAAACATTTTACTTGTTTTTGATATCAAATTTAATCTAGTTTTCTTTAAATAATATAAATGATATAAAAGTTCTATATTATTTATGTAAAATTTAATGCAAGTTGCAACATTTTAAAAAATGATGTAAAGCAAAATATGTATCAATGGATTTGCTTACATTTTCGCTGAACTTACTCTAATATTAAATGTAATGTAAAAAATATTCGCAAAGGTTATAATTGAATGAAACTAGACTATAAATGTTAATTAGTTAAAAATGTAATGTGTTTGCAATAAGCAGTAGTGTGAGTTAACACAAACTATAACTAATATAAAAGATATATCTATTTATTTCGAAAAAATAAAGACACCACTTTTGTAGAAAACTGTTATTAATAGTTTTGAAATTTTATAAAGTATGCAAACAAGAATATATTAAATGACATTAAGGAGAAATTGAAAAAATGTGTTTAGGGAGAAAGTGAGTAAGTGGCATATATGACACGAGTGGAATTTAACGACCAAAAAGCGAAATCATCGATAAGCATTCATAGCTTAGTTGTTAGAGTATTGCCACGTAGAGGCAAAGGTTGCGGGTTCGAGAGCTGCTGGATACTACATTTGTTCAATATCTCCTTAATGTCATTTAATACATTCTTCTTTGTATACTTTCTAAAATTTGAACAATTTCAAAATACCCATGAGATATCCTAAATAATCGATTACTGTTAGTAATGGTATTAGGTCGCAGAAAGAAATTATATTTTGCCATTTAATATAATTATTAAGAGGCTCATTTCAGAAATAATGAACAAGTTGTGCATGGTATATTGATGTTTGCTATTACTTACGTCAGTGATGGTTCGATTATTAGTATAATAAATGTGTCATTGTCCATAATAAACCAACTAAATTAAAAGCAAAAAACTTTTTGAAAAAAGCTTTTATTTAAACGCTCTAAAAAGAAGAAAATAAAATTTTCCCTTTAAATTTTAAGTATCAACCTATGACATCAGTATACACAACGTATATAATAATAAAAGCTTGTCGCGTGGTTTAAGTACCTATCAATAAAAAATTTTACATAATTAAATTGTTACTATAAAAAAAACATGTAAATTGCGCGACAAGCTTTAATTATCATATAAATTCCATATAATACGATTATATGTCAATAGTTAAAATTTAAAAGAAAAGGTTTTTTATTTTAAACTATTTTTTACTTTTTAGTTATTGCTTGCTAGGTTTCGCAATCTGTTCATCTTATTCAATGCATCATTGTTGCAATGTTCTGCCATATTTAGAATAACCACACATTATTTCTCGGTCCTCCGTCCAGAAACAATACCATTAATTACTTCAAAATCGTCCGGAAAATGACATTCTCCGGCCTAGGCCGGCAAAACACCTTTTAGATTATCTAAAGAGGTGGCGCTATGAGTCATCACAAATACATAATGAAAAATACACATTTTAATTAAATTTATTTAAAAGGTAAGCAGCTTTCTAATTTACATTTAATTTTTCTCACAACTTTTATTTTAAATTTGACATTTATGTCAATTTACAACTACTTATCATTCGATTATAAAAAAACATATCTCGATTTTATTTTTGCTCATTGAACTATAATAGTTCATTGTCTTTGCTATTTTTATATAAAATTATTAGATATTATTGTTCATATTTTCAATATAACAATTTTTACTGTGCTGCTTATTAGCATTATTCGTATGTCTAAAAATTAAGAATCTTGAAATCGATTATCAGAAAATCATTCCTTATTACTAATTCTTTTAATCGTGCAATAGATGTCAATAAACACCTAATCTTGTATGTCACAAAGTAAAAAGTTTTTGAAATTTTAAAAATATTAAAAATTGGTCGGACGAAAAAATAGTGTGTGTAACACGCCCGGAAAATGTTTTGCAAGTGCTCGTATGGTTTCGCCTCGGTGCTACGCACCTCGGCTAAACAACTTAACTCGCTCTTGCAAAATGTCATTTTCCGTCCTTGTGTCACAAATAACTATTTCAAGTTACTCTTAACAATTGACATCTTTAATATATCAAAAGTAAAATTAGAAATTTCCAAACCAAACACTTTTACTTAAAATATTGAGTGATTAACTGTTAATTGTGTTGTGCCCGGTTATTTGCAGATATTTTGTTCTTTTCAAAATCATAAACCCTCATTCCGTTGCTTTATTGCTTTGCAAACTAATTCAAGTTTAAAATAATTTATACTTTGTATTTAAGTTTTCGGTAATTGGAACCATAATATATAAGGATGTATTATTTTTTCCAATTTTTGTTGTTGTCTAATTTCTAGTTTCTAAATTTTAAAAATGTGTCTCAAATAAATAGTTTTGTGCAAAAAAAAATAAACAAAAATGATCCTCTGGCGTTGCTTCTCCTTAATTAAGTTAACTGAAAATATGAGACAAGATAGCAACACTTTCAAATACCTTCTCAATGCATTACGAATTGGTGAACTTCATTTAGAGCATTTTACTATTTTACTGAATTGGCAAAACAAAAAAAGCCCTGCGAATTTATCCCAGTAATCAACAAATGTATAATCACAAGAAAACTGTCCTCGAACATTTCCGTGCTCGTGGTATAACTAACTATTAACAAAATCATAGAACAGGATAGTCTAGCAGAATATACTCGAAAAGCTGGCAACTTATCTTAATATTATACCATCCGATATAAACAAGACAGGAGGGCTACCTTAGGAGCTAAAAATATTCATTGTGGCCAAGGTGATGCGGCGTTATAAGGTCTGGTGAATGGTGCTATTGGACATATTGCCCTGCTTCCGAAGAGTTCAATAATATAACACTGATATAACATCCGTCCGTATAGGTAGACGGTGTTAAAGACGGTGTTCATCGAAATCTGTGCAATTTTCAGCAAAATATAGTCACGGAACGAAGAATGCTATCAACAGTATTATGTTGACAGGTGTCGTAAAAAAAGTGCAAGGTAGTACTGCCGACTACGCTGTTATTTATTTAGGTTCAAAGCTCTTTGCTGCTAGTCATGCATACGTGAGCTTAAGTAGAGTAAAATCATTAGGTTTCATTTTTGAAGAACTGGACTGTTCGAAATTGATGCGTTGAATGAGATGAGCAGACTGAGAAACCTAGCCAGCGATAACTAAAAAGTAAAAAATAAATTAAATGCAAAAAACTTTTTTGGAAAAAGCTTTTATTTAAACGCTCTAAAACGAAGAAAATAAAATTTTCGTTTCATATTTCAACTATCAAGTTAGAACCTCATTATAATATACACAATTTATATGTTAACAAAAGCTTGTCTTTAAGTACTAATAAATATTCATTAGTACTTAAATCTCACGACAAGCTTATATTATCATACTAGCTGTTGCTCGCGACTATGTCTGCGTAGTTATTACTATTAAAATGTTTAACGCAAGTTATTTCAATTGAAATGCTTGTATTACTTATAAGTGATCACTATAAATGTTTCTTGGACACATAGGGTTACAAAAGCGGTTATTTTTACTTAAATCGAAGCTGCTGCATCTGTTTCACACAAACTATCAATTCCAAATCACACTCTTAAGGGTAGAATTTTGAAAAATAGATAGCACCTACGTCCTAATAACAATCCCTATGCAAAATTGATTCTCCTAGCACTCGCAGTAACAAAATTTCATACAAATTATCAACACCTCAACGGTCGAATTTTACAAAATCCCGTCTTATTGAGTACCTAGGGCCTAAAAAGAACCCCCATGCAAAATTTTAAACTTCTACCACTCGCAGTATAACGAAGTTTTATACAAATTATCAATCCCAAAAGCAACCCTTCAGGGTTTGAATATCGCAAAATCCCGTTTTAGTGAGCACTTACGCCCTAAAAAGAACCCCATGCAAAATTTAAAACTTCTAGCACTTGTAGTAACGAAGTGGAATATAGACTTAGGGGTTGAATTTCGTTAAATCCCGTCTTAGTGAGCACCTACGTCATAAAAAGAACCCGCATGAAAAATTTGAAATTTTAAATATCAAAAAATAATAGAAAATAATAGGCAGAATTTTTATACCATTCTTTGATGTATTTTTTATACCTAAATAGTAGAAGAGTACATTGAAAAACATTAAAATGGTTTTCTCAATTTGTAACATCTCCAAAAGATTTATGTATCCGAGCTTTAGTTGTCTGTCAAATTTTCAAAAATATCAAATACAGTCATATGTACGTATACTTACATCCACACAGGCACAAATTAAAATTTAATCCTAGCTACAAGTTAAAGTCTTAATTTCGTATTCCAATAGTACCATAACTAACTACTTCTTCCTAACGTGTACTCCTACTGACGTAATAATCACAATCATCATGCCCTTTACTACCCTATGTTGCCAAACTGTTCATTACTTTTAAAATGATCTCGGTAGAGTTGTTAAAATTATTAATTAATATTTTTTTCATAAACAAGTTATAAAGGAGTATCGGTTGAAAACGAGACTTTTTGGGTGAAAATATACATGTGGTCGGGCATTGTCATGTGGAGGGATAATTTTGTCGTAGTGTTGTAACCGTTTTTCCTTCGATGCTTGGCTCAATGGCATTAATTGACTTCGATCGCTTTATTCGATTCAAACAGCTCAGTCTACACCACAACCAGCTGTGCCCACTATAAAAACAGCATCAGCTTATTGCCATGAATATTTGGCTTTGGCATCGATGTGGTTGCGTGGCGAGAAAATCCATATGATTTTTCGCGTTTGAGAATAATGTAGAGGATCCACCTTTCATCGCCAGTGACAACGCGATGCAAAAAACTGTTCTTTTCTATCGTGTGGCAACAATTCGCATGTGAAAAATCGCCTCTCTACGTTTCTCTGCTTCAATTCGTATGGCACCAAATTTACTTGCTTTTAAAGCTTTCTCATAGATTTTAAACGATCGGAAATTGTCCATGATGTCGAAATCGCCACTTTAGAAGCGTTTAAACCACTCAAAACATCATGGTCTGGATAGAGCATCATCACCATAAACTTCCACCAACAAACGATGACTTTCCGCAGCATTTTTCTTTGCAAAAAATTATTCTAACTTCCTTCAAATACTGTTTTTTCTCCAATTATCTATGGTGAGAGATAACACACGCGCACACAATGTAAGTAAACAAATTATTCTTCGTAGTTATGACAACTAATGAATAGACCTTTCAAATGAAATTATATATGTACTAGCAGCCGCCCGCGACTTCATCCGCGTGGACTTTAGTTTTTTGCCACCGAGTTTCATACAAATTTGCAACCCCTATTTTAAATCCTCTGGGATGGAATTTAAAAAAGTAATTTCTCAGTACACCACTACGTAATAAAACAAATTTATTCTCGAATTTTCCAGACTCTACGCGTCTTTCGACAGTGTCATGTCGGCCAGCAGCAGCGTGCTATTGTCTCACCGCTCCACATACCCCGCTCAGTAAAGCGCGAGTGGTATTAGAGTATTATTATTTTAAAACTTTAAAAACTTGCATGCTATATGCATGCAAAATCTCAGCCCGATCGGTTTAAAATTGACAAAGTTTCATACAAACTTTCATCCCTATTTTATACCTTAGGGGTGGAGTTTATCAAAATCCTTTCTTAGGGGATGCCTAAGTCATAGTAGCTATATGCATGCAAAATCTCAGCCCGATCGGTTTAAAACTGACACAGTTTTATACCAACTTTCATCTCCTATTTTATCCCCTTATGGGTGGAATTTATCAAAATCCTTTCTTAAGGGATGCCTACGTCATAGTAGCTACATTCATGCAATATCTCAGCCCGATCGGTTTAAAATTGACAAAGTTTCATACAAACTTTCATCCCCTATTTTATCCCCTTAGGGGTAGAAATTATCAAAATTGTTTCTTAAGGGATGCCTACGTCATAGTAGCTATATGCATGCAAAATCTCAGCCCGATCGGTTTAAAATTGACAAAGTTTCATACAAACTTTCATCCCCTATTTTATCCCCTTAGGAGTGGAATTTATCAAAATCCTTTCTTATGGGATGCCTACGTCAAAGTAGCTATATGCATGCAAAATCTCAGCCTGATCGGTTTAAAATTGACAAAGTTTCATACAAACTTTCATCTCCTATTTTATCCCCTTAGGGGTGGAATTTGACAAAATCCTTTCTTAGGGGAAGTCTACGTTATAGTAGCTATATGCATGCAAAATCTTAGCCCGTTCGGTTTAAAATTAACAGAGTTTCATAAAAAATTTCATCCCCTATTTTATCCCCTTAGGGGTGGAATAAATCAAAATCCTTTCTTAGGGAATGCCTTCGTCATAGTTACTATATGCATGCAAAGTTTCAGCCCGAACGGTTTAAAATTGACAAAGCTTCATACAAACTTTCATCCCCTATTTTATACCCTTGGGGATGGAATTAATCAAAATCCTTTCTTAGCAGCTGCCTACGTCATAACATCTACCTGCATGTCAAATTTCAGCCCCATCCGTATAGCGGTTTGAGCTGTGCGTTGATAGATCATACAAACTTTCATCCCCTATTTTATCCTGTTGGGTGTGGAATTAATCAAAATTCTTTCTTAGCGGATGCCTACGTTATAACATCTACCTGTATGCCAAATTTCAGCCCCATCCGTCCAGCGGTTTAAGCTGTGCGTTGATAGATCATGCAAACTTTCATCCCCTATTTTATCCCGTTGGGGGTGGAATTAATCAAAATTCTTTCTTAGCGGATGCCTACGTTATAACATCTACCTGTATGCCAAATTTCAGCCCCATCCGTCCAGCGGTTTGGGCTCTGCGTTGATAGATCACTATATCAGTCAGTCAGTCACCTTTGAGTTTTATATATATAGATGTCATTCATGTGCTACTACGCATCTACTATTGGCGCCAAAAGTTGTCAAAAGTCTCGTTTTCAACCTTATATACATACATATAAACAAAACAATACAGTCACAACAAAAAGTAATTCCATACCGTAATAATGATAATTTAGTATCGGTCCTGAATGGGCTGCAGAGAGTATGTTTAGGATTGAGAATATAAGAAATTCTGATTTTCCGAACATCTACGGGGTCATCTAATTTTAATTTCGTAACATTTTCAGCAACTAGTACTTTGAGAAGAGGTGCTAAGTCATCTGCGTACTTAGTGAGAGGCCCTGTATTGACCATAGTTACTTCTTCATCGCCATTTCGATAACTTATTCCTGAAAATATCGTCTATTGCAGAAGGGATATTTTTCAGAAAACACATAATTAAAACATTTCAGGATATAGACGTCTTAAATATCTCACAAGTATAATTAGAAATTTACAAACCAAACACTTTTATCTACAAATTTTTCAGATATACATATTGTTATTTTTAAAATCTTAAACCCTCATTTGATTGCTTTATTGCTTTGCAAACTATTTCAAATTTAAAATTATTTATAAGTTGTATTTAAGTATTCGGTAGGAAACTGGAACCATAATATATCATAATGGATCATTTTTCTTCTTGTACATATCTAAATTTCATAAATTCTGTGAGAGATATGTGTCAGATAATTACTTTTCTACAAAAGAATTTATACACAAAAATGATCAAACACAGCATATTAGTGACTTTTAAAAATTGTTGAATTTTTATTTAGAGTTTTCTGGATCTGGATCTGGAAATTTGGGGAGGGGCGAGCAAGTGCTTAGCCAGTACTGAGGCCACATATGACCCATTGTGCATCCTCCCGTATTGTAGGGATATCCTCACCTCAGGCTGTCACCAGGCCTAGTGATTTAAAATAGGTGATGAGGCTCCCGAGGGGGATCTCCCTGACATCGGCTGGTGTTAGCCAATACTCGCCCAACACGGATCTTCTGATTTCAGAAAAAGCAGAGCAGTCATACATAATGTGTTCTACTGTTTCCTCTTCTTATTCGCAGCCTCTGCATAGCGGCGATTCTGTTAATTTCATCCTTAAGAGATGTTGTTGCAATTGGCAGTGACCTGTCAAGATTCCCACAGCTGTTCGGAGATTTTGTCTGGTCAATGCCTTAAATTTTTTTGCTGTTTCCTCGCCAGGATGAGGTAATAACTCTCTGGCCAGTCTACAGTTCGTAGTTTCATCCCAGCACTGTATGAATTTTTTGTGGGAGTGCTGTTTGATAAGGTCCACGACTGCGGACAATGTTAGCTTTGTAGATGGGCGGGGGCTAACATATTTGTAGCCCGCAGCCCTCCTTGCTAAATTGTTCGCAATGCGGTTGCCTTTAGAGTTCCCATGTCCTTTGATCCAGCTGAGAGTGACCACGTTATTCTGGCTGGCCTCAGTTAGAGATTGGTGACATTCTAGTACTAAACTTGAAGTGAAACGTGGTCTATTCAAGGTCAGTAGTGGTTGTCGGCAGTCTGTGTATATCTTTATATTCCTGCCTGTGATGTTCCTATTGATTAATTCTTTTGCAGCTATGGTTATGCCTGTGAGTTCTGACTGAACCACACTTGACAAGCCATCCATAGCCCATTTTATTTTTAGGTTTAAGGATCTAGAGTAAATTCCACATCCTACACCTTGCTTTGTTTTTGATCCATCCGTATATACGCTCAGAGCGTTCATTACGTTGGGGTCTGCTGTCTTGTTTGTTAATATTTTGTAGGGTTTGTCAAAGACAAATCTTGGTGCGACGGCATCCGTGTCTGTCTGTAGGAGTGGTATCACTTTTATCGATTCCCTCCACAGACTGTTCCTACGGGTGCCAGTCCCTACAGTGGGTTCGATACCAACCGTGCGAAAGCGTACCATGGTCATCAATGCAACCTCCTTAACAAATATATCAAGGGGGGTGAGACCGAGTATGACTTCCATTGCGCTGGTCGGTGTGCTTCGCATGGCTCCTGTTACGAGAAGACATGCTGATCTTTGGATTTGGTTTAATTTTTTGATAGCTGTCGTTTGTTTCACTTTAGGCCACCACACGACAGCACCATATGTTAACATAAGTCTTATGATTGCCGTGTAGATCCACATGGTGACCTTGGGGGATAATCCCCAGGTCTGTCCTATGGTTCGGCGGCATTGCTTATAAGATATAAATGTTTTTTTAACTCTGCTTTCTATGTGTGAGTTCCAAGTCAGCTTGCTATCAAGGATAACACCTAAGTATTTCACTTCTGTAGCAAAGCTTAATTTAACGTTGAAAAGACTGGGTGCGTTTAAGCCCCTAGGTTATTTAGAGTTTTAAAAAATCCATGTTTTTAATTGGAGTTTGTGAAATCATTTAAGAACTGAAACAATTTTTGCTACTCAGTTTCTTGGAGAAAAGAGCATGCCAAGTAACCGTGAAATTAAGATAAAAATGATAGTCATAGAAATATGCATACACAAGTGATGAATTTAAAGGATTTTGTGTCGGAAAAGCGCGTTCATCTAAACTTCTTGCGATAATAATATTGGCCGATAAAAATTATTCAGCGATGACTTGAATTTATCAGTTTTATCTAATAACAAAAAACAATGGTCATAAAAAGAACTCCACATCAGACATTATAACGACCTTTACCAACCGCATGTAGATAAGATTGCCTCCAATGGATGGTTAGTTAAAAGTCCTGATACTGAGAGATTTACTGTGCTATCTAAGAATTAATAATTTGTACAAACAACTACAAAAAAATAATTGAAAGATGGAAACACTACCACCGATAAATATTGAAAATACTGTCAAAAACAAGAACATTTAGCACAAAATCAATAATAACCAACTGCAAATACATACACATATGCAATATTATCCATCAGAAGCTAGCTAATAGATTTTGACTACTTACCTATAGTCTGGCCGTCGAAAAGATGGAATGATCACGAGACAAATGTACTCCTTATTTCAGCCCACAGTTTATATCATCTTTGATATGAGTACAGTCTAAACTGTCCTTCGTTTACTGCAGTTTAGAAGGCGTTACATCGTAAGATTAAGCCGTTCAGATGCCCGTATTCACTGATCAAGAATCCTTGAATTCCATCTTTTCAGCGGCCGGGGTATAGTACTATGCATTATATTAGAGTACAAAAATCAATTCGTCTAAGTGACTGTTTTAATATTTACTAATGTTTAAACTTGGGCAAAGTTTAATTGTTAAATATAGTAGAATTTGGCAATCTTTCTTTGTTCGTAACTACAAATTCTTAACTGTCAAATGAGGAATTTCAAATAGGTCGATCCTAACAGAATATTGGAAATAAATGAACAAAAAATCGACTTATATGAACTGTTTTAGGTATGTTTCTGCTCTATGTAAAATCTATTCCCATAGATTGTAACGATCTATCGGATCGTTTTAGTATTAAAATCCACCAGACTATATTCGGTGATTATAACTTGGAGACAGGTGTGACTGATATTCAAGGTCTTCTTTTTCGCTTCGATAGATTTTTGCGTTCATTTTAATATCTGTCTCCTTCGTGCTAACTACTCCTCAATACAAGTAAGTTAATTTTATTGTTTCAGTTAATAATTTTATTTGTATAAATTTCTCAAATTAAGGTGATTTTTTTTAAATATTACTAACATCTAATTTCAAGTAGTTTTACTTTCGCCAAACACCAGTTTTTGTGATCATTGATTGAATTTACACGTGTATTTAAAATTAATTTTTTCTCAATAATATGGAAAAAACAGAAAGTGATTCTACTTGATTGTAATTCATTAAGGGATGGAATTCTGATTATTAATTTCATTATTAGGGTTATTGTCACATTTGTGAGGAGACCTACGTAGGAGTTAATAATTTTATTTGAAGGAGAGTTCGAGCTGTCCGCCATTTTGAGGAACGAAAGCCGAATTTCGAATTAAATCCCAGGTTATCCCTGAAAGAAACTTATTTTGAAATAACCGAAGATTATTCAGTTCATCTCAGGAAGAAATTTATTTTGAAATAACCGAAGATTATTCAGTTCATCCCAGGAAGAAATTTTGTCCAAGAGAATTATTTCCGAAGAATCAAAAAAAAATATAAATTAATTTTACGAACTAATACTTAATTTTCATATTTACTGACTTTTTTAAAAATAAATCATTTAAATTGGCGTTTGAGTGTTATTTGCTTGTTTGTACTCTGGCGCCCTATTATTTTATATTTGGGAAGGACTGGTAAAACTCGAAACCACGAACTCAATTGAGCTAGCTAGGGGATATAATCCCTTCAGTGGGAATTTATAAAGTTACAAACCTTTCATTTACTGCTTTATTTGCAATTACCAACGGGGTCGACAAGTGGAGCTAGTGCATCCCGATCCAAGCCCGTTCTCCAATGCAAGAGAAAAAGGATCGAAGCAGTGTTTGCTTCTCTTTCTAATATAACAATAATATTTAAAGATCAGGTGGTCGGTATGCTCTGCTTGTTAGAAATAGAAGGAAACTCTTTTCTCTTTTGCAGTGGAAAAACAGACTTGAATAAGGACGCGCAGTCTAGGTATAAGTAAGTATATACAAGTATATCTCCATAATATTGTGTGCGCCTTCTTCTAGCAAGTATATTCTATAGATTTATATGCAGTATTTCACCAGTAATTTACTATAATATGTCAAAATTGGGGTAACTGTAATACATCATATTAAATACAATTAATATAATAGAGGCAGTTCCTATTTTAAACAAAATTATGACCTTATTTATTCAATGTTACCTCTGAAATCATAGTAATTAATAAATTATATTTTAACCAAGAAAATATTTATCAAACATCTCTTATAACCTTTGCGACTTTTTAACAATTAATTTTACCGTTCAAAAGTTTCTGTCACTGTTTTTCTAGAAGGACTGATTGTAATATCATTAGGATCTCGTGTGTAGAATATTTTCACATTCTTAATGTTTACGTGATCATGAAGTTTTAGTTTATTTATATTTTCGTCAACTAAAATTTTCATTAAAGGAATCAAATCCTCTACGTGTTTACTCAATATACCGATAACAACCATAGTTACTTCTTCATCCCCACTTCGAAATGATGTACCTAAAAAATTTTTCATATTCTCTTATTTCTTTACATACACCTGCTTATGGACGAGTTATGGTTTCATTGACCTATTTGAAACACCATAATTATTCAATATTTTTTTACGTTTATTTATTTATTTTTTAGAACACGTCGTAAATATTTTAGGATTGTTTAGAAATTCTCAAAGTTTGTTTGAATTTTTTAGCTATATTATAGTACATTTCTTTGATAGTTCTAGAATTTAAAATATTTAGATTAAACCGAAAATTTTGAGCTTGTCAGAAATATGCCGTTGTTTGGTATGGTTCCACGAAAAATGGTCGCATACATTTTGTTGCACGAAAAAATTTCGATCACAAATGAGCACTTGCAGAAATGTCAACGACGAAAAATAGACCCAAAAAAAGTTGGCATAGAAGTATAATAATTGCCAATATTTCTTAAATGCTCCTAATTGCTCATCAATTGCTCAAGTATAATCTGCAATTGCTCACATTATTAATTAATTAATTAATTAGTTATTAACAAATGAAAATACAAATAATTTTTTCTCAATTACGCGAAGAGCATTCAACTTTTCCAATAAATCTTTTCTTTAATAAATTGCTCACAATTTGCTCAATTATAATCTGCAATTGCTCACAATATTAATTAATTATTTAATTAGTTATTAACAAATGAAAATACAAATAATTTTTTCTTAACTACGCGAAGAGCATTCAACTTTTCTAATAAATTGCTCACAATTTGCTCAATTATAATCTGCAATTGCTCACATTATTAATTCATTATTTAATTAGTTATTAACAAATAAAAATACAAATAATTTTTTCTCAATTACGCGAGGAGCATTAAACTTTTCTAATAAATCTTTTTTTTAATAAATTGCTCACAATTTGCTCAATTATAATCTGCAATTGCTCACATCATTAATTAATTATTTAACCAGTTATTAACAAATGAAAATACAAATCATTTTTTCTCAATTACGCGAAGAGCATTCAACTTTTCTAATAAATCTTTTTTTTTATAAATTGCTCACAATTTGCTCAATTATAATCTGCAATTGCTCACATTATTTATTAATTATTTAATTAGTTATTAACAAATGAAAATACAAATCATTTTGTTCTCAATTACGCTTAGAGCATTTAACTTTTCTAATAAATCTTTTCTTTAATAAATTGCTTACAATTTGCTCAATTATAATCTGCAGTTGCTCACATTATTAATTAATTATTTAATTAGTTATTAACAAATGAAAATACAAATCATTTTTCTCAATTACGCTAAGAGCATTCAGCTTTTCTAATAAATCTTTTCTTTAATAAATTGCTCACAATTTGCTCATCTTATTTTCAACCTAAGTCTCATTAAATTTCTTTTATTTATTTTTAATTAATTAAAAATAATTATTGCTATTTAAAACGGTGATGGGTGATGTGACATTAGCAGAAGATTTCTTGTGCGCATGCACATTCCAACATTTCAATTCAACAATTAAGGGATGTCGAATTAATACCTACCAAATGCTCACTTAAAAGTAATGATAATTTGTATTATTTAATTATCATTTTTACTAATTATGCTGTCCTTGTCCTTGTTTGTTGTATGGCTCTGCTACTCGGCAACCGCCAGCTCGGTTTGATAGTGACTACAATGCTGACTGGCTCTAGACCATTTTGCAGCCACTTCTTCTTCTTTTGTTTGTGGACTCAGCTACCTAGCCTAATCGGCCCAGCCTAGGTAGCTGAGGCCACAAACAGAAAAAGTAGGGTCTTAAAAGATAAGTTATTAAAATGTAAACAATAAATAAATTAATAACATATATAAATTGTGTATGACATGCGCAATGATTTTATTCATGCGCATGCGCACAACAAATCTTCTGCTAGTGTCACGTCACCCATCACCGTTTCAAATAGCAATAATTATTTTTAATTAATTAAAAATAAATAAAAGAAATTTAATGAGACTTATGTTAAAAATAATATGAGCAAATTGTGAGCAATTTATTAAAGAAAAGATTTATTAGAAAAGCTGAATGCTCTTAGCGTAATTAAGAAAAAATGATTTGTATTTTCATTTGTTAATAACTAATTAAATAATTAATTAATAATGTGAGCAATTGCAGATTATAATTGAGCAAATTGTGAGCAATTTATTAAAGAAAATATTTATTAGAAAAGTTGAATGCTCATAGCGTAATTGAGAAAAAAAAATGATTTGTATTTTCATTTGTTAATAAATAATTAAATAATTAATAAATAATGTGAGCTGTTGCAGATTATAATTGAGCAAATTGTGAGCAATTTATTAAAGAAAAGATTTATTAGAAAACTTGAATGCTCTTGGCGTAATTGAGAAAAAAATATTTGTATTTTTATTTGTTAATAACTAATTAAATAATTAATTAATGATGTAAGCAATTGCAGATTATAATTGAGCAAATTGTGAGCAATTTATTAAAGAAAAGATTTATCAGAAAAGTTTAATGCTCTTCGCGTAATTGAGAAAAAATGATTTGTATTTTCATTTGTTATTAACTAATTAAATAATTAATTAATAATGTGAGCAATTCCAGAATATAATTGAGCAAATTGTGAGCAATTTATTAGAAAAGTTGAATAATCTTTGCGTAATTGAGAAAAAATGATTTGTATTTTAATTTGTTAATAACTAATTAAATAATTAATTAATAATGTGAGCAATTGCAGATTATAATTGAGCAAATTGTGAGCAATTTATTAAAGAAAAGATTTATTATAAAAGTTGAATGCTCTTTACGTAATTGAGAAAAAATTATTTGTATTTTTATTTGTTAATAACTAATTAAATAATTAATTAATAATGTGAGCAATTGCAGATTATAATTGAGCAATTGATGAGCAATTAGGAGCATTTAAGAAATATTGGCAATTATTATACTTCTATGCCAACTTTTTTTGGGTGAAAAATAGGCGCCAACGAAAAATGGTCGCGCACAAAAGGTCGCTATGAAAAAGTTCTTATGTTTAATTTTTTTTAGAAAAATCAGAATATTAATGATAATTTAAGAATAATGTATAAATGATAATGATTTATTAAAATGTGAAAATAATTTTTTTTACAACTGTCATTAAAAGTGACACTTTTAATGATAGCAAACAATGTTAAAATTGATTGTTTACATGGCAGCGTGTTAAAAATACTTTTAACACGCTTCAGTTTACTTTTAACACGGTTTAGTTTATTGTCATTGTAAATTCGCCCATTTCATTATCAAAATAGGGCAGTTGTACAAAAAACATTGTATGCTATTTGTGTTAAAAGTGATTTTATTTTGTTCGTGAAATTGTTCAATTCGCTCCGCTCATTTCACAAACTTTTTCACTCACAAAATAAAACGTCACTTTTAACACTCATATCATAAATAACTATTTTGTACAACTGCCATTAAAAGTGACACTTTTAATGACAGCAAACAATGTTAAAATTGATTGTTTACGTAGAAGCGTGTTAAAATAGTTATTTATGCAACTAGTGCGTAAAGTGACCTTGAGTCAAAAAAGGAACATTTACGCACGAGTTGCATACAATATTTTTTCTACAACCGAATTTCTTTACAAGAAATACAAGTATAGGCCTGATTTTTTTTTACGCTTTACTGAAAAATAAATATTATATTTAAAACATATTTTAGATAACAAAATATTTATTTTCTAAATTAATCTCACCTTATAATACCGGTATGTAGAAACGCGAAATGCTTGAATTATAAATTAATTGAAATGTCAATCAGTCATTTAAATAAAAATACTTACCCTTATTCATGAACTGATATTTCTGTCATATTAAAAATCAAATTAACAATTACTGAATATAATATCTAGTTTTGTATGTATTAAACTGCAATAATTTAACAATTAAATATATTGACACAAATTTACACAATTAAATAATAAAAAAAAAAGTTTCCATACCCGGAATTGAACCTGAGTTATCTGGGAACAAGCTATATACCTTACAACCTCGGCCAATAACTGGCAATAACACACATAAAAGTATTTGCATAATCTTATACAAAACAGTGCTTATTTTACTTTTTTTTACTAGTAAAAAAAAAAAACTTTTTTTTTCACTAGTGAAAAAAAGTTAAACTTTACGAACCTTAAACCGTGCGTAAAGGTAATACTTTACGCACGGTTGTAGAAAAATACTTTTAACATTAGTGTTAAAAATATTTTTAGCACTCCATTTTCCTATGATAAAATCAGATGAGAAAAATTCAGCAATTGCAAATTTTTATTATCAATATTTAACAATCATTACTTATGAACATTAATATTAATTGTAAAACTAGAACAATTACTAACATTAATGCCCTGTGACTTTATAAATAAATAAATAAATAAAAGTTTCCTTACCCGGAATTGAACCCGAGTCATCTGGGTGGAAGGTAAACACCTTACAACCTCGGCCAATATCACACGCAAAAAGAGAGTTGTACAAAAAACATTGTATGGTATTTGTGTTAAAAGTGATTTTATTTTGTTCGTGAAATTGTTCAATTCGCTCCGCTCATTTCACAAACTTTTTCACTCACAAAATAAAACGTCACGTTTAACACTCATATCATAAATAACTATTAAAAATATTTTCTATTGGTATTTTGATATTAGGATTATGAGCTTTTAATCTCCGACACCCGAATTGTAGTAGACAAAGGTAAATTGAGTCCTAAATACCTAAGGAGGTAATTTTTTAATTTAGAATTATCATTATTTAATTACTATATACTATAGTGGAAAGTGTAGAAAAAAGTTCAAGCCAGAATTATATCGAAGATGTTAGAAAATTAGAACCAAAAAAATCTGTAATAAAATTAAACACAATTTAAAGAGAACTATACAGAATGTGCGCCAGAAAAAAGAAACTATTCCGGCAAATCCAAGAAATGTTAGGTAACTTATTATTCCAGAAGAATATATTAAAAATGGTAACAACGAACCCTTTTTATTATTTAATAGTGAATAGTAATTTTCTACAGAAAGGAATTTGAATTTTATGAAAAAGTGTGATCACTGGTATGCTGATGGAACGTTTACTTGTCATCATCATCACAGCCTTACAATCTCTCAGATTATGGCTAACGCCTGGGCGGTCAACAATCCTTTTTTTTTTGAGGTGGATTATTCCTCTGTCTTCATTTCAATTTGTCATAATTTGTTGTGTGTTTTTGCTGCTGTTGTGATTTTCTTCCATTGTTTCCGGTCCCTGCATTGAGATTTACAATCAGTAACGTTCATGGCTTTTACGTCCTCTTCCACATCATCTAACCATCTTTTTTTTTGGTCTTCCTCTGCATCTGAGCCATAACGGTGTCCAGTTCGTTATTCTTCGAAGCATTTCTTTGTGTGGCCCAATCCATTCTAGATGGCGTGATTTAGTATATCTAACTATGTTTTCACCATTTTGTTCCCTGTCTATTGTAATGTTTGTTTTAAGCCTTCTTTCTCCTTCGCTTGTTGTGTCAGGGCCTAGTATTGTTCTCATTATTTTTCTTTCGAATTTTAGTAGACTGTCTTCCTCCTTTTTATTTAGTGTTGTTGTCTCCAATGCGTATGTAACTACTAGTCGTATTAGGTCTTATACAGATTCATTTTCGTTTTTTTAGTCAATACTCACAAGGTTTCTGTTCATACCGAATGCCTGATTGCCTTTTAAAATTCTTTCTTCCACTTTCTCCTTCCCGGTCTTTCCTATTGTGACTCCTAAATAGTTAAAGGTGTGTACCGCTTCAAGCCTATAGTTTTTTGTAATCAATTTTTTTGTGGAGTTGTCTCTTCCTTACCTATCTTCATGTATTTTGTTTTGTTTTCATTTATCTCTAAACCCATTTGTTTTGCCTCTTTGTCTAATTTTTCAATTGCTTTTATTAGTGCTGTATTTGTGTTTGCAACGATGGCCAGGTCATCTGCGTAGGCTATTATTTGGAGTTGATCTGTGATGATATTTTTATTGTCTAGCTTTGCCTTCCTTATTATTACTTCTAAAATTAAATTAAAGAATGTCGGTGACATAACATCTCCTTGCTTCACTCCTTCATTTACTTTTATTCCTTTGGAAATTGTTCAATTGACTTTGGCGGTGGTATTCTTAAAAGTCATTGCTACCATTTTCCTTATTTTTGTTGGGATACCAAGTTCCTCTAGTTCTTCCAACAATTTTTGTCTTTTTACGGTGTCGAAAGCGCTTTTGAAGTCAATGAAAACTACGTGTAGTTCTATATTGCATTCCCTTGCTTTTTGTGCTATTTGTTCTAGTGTATGTATGGCGTTAACTGTTGATCTGCCTGGCCTAAAGCCATTTTGGTAGTCTCCTAGAATTCCTTCTGCTTGTGTCTTCATTCTAGAATTTATTGTATTGGCTAGTATCTTATATGCAATGTGTTGTAAATTCAAAAGATTTCTTTAAGGGTTGTCATTGTAATTGAAATATTAGACAACCTGCTGAGAGATTTTCGTAGAAAGACCCTTAAGTTAAGAGAACACGTGTGTCCGTTGCATGTGTTTGCGTTGTATTTTTGTATCTTTGTTTCACAAGATTTATGTGTTTTTTAAAAGGAAAAGATTAGTTTTAGTTTTGTATATACTTTCTAATTTTTAACAGCATTCCTTAAACAGACATCGAGCGAGCCAGTTCTGGCCGCACACTTACTTTTAATTTTTTGTAATATATTGTATATATGAAATAGATAGTTACCAAGTTCGTTGGAGTTTGTTTATTTCATATAATTATAAAGGTCCTTCGAAGCAAGTGTAGAATTCCCCTACACAATGTTTAAGAGGGATATTGTTCTGTAGTTTTTACATTCTTCCCGATCTCCTTTTTTATGCATTGGCACTACGTTTACTTGTACTCCTTCAATATTTAAGCAATTTTACCCTATTCATGATTTTTGTTCCTAATGTTTAATATCCTGATCGCCCTGACACCCGTTTTTCTCCTATCAGTAATATTGGTTGCCTATAGTCGGATTCTATAAACTATTACCAAGTATTAGTGTACGTTCTCTTAATAAAGTACCCAAAAAAGAAGGAAACAGACCAATAAATCGGACACGTGTGTGTTTTTTAGCGCGTCGAAGAGAGCGTGCATGTTAGTGTTAATATGAACAACCGATTTCACCAATCTTTTGTTTTATCGTACCCCAAGAAGTTGTTAATGTGTTTTTACATGCGGTTAGCTGCATTAAGGGGCACCTTATCATCATCTCGAACGCAAATAGAAGCATGATGGAAGTAATTAACGCAACAACCTGATCACCAATTATGAAATGTAGTGACTTTACAGATTTTATTTTAACTCGATTGGCAACCAATTAAATACAGGATGGTTCCTATTTTAACCACATGATGTACAATATTTACCAATTGATACCAAATATTAGTAATTCTAAACTATTTAAAATCAATTATTGTACACCAATATAGTATTTATTTTTTAAAACGTTTTTATCAGTTTTTTTATACATTACGTAAGGATGGTATAAAGTAAAGAAACCTAGAATTATGTGGTCTTAGTCCAGTAATCAGATGACCATTAGTACTTCCAACTTAAATAAATTAGCACAGAATATTTGATTTCAACAAATTGTATATGTATATAGGTAACTGAAAGAATACAAGTGGCGCCACTGCGAGAATACTAGGGGTGCAAGCAAAAACAGTCATAGTTTGTACTTTTTTTTAATTAGATAGCTTTTATAATTTTAATTCCCGAAACTGTTTGTATTCTCGCAGGTTGACTGGTATCTGACTTAGCTAAAATGCATTATCGCCACTCAATTTTCGAGAACAAGGAACAAGATGATAACAAAGATTTTGGAGCCTGGGACAGATTTCTGATTTCGTACAAAGTTATGCACTTTGTCATCTCCCTTAAACCTAAGGAAGAAGTGATGATCCATATTACTAAACTATTATTTTAAGAAGTCTCTGAGGGGATTTTTAAAAGTAATAGTTTACTAAAAATCAATGGTTCCGATCTCCTAAATGAATAAAAATAAAAGGGCACAAAAAAAGTGACTTAAGAGTTTAATCTTATAATTGTCGATTTAACAAAATCTCTCTCTCTCTCTCTCTTTCTCTCTCTCTCTCTTATTAACGTCATGCTACATGTGGTTAAGGAGAAAGTGAGTAAAGGCATAAACAGACTACTATCACGTCACGTGAGTTCAAGTGACCTCACGCAGACTCATCTCACGGCCAAAAATGGTGCAATGTTGTTTTGCATGGTTCTATATGAACGAGAACCACACTAAAATCCCCTCATACAATATGAGAATCGTAATCAAGTCACGTCACATGATATGCAGGCAAAACGATGTAAGAACAATTTTATCAACAAAATCGGGATGCACTTCTACTTTTCTCCAACGAGCGTATAATATTCCAAACGAAATTGCTTACTTATTTTATATATATCGTGTACCCATACTCTGTTCAATTTTCTACCACATTAATCCAAAACTATACAACCTCCTATACTTTCCAGTTCTTCTTCCCATTCTGTAGAACTAATTGAGATATCAAATTCATTCGCTATCGAAAAACAAACACTGCGCCGAAAACCAATGCAATAATCACGAAAATTCCATTAGACGTGATAGCACTGTGTTTGTAAGCGTGATATTGCCATAAAAACATGTTAATGTGACGGCATTTGAGCTCACCTGACGTGATAGCAGTCTGTTTCCACCTTAAGTGTCACATGTCACATGAAATGAATTTAACGACCAAAAAGTTAAATAATTACTATGCACCTATAGCTTAGTGGTTAGAGCGTTACCGCGTAGGGGTACAATTTGCCTGTATTTCCTTTTTCCATATTAATTTAAAAATGTAGGTAAGAAATCAGAGGTAGAAGAAAGACATGACTCCAAAAAAAATGTCTTCAACGAAGTAAAATTTATGAGAGGATAATCCTCAACCTCATAATAAAATCTGGTATGTGTGATACTTCCGGCAGTTTGTACACACGCATACCAAGATATTTATGAATCTAACATTAAAACGCATGAAATGTAAAAAAACGTTTCCGTGATAATGGATAAATTTTACCTCCTATCCATTTGAATAGGTATGCGCGACTTTTCCGGCTGAATATCATTTGTTGGCCGGATTTTTTATTAATGCAAATGATATTTCGCACGAAAATTTATAAGATTGATGAAAATACGTTATGAACAATAAAATTATGGATAATATCATATTTATTAATAATATTTTCGGCCTATTAAATTCACGCCGACCAATCAAATATTATTTGCGTAAGTGTTACCTTTTAATTTTTATTTAAAATTTTAGTAAGCTTAATCACGGAGCTTTCAGGATTGGTGGCTCCTCGCCTATGATGGCAGTGTTTGTATTCGACGCGATGGAGGAGGAACGAAGTGACTTTAAGAAACAGTGAACATGTGACATTCGAGACTAGAACCTTTTTATAATTATATATATTAAAACCAACTAAAGGGTGAGTAGGAATTCCTGACCAAAAATTCAAACTCAAATAATTTAAAAATAAATAAAGGTAAACAAAAACTGATTTTAGATATTGAAAGTATGTTTATTTGACTACAAAAAAATGATGATTAGTTTACAGAATCTACTCCTTCATCACCCACCAGTCAAAGATTCTTCTTAAAGTCACGAAACAGATTTTTTTGCATGTTTTTCGGCTATTATCTTTAAAATCTGCTTCCATTCTTTGGTTAATTTAGCCAAATCTGTTAGATTTTTGCCTCTCCGAAAGTATTCAAGCGTGCAGAGGGCCCAAAATCTCTTTATTGGTCTGCATTGTGGCACATTGGGTGGATTATCCACCTTAGGAACATATTCAATTTTATTGTCCTGTAGAAATGATTGAATAATTTTACAATAATGACTTGTAGCCAAGTCAGGCCAAAATAAAAGTGATCCTTTGTCCTTCTGGGAGTTGAAAATTTTTAAAAATGGACCTTTAAGAATGTTGTTTAACAACTTTCACCATTTAAACTTTGCTTGCAAATGAAAGGCTCGCTGATGACACCGTCTTGTGTTATTGCTTGCCAAACCAAAAATTTGGCAGGAAATTTCTCTTTTCGTTTCACTTTAAAATCAGCTGGAACATGCACTCCAGGAATATCATTCCACAATTTTTTACATGGAATCTGACTGGGATCACAGGGCACATAAGTTTCATCATCCATTATTATGAATTTCCCACCACCAGATTGCACCAGCTGTTTGTAAAGCTTCTTACAGCCCCTTTGTGCCCTTTTCGTCTGACTTTTTTTGTATAGTGAAGCAGCTGACTTCGTTCTTAATACAATTTCTATTTTCTTTTTCACAATTCTCACAGAACCTTCAGATATCTGTAGTTGTTTGGAAGCTGTTCTGTTGGAAAGAGATGGATTCTTAATTAGACGACGCTTCAATTTGTCGGCATTTTGCTTGGTGATCACTGCTATCCGACCAAATTACTGCTTGTATTCAACACTGGATGTCTTAGAATACTGTTTTGGTGTTCGATTGAAGAATCTAATCTTAAAATTTTGTTGTAGAAAGAATTATGAGCCAGAAAAAATTCAACATTTTGATTTCTTTTAATTTGGCTTGTAATTGTCTTCATTTTGCAGAGTATTTAAAACGCACTTTAGAATCTGATAATCGAATGTTTTGTTTACCTTCTTCTAAAATTTTTTTGAAAAATGCGCATGCGTAGCTATTTAGCGTTCGTTTGATATTTGGGTCAGGAATTCCTACTCACCCTTTATTTAAAATAGTAGGTGAGACCTCACGCAAGAATCTAGCGTAGCCTATGAAATCATCTTTGGATTGTTCTTTTTGAGTTTAATGCCGTTGTATAATTTTAACACAGTTTTAAGTAACAAGCCATTATTAGATGTGTATTATAAAACATTTAAGTTATATATTATACTATATTGTTACGCGTTTAATGATTTAGATAATCTTCAACTTGATTTAGCTACTTTAAAAACAATAAACGTTGATAGTAGAACGGATAGAAAAAATCATTTACCACAAAAATTGAAGAAGATATATACAAAATGTGGGAGAAGTAAATATTCATAATCACAAGATGATAAATATTGAAAAATACTCAAATAATAACAGCAAAAAATGAAGATAAACCCAAATAATCGATAAAAACCAAGATCTATGGCCTATGGAAGCATGAGGGTTATCACACCTCGGACGGCTGACTCACCTGCGATCAGGCCAGGTATTCTAATGTGCGGGGTATATTTATCATCAGAAAATTATAAGAATGAACATATCATACAGAAAAAAATACGAGATGGTGATTTTCATCGTCTTTTTTTTTTGTTTTTCTCAATTTTTTGCTGTTTGACCCCAATTTTAACAACAGGCTCGTGTTCAGTGGGAAAAAATACTCCAGACTATGTGGGTCCGACACCCAGTACACACCACTTTCTTTTGTGGGCTTGTGATATTAATCTGAGACGAACACAAAAACTATATGCAATTTTAAAATATAACAGAATATTATGCCACCAGAACCGATGCCAATACAATTGCAAAAACCGATATTGGAAATTAACACACGAAGTAGCTTACTGCAGTGGTGTTGTGATATTTATAACAATATTAAATTATTGGATAGAAAAATAATTATCTTGGTGTTCGGTCAACAACAATAGCTAGTACAACATTGATCGTGACGCTGCAGTGGCGGATGTACAAAACTGCATGGTGCTCCAGTATTTTTTGATCGTTTTCTTTTTCATTGCATTGGTTCTCTCATTACTCGTAATAAAAACGATTTAAGCGCGAAAAATGTTAAAATGTTAAATCATTTGCAATTATTTTAAGCCCGAAAACCGAATTCGTAAAATTTTGGCAAAATCAAAACTACCTGATTACTGGACTAACGAAACTAATAATTTAATTAATATAAATATAAATCTGTAAAATAAGATAAAAATCCTCTATCCACACTTATAACCCTTGCGACGAAACGGTATAAGAACGAAATCATACCGATTAAGTGTTGTCTTCATTTCACTCCTAATTGGACATACTAAAAAATCTTTAGGATTTCGAATGTAATAAATATTCACATCATTAATATTTACTGGGAGATCTAATTTCAGTTTAGACACATTTTTATTGACTAAAATCTTTAATATCGGTTTAATGTCTTGAGCGTGACGAGTTAATAGAGAAATCACGACCAACGTTCGATCTTCCACACAGCTTTTGTACATAGTACCTAAAAGTGACACTACTTGCTAAAAGATAATATTAAATTTAATTTTAGTACATTATTCGAGATAAGATACTAATTATCTGAAAAAAATCTTAAATAAATTTATATTAATTTATTTAAGATAAATACAAATGAATTGTAAACGTAATTATTTATAATTGTTTGAACCCAATCTTGGATAAGGTATAATTTGTTAGAAATTGTACAAATAAGAAATGAATTAAATAATGAATATCTCTTAGTAGAAATAGAAACCAGGTCAAAACTTAGTGGAGTAATGTTAGGTAAAATGTTGGATGGTTTTTAGAATGTAGATAATTTAAAATACTTCAACCTTTATAGTTTAAATAAATAAAACATACGATGTCTGAAAAATATCCGATACTGATACCGCCATCTGTTATTGGGGCTAGCGTTCGATAGGTACACATTTCAAAATTTCATGACAATCGAATCACTACAGGCCGAGTTATCGCACTTTTTAACATCTTTCGCAAAAATGAGCATCGAACAAAGAGCCAATATTAAGATGTGTTTTAAACTTTGTAAAACATTTACAGAAACACATCAGAGTTATTTTACTTTTTTGCTTCTAGATATAAACTGAAAGTATTTATACAGGTTTATACCGATCCTGTCAATGTAGGATAATTTTTATTTAATATTTAATGTACACGTCCATAGGATAAAATTTGGTAATTGTCAGACTTTAATAAATAAAGTTGTTTTATAAATATCTTGATCTTTTAATTATAGTACATAAAAAAAATTGATAACGAGCGTCAGTTTTCGAGCTGTAATGGTTAAAAAATTAACAATGATTTAAAAAAATATTAAAATCAGAATCATTTCATGAAGATCCAGAAAAAAAACTTGCACTACTCCACTAAATTTCTTATATGTGTATACCATAATGGTAGGTTGACACGCTTGGCAATTATTCTCCGCAAGCATCTACAAGCTCCAAGCCTTCACAAACGCTTGAATGCCATTTACACGCTTGCGAGTGTGCTAATGTGTTACAGACAGGAAAACATTGCACTTTTTTTTGGTTTAACATATTTTTATTTTGAATATACACAAAAACACAAAAAGCGACAAGTTCTGCAGAGAAGATGGTGGATGTTAAAAATCCATAGAAATCGTAACAGGTAAATATAAACGGCGCGAACTCGTGAGCGGCACTAAACCTGCGTCAACGTGTAAATACGTCGCAAGCGCTTGCCGCAAGCTCTTCCTATCTCATGCAAGCCAAGCCAAACATTCCCTTCACATGCTTGTGTTTGTGGAAGCTTGTCAAGACTTGCCAAGCATGTAAACCTACCATAATAGTTTACTAATTACCTTGTAACATTTGGTCATATACTAACTAAATGCTCTGAACGACGAGTAACGACAGTGCATGTGTATACCCTACTCCCAAAAACAAGTAGTCGTGTGATTATCGTTATCAGAACGATGTGCAAGGAAGAGATAGCACATAATTTTTTTAACACCTCTGCCGTTACTCGATTCAACTTCAGAACATTGAAAGCCCACAATATCATTATTTAGTTAATATATTTCTTATTGGTTTAATTTGTAACAACCATAACTTATATACAAATAATATTGTTAATTTATTATTTCGAGTTAAGTAATTAATATTACCTTTTGTAGGTATTAGATGCGATGTAGGTTTATGTCCAAATACACCACACATAAAAGCTGGAATCCTAACAGAACCTCCAATATCTGTTCCTGAAATTTAAAATTTTCAACATTAAAATAAACATGAATAATTTTTTTTGTGAATAACACAATTCATTTTTAAAACTTCTTTGTTATTTGGAATATTAGAAACAACACTAATGCCTATTTGCTTCAAGGCAGGTAACCAGGAATCCCTGACAATATAAAACACAAACCTGTAAAGATCAAAACCAGCTAATATAATACATTGAAAGCGATAAATAGCCGTCAATACACCTTCATTAAGATAAAATCGGTCAGTCCGCACGAATTTGGAAAGAACAATAATTATATTTTATTGGTCGCTTAAATCCATTGACTAATGTAAGCTCCACTTAATTAAGTAATTTTGAGATTAACGGCAAAAACTTACTGACTATTTTATATTATTTACTTCGAGTGGTAGATTTTGAATTTAATTTTTTACATATTTGTTATGTATTTTGATTGTGAGAGGGAATGAAAACTTTAAATACATGATTTTTGCAAAATACCTTTAAATATATAAATTTACAACATTTAGAATAGAAAAAATATTGTTTCTTGGAGTTAAAAGGATGTTTATTTTTTTATCGAATTCCAAATATATTTTTTTTCGCATAGTAAACCGGAAGTGAAGGTCTCAAATGGATGTTTCACTAATTTCGATATATGACATAAATCTGAAAATACCCTTTTGTGGATTCTTCACAAAAAAAATAAAACGAGCATATTGAACATTGAAACCTAAATGTTTTATGTTAAATTATTGCAAAATTGTTCTTTTATATGGATTTAGTCTGTGGCATCTCTAGACAAAGATGGTGGCTATGTAATAGTCGAAAGCGCTCTGCTTTAATTTAAATAAATCCAATTGCACCACATTTACAAGTGTTTCATTTTGATTAAAAAAAAAAACTTTTAAACCACATTAAATTAAAAGATAATAGTATCATAGCTATAGTTTTAAAAAACTAAAAAACACGCTTTTACGACACATCGGACTAAAAAATTATAAATCCCTATCCCTACTAATCCCTACTTATATTATAAATGTGAATGTAAGTTTGTTTGTTACGCTTTCACGCGAAAACTACTTAACCGATCATCATGAAACTTTGTACACATATTCTTGGAGGTATTAGAAGTAACATAGGATACTTTTTATTAAAAAAAAATATTTTTTATTTATTACGAAAAATAAAAAAGTTGTTTATCAAAAAATCTCAAAAAGATAATGGAAAATACTAAAAAAACAGAAAAAATAAACCCAAAAAAATACCTTTCTATTTTAAATAATATAAAGCCACCGTAAGGTGGCGTTGTTAATATCTCATATATTTAAACGAGCAATTACCTAATACTAAATCAACTACTAGGACGCCTAACTAAAGGAAAATGAAAAAAACTAAAAAAACAGAAAAAATGCAGAAAAAATAAAGCCAAAAAATACCTTTCTAAATTAAATAATTTAACGCCACCGGAAGGTGGCGTAGTTAATATCTCATATATTTTAACGAGCAATTACTACTAAATTAACTACTATGACGCCACTGTAAGGTGGCGCAGTTATTATCTCACATATTTAAACAATAAATTCTTACTAAATTAAGTACTATAAAGTCACCGTAAGATGGCGCAGTATATATCTAATATATTAAATCGATAAATTATAAAATACAACGAAAAAATAGTATAAACCTCATATGAAAAAAAGTCACGACAGTGTTATGCGGTACGAAGTCCGCCGGGACAGCTAGTATTATTATAATTTTAAAAGAAGCGTCGGGCGTTCGATTTACGAAAAAAAATGGCAATAATACTAGTATTTTTCGTTCATTATTGTTTTAAGTTTATTTTAAACATTATTTTTAACTTTCTAGTTCAATGTGGTAATATTTTTAAGTTTTTAAACTATATTTATTTTTTAAGAATTAAGATATTTTAAGCTTTAATGCAAAGTTAAAATATTTAAAAACATATATCAAAGTTACTGAAACATCCATTAGTAGTATTTACTCCCACGAACCGAAAAATAAACGCCAATTCGGTACGTAGATGTTTCACGATGAGGAAAACCAACAAAAGTGATCCGTTCTCGAAGTGTGTCAATGAAAATGGTATAATTACAGAAAACTGTATCATTGTCATATTTAATAAAGCGTGTTTGTCAATAGATGGCAAAGAATAATATAATTTCATTCTGAACGCTTTACAAGTTTTTGAAAAAACATTTTCAAAGACAATGACCGTTCAACTAAGAAGAAACAACTACCTCCTGGGCTATATGCCCCAACGGATATTGGATTATACTTCAAAGTCAAACGGGGTTGGGATATCTACAAGATAACTTAAACCAACCATTCTAGTTTGCAGTTAGAAGGGACAACATAACTTATAGACCGGTTTCGGTGTATTTGCACCTCGTCAGTATAAGGTATATGTTATCCGTGGAACTAAAATCGTAATCCTTATATAAGGATTACGATTTTAGTTCCATCTTTAGTCAGTGATTATGCTTTAAGCTCGCTGACGGATAACATATACCTTATACTGACGAGGTGCAAATACACCGAAACCGGTCTATAAGTTATGTTGTCCCTTCTAACTGCAAACTAGAATTGTTGGTTTAAGTTATCTTGTAGATATCCCAACCCCGTTTGACTTTGAAGTATAATCCAATATCCGTTGGGGCATATAGCCCAGGAGGTAGTTGTTTCTTCTTAGTTGAACGGTCATTGTCTTTGAAAATGTTTTTTCAAAAACTTGTAAAGCGTTCAGAATGAAATTATATTATTCTTTGCCATCTAATGAAAATGGTCGCAACTTTTGTGTCAAAATCTGGTCATTTTTTTAGAAGATCGAAGAACGGTTACTTCCGATTTGGATATAAACATTTGTTTACCAGAAGTTATCGCGAAACTCCAAAAAAGCAACACACAACGACGAATCATTCTAGATCCATACAATGCAAGAGCTCACAGTGCCCAAAAGATAATCTGAGTTTTTGGAGCTTCAAAACATCGAATTGTTAGACCATCCATCGCATAGTTTCGACCTAAATCCGAACGACTTCTTCACGTTCAAGACAATACGTGGGCAACGATTCCATTCGCCAAAATAAACCATCGATACCTCTAAAACAGCACTTTGCAGGTATCAACTGAAGACTGGAATAACTGTTTTACTAATTGGTTTTATCGTAAGCAAAAGTGTATCCATCTTAGGAGGACACATTTTTTTGTCTTTATGGCTACATGCAAAACTAAAAAGCCAAGCCTCGCAGAACTCACCAGAATGTCAAGAAATTTTACAACTTCATCTTATTTTGGTTGTCTGCTTTACGTGTAATGCCCAATGTATAAAAATTAAAATATTTGTGGATTAGTATGTATTGATTTTTGAATACTTACCAAGACTAATAGCAGTCCCCCCAGCAGCCAATAAACTAGCCTCTCCTCCGGAAGAACCTCCAACATTTCTTGTTGAATTATATGGATTGTTTGTAACACCAAAAATAGGATTGTGCGTTTCTTGCCAAAGATTCAATTGAGGAACATTCGTTACACCTAAATAATTTCTGTTAATTTATTTATTCACCATGAATTCATTTTAATCAAGATAATTAATAAAATTTTTAATTTACGGCTGATAATGATCTCTGACTGTTATTACTTATTATTCTAATTATTTGTACAAAATAAACATTAAAAATTGCATTAATTTATTGATTAAAGGTACTGTTTTGAAGTTACTGAAACAAGTCTATTTGTTCAATTTAGGATCACCTAAGCGGAGTATAATATTCCACAAATTGCGCATGTCTTACTAATGTCAAACAAACTAAAGAATACTTTTGTGATAATTATGTCAAAAATATGGGTCATATGATTTTAAGACTTCCGCCATATTACTGTATATTTAACCCAATCGAATATATATGGCATCAACTTAAATTAAGCGTTCGAAGAAATAATCCTTCGCCACATTTAAATGCAGCTGTCCTGCATCTAATTAAAAAGAAAGTACTCAACATTAATGCGAATAGTTGGAAAAGTGCAGTCTCACATATCATGAAAGCTGAAGATTCATATTTTCCTAAACATAATTTACAAAATATCATCAATTTAGGAGACGACAGTGATAGTGACACAGATTTGACATAATACCTATGTAATGTAATATTTACTTCTTTTAAAAAGTTCATATTTATTAATATTGACTTGTTATATTCAAGTTTTCTGTTTCATGTCTAAAAAATGAGAATTTTCTTTATTATAAATTTCATGAAAACAAAAAACATTCTTTATTAAAGGTTCTTTTCTCCATTAATTATCTAGATATTTATCTATAATATAAAAATGAATCGCTAAATGTGTTGGTAAGCGCAAATCTCATGAGTAGCTAAACCCATTTCGCTAATTCTTTTTTTATAACATTCTTTGATGTACGAGGATGTTTCTTACGGAGAGAAAAAGTTAAAAAGTTAAAATCTTAAATATTTGAACGAACAATTTTTATTCAACTAAGTACCATGACGCCACCGTAAGGTGGCGCAGTTAATATCACATAAATTTAATCAAGCAATTCTTACTTTTAAGTACCGTGACGCCACCGAGAAGCTCTGACTGAGGTATAGTGGCACACACAGCCGTAACCGCTGATGGTGGAAACGTGAAATTTCGACAGATGTTTATTTACATAATATGAAAATCCACTTGAAAGAAATTTGGAAAAAAATTAACTCTGAGGGGTGCAAATAAGAGGTTAAAACTTTGTATGAATAATATTTAAAATTTACTGCGTTTTCTATAAAAAATTATTATTCGCACTTCTAAAAAATTTGGTTGAAAATCTTAAAAAAACAATGAAAATCGTGAAAAGTTGATGAAATTAGTAAAAAATTCTTGGCATGTTGAAAAACCCTAAAAATTGCTGAAAATTATAAAAATTTAACTTTGAAAAATTGGTGAAAATGTTAAAAAAAATGTAGAAAGTCATACAGAAATGTTAAAAAACATGATAAATTGTAGAAAATTGTAAGAAATTTTTGATAAAAGTGGTTAAAGTACATACCTTCAAAAATGTTGAAAATCGTAAAAAAATTTTGACAATTGTGAAAAATAGTTAGAAATCAAAAAAATTTAAAACAGTAAAATATTATTGAATATCCTAAAAAATGTTAAAAAAATAATTGAAAAATTGTCGAAATTGTAAAGAAATTAAAAAGGTATAAAAAAAAATAGAGAAAAATAAACAAAAGCGTAAAAATATCAAAATACAACAAACAAGAAACAAAAAAGTAACAGGTTGTAAATAGAAATAGTTATTTGTGACACAAGGACGGAAAATGACATTTTGCAAGAGCGAGTAAAGCACTTGCAAAATATTTTTCGGACGTGTAACACACACTATTTTTTGGGTCCGACTAATTTTTAATATTTTCAAAAGTTCTGTTATGTTCAAGACTTGACTGATTGTGCTAACTGAACTAAGACCACTGACTAGAAGACAGCCGACAGATATAAGCGCCACATTGGATGTTAAATATTATAGTTGTATATTATAGGTGTATTGTGTAATAACTTGTTTAATACTTTGCTTAGCTTCAGCAGTTATTAGTGTTTTAATTAACATATGTTGCAAACACAACAAGTTCAAAAACTTTTTACTTTGTGACATACAAGATTAGATGTTTATATAAAGATGAGATAATGAACTATTTTCATAAATTGACATAAATGTCAAATTTTAAAATACAAGTTGTGAGAGAAATTAAATGTAAATTAGAATCCTGCTTATCTTTAGAAAAAGTTATAGGTAAGTTTAGTATATTATACGCAGTTTTTAAATAAATTTAATTAAAATTTGTATTATTCATTATGTATTTTTGATGACTTAAAATTTAAACTCATAGCGCCATCTCTTTAGATAATCTAAAAGCTACTTTGCCGGCCTAGGCCGGAAAATGCCATTTGCCGGACGATTTTGAAGTAATTAATAGTATTGTTTCTGGACGGAGGACCAAAAAAAAAATGATAAATTAAAAAAATAATAATAAAATCAATCGAAAAAACTAGACAAATTCGTAAAAATTAGAAAAAATGAAAAATGAAAAAAAAACAATATTTATTAGGAGAAACGAAGTTCGTCGGGTCAGCTAGTTTAAAATATATATGTAATGTCAAGTAAATAGAAAATAAAAAGTCGGCCACTAATTACCTGAAGTAGAGAAATCCCTTTATCGGACGTTATCGGCGGATACTCTTTACGCCGGGGACACACGGTCCGGGTGACTGCCCGGGCTGACGATATTTTGATGAACAGAACACACTACATCCGAGCAAACTCCCGTCCTGGAGATTTTATTCCACTTGTCGTCATTTTCGGCTTGATCATGGACGAAGATAGACGTAAACTAGCAGTGATTTGTTTACTGCGTCACAGACGTAATAGAAGTGTATGGATACATTCTGTAGTGCAGAAGAGGACACTTCAATACCCTTTTTTTAGAATTAAGAGAAGATGATGAATAATTTTTCAACTATTTCCGCATGTCTGTCTCCACTTTCGATGAGGTGCTCCACAAGATATCACTACAGCTTCGTAGACAGGATACCAACATGAGGAACTGCATTAGACCAGCAGAAATGCTAACACTGACTGCACGTGTTCGCCCGGATCGTGTGTTCCCGCCTATTTGACACAATGCCCCGCCACCTGTCAGACGGGTGAACTCCTGGCCGGGTCTCGGATGATCAGTTGAGAATACATCCGGGCGTCTTTGCTACCGAACGGGCAAAAGTCCGTTCGGGTTCCGTGTGTTCTTCACTAACTTTCACAATGTACTTCTGGATCATCCGGAGCCCGGACAAAACTCGGACGGGCGTTCACCCGGACCGTGTGTCCCCGGCGTTAAATTCTGCTAGAGCCGTTTGACACGGTACAATATTTCGGTCTAAATTGTATACAATTTGATGCGCACGCATTTTCAGTCACCTTGCATACAATACAATAGAACATGTCCTATTTTCTTGTATCCAATCATGCTAAACATGCGCAGTAGACCTCTTAATCAGATAATTCAGATAATGCATTTTCAAGTAGCAATTCCTCATTTAACACAGTTAAGACGCCTTTTCCTTCTGCTCTTCTACTAATCTACTTTTCTGTACCAAACTTTTTTGGGTTTTCGACAATTTTTGGCACATTTTTTTTTACTTCTTGTTTAGCATACAAAGTATTAAAATAATACTAACCACATCTTCCAATAATAAATATTACTCTTTTTCCATCATTATTAATAAATCTTCTAAAGATCAGCAAAAAATAAATATCAAATTAATATTGACTATTATTAACATATTACCAAGTTCTGGTGCACATGCGCGTATACTAAATTTAGTACTAATTTATTTACTATAACATACAGTAATCTATATATATAAAAAAGGATGTGTTTTTATGTACGAAATCGATGAACTCAAAAACTACTGGACCGATTATTATGAAAATTGGTATATATATGTATTTTTCCACGGAGAAGGTTTATATGTTATGCTCATTGATGCCACTCGCCACCAGGTGGCGCTGCAAAGTAGCAACTTCTGCCCCGTTCAACCGATTGTCATGAAAAGTGGTATGTATATGTATTTTCTCACGGAGAAAACGAACATGCTATGCTCATTGATGCCACTCGCCACCAGGTGGCGCTGCAGAGTAGCAACTTCTGCCCCGTTTAACCGATTGTCATAAAAATTGGTATGTATATGTATTTCTTCACGGAAAAAACGAATATGCTATGCACATTGATGTAACTCGCCACCAGGTGGCGCTGCAGAGTGGCAACTTCTGCCCCGTTCAACCGATTGTCATGAAAATTGGTATGCATATGTATTTTTCCACGAAGAAGGTTTGTATGATATGCTCATTGATGCCACTCGCCACCAGGTGGTGCTGCAGAGTAATAACTTCTGCCCTGTCCAACCGATTGTCATGAAAATCAGTAGGATGCTGCATTTTTAATGGTTAATATGAATGTGATATTCGTATTAATGGAAATTACCACCAGATGGCGCGTCCATTAAACGAGCAACCACTACTCATTTGATTACTTTATATCACGCCACCGTAAGGTGGCGCAGTTAATATCGCATATATTTAAATGAGCAATCCTTATCTATCTATCTATCTATCTATCTATCTATCTATATATATAAAAAATCTATCTATCTATATAATATAAAAAAGGATGTTTGTATGTATGAAATCGATGGACTCAGAAACTATTTGACCGATCAATATTAAAATTGGTATGTACATGTATTTTTTCACGGAGAAACTTTATATGCTATGCCCATTGATGTAACTCGCTACCAGGCGGCGCTGTAAAGTATCGACTTCCACCCCGTTTAACCGATTGTCATAAAAATCAGTATGATGATGTATTTTTAATGGGTAAGATGAATATGATATTCGTATTAATGGAAGTTACTACCAGATGGCGCCTCCATTAAACGAGCAACCACTACTTTTTTTATTATTTTATATCACGCCACCGTAAGGTGGCGCAGTTAATATCACTTATATTTAAACGATAAATTCTTACTAAATTAAGTATTGTTATGCATCTTATATATTTTATCGATAAACTACAAAATAAAACAAAAAAAAAATAGTATAAACCTGATAACTAACGAGAAAATATGATGAAAAGGATAAAATCAAAATAAATTGAAAAAACGAAAAAGAATGACATAAATGATTTGCGGTACGAAGTCCGCCGGGTGAGCTAGTATGGTAATAAATTTTAAGTACTTAAATTAGTTCCGTGTCAAACGGTTTTTAGTCAGTTACTATAATTGTGAATGTACTATATCTCAAGAAAACTTTTTACTTAAGTGAAAATATGATATTTAATGGGTTGGTAAATAATTAATTATTACAAAAGGCAATAAAAACGATTATAAACATATTTAATTTTATAAATGTAAGTATTATTTTTCAATCTATTGTTAATTGTTTCTCTGTAACAAATTGAGTAAATGCAAATTGTAAATTGAATTTTTTTTATGAGGTGAATTATTATTATTAAATTAATAAAACTTATAATAAATTTCACATTAATAAACTATTGTAAAGAAAATATCGTATTTTTACAATATGAATTTCGTTTTATTTTACTTCCTTTTCATAACCCATAGCAATATCCTTGAATTAAATAAACTATTCTTTTTTATTTAAAAATTTTTAACTTCCCGCTAAAAAAAAATTAATTTTTTTTTTTAATCGGGAAGTTATTGGTTTCACCCCGTTTTTCGAAAATCGAGTTTTCATCGGATCTCAACGTTTTGAGGTCTTAGGAACCTCCCCTGACTATTTTTACGAGGGTGTCTGTATGTACGTGTGGATGTGTGTGTGTGTGTGTGTGGATGTATGTAAACCTCTTATAACTTTTGAACGGCTTGACCGATCGGAATGAAATAAAAAGCATTCCAAAGAGTTCTATCTAACTTAGATTACCTGTAAGTTTGAACGGATTCGAGCCGGTAGATTTCGAGAAATTTCAAAATAACCGAAAAAAACAATTGGTAAAAATGATGTTTTCTGGGCATATCTTTTTGGCTATTGCATCGATCAATTTCATAACCTAATCAGCTCTCAAGCTTAAAAAGCCACGTCGAATGCCGTTTTGCAAATTAAAATCGGTTGATTGGTTCGTGAGATATCGTTGTCGAAAAATTTCAAAAAAAGTGTTTTTTTTTTCAATAACTTAGAGATTTTTTGACTAACCGATTTTGCACTCCCGGTAACGTTTTTAGGTCTCAAAAAACTGCGTCGAATGTCATCTTGAACATCAAAATCGAATAAGGCGTTAAAAACTTATGGCTTTTTAAACATTTCAAAAAAAGTCAAAAACGTCAAAATACGTCACGTTACGATAGCTTTGCGGTTAAAACTAGCGGGAAGTTGCAAGGATGGCCTTTAAGGTCAACCTCTTTTCGAATTTTTTTTTTGGTCTTTAGACATCTTTTTTATTAACTGTTTTTCCTAAGGCAAAATTTCATTGTTTTTAACTTCCCGCTAAAAAAAATTAAATTTTTTTTTAAAATCGGGAAGTTATTGGTTTCACCCCGTTTTTCGAAAATCGAGTTTTCATCGGATCTCAACGTTTTGAGGTATTTGGAACCTCCCCTGACTATTTTTACGAGGGTGTCTGTATGTCTGTATGTACGTGTGGATGTGTGTGTGTGTGTGTGTGTGGATGTATGTAAACCTCTTATAACTTTTGAACGGCTTGACCGATCGGAATGAAATAAAAAGCATTCCAAAGAGTTCTATCTAACTTAGATTACCTGTAAGTTTGAACTGATTCGAGCCGGTAGATTTCGAGAAATTTCAAAATAACCGAAAAAAACAATTGGTAAAAATGATGTTTTCTGGGCATATCTTTTTGGCTATTGCATCGATCAATTTCATAACCTAATCAGCTCTCAAGCTTAAAAAGCCACGTCGAATGCCGTTTTGCAAATTAAAATCGGTTGATTGGTTCGTGAGATATCGTTGTCGAAAAATTTCAAAAAAAGTGTTTTTTTTTTCAATAACTTAGAGATTTTTTGACTAACCGATTTTGCACTCCCGGTAACGTTTTTAGGTCTCAAAAAACTGCGTCGAATGTCATCTTGAACATCAAAATCGAATAAGGCGTTAAAAACTTATGGCTTTTTAAACATTTCAAAAAAAGTCAAAAACGTCAAAATACGTCACGTTACGATAGCTTTGCGGTTAAAACTAGCGGGAAGTTGCAAGGATGGCCTTTAAGGTCAACCTCTTTTCGAATTTTTTTTTTGGTCTTTAGACATCTTTTTTATTAACTGTTTTTCCTAAGGCAAAATTTCATTGTTTTTAACTTCCCGCTAAAAAAAATTAAATTTTTTTTTTAAATCGGGAAGTTATTGGTTTCACCCCGTTTTTCGAAAATCGAGTTTTCATCGGATCTCAACGTTTTGAGGTATTTGGAACCTCCCCTGACTATTTTTACGGGGGTGTCTGTATGTCTGTATGTACGTGTGGATGTGTGTGTGTGTGGATGTATGTAAACCTCTTATAACTTTTGAACGGCTTGAGCGATCGGAATGAAATAAAAAGCATTCCAAAGAGTTCCATCTAACTTAGATTCCCTGTAAGTTTGAACCGATTCGAGCTAATAGATTTTGAGAAATTTTAAAATTACCGAAAAAAACAATTGGTAAAAATGATGTTTTTGGGCATATCTTTTTGGCTATTGCATTGATCAATTTCATAACCTAATCAGCTCTCAAGCTTAAAAAGCCACGTCGAATGCCGTTTTGCAAATTAAAATCGGTTGATTCGTTCGTGAGATATCGTTGTCGAAAAATTTCAAAAAAAAGTGTTTTTTTTTTCAATAACTTAGAGATTTTTTGACTAACCGATTTTGCACTCTCGGTAACGTTTTTAGGTCTCAAAAAACTGCGTCGAATGACATCTTAAACATCAAAATCGAATAAGGCGTTAAAAAGTTATGGCGTTTTAAACATTTCAAAAAAAGTCAAAAACGTCAAAATACGTCACGTTACTAGCGGGAAGTTGCAAGGATGGCCTTTAAGGTCAACCTCTTTTCGAATTTTTTTTTTAATTTATACTCATTCTTTTCAAAATATGATAAAATGTCAAACCTTTGATGCACGCGTGATGTATGGAATATTTTCCTCCGGATAGTCGCTTCTTTTCTAATTTTCATCAGTTATTATCATAAATTCCTAAGTGCCAACCTTTATCAAGTACAACAAAGGGAATAAGTCAATTTTTGGTACACGTTTGTCTAAATTTTTTATTATAAATATTTTATTGATATTTGGCAGGTGTGTATAAATTTACGCTTTCGGTTTTGTTTTTATTGCAAAGAATAAATAGTTCACAAATTCAAAAGGTAGGTATATTAAATTTAAATACCTAAAATCTTTAATGGTGGGTCGACCTACTTTTTATCAAGCAATTTGATGAACTTTGAAATGTAATACGAACGCTATCGCCAATAATGAAGTCCTTGAATAAGTTCATGAAACCCAAATTTACTAAATCAAAACATTTTTTTGGACTTGGTAAAATTTTCTCGAAAAAATGGAATAATTTTTAGAGTTTGCAACTATTTTGGTTTTTGAAATATCAAAAAATTGTTTTTTGTTTTTTTTTAATAGAATTTGGTATATATCTGGAAAAAAAAAGGTACTGAATCAGAACGATCTTCAACATTCAAAAAATTAAAATGTGTATCATTTTTGGTTTTCGAGATATTCAAAAATCGATTATATGAGCATTGTGTTAAAGTAAAAAATCGCTTGTATTTTAGATATTTTTAATACTGACTATTTATAAATCAACACAATAATAAAAAACTTTTTTTTCATTTTTTCAAAAATCCCAAATGCACAAAGCAATTAACATTTCTACGTTTTTTTGTGATTCTTAAATGAGATTTTTAATAATTTTTGATATAATTTCTTTGGTATATTTTAATTATAATTTTTTAATTAAAAAAATAATTTGTTCCATAATTTGCAAGAATTCTACATTCAACATTGGGTTTTTTTATTTATTTTTAACTTTTATTTTTTTATTAGCATTATAATAACACCTTCGTTTTTATGACCTTCCAAAACGGAATGTAAGTATAATAACATAATACTTTACATATGTTAATATTTGACTTAACAAAATATGGCAAATGCGTATCTATTAAACAAATTTAAAATGGACTGCAATCCTTAATTTGTACTTAACGAGAGATGGCAACACCGACCATAAGTTGATTGCGCACAGTCAAGTGAAAACAGACATATTTTTGTAACCTCGCAACAGCACCTTTACTGATGAGTAACAAAGTGACTACAAATACAAAATACCTAAACATATAGCACCAGCTTGTTTAATTAGATGCACATAATCAGCGTCAAAAAGAGCTTTCCTTCCCTTTCTTTTTACTATACCAAGAGAAAAAGATAATCCTTTAACTGCAGTCGATTCTTTCGTAGTGAATGGTACTCCTAAAAAATATATATTAGACTAATACAGATTTAAATAAAATTAAGTTTTAACCTAAAAAAGGTTTTTCCTGAAAATCAACATCTTGTATGGTACCATTTTCAATGTCTTTATCAATTTTTCTTGCCTCTTCGAGTGCTGCTTCATACCTTGAGTCGACAAGAGCATTTAATACCGGATTTACTTCTTTAATTCTATCAATATATGCTTGAACTACCTCTTCAGATTTTAATTCCTTATTTCTAATTTTTTTCGCAAGCGATGTCGCACTTTGTAATATTATCGGATTTGTGCATTTCTTGATTGGCACTCTTTTAGCATCATTAAAATAACCGAATATACAATCTATTAAGAGATCTAAATAATATCGAATTATGAGGAATACTTTTAAGAGGGCTGCTTTAACATGGTCACAGAAATATTGTTTTTTCTTCGGTGAATCCATTTTAGTTTTCTAAAATAAAAAATAAATGTTTATTATTTACAATATTAAAAATGAGTATAATAAAATTATAATTTAAAAAAAAACTTCTTGATCCTAATTTAATACATACATAAAACCAATTTCTTTTATATATATATATCCCAGCACTGCAAGCCTTAAGGCTTATCTTCCGTTTCTATTTTCTTAACTATCTCCTTAAACGTTTTCCTATCCCTTGTCTTCTTTTCCCAATTCTGAATTCCCACTCTTCTGATATCTTCCACGACGGCGTTTAACCATTTTTTCTTTGGTCTTTCTCTCCTCTTCTTTCCTCCTTCTCCTCCGATCAGCAGCTTGTTTACATGTCTAACCTCCGGCATTCCATATAGATGACCCAACCATCTTGCCCTTTGAGCTTTAATAGCCTGAGTAATGGAAGGTTGGCCATATGACTGCATAACTTCGTCAATTGTTCGACGTCTCCACTGCCCGTTCAGATCTTTAATGCCACCAAAGATTTTTCTTAATATTTTCCTTTCCCAGACTTAATTTCGTTTTTCTTAGTTAACACCCATGTTTCACTTCCATAAAGGACAGATGCTCGTACCACTGATCTATAGATTCTTACTTTTGTCTTTCTCGATAATATCTTAGAATTCATTATGGTTGATAGGCTTCCCCAAGCTCTACTTCCTTTACTAATTCTTTTATCAATCTCCGTCTCCTCCTCATTATTGTTTGTTATGATTACTCCCAAATACTCCATCTGATCTACACTCTCGAAATTGTAGTCTCCCCTTCCCCTTTGATTCTCTATTCTTATTTTTAGCACTTCATTTGACGTTTTTCCCCCTCTCATTTCTAAATACTTTGTCTTATTTTCATTTATTTTCAGACCAAAGTCCATAGATGCCATTTCTAATTGCTTAAATGCATTCTTTAAGTCTGCTTTAGATCGTGTTATCAACGCAATATCGTCAGCATACGCAATCACCTGAATGATAATAAATGATGCTTTTTACTTGTAGTACACTCTTCCTAATAATCGATTCCAATACCAGATTTCTTTTTTACTTCTGAAAATATTTAAAATCTAGTTAATCGTTACGTGTTTTTAGAAAAATCTGTATAACCTTCATTAAAACGGGCTGCGGTCAGCTCGTAACAAATTTTAATCCCCGACTCTAAGGTGGGTCAACTCGTAACAGATCCTCACAGGTAAATTTATATAGGACCCTTCGGGTCAGGTTAGCTCGTAACAGGATTCTGATTTCATCTTAGTCAGGACTGGTATCGCTATAAGATACAACAATTAGGCCTAGCAAACATTTTTGGTTTGTCATTTCTTCCATCAGATCGCGTAAGTGAATGTTTTATCGAAAATTTCATTTTTGAGATTCCACCTCACTCAAAATTTATTGAGTTTGCCGACCATATAGTAGACAATTATATATAGTAATATAATATAGTAATGTCATAATGTCATAATTCCAATGACAATTTATAAAAATGTAATACCTCGTGTAATACATATATGAATACCAAATTATACTAGTCCTAAATGTATTTATAACATGTATTTAGATTTTATTAGAAAGTTTTTTATATTTTCACCGTGTTCTTTGTCTCTTTGTCATTCCGCGGAATTTTGTAATCGAATTTAAACCTATTTCCCGACTACCTAGAGCTCTGAAATTTTCAGGATAGCTAAGATTTGGATGACAATGCATATTTCAAGTGTGTTTAGGCATATACATTAATTTCGAAATTTATACTGAATTGATATGAAATATGATATAAATTGTGTATACATGTTATCATTTTGAAAGTTTTTAAATATGTTGTTCGTAGCCTAGTTGATTAAGCGTCGGATATGAATCAAGGTGACAATTCTATTATGTTATCATAATGGGATCGACTACGCGAGAGAGAATTTTTTTTTGTTTTACATGTGACAACAGTAATTATTATTTTAACTGTTAATAAAATAACTAATTTAGAAAATTTTTAAAAATTTTAGGCTATACTGTGGACTATGCCGTAATCTATCTTGTAAAGCGCTATTTGCCAAGGGAGTAATAATTTAATAATAGTAATATGACTTATAAATCACCAAAAAAAACTTTCTACTATAAAAAGTTCTTTTATAAATTATGATTATGTACCTGATATAAGTACCTAATATACCTGAATTTTTTGAGGCTGTTTTATAACAGATACCGCTTGGTCTACTAACCTTTTTATAATTTTCGAAATAGTGACTATCAATAATTATAAATTATCAATAATACACCATTTACGTACACCATAATTAAAAAAAAAAAAAGAAAATTCCATATCAGTTTCTAAATTTAAATGTTTTTTTTTGCATTTCACAATTTAATGGTAATGCTGTAGACTAGTGTAGACCAAGTTCCTTGTCACTTCCACTGGAATTTTTTTCCCATTCTTGCATAATTTTAGTGTTGAGAGCTTTTTTGCCAGAAAAATCATATCTCAGTATGCGGCGCTTTAATTCCTCTCATAAGTGCTCTATAGTGTTAATAACTGGAGATTGTGGTGGTGGTGTGTGCAATTGTTGACGGATATTATGGATCATCCATTGACAAACTCTTTTTGCAGTATGTTTCGGATCGTTATATTACTGAAAGACATACCATCCGGCCATCCGGTGATTCCAAGTTTGTTTACACTTGGCATCAAATTTAGTTTTAAAATATCTAAAAAAATATGTTGATCGATAATTCCATCAATAAAAGATAATTTTCTCACTCCAACGGCTAAAATGCACCTCCATAGGAGCATATTTCTTCCACCATGTTTCACAGTAGGACAAAGATTTTTAATTTGCAGTGCTCTATTTTTTCCTCCATATCTTTGCCTGCCATCTGAACCAAAAATATTAATTTTGGTTTCATCATTAAATATGATTTTCACAGAACTCTTAATGCTTAGAAACATATTCTAGGGCAAATTCTACATGGCGCTTTCGATTTTTTTCAGAAATGAGAGGATTCTTCTTTGCTGTTATTCCATTACTACAAACAATTTTTGTCAATTTGCGTATTTATAGCATTCGAAAATTCTTCAGTAATTTCTCTGGCAAGTTTTGGAACACTTAATTTTAGATTGTTTGCTGATTTTTTTACGAACTGATAATTTTTTGAGACGCCCAGTGCGTGATTTTGTTTTAAGAGATCCAGTTGTTTTAAATTGTTATATAATGTACAGGCCAAGACAATTGAGTGTGGCTTACCAATAATTTCGCCAATTTTTCTGAGTGATTTTTCTACTTCTCCAAATAATTAATTTCCCTTTTTTTCTCACTCCTTTATACTTAATGTAGATGGTTTTAATAAAGTACTGATTTGATTGCGTAGATGTTTCCCCTTGATGACTGAAGTATACTTGTTATTAATATCATGAAAATGTTGAATTTCAGCGGAAATTGTATTGAATGTACGGAGACATTTTTTACCTAATCTTATGCACAAATTAGTTTATTTAAAGCGTATTTTTTAAATCTTATACTTACTGTTTTTGTTTATTAATTATTCTTTAAATGATTTGCTAACTCTAATAAACTATAGCAGACTACAACAAAAATTAACAAATGCATTTTAGAAAAACATATCTACTTCAACAAGATTGAAGAGTTCGTTGTAAGTTTTTGAAATTCTATGTAGTGGAGAATTCAAAAAGTAATTCGTGATTGCTTGGTCAGCAAAGAAAGTATAAATATTTCTGTTATTATAGTTGCGAGTGTGAAGTTTAATGGAGTCTACTATTTCAATACTATCCAAGTTATTATTTAAGATTTAATGTGCAAACATAATATCAGCAATTTGCCTACTATGCTGTTGGGCTGGGGAATTATTCTTAAAGTAAAGCAAATACGTTGTCTACTAGTATCAGGATAAAATTTGCGTTTGCAGTAGGAAATAAAATTATTTTGAACAGATCCTAATTTGGAAATATACACCATGTTAACGCGGATTCCAAATAACAGAACTAAACATTAAAATACTATTAGCAAATGCCATTTATAAATTTCTAATCGCGAAGGGATTTCTTAGCTCAAAACAAATTTTGTATATAAAGACTAATTGTCTATTGGCTTTTCGAGATACATATGTTACAAATGTTTTTAACAAAATAATAAAAGAACCAATAGTGGACGGAGACTTTTTTGAATAACTGTATATTAAAGCATTAAAAACATATCAAAAGTTAATAAAAAATAAAACTTCTGTATGGTATTCACAGTATAGAAACAATAAAAGATTAGTACTTAATTACACAATGTAATAATTAGCTTACACAATAAGTAACAATATTAATTTTTGAGTAGTACTTACCTCAGGATTAGCAACCTTAGTCATTTTTTTAATGGATAGTTCAAAGTTCTTTTATACACTTCTTGAAAATGAACACTATTAACTCATTAACAACACATTCAATAAAATCCGGTTAGCATTAACATATTACTGTTTCTTTAATAATTATTAAAACAAAATTTGTTATTTAAATTTAATTTATATGACTTCAAAAATATAGTAATGAATGTAAATTTCTATACCGTTAAAAATATAACGTGAATCACTTATCACTACATACGATACAAACACAATGTAAGCAAGCCACAAACTAAAAATCACAGATGTAAAAACTTAATTGTTAGCTGTTTACCTAGGAATGGCAACGATATATCGATATTTTTTATATATCGATATATTTTGAAAAATATTCGATATATTTATATCGATATTTCGATTTCGATATATCGAATATTCGATATATAAATTCAAATAAATATTCGTTCGTTTGTTTGTTTAAACATAAAGGATAAAAAGTAAATATAGGGCAAACCAGAACGGGCCTAGAAAAAAAAAGATGGCATATGAGCCATTTCATGCCATATTTTTTTTCCAAGCGCGTTCCTTTTTCGGTTTATAAACCCGTCGGCTTTCTTCTTCTTATTCACAGGCTTTAGCTGCCTGAGCTATGCAACCAGACAGCTTTCTTTTCCTACTAGCTGGTAAGCGAAAAGAAGAGTGCAACCTGAAGTAAGTGAGCTACTGGAATTTTGTAAGGTTAAGTTTGTTTCATCTCGTTCTGTTTTCTCCGTTTTGTTTTTGCAGTCTTGTGGTGCTCTTGTGATTTGTGATTGTCTTGTGACTGTGACTCTTGTGGTTTGTGGTACTTAATTGTACCCAACTTGCGGAATTGCGTGTACCCAAAGAATCTAGCGAGCCAAAAAACCTACAGTGTCCATCGAAATAAAGCCTGAACAAGGTTAGTGAAAGAAAGACTAATATTTAGAAAATGGCTCCTAGATCGATGATATGGAGATATTTTACTAAATTAAGTAAAGAACTTGCAAAATGTAATATTTGCTCAAAAAATTTAAAAACCTCAGGCACCACTTCAAATTTGAGCAACCATTTGAAGCAAAAACACCATCATATTTATAACGAATTTCAACATGAAGGTGAAAGAGAAAAGAAAATATCTGAAGATTTAGTTGCAGAAGCATCAGGTAAAAGGTTGCATCTTCAGAATAAGGAAAATTCGGAAAAACCTCAAATTCAAATTAGTGAAAATCAGGACAAATCAAAGCAACCAGAGGTAAAGTTTATTTTTGGAAAATAATTTGATAAGTATATTTTTTAAAAACAATATTGGGTTCAATGTTTTTGAAAGGGAGTTTAATAAACTTTTTTTTAGAAGTCCTGTCTTTCCATGACATCAGCCCCAGTTTCCACAAGCATCGAAGTAGAAATAGAACAGACTACCCCATCTACATCTGGAAAATGGCCAATTTCTTATACTGGAACAGCTCCGAAGCACAGCATAGAAAAAAAACAGCGCAGTATTATAGATGCAGTAAAAGATGTTTCGTCTTATTCAGGTTAGAAAATACATGACATTTACTGACATTTTACTTTGTTTCAAAATTTATTTAAATTATTTTTTTTATTACTTTGTTCTGTACTGTGCTTTTTTTCAGATGGTGGATCAAAACACGTTAAAATTACAGAAGCGGTAGTCAATTTCATTGTGCAAGATAATTTACCATTTTCTGCAGTGGAAGGTAAAGGTTTTGTGGGGTTAATGAAAACTATAGCTCCATTGTATAAAGTGCCGACGAGAAACACAATAAAGGAGCGAATAGATAAAAAGTATGAAGTTATTTCAAACTCGTTTAAAATGATTTTGAGAAGTGCAAAGAATGTCTCGGTGACTACTGACATTTGGACTGCTGACATGCAGACAAAAAGTTTTATAGGCCTTACTGTTCATTTTATTAAAAATAATGAATTTTTGTCAGCGACCCTGGGGATTACAGAACTTTCGGAGTCCCATACTGCTGATTATATTAGCACTTCCTTATCTAATATTTTAAAAGAATGGGACATCGAACTGAATGATGTTACTGCTGTTGTGACGGATAACGCAGCAAACATGGTGAGGGCTATTCAAGACACATTTGGAAGAAATAAGCATGTTCCTTGCTTTGCACACACGATCAATCTCATAGCAGAAAATGCCCTCAAGAACTCTGACGAAGCTATGGCACTTATAGAAAAAATTAGAGCTATTGTTGTATGGTTTAAACGAAGTGTTAATATCTCTGACCAGCTAAGAGCAGCACAAAAAAATGAAGGTCTACCAGAAGGGAAGATTTTAAAACTTATTTTAGATGTAAAAACTAGGTGGAATTCCACCTATTATATGTTAGAAAGATATTTAAAGCTTGCGCCGTTAGTAGGAACCATTTTATTATCAAATCTTACTGCACCATGTACTCCTCCTAATGCATTAGATTTGCAAAATTTAAAAAATATTTGTCTACTTCTGCAACCACTTGAAGGGGCAACTAGGGAAATCAGTGGTCAAGAGTACATTACTTTAAGTAAAGTAATACCGATGATCGGTTGCTTAATTTCTCAATATGAAGCAATAAAAGATTTTGATGACATAAACCTAGGTAAGCAGTTAAAGAAAAACATATTAAATGAATTCCAAAAAAGATGTGGAACAGTTGAGAGGTGTTTCTTATTAGCTGCCTCAACAATCCTGGATCCACGTTTCAAAAATATCCACTTTCGAGATCCCTTGGGTGCGTCTTCAGTTATAAGGCATTTGAAAAATGAAATGGAAACAAATTTGAGAGAGCAAACAGCATCCTCTTCCTCGGATCGTTCTGTTTCTCCAGAATCAAATGAATTTGATCTCTGGGCACACCATAAGCAAATGGCTCACTCAAAAAAGAGCAAAAAAAATGACAGTGGCCAATTTGATGAGCTCTCGCAATATCTTTCAGTACCTGTTAGAAATTTGAAGGAAAACCCGTTGGTTGTCTGGGACGAGATGAAATCCATCTATCCTAATTTATTTTCCCTTGCACAAAACTACCTTTCAGTGCCAGCTACATCTGTGCCAAGCGAAAGGTTATTTTCTAAGGCTGGAGCCACTCTAACGAAGAATAGAAGCCGCTTAACTGGAGAGCATGCATCAAAAATAATATTTTTAAGCTCTCTTTCAGAGAAGATACTTCAATTATAATTTTTTTCATTTTGTATTTTTTGAAATAAATATTGTATAAAAGTATTGGGTTTTTAGTTTTTATTAAACAATGATAAAAGGAAAGTATAGTAAATATATAGATAGTTGGCTTTATGTTATGGTATTTTCAGTTCTCGTGGCCAATTGCAATGGCCACTGACTGAACTGGGGGTGCAGTAGTCACTACTATGGAGGGATAGTCACTACTTTTAAGTTTTTTAATATTCATAAAAAAATATTCGATATATCGATAAATCGAATATTTTAGTTCGATATATATTGTATCGATATATAAGTTGAGATATATCGTTCGATACGATATATCGATATATTTTAAAAATTTGCCATCCCTATGTTTACCTGTTATAAAATATTTTATGCCGATATAGAACGTCAACCGGTCACTGTTGTTATGACATTTATGACCTAGACGAAAGATAACGAAAGTTACCGATAACACATTGTCGGGTTATACAACTATTTTAGTACGGGCGCCAGGTAGGTTTTTATTCGCATTATAGGGTCATGGTATTACCCAAATGTATATTCCCGGTTTGTTGATTAAATGTTTCGTCGATTGATCAATTTTACCTGTTTTGTTCCAATTTCGTCGACCAATACCTAAATCTTATGGGCGTAGATACTTTGGACCGGGGTTATTGCAGACTTAAAGGGAACAGGTACCTACTATATCCTTGGGCCGAAGGTATCAAGGGTCGTTTTAATCATAGTATATATTTTCGGCCGAGAGCAGTAGGTAAAATAAAATACCTCAATTTTCTGTAATTGCAACACATTATAATCATCATATAATTAGTAGGGGAGGCCGGGATGCTAAATTTGCAGTTACTCGAGCGTCGTAGAGACCTATTGGATTCGATAGTTTAGGTCTCAAAATGAAAAAAAAGTCTATTACAAGTTTTATATTTTAGCGATGGGGAGAGCGTGTAAAAATTTTTAAATATGTAAAAAAAAAGAGTTGTATAGAAATACTCGAGCGCGTCAGCCATTAGTAGTATAAACGCGCTTTATATTCCTGATAACCATTATATATTAATCTGACAATTAATGTGAGGGGGTTGCCTATAACAAGGGGTTGAAAAACGAAAAAAAAAAAGTTACTCGAGCGTGTCAGAAATTCAAAGTGTAGGCATATTAAACCCTCAAAAGTGTCGTATTAAAATGTCTGACGTTTTGGGTGTGACATATAAAAATTATTGATTTTTGAATGTGTAAAAAAAAATTGTGACCTTGAAATACTCCGGCGCGTCAGATTTTTATGCAGGGGGTTCATATTGATACAATAGTACCTCTGTAGAATAATCTGACAATTATATTAAGGGATATCGTTATTCTGACAATTTTTAACGAAATTGAACAACAACAACATATTCGCATTTACATATAAAATAGTTATAATTTATTCATATATAAAATTAAAAATACCTAAGTCATTACAAATAAAAACCCGTATGTATAATTGACGTGTGAAATATAAATGTTAATCTTCATCTTCGCTGTATGATTCATCTTCGTACTTTGTTTCTGCTTCTCCAACTTCCTGGACGTCCTCGTCATCTCGTGGTTCTGTAACCATGAATGGTTATGGTAGATCATTGTGCTGCATTTATGTTATGATATTATCATAATAATATATAAAAAAACGTACCTGAATCAGAAGTATCTCCTAAAATATCAGGTGTTATTACGATGAAAAATATATTCCTAAATGTAAACCTTCACCTTTCCACCACGATTTTACCGACATCGCTCCATGGAAACCGTCAGATTAGTAGTTTCTCATGCTTCTGACAATATTTCCCATAGTTAAAAAAAAACAGAAGCGCGCTCGAGTATTTCAAGATTACGTTTTTTTTTTCAACTTTAGAGCTCGCTAATTTCTCAACGCCACGCTGAAATCGTCAGATTATTTAGATATACACTTTTCTACATGTAATTAACTTACCTTTACTTAATCTGACGCGCTCGAGTTTTTCAGAGGATCGATTTTTTTTTACTAATCTGACGGGTTCCCCTCAGCATACCCCGCCATGTGAATGGTTCATATTCGGTAGAGGTACATTAAAGGGTAAAAGGATTCTCCCTATATAATAATCTGACACGCTCGAGTCACTTCAAAAATCCCCGCTTCGCCTCCCCTACTATAATACATTTTAAAAACTTTGATGCGCTACAGCTTTTATAAAATTAATTTGGGAAATATTGCCACACCGACGCATATTTATCATATTTTCTATAATTTTTAATTTATTTTGTACCACTTTATTTTTTATTTTTACAGGAATATGTAAACTGTTTATTTTTAAATAGGTATCAATTTGAAACTCCTTTAATTTCTTAAAAAAAAAAAAAAAATAAATAAATATATTTTTATTTTTTTGAGAAATGAAAGGAATATATTGATACGGATCTTCCTTCTAGAACACCCTCCTTCAATACAATTATTGGTCGTGGATTCCAATATTTCTAAATTGATTATCCTAAAAAATAATAAACATAAAAAAATTATTTTATTTATTTCGAAAATGGATACGAATTACCGAAAGGCTATTTCTTTAACAGAAAAACTAGCCGTAACATTGCGATTTTAGGTAGGTACTGGAGATTTATAGTATTCATACACAAGCTTGAGTTACCTGTTCAAGATATCAAAAGATTTCAAACATATCTTTGTTTGTACCTGAGGTGTGCGAGGCTTTGATAGATCTTCTGAAGGATAACATAAAGGTAAAACGTTATAAGTATATAGACTACACATAGCCTATATTTGTTATTTTGACAGCCATTTTTAAATAATATTATATAAAATATTGTTGTTAAGACTCAGAACCTGTTTAAGAATCCCCCACTCTCACCCCTAAAAGGTCCTAGGGTATTTTATGGCAAATATATTTTTATAATTTTAAGCAATTAAATTTACTACTGGTATTTCTTTATTTGTACCAGAAGTGTGAGCGGCTCTGATAGATTTGTTGGGAGACAACGTAAAGGTAATTAGGGATATTTAGTTTTTAAATAATAACTCATATTTTAAGAACTAATCACTGAAAATATTTTATTATCGTAACATTTATTTAATACATGTTTCTGTTTCGTGTTTCAACGGCACACAGTGACCGCAACGAGTGTTGCAAACTAAAGTTTGCAACTCCCTTTGATCTTTACCGACTTCAGGTGGAAACACTGAAAAACTGTTTGCAACAGCGAAATGTTTCGTCTAAAAATGCGCGTTTTTAGAGATGTTTGCAATTTCAGTTTGCAACTCATGTTTCAAACTCCGGTGTAAACGCGGCTTTTTAGAATAGTAAGCGCTAGGTTCCGCGAAAAACGCCCATTCATAAATCTTATTATTTCCTATGGGATTAGAATGATTAGATGGTTCCTTTACTTAAATCAGGTAGTCGACAGGATTAGCGGCCCAAAATACCGCCACCGAATCTTATACATAATATGTCCATTTAGACCAGGGCGGATCTGTTTTGAGTAGGCTATGACAGGGAACCCACTAATTTTTGTTGAAATTAGTTGAAAACAACTTATACAACAATTATTGGTCTATCCTCCTTCTGGAACAGTTGCGCAACATTTAGTAACTTTTAAAAAATAAATAAAAAAAAAGTAAAAATCTAACTTTTTTCTCCTTTTTTGTTTATAACTATTAAATTTTGAAAAAAAGTTATAACAACAGAAAATGTTTGTAATTAAATTTTCTACAAATTTCGGATTGGTTAGAAAGTCCAAAATTTATTTCTCTTGTTGCAAAATTGCAAAAATCATTACAAAAATGATAAAAAAGGTCAATTTTTTATTTAATTTTTTCAACCGTTTAGAATCCATTCTGCTAAGAAAAACTTAAAGATTTCGCATAAAATTTTGCAATCCAGATTTTTTGAAAAAAATGATAAATTTTTAAAATTTAAAATTAAAATAAACATTTTAAATAGTTTTAAACAATTACGAATAAAAGAGCAATGTAGCTTTCTGATGCCGTCAGCTGAATTCAAATCGATTAATTTTGAATAATTGATTATTTTTTTGCTTATAAACAATTAGAATAATTCCGCAAATATTATATAATTTTGCATATTTTTTAAATATTGATGGATTAATGGATCATTTAAAAAATAAAGAACAGTTACCGGCGTGCAGTAAAGTAGTCCACGGGCGCTAAAGTGGTACTTTACGCCCGTTAAATATATAAATATAATAATCTGTACTTTACCGCCCGATCGTGCATAAAAACTATTATTCATCTTGATCATTGCTTATAAGCTGTGATTTTATTATATTTTTTTCAATACTTTAAGTGATTTTGGACTGAAGGTAAGAAAAAAATCAATATATCTCAATAAAATTATAAATAAAAATTTAATTTTTTAAAACTTTATGAATTGAATCTGAATCAAAAATATATGCCAAACTATACCACTTTATTCATTATTTGGGTTGCATGATAAAAAAATTTCATCATCGAGAATCATGTATAAAAAAAGTATAAACATATTTATTAATGTCTGCTAAATAACAAAATATGTTTTTAATCGACATTTCATGTGAACAAAATTTTATTACAAAATCAAATTCTAATATTTACCTTTGATCGCCTATTACGCAGACAACACAATATACACATTTTACGAATTTAAAATTGATCTAATTCTATAATAGTAAGGGCGCCAGGTGCATTTTTGTTGGCTTATAGGGTTATGACATTACCGCACTTAATTACCACATAAGTCGACTTATAGGGGTGCTAAAAGGGTACATAAGGGCTCATTTGAACGGGAAAAAATTCAGCTTTCAGGTTAATTTTATAAAACATTTGTACGATGGTTTACAACAAAGTTATAACAAATTAATCGTCACATTTTTAACAAAAAATAAAAAAATAATTTGTTTATAAGCAGTTTTAACAATGATAAATATAATTTATTAGATCCTATAAAATTATTGATTTTTAGCTGGAGCACGGTGTGTGTACGACTCTTGGTTCCTACCCGCTTACTCCCGGATTCAATCAGTGACAGTGATCGTATCTTAAATTCATAAATCAACTAATAAACTAATATTTTACAGCGATATACATGGTAGAGGCTGTGTAAAACTCATGTTAAACTATTTATTTTTCGTAATAATGTATTTCAATAAATTTAAGTTCATTTCATTTTATCGGTATTACAAAAAAACAATTATTTTTACATGTTTTTTTTTCGTTGAGAAAATGACTGAATGACACACTTTATACGTGAACAAACTGTGCACGTGCAATGTGCAATTTGGGACCGATTCTTCTATTGGTAGTAATAAAATGTGTAGTTTGTGAGGTAGTAACATATCGTCTTCATCCACAATTTCATACTCTACGGGATTAAGAATGTCGATGTTTTCTTTTAAGCAATTAATTAGATTGAAAACTACATAAAAAATTGCAATATATGGAGTTTAAAGCCTTCTTTAAATGCCGATAAGCCCCTACTCTTAACTAATTAAAGTTTTGTCAATCAGAATTGTGTTTAAATACGTTAACTAAATATTGTTCTGTATTAAATTTGAGCTTAATTTTCTTCAGGTTGTGATGTATAAGCGTTAAAAATAAGGTCACCATGGATTCAGCATAATTTAAACTATCAAAAATTATATGTATAGTTTCTTCACACATGGCACTGGAGCCTCCTTATTGCGCGAGCAAGGGCATAGGAACCAAGAGTCGTACTTGTACTGAGCGCGGGCTAAAAATCGATTATTTTTAGGATCTAATCAACTTAAAAGGGTAGGTACAATCTTAAAAGAGTCAGTGCGAATTGGAATCAAACCATGGATGATTGAAGAAATACTTGTAATGGAGGAACGTCGGACTGCAAAATTACAGCAGCAGTAGGAGTCCTTAACCAAACTATCAAACGAAAGTGTTATGAGACAAAAGAAAGGTGGGCTGTTGGTAAATGTGAAAAAGCTAAAAGACTTCACGATTCACGATCTACATGACACATTAAACCTCTACAGAAAAATAAAACAAATGACCGGCATTTCAAGAGAAACTCTAATAACGTCTTTGAGAGATAGGGGGGGAAAACTCATATTGGAGCAAGATGATCTGAGTAAAACATAAAAAAGTACGCTGAAGAGCTATTTTATGATCGGAGAGACCCTAAACAATCACATAACATACAGCGAGTCACTGGCTACAAAATTCTAGAAATAGAGATAGAAAAATCAATCCAATTAATGAAAAATCGTAAAAGTGCCGGTCATGATAACGTTCACTCTAAAATTTTAAAAATAATTGATATCCAACATCTAACGCATCTCTATAACATAATATACAACACTGGAAAGAGACCTACTGACTGGTTAAAATCCACCTTCATACCTATACCGAAAAAACCTACACCAAAAGTATTCACCGACTGTAGGCGTACCTATAAGTCTCATGAGCATGCACTCAAAATATTCTTTTGGTTAATACACGTTTGGATTTGCTCCAAATGCGAACAAATGTGCGGAAAAACTCAGTTTCGTTTTATTTAGGGTCTGGGGACAAGAGAGGTCCTTTTCTCAATGAAACTACTCGTGCAGAAATGTTATGACCAGCGACAAGACATATTTATATTGTAACGAAATATCCGACTAAGGAAAGGACCTTTTTTATAAAATACTGTTTCTAGGTTATTCGAGAATGTTCTCCCTCTTTCTAGTGTGTATTGATTAGGTTCGATTTATGTTTCGCGTACATTCTAGAATATTCATTCATTTGTTGTATATAAGGGAATGTATGGGCAGTTAAGGGGAGTTTAAATAATAGTTCGTTGTATTGTCAATCAGTTTAGACGTTAACCAGCAGAGTTCTGTGTATCTTTACAATTTTGTGAATAAAGTGTGTTAAAGTACCCACAAGTGTTTCAATATGTTTCATAGATTACCAAAAAGTCTTTGATAATGTTAAAAACTATTTTCTTCTCAGTAGATTACATGAAATAGGACTGGATTCGAAAGACATCAGAATTATCTATAAAAGAATTGTATTGGCATCAAACAGCAGAAGTGAAAATTAACAACTAATACAGACTGTTTTAATATTAACAAAGGCGTTCGTCAAAGATATATTCTGTCCCCAATCTTGTTTAACATTTATGTAGAGAAAATTTTTCAACTGGCGGCGTTAGAAGGGGAAAGCAGGGGGATTAAAGTAAATGGTGTGAATATAGATAATATTACATAAGCAGATGATACAGTAATTTTTGGCCAATACATCAGAAGATTTACAAAACACATTGAATGGTATAAATAATGTGGGTAAACATTTTGGACTTACCATCAACACCGGAAAGACCAAGGTCATGGAAGCAGCTCGTCAACCAATTCATAACCTCAACATTTGAATTGATAACGAAAACGTTGAACAAGTGCAAAAATTTAAAAATGGGACTGCAATGAAGAAGTAAAAATAAGAGCGGGATATACCCATATCTTTACGACTACAGCTAATCAAATGTTACGTATGGCCTATCGTACTATAAGGGGCAGAAACATGGTCCATTAAAGTAAGAACGTTGAACCAAATAGAGGCACCTGAGATGTTGACACTACGAACACATCTGCGGATTCCTTGGACAGAACGTGAGATGAATGAGGAGGTGTTGAGAAGGACTGGTTTGAAAAGAGAGCTCCTTGGGATAGTTAAAGAATGAAAAAGATCATACCTTGGCCATATTCTTCGAAATAATAGATATAGTAGTAGTTGATAATTCAGGGTAAGATAGAAGGTCGTTGTGAACCAGGCAGAAAACAATACTTATGGCTCCGAAACATAAGGGAATGGTGTGGAATAAGTGATGCTGCCACAATTTTTCGAAGAGCGGAGGCCGCACCTTAGATATGAAATATTGACAGTTGGTTCGCCAACGTGCAGCCTAGCACAGTGCACAAGAAGAAGAAGAAGAAGAAGAAGAAGGTATATAAACGCTTAAAATTTTAAATTTTCGTATTTGGATGAAGAATAACATCCTTGGCAATTTAATATATTTTTTTTTCTTGAACATTGCTGAAAATTCTTATAAACATATTACTTGATTATTTTGTGCTAAAAATTTGACGAATAATTTGTTATAACTCTGTTGCAAACAATCGGAAAAATATTTTATAGAATTTACGTGAAAGCTGAGTTTGTGCCCTTTCAAATGAGTTCTTATATACCCTTTTAGTACCCCTGTAAGTAGTATTATATGGTGATTAAGTTGGAAGTGTAGTTATTTTTTTTTAGTTTTAGAGTTACAGCCATTTAAACAATTAAATTGTAATAAAAAATTTCCTTACCATTTGTCAAACACAAACCTTAGAAATCAGGTTAAAATACATAAAAACATAAAAAACACTTGAGTAATGCCATGACCCTACAATGCCAACGAAAACGTACATGGCGCCCGTAAATTTTTTTTTGAAGTATGAATAAATTTATAATTTAAAAATATGAAACTTAAATATCTAAAGAGAGCACAAAGATTTCACTTTTTGAATTGAATAACACAAAATTTTAACTAGTTTCGTATTTAAAAAAATTAATTTTAATTAAATTATTACTTTTAAATATAATTAAATATTTTTTTAGACCGCATAATTTAATTCCGACTTTGACCCTATAATTAATAGAACGGTTTAAAATTACAACTTTAAATCGTTTGTTTAAAGTCTAAATTTATGTTAAAGCCAGAATATTTTAATTTAACTAAATTGATTGAATTGAACAGTTGAATTAAAATTTTAGGTATATGTAAATGTACTTTATAAGATAAGCAAAAATAAGGTCTATCAAGCTGGCAGTGAAAAGTCGGCAGAAACCATCGAAACGTGATTGGGAATTTGTAGCTAAATAGTTGCTAATTAGTTGCTAAAATCACGATTTTGTAGCTCTATTCAGTTCCACAAAAAACAAGTTACTGCTATCTTTACAACAAGCTAGCAGTAAAATGACAGGACTTGCCCAGAAAAAATGGACTAATGCGTGTGAATTTGTTGCTAATTTGTTGCTCAAAACCAGTACAGGAAAAAATTCGAAAAACCCCAGAATTAGCTAGAAATTGTTAATAATAACCACCAACCAGTGTCCCTACTATCGTAATATACAGTTTGTATTGACACATTGATGTTATGGATTTTGTTGCTGGTCGCAGATGTCATCAGCAGAGCCCAGAGAGCCAGCAACAAAATAGAAATGAAAAATCGGCCCAATCGGGTAACCGATAACTAACTCCTAGTGTAAATGCTATCGTGACACGCAGTTATTATTGACATAACTCTGTCATGGATTTTGTTGCTGGTTGTGAAAAGCATCAGCAGAGCCCAGAGAGCCAGCAACAAAATAATAATTAAAAATCGACCCAACCGGGTGACCGGTTTCTAACTCCTAGTGTCCATGCTATTGTGACAAGCAGTTATTATTGACAGAACTCTGTCATAGATTTTGTTGCTGGTTGTGAAAAGCATCTGCAGAGCCCAGAGAGCCAGCAACAAAATAAAAATTAGAAATTGGCCCAAGCGGGTGACCGGTATCTAACTCCTAGTGTCCATGCTATTGTGACAAGCAGTTATTATTGACAGAACTCTGTCATGGATGTTGTTGCTGGTTGTGAAAAGCATCAGCAGAGCTCAGAGAGCCAGCAACAAAATAAAAATTCAAAATCGGCCCAACCGGGTGACCGGTAACTTACTCCTAGTGTCCATGCTATCGTGACACTCAGTTATTACTGACAGCACTCTGTCATGGATTTTGTTGCAGGTTGTGAAAAGCAGAGCTCAGATAGCCAGCAACAAAATAAAAATTAAAAATCGGTCCAACCGCGTGATCTAGTGAAAAGAATTTTATGATTTTTTTTTGGTTTTCATCATATTTTGAATTTTTTCTTGGAAGAATATTAAGGTCCTAAATGCATTCTAAAGGATTGAAAAAAAAAAAGATTTTTTTCTCCTTTTTGTAATTATTATTGCAATATTGCAACAAGGATAATAAATTTTGGACTTTCTAACTAATTGTTTCTTGTAGAAAATTTATTAACAAACATTTTCTTTTTTCTTCTTCTTCTTTTTTCCAAAACTTATAGTTTAAAAGTTATAAGCAAAAAAAGAAGAAAAAACAGTGATTTTTTACTTGTTTTTTATATTTTTTTGAATATTTAACAATGTTGCGTAACTTTTCCAGAAGGAGGATAGTTTAATTATTGTTGTATAAGTTGTTTTCAACTAATTTCAACAAAAATTAGCGGGTTCCCTCTCAAAAGCCAACTCAAAACGGATCCGCCCTGGTCTAATATAAAATTTAAAATTGTTGCGAGGGAGCCACTAATATTAAAGGCTATTTTAGAAAGTTTTTTATATTTTCGCCGTGTTCTGTGTCTCTGTGTCATTCCGTGGAATTTGTAATCGAATTTAAACCTATTTCCCGACTACCTATAGCTCTGAAATTTTCAGGATAGCTAAGAACTGGATGACAATGCATGTTTCAAGTGTGTTTAGGCATATACATAGATTTCGAAATTTATACCGAATTGATATTAAACATGATCTAAGTTGTGTATAGATAATATTATTTTGAAAGTCATTAAATAAATCGTTCGTAGCGCAGTTGGTTAGGCGGCGGGTCAGTCCACTTGTGACAGTTCTGTTATGTTATCATAATGGGATCGATTACGCGACAGAGAAGTTTTTTTTTCTTTTTTTTTTTTTGTTCTTACATGTGAAAACAGTAATTATTATTTTAACTGGTAATAAAATAAACTGTTTTAGAAAGTTTTTAGATACAACTACCCTTGATTTTGTTAACAAGGAAACAATCTTCTCTATGATCAATCACAGCGTTGTATGACTTAATATTTTTGCAAAATCGGGGATGCTGTGCATTGTTGAGATGACACAAAATATGACCTATAAATCAGTAAAAAACTTTCTATTATAAAAAGTTCTTTTTGTAAATTGTGCTTATATTCTAAAATTATCGTTCGCGGTGCTTTCGAGTTGTGGATCTGTAGTGAATTAAGCATGCGCACATCGTATAGTGACAATTTGTTACCAACATGTTCCTGACTTGTCGCGGATAGGTTCCGCGAACGAAGCTAATTTTGCGTTTTCCGTTTTAACTTACATGAAAAAAAGAAAATCTCAAGTGAAAGTAAACGGTTACACAACCCCCTGAAAAAAAAATTATAAAAAAATATATACAATATGTATAAAAAATATATTTTAAATAGCTCATTTTTGGCCGATTTTCGTATATATTTTATATATTTTAAAAATGTTCAAAATATATCTTAGAATATATATAAAATACATGTATTCAAATACTTATACTAATATAAATATATATATTATAACATGTATGAATAATAATAATATGTTTTGATAATATCAATCACTATGTTATAAAATATTCCTTACCTTTAATTAATTTTAAATTTTAAATATAAATAGTGAATAGGTAAGAATTAACTCAGTGTAATTATTTTCCAATATGATTAATTAAATATGCTACCGGCTATTCCCTTATGTCAAGGTCAGAGTTCAAATATTCAACCAAACTAGATTCAAATTCAATTAATACACAAATTTGCAATAAAATAACTGTATAACCGCACTATCCTAGACCAACAATATTTTCTAGGCGTGAATTGCATATAAATTTCTAACCTTTCTAATTCAAAATGTGTCAAACTTCAAAGATACCGTTGATAAACCCAAATATGCATCAAATATATAAAATGAAGTATTCTGACTTGAGTTACTGAACAATTTAGATTAAACTTATCAAAAAGGTGAATAATAATAATAATAATTTAGTTAAATACATAAAACAGTGAAATAAAAATGTTCATCAAAATTTCAAAAATCAAACACATATAAAACTCTTTATTATAACGAGTGCAAAGTTGTTACCATTTGTGTGAAGCTTCTCTTCTCTTCTGGAATCAGGATTCAGTTCTTAGGACAATCTATTTTCTTCCTCCAATACAGCAAAGATTTCAGGAAACTTTATGAAGATCAAATAATCAATTCCTCTTCAAAACCAAGCTATGGATGGCTACTATTTTCTCTGGTGAGTGTAATTATGACTTTCTTTCTTGTTAAATATTAATTTAATCTTCTTTAACTCAATTAAAATACAGTTATACCATAAAGTGCTCAGCCCCATAAATTGAAATATCTATTTCTTCATAAAATCATATAAATTTCTCTTACCAGTTGCTTTCTCTGGTTACCTTGGGATAATCTTTATACTTTAAACTGTTTTAATACTTTCTATCATCAATACTTTCAAAAAAAACTCAAAATTTCTACGGAGCAAATTTTTAATACAACTTCTCTTTCAACAACCAGAAAACAAGTGAGAAATATCTTCTACAAACTTCTTAACTAATTATTTATAATATAAATCTTACTAATCTCCTTTTAACTTTCTTTTAACATCATAATTTTTACAAAAAATCTTCATCGAAACTTTTTACATCCTTCCTCTTCAGAAGCTCGAAAACAAGAGAGATTCTATCAGAATCAACAAAAAAACAAATGACAAATTCAACAAACTTAAATCTATACATCTTTTCCATCTAATCGCCTACTAATTTCTTATTCAAATAAAATTTTTAACAAAATCTAATTCTTGATTCAATATTACAATTTAAAACAATGATCATTCTTTTTTTTATATTCTTATGAAATTTACTAGCACTACAAACTAATAATTTTCTCTTTTTCAGAATATTTCATTTGGCATTTGAACTATTAATAAATTAGAATATGGTTGGTAAACCTATATAATTTAAAAGTAAGTAGAAGTTTCAACATGTATTTCAACTATTTGTGATGTCTTTTTTTTTTATAATTTAATTTTCTCATTTACTTACACCCCTAATTCATTTAAAATTAATGTTTGATTACTAACGTATTGGCAATTTTATAAACTTTTAATTATCTACTTTACCCATTTATCAATTTCTTAATTATCAAAACTTTATATAATGTAGATTAATCATTTTTGAATTTTTAAATAAAAATCTTTGAAATTTATTTGTATTTTTTTTCTTATTATTCTATTTTCTTTTTCCTTTTTTAGGAATTATGAAGAAGATGATGATAATCAATCCCAATGTTACTAAATTTGCGCTCTGACTCGAAATAAGAAAATCTCCTTTCTCTACTTTCCATTAGATTTTCCTTCTACATTCTTATTTAATATAACATAGTAATTAATATCATCTCAATATATATATATATATATATATATATATATATATAAAACGAACAGAGCGTTTTGTGACAGTCTAAGAATTTGTTTTTTCTATATCTCAAAAAATTACATTTTTTTTTAAATTTTTTTCTCAATAATAATAAGGCACTAGATACTTTATGTATCATCTTTGGATATATATATATATATATATATATATATATATATATATATATATATATATATATATATATATACAGAGTTCTGTCAATAATAACTGCGTGTCACAATAGCAAGGACACTAGGAGTTAGTTACCGGTTACCCGTTTCGGCCGATTTTTCATTTCTATTTTGTTGCTGACTCTCTGGGCTCTGCTGATGACATCTGCGACCAGCAACAAAATCCATAACATAGTTTTATCAATAAGAACTGCGTGTCGCGATAGTATGGACACTAGGAGTCAGTTAATGGTCACCCGGGCGGGTCGATTTTTAATTTTTATTTTGTTGCTGGCTCTCTGGGCTCTGCTGATGCTTTTCACAGCCAGCAACAAAATCGATGACAAAGTTCTGTCAGTAATAACTGCGTGTCACGATAGCATGGACACTAGGAGGTAGATACCGGTTACCCGGTTGGGCCGGTTTTTAATTTTTATTTTGTTGCTGGCTCTCTGGGCTCTGCTGATAACATCTGCGACCAGCAACAAAATCCATAACAGAGTTTTGTCAATAAGAACTGCGTGTCCCGACAGCATGGACACTAGGAGTTAGTTATCGGCCACCCGATTGGGCCGATTTTTAATTTTTATTTTGTTGCTGGCTCTTTGGGCTCTGCTGATGACATCTGCGACCAGCAACAAAATCCATTACATAAATACAAACTGTATATTACGATAGCAGGGACACTGGTTGGTAGTTATTATTAACAATTTCTAGCTGATTTTAGGGTTTTTCGAATTTTTGCCTGTACTGGTTTTGAGCAACAAATTAGCAACAAATTCACACCCATTAGTCCAATTTTTCTGGGCAAGTCCTGTCATTTTACTGCTAGCTTGTTGTAAAGATAGCAGTACAAAATCGTGATTTTAGCAACTAATTAACACCTATTTAGCTACAAATTCCCACTCATGTTTCGATGGTTTCTGCCAACTTTTTACTGCCAGCTTTATAGACCTGCAAAAATAATGGGTTCAATGATTTTTCGCTTAAGTGATCGAAATTAAGTTAGCTTGGAATAGTAATAATTTTTTTTTATTCATACATTAAAAATTGCTCTCTAGAGGCTTCATTAGAATCCGCAATTGCTTCAGTCATTAATTAATTTTTTAATTACTTATTTGCAATTAAAATTACGGAATTTGTTTTTTCTATATCTCAAAAAATTACATTTTTTTTTTAAATTTTTTTCTCAATAATAAATTGCTCCCGATCAGATCTTTTGATATTTATGTGGTGTGAACAACGACTGACTGTTCCCACCGTTCCTTTTCCGTTTCTTATTGTTGTGACGTCACCATCGCAATTAACTTAGCGTGAAACAAGAAAAAATTGTTTTTACCTGGAACATCAATAAATTGCTCACTAAACGCTCCCACGGAAACCGCAATTGCTCCAGGAATTAGTAATTTTTTTAATAAATTCTTTGCAATTAAAATACAGAATTTATTTTTTTTTACATCTCAACAAATTACAGTTTTTTAAAATATTTTTTTATCAATAAATTGCTTCCTAAATGGTTTTTCAGAATCCGAAATTGCTCCAGTAATTAACTTGTTTTTTCTATATTTTAAAAAATATTTTTTTTTTAATTTATTTAACTTTCTCTCAATTAGATCGGTTAATATTTGTTGATTTTTATTCCAAAATATTCTTTAATTATCCGAAATTAATCAAAATTATTAATTACTGGAGCAATTGCGGATTCTTAGAAAGCATTTTGGGGAGGAATTTATTGATAAAAAAAAAATGTAATTTTTTGAGATATAGAAAAAATAAATGACGTAATTTTAATTGCAAATAATTAATTAAAAAACTGACTAATTACTGGAGCAATTGCGGATTCTAAAGAGCATTTAGGGAGCAATTTGTTGACTGTAATTTGTTGAGATATAGAAAAAATAAATTCCGTAATTAATATTAGGGATCAATTTATTAATAAAAAATAAATAAAAAAACTGTAATTTATTCAGAGGTAGAAAACGTCAATACTGTAATTTTAATTGAAAATAATTAATTAAAAAATTGACTAATTCCGGGAGCAATTGTGAATTCTGAGAGAGCATTTAGGGAGCAATTTATTGATAAAAACATTTTAAAAAAACTGTAATATAGAAGATGTAAGATATAGAAAAATTAAATTTCGTAATTTTAATTGCAAATGATAAATTAAAAAATTAATTAATATCTGGAGCAATTGCGGATTCTAACGGAGCATTTAGGGAGCAATTTTTTTATGTATGAATTAAAAAAATCTATTAATATTCCACGCTAATTTAATTGTAATGCTTAATCGCATTTAATCAAAAATTTTTTTAGATAAAATCGTTCGAATTTAACTTCGTCTGATATATTTTATTAATTCTGGATCAGATATTTCAGATATTATGCATTTGTTTTGATTAGAGTGGGTCTGTAAATTGGAAGCTTTGTAGGTGTACAGTAAACTTTATAAGTGTGGATTGGGTTATTATTAATAAGAAATAATATTTGATGCGATAAAAGACAGTAGTAGGCAAATTGAATCTCTGAGGAACACCCTTATGGATTTGATTATGCTTCTTTTCGATAGAAATGTAGAAATCAATGTTTATAGTTGTTGGAAGTGACGTAAAGATGATTTGCTATGTAATTTTAGTATATTACTTTACGAGTGGAGTAAATTGCATATTACAGCGAGTGTGTTTGGCCAATGAGCAATGAGCGAGCTTGCGAGCGAATGGGCTAAGAAACGAGCTAAATATGCAATTTGTTCCTCGAGTGAAGTACTATGCTTTACCCACGACTTACCAAATGGTTTTGTATAAAACTAAAAATAAATATAAAATTTAAATTTTGGCATAGGTTGTCAAAAATATTCGATTTCGCAGACAGTTCTGTCTGAGAAATGTCAAATCTTAGTTTAATTTAATGAAAACTGTAGGTAACCAACATAATAATACAGGTTTCTATTTACTTACTCCACTAGTTTAGTAAATGAAACTATAACACAACTCCTCAATAATTTGACACTTTCTGACAGAGTTATAGGTTAAAAAATACGCAATTTACTTATGAGTCGTGGGTAAACGAATTTTATTTAGTTATGATGGACGAAATAGAAAGTTTTGCTCTGACAATTTTGACACTATATATTATGAATTGTTTTAGGTTTCTAAGATATTAAAAAATCTTGGAGTCCATGTGGTTTACCATTGCATTAAAGATGATGAGCAGAAGTCTTAGATCTGGTTTGAAACCTTTTATAATTACAAGCTGTAGTCATTTTTTTATGTAGGTATCACGAAAGATATAAGGACCAACAGATGTGAAAATGATGAACTAACAAAAAAGCCAATGAGCGTTTTCATTGTTTTATCATTTAAGCATATACTGTTTTGATGTTGCAGCTAATTTGAACTCCCGAAGGACCTCTACAGGTCCTGAACTTTCCAGGGAACATCGAGAAGCCAGATTACATTTTGTTCGAGAACACCATAATTGGAGTGCAGATGCTTGGAAAAATGTTTTGTTTACCGATGAATCTAGATTTTGCTTACGATCCCCGAATTTAATGCATTCCCAGAATAATTCATGCCGTTATAAATTCTCGTGGGTGGAGGTAATACAAGGTACTTATTAGTTAGCAACAACCGATTACTTCTGTTCCATTTTTGTTTTGTTTTTAATATAAGTAGAAGTGTAGTAGGAATAATTATAAAAAAACAAATCTCTCTTTTTTTATAAGCTTTATTTTATAGTATTACAGTTTTCCCGATAAAATGAAAATTTTATGAGTTATACCCTAAAAATCGTTTAAAAACATGCTTGTTTGTCGTTTAATTTGTAAACTTTCAGTTGCCAATTACTCCAAAAGTATTGACTTTTCAAAAAAAACTCTAACCAGAGCAAAAGCACATATTGGAGTAGGGTAGATTTTGAAGTGGAATTTACCTACAAGTTTTCATTCAAATCGATGCATATAAAAAAGTGCAAGGTTTCCTACTAATTTTACGGTCATATCTTGGAGTAATACAGTCAGAGGCACGCACAAAATGAAAATGATTTGACTTATCATTCAATTTTATTACATTATAAAATATATAAAATTATTATAAAATGATGTTGCATAAAATTTCAATGGATTACCGTTTTGATATTTTTAAGTATACAGTACTAACTACTAATATTTTATATTGTTTCAATTTATTTCGTTGGATTTATCTTATTATTAAATTTTTATCTTGTTCCAGCATTTTCATTTGATTTATATTTTACGCAGGTGGATTTTTTGTTATTTACAATTTTTTTTTATTTATATTTTTTACTTAGACAAATTACATAATTAGTATAATTTTTTTAAAGAGTATACGTCATTTGGTTTCAGAAGGTGAAAAGCAAAGTTCATATTTTAAACTTCGCACTGTACTATTTTATTAGCATTACAAATCTAACGATATCTATTTTTGTAAATTCGTTCAGCAGTTCTGCAGATCTGCGATGCGGTAATAAAAAATATCTACATAATAACATACATACATACATATTATTCGTTCCAAGTTCGTAACGACTGACCAATCTTGTAACCTCTTTTTTCTCAAGATGTTAAAGGCTCGTTTTATAGAGGTTAACAAATGCGAACGGCACTCAGGGAGTAGGAGGAGAGCGAGCGTGGATTCGAACGAGCTAGATGATATCGTATTGGAAAGATATAAGGGGATATATTTACTAGAAAAAATAAAAGATAAAAGAATTTAAAAGGGACTAAAGAGAAAATGAGAGAAATGATGGAAAAGGGAAAGGTAAATGGGCGCCACTTATTTTTTTATCATAAGGATGGGAAAATATAAGAAACCCAGATGGAAAAAATATTGGATATATACGTTGGATAAACTGATTTATCAGATGTTGTAGATAAAGTTAAAATAAGAAAGATATAAGAGATATAAGATAAGATAAGGTAAAATTAGATAACCCGGTAGATGTTCTTGCTAAAAATTTAAATTACACACTCTTATTTAAGATACTAAAAAAAGATACTTACACTTTTCTTTTACTCATCCTTATGGTTATCAATCTAATCGGTAAGATAAAGATAGATTCAAAAAAGCACAATTTATTGCTTTAATAAAATAATATATGCTTAAGAAATTAAAACTATTACTTCAATAAAATAAGGTATATTTAAGAATCAAAATCTATTACTTTGGTAAAGTAGAGATTAGAGAAACTGAAGGTATATTGATCAGAGTAGCAGGCTCTAGCTAGGAAAAGAAAATCTAGACACTAAACAGACTTTATTATCTGGTTTGATAATAAGTAAGAGATACAATAAACAAAATAAAATAAAGAAAATATCTGTGTTATAAACAGTAAATCATATATCGGTATCATAAACAGTAAATAATATTATTAAACACATTTGTGTTTAAATTTAAAAACATAACTTTTACTATTTAAATATTCTCGATAGCTTCTTTGTGGCATAATAATGTCTATTTATTTCTTTATTCGGGGATCTTTTTGCCACTAAAACAAACTTATAAAAAATATAAATCAATATTTTGAAAATGACCCTTGCTTGTTGATCTTGATAGATATGTCAAATTTGTCAAGGGTCGTCTTTTAAAACTGAAAATGCCTAACAAAAATGAAAATAATTTGTTTAAAAATAATTCTTCTGAGCTTTCGACAACCAGATCGGTTGTCGTTTTCAAAGATAAAAAATTTTTTTACTCTACACTTCTTTATGCGTTGAGATTTTAAAATTTTTGATTTGTTTTTTTGGTAACTATAGATATATAGATTATTAACTTATTCTTTTTTTAAGGTGGTTAGCCAAGATCTAGATAAATCCAAAGTAAAATTTGAAATACATTCATTCGGATTTAATAAAATGTGTGCTGTTTCTTTTAATTTTCTTTTTATAGAATTTTCTTCTTTACATAAAATTTTTGTTTCAGTCCATTTTATTTTGTGATTTAGAAAATTAAAAGCATGTTCACAAATTTTAGATTTATCTATATCTCCTTTTTTAAGATAATTTTTGTGTTCATTGAGGCTCAGAAGAATTATTATTATTTTCATTTTTGTTAGGCATTTTCAGTTTTAAAAGACGACCCTTGACCAATTTTACATATCTATCAAGATCAACAAGCAAGGGTCATTTTTAAAATATTGATTTATATTTTTTATAAGTTTGTTTTAGTGGCAAAAAGATCCCCGAATAAAGAAATAAATAACTTTTACTACCATAAAACAACAGCTAAGTATAATTCTATTGTTATTTTTGGTATGTTTAAAACTAAAAGTGAGAGAGAAAAATTTAGATAAAAAAAATCAAAAATATCACTTTTAGTTTTTCAATTATCTCGAGATAAAACGTACCCATATGGAAAAATATAGAGAGATCTTAATTAAATAAGGCGAGATAATAATTAAAAAATAAAAAAATATGTAAAACAGTTTACAGATAGTAGACACAAAAAAAATATAAGAAATAAAAAATTACAAATAAGCAATACACAAAAAAATCACATCCCGGATATTCTCATTACGGCACTGGCACTATACTTATGGATGTTACAGATAAGTACAATTACGATAAAATGATCCATAGAAATAAATGGTACTTCTTGCTCGATACAGATATAAAAAAAATTGTTAAAAACTTACATTATCTCTTAAATGTTTCTTAGATACTTTTTTAGTATATGGCTTCATCCTCTAGGTAATTGGTGTTAACGGTACGATATAATCTAAACCCATTCTTGCTTAGATTAATAGATAATTAGAGAAAACCATAAACTCACTTTTCGAAGCGTGGGTTTCGAAAAAGATGCGGTAAATGTAACAATGGCGGGCTTGCTGTTGTTACATTGAAAACCCAGGAAGCACAAAGGAAGCACTTCTGGACCCCTTTATGTGAATCCTCGGTACGATAAACGATAACAGAAACACTTAATTGAAAGTAATTTTTAAATATCTTAAGAAAATTTGCCGGGAACTTGAAACTAGTGGTCGTGCGAAGGTGTTCGTCGCGCCAAGACTCAAACTAGAATGATTAGGAAATGGCGGTACTCAGGGATGCTGTCTTTCGCGTCCCCTCATGTGATGTTAAAATCGGAACCTTATTGGCTAATACACCGATCGATATTCTGCTTAGCAACTAAAACCGTTAGAGACGTACAACGTCTAATAAGTTGAGAATACAGGGCAGTAATAAGTAAGGAAGAATTATAAAAAAAATATAAAAATTAAATTTTATACTTAGAGTTTTTCAAACACGCTACAATCTTAACAGCCACCTAAACAGAGCTCAGGGTCATAATAAGATCTATATTATACCAGCAGGTATCGACTGTTCTTTTCAATTATTTTACCCACGACTCATAAGTAAATTGCCTATTTTTTAACCTTATTCAGTAAGTGTCAAATTATTGAGGAGTTGTGTTATAGTTTCATTTACTCTACTAGTGGAGTAAGTAAATAGAAACCTGTATTATTATGTTGGTTGCCTACAGTATATATTAAATTAAACTAACATTTGACATTTCTCGGACAGAACTTCCCTGCGAAATCGAATATTTTTGACAACTTATGCCAAAATTTAAATTTTATGTTTGTTATTTTTGGTTTATACAAAACCTTTTGGTGAGCCGTGGGTAAAGCATAGTAGGTACTTTACTCGAGGAACAAATTGCATATTTAGCTCGTTTCTTTAGCCCCTTCGCTCGCAAGCCCACTCATGGGCCAAACACACTCGCTGTAATATGCAATTTACTCCACTCGTAAAGTAATATACTATTACTCAACTGCTACATGAAAGCAAAGATTTTTTTCGTAAATTCAATAAAATACTACAATTTTTCAATTGAAAGGTTTCAATTCACGTATAAATTATTGATTAGCATAATATAAATTTATTATAGTACAAATTAAATAATTTAATATCAGTATCGGTCTCATTCTCGTTACTACTGTCTACATTTATAATCAATTTATTTACATGAGAAAATACCTGTAAGTATTTTAACTCTACTTGTTTAACAGTTTTGATTGACTAATCTAGTGACTTTACTATCTATCATAATACCAACCATTTCTATAATAAAATTAATTATAAGACACTAAATATAAGTCTACAATTATTTGATTGGACACAATTTTATAACATTAACGATTTGGAACTAAAGACTACTTACTTAACAAACACGCTAAGACATCAAATTGACATGAACACAACAAAAATTCAAATAAAACGAAAAAACATTAAAAGAAAAGAATGGATAACACAAGGAATAGTTGAATCGATTAATAAAAGAAACAAATTATATACTGATTTTAAAAAAGACCCTGAAAATAAATATAAAAAAGAAACATATTTAAATTATAAAACTTATACACAGAAACTAATTAAAAAAACAAAAAAGAATTACTACAATGAAAAAATAGAAAAAAATAAAAACAATTCAAAATCACTTTGGTCTCTCATAAACAAATTACATGGTAAAAATAATCAAACAAATATAAAAGAGATATTTACTGAATCAGGTGAACTCTCTAAAAACACAGATAAAATTGTAAATAATTTTAACGATTATTTCATAGACATTGGAGAAAAATTGGCAAGCCAGATATCATTTCCATATAATGCCACACGCCCTCCAAAAATAAATGTGCCAAATTCTTATTCTAGAAAGAGTAACTGAAAGCGAAGTTAAAGATGTGATTCAAACTTTAAAAAATATAAAGGCGCCTGGAATAGATGGAATAACAGCAGAGACCTTAAAAGAAATAACGAATGTTATTGCACCGTTACTTAAAAATATCATAAATGACATATTTCAAAAAGGTTACTTTCCAATAGAATTAAAAAAGTCTGTAGTGATGCCTATATTTAAAAAGGGTGACAAAAAATTAATGACAAATTATCGACCCATTTCTATAATATCATGTTTTTCCAAAATCCTCGAAAAAATCCTAAAATCCAGAATATCCCAATTTCTAAATAAATACAATATATTATCAGCAAAGCAATTTGGTTTTCGAGAAGGACTGTCTACAAACGATGCCATTACCGAAATAATGAGAAAAATATACAATGCGGTGGACAGAAGAAAACAAAGCCTTTGTATATTCCTAGATCTTGCCAAGGCTTTCGACACGGTACCACATGATCAATTATTAGAAACCTTGTATGACTCGGGATTTAGGGGCACACCTTTTAATTTAATTAAAAGCTACCTCTCAAACAGAATACAATACGTTAAAATACAAGATACACTTAGTGGGCCAAAAATAATTAAATATGGAGTTCCTCAAGGAACAGTTTTGGGGCCTCTTTTATTTACATTGTATATAAATTCTTTATTTTCCATAAAATCACAAGGTGAAATAATAAGCTTTGCTGATGATACAGCAATATTCTACGAAGCTGAAACGTGGATAAATCTTAAGAGGAAGGCAGAACAAGACTTTAAATTAGTGTCAAATTGGTTTAATTATTATAAACTAACAATTAACTTTGATAAGACCTATTTTGTCCCCTTTACAAGCTATAAAAATAACTTACCATCTTTTACTAGATTACAAATAAAAACAGATACAAACACGTATGACATAAAGTGCACAAATAATATAAAATATTTAGGTATAACAATAGATTCGCACTTGCAATGGAATATACACATAAATAATGTAACTAAAACATTACGATTACTTCTGCCTAAATTTCGATTCCTAAGAAATATATTAGATTTATCCCATTTAAGAATTATTTATTACGCATTGGTAGAATCTCGTCTACAATACGGTATCATGGCTTGGCGAGCTACAACAAAAAACTACCTAATTAAGTTAGAAATACTTCAAAAAAGAATAATAAAGATTTTGTACAATAAAACCATTAAATGCTCTACTGATGATTTGTTTCAAGAATCAGGATTTTTTGACTTAAGGCAATTATACATCTACAACACCTTATTATACATATACAAACATAGATATATCCTAAATTATATTCAACATAATTATTTTACTAGACAAAAGGAGGAAAAATTAGCTCACATTCCTTATATGAATAAATCTATAGGTCAGCGGGGTTTTACATATCTTATTCCTAAAATTTATAATTCCTTACCTAGTATGTACAAAATATATATAACATCACTAAACTCACTAAACATGTTTAAAAAATTAATCAAAAAATATATATTGAATACGGGACGAAATTTTGATGAATTTTTGAATAGTAACTAAACTAAATTAATATTTTGTTAAACTTATTGTTCCCAATAAAATAGATTGTAATAGTAACTGTTCAATTAATGTTATGGTTGATATTATTATGCAAAGAAATTATTATCATTTTCTATTTTGTTAAAAGAATGAATAGTCACCCATTGCACAACCTGAACGGGTTATTAATGGGTTACTAATTTATTCGGTATTTATGTGAATATTAGTAATAATGTATGTGTTTATATAACCATATATTGGTAATACTTTGTAACATGATGTATAAACTTCACTTATATTGAATAAATTATTATTATTATTATTATTATTATTATTATTATTATTATTATTATTATTATTACAAATGCACTTAATTTTGGAGTTTGGTTTTTGCTTGCAATAATCCTTTTCAACTGACCACAAAGTAGCCTTTTAGGATTTAGAACGCAGTAGGTAATAGGGAGGTAGCCTTAATAGGTACTTGTGACCTTTTTGTTTTGCCAAACAGTCAATAATGTTTTTTTGTTGTAACACTCTTCAAAGTAAATATTTTATCATTTAGACCCAAAAAACATTTTAGCTTATCTTTCATAGAACTTGATGTTGGTATAGTGTTACTTTCACCCTTGAATGATACGGCATATTATCCACAACAATAACGCTATTTTTCTTTAGTTTTGGAAGTGAAGCTTTAGAAAACCATTTCTCAAAAAGCAGGCAATAAATATCTTGATGGCAATCCAAAAAACATTTTTTTATGTTTTTAGCGGAGAGAAGGAGGGCTCCTTGAACCCAAACGTCAGAACTGCCACAATGTACAATGCTAATTCTTTCTCCTTTGTTAGAAGGAACCTTCATACTATACTTTTTTTCTGAGTCTATTTAAAATTATTTGCTCAGCACCTCAGCCCAAAACCGCTAACTTTTCTTTCATCTCTTTCAACAACTTCCACTATTAGAATATTATCACTCGCATTCAAAAAAATTATGTCCTGGTTTTCAGTTTCTGGTTGAAGCCATGGCTACCACATATTGATCGAAAACAATGAATAATACAGACTAACAGTAATTATAAAACAAAAATAATAACACTAATAAATAAAATAAAAATAAGATATGAAGAAAAATCAATGTGAACACTAAATAACAGAAATTTTTTGAAGCTCCGGCGGACAACAATACTCGGAGAATACTAGATACTAAAATGTGTCAATCCATGATGCTATGAAACCCAAACCTGTAAAGATAAAAACCAGGTGATATAATATAATGGAAGCGATAACCAGTCGTCGTTAAACGCTCATTAAGATAAGATAGACCAGTCTTCAGGAACTTGGAACGAACAATAATTAAATTTTATTGGTCACTTAAATCCAATTGATGTGCACTAACGGAAATTTGAGATAAATGGTAAAAACTTAGTGACTATTTTTTAGATATTATTTACTTGAGCGGTAGATTTTGAATTCAATTTTTCACATGTTTGTTATGTATTGTATTTTGGTTGTGAGAGGGAATAAAGAGCATACTAGAATTTGTGAACCCAAACCTGTAAAGTTCAAAACCAGGTAATGGAAGCGATAACCAGCCGTCTTTAATCCCTGATTAAGATAAAAAGGGTCAGTCCGCATGAACTTGGAACGAATAACACAAGCGGCTCCACAGAGTTTTATGCGCCGTGTACCATTTAACATTTAACAGGAGTTCTAAGCTCTACGCATTGCTGTACCCCTCCTCATATACCTCTCGTGAACCGATATTTTATTTGGGGGTTGGTACACTTAATTTTTTTTAGGTTAGAATTTTACTGTCAAAGATCTGTGTTTACTATTTTGTTTTATATAATTCGAATTTATTCAATTAGGTAGTGTTTTTTGGTTGTTACTAGTATTTGTACCATAAAAAAATCTTTGAAAGTGAACCCAGTTGCTCTAACCATACAATTTAAAAAATTATAATCCTGAAACCTATGGCGCGCCAACGTCGCGTCGAGAGTTAAAGGTATCAATACATCTCTTTATTATATTGTAATGCTTTAAACTAATTTATTTTACAGTAATAAGTACTGATCACAAGGCTGCATATCAGCTCGTCCAAAGAGTAATAAAACTCTAAAACTGGGGATTATCGAAAAAGGTCGGTACCTTTATAATCCGGTAATGCCGGCAGGTGGTAATTACGCAGATACTTGGAATAGATTTTGGTTTGGACCGTAATATTAATATAAACATAAATATAAATGATAATTTTTTGCTACTGAACTTAACTATTTAATACCAGATGAGTTTTGCACTTTAAAAATTATGTACTCAAAACACACATATCGGACGAGTCAGTTTTTTCGACAAAATTTTGGTTCGATAATGACATATACTACACAGGACCACAAATTCATGCGAATCATTCCACTCGAAATTTAATAATTAATTTTACACCTCTCATCCTAACATATAGTTCGTTCGCTAGACTTACGAGGGTTTCGGATTAAAAATTTTATAAGTATTTCCAGGTAAGTACTGGAAAGTTTGACCTGTTCTTTGGGAAAATATCAACTGGTTAAATGAAATGAAAAATAATGCACAACTTTTTAATTAAATAATAATTCTGTGAAATTCAACCCCCTCCGAATTAATGTCTTTAAATTTAGTTAAATTTTACCTGTTAGAATTTTTTTAATCCTCTGTATCATATTTTATTATTTAGTTGAAAAAATAATATTTTTATATAAAAAAAACAATTATTTTAATTATTATTACTTACTTAATTAAAATTATAATCTAAGAACATTAATTAATTAAAAAATTTATTTAAAGTGATTTTACACAAATAAAAAAGTTACGTATAGCTTATTTTGATTAAAAATCTGCCCATCAGGCAATTTTACCTTATTTCTTAGATAGAGGCTTATTGGAACTGGTTGTGAATGACTAATTTGCATAATTTTGTTAATCCGAAACCCTCGTTAGTCTAGCGAACAAACTATATTTACTTTTACAAGTGTCTTGTTAGATATACAAATGACGACCTATACCAAATTGGCAAGTGATTATAGAAGCATTAAAAAAATCAGAAAAAATGTCGTCGCTAAAACAAACAACCTTCAAGATTTACTTGAAAAACATAAAAACCAACAAATTTCATCTTTTTATCTGGTCCGTCAAATTGCTTTTAAATATTTTTTCTACAAGCATGCGTAAAACAACACTTTCCCGCACGCATTTTAATTCAGAAAATATCTCTTTCCCGCACGGAGTGCGGGAAATACTTTTTCCCGCACGGCGTGCGGGAAAGATTTTTTCCCGCACGCATTTTTTTTTATTAATTAGAGATGTTGTTCGATAACTTTTTTGACAAATTATTGTATTATTATCTTTATCTTGTTGGACTACATACAAATAGTAAAAAAAATTAAGATTATTTTACATGAAAATAGGGATTTTTAAAATGTTTGTTTTTAAAAAAATCATAATTTATTAAATCACCCCTGTAAACCTTATTCAAAGCAACAACAAATTCACCTGTTTAAGTAGGGTTGCTATAGCTGCAGTCGTGTATTTATTGACACTATGAAAGATTTAATTGTCAGAATTGCATCTTTTCAAGTATCTGAATAGTAATCCAGGTGATTTTTAAAGTTTTGATTCAAAAAAATTAAATGGATAATTGCGATGAAGACCTTCCGCACAGTATTTTGGAGGCTGCTGCTGAGGCCAACCTAGAACTCCTTCCTGCGATTTCCAAACAAAGGTATGAAAGGCAGTATGATCATTTTGTTCAGTGGGCTCGTCAAAAGGGAACCAACAATCTAAAAAAAGAGGAAGTTTTACTGGCTTATTTTTTAAAACTAAGTAAAGTTATAAGACCCAATACTCTTTGGTCCCGATTCTCAATGATAAAGGCTGTTATGAAACTAAGAGAAAATTTCGATATTGGCAACTTCTACAAATTAATTACATTTTTAAAAAAACAATCTGTAGGCTTTTCCCCAAAAAAAGCCAAGGTTTTCAATAAAGAAGATATTGCCAAATTTATGGTCGAAGCTCCAGATGATGTTTATTTATTAATTAAAGTGGCCACTATCTTCGGTTTAGCAGGAGCTTGCAGAAGAGTAGAACTCACAAATATAACCTTAGAAAACATCGAGGTTAAAGAAAACTACATCACAATAAAAATAACTGATTCGAAAAATCACACATCCAGAGCTTTTGTAATCTCGGAAGAAGTAAACAACGGTAGATATTTTAAGCTTATTAAAAAATATGCATCATTGAGACCTTTAAACACACCTCATCGTCGTTTTTTTGTACAATTTAAACAAGGCAAATGCACTAATCAATGTGTAGGAATCAACTCATTTGGAAAAATGCCTTCTGAAATTGCGGCCTACCTAAAGCTTCCGGATCCTCAGTGCTATACAGGTCATAGCTTCAGACGCTCTTCTGCGACATTTTTGGCTGATTCTGGAGAAGAAATTACAAATATTAAGAGACTGGGCGGCTGGAAATCTACCACCGTTGCGGAGGGATACGTAGAAGATTCCGAAATAAAGAAAAAGAACCTATGCAACAAAATTTTAACACTAAATGAACCACAACCAGAAGCGCAGGAAGCGTGCCAATTAAACATGACTCCAGCTATATCCTTCAGTGAAAGCAGTAGACCAACTGTGGAGCAACAACTTAATTCGGCAATTAGCCTACAAAAAGCTATAAATTGTACTTTTAATATTAATATTAATAATAAATAATTTCAAATTTTGTTACGTTGTTAGAAGTTAAAATAAAATTTAAAAAATGTATAAAGTATCTTTTTTATGCTTGTAGAAAAAATATTGATCCTAACTCTTGCGGAAATTAACTTTCCCGCACTTAACTGCTTGCCCGAACTCCGCTTCGCGTCGTTCGGGCATCGGCAGTTCGCGTGCGGGAAAGTATAACTTTCCGCACTTGTTAGGATAATAACTATACCGACGCGACAGCGAACTGAAAACTGATTTAAATGTAAGATTTTATAAAATAGTTTAGAAAAAAAATGTAATTTACAAGTTTAGTATTATTTTATTTAACCACTTTATACCTGCAATATACTTTTCTACCTAAACCGGACTTAATCCGATTATACAACCGTGGACGAGCTGATGGGTAAAATTTGTTCACCATTGAATGCTTGGACGAGTTGACTGTCTCCCGATCACAACACTTAATTAAATTATTTTAAACAACTAAACTATAACCCTAATTTATCTGTACAAATCTTCATACCCCCACTACCTTCTGGACGCTCCGTTTCTGTTTATATAAACCTAGCGAAAAATCTGGATTCGTCCATTCTCGTAATTGCGGCATCTAGAGTCTACCTTTCCTTGTAGTCTCTGCGAATTCCAGGAAGTCGGATTAGAAAATGTTTCTGGTTTCCTTGTTCTAATCACCTGCCTATAGAACCTGTTTTCGCAGTTTTATCGCTGTCGAGTGGTGTTAAGAGGCAGAGCTATCGGTGCCATAGGCGTCAGCGTGAGTATTCGTGTAACAATATGACAATATATTATCTCTGGGTTCGCGGCACTTGATTTATGAGTAACCCTTAGCGCACCAAAGTTTTAAGCCCTGAAGTGACACACTTTTAAATGCGAAGACGCTAACATACGCACATATAAGATACGCGCGAAAAACATAACCCTTTCAGTCGGATAATAAAATATTTTTTGATAGTAGTCAGTAGTTAGCTACTAAAAGGAATAAAGCATAAAAAATAATTAATTAACTTTATTTACACATTTCAAAAAAACAGCAAAAGTAATAAAAATAAAAAAATTATTTAAATAAAAACCAACCTATTTCGTTCTCTATCTCGAATTGGAGAATTCTTCTTTAAATATTCTGTATGTACATCAAAATCTAATGGTCCTATTTGAACGTTGCTTAGATACTTTTTAATTATATCAAACCCGTCTCCTCCATTCGTAAGAAAATGTGGCAGTATTAGACTATAAGTGCGATTCTCATCGAGATCTTCGTAGTTTCCTTCCGATAAACTTTGTGAAAGAATTTTAATTGTTTTTACTCTGTTTCCTTGTGGTTTGGTCATACTGTAAGTAACTTTGGCACCTTAAAAAAATATAATAAAAATTTGTTTTCTACAAACAATTGCAAAATTTTAATATAAAACAAAACTTTTATTAAATTCTGAGATCTAAAATATATTATTGCCAGAACTCGATGCCGAGTTTGTAGATATCCACTATTCCATTATTGCATGTGGCCTGTGGCTATAAAGTTCTATTCGTGATGAAATTACGCAGCCACAGTCCGGACACTGAAAATTTCCGGGAGTGTAGTTAAATGCTCTACGACGGTGTTGACAATGAAAGGTCGACACCATTTGTCTCCAATTGCTCCTATTAGTTGCTAAGTTGAATGTTTTCAGTGTTTCGTGTAAAACGTCTTTATTCGCTGGGTGCGTAACCCAAGCGCCACCTACCGATACAACTTACGGTGGCTCTTTTGTGAAAATTTACATGCATTGGACGTCAAATAGTTATTAAAAAAATTAAATAAACTTAATTTCTCTTTCAATGTAAAATGTAACAAACACAGAGTGTACTTTAAATTACAATTTTTTGTTGGGTCAGCGGAAAACAGTAAGTAAAATAAACAGAATAACTAAAACAAGTATCAAGTGAATTAAGTTATAAGTAGTGTTAAAATCTATCAAGATGTTCATTTTTGAAAAATTAATGTTGAATGAAAAATCAGTATTAATAATAAATATATAACAATCTGCAATTATTATATAAATGATATCTAACGAATCGTTCTATTTACCTTCATTTTATATTTACGAATGAATGTTAATTTTTTATTTTCTTTATTTTATTTGTAATATAAAAAATGGAATTCGTATTAAGAATCAATTAAATTATTATGTACTTATTTTTCTTACAGGATGTACATATGTATAGGATATTATTTTATACAATACGGTTATGGGTTACAGTAACACTTACTTTTGCCTTTAAACAGCAGCTGTACATTTTTTTCGCTGATTTAATTTTTACCTGGCAACCAGGAACTTGTAAAATTTAAAATTGCTGTTTCTACCAGTATTTTTGCTATCGACTACACAACAACTTTTGTGACCAATTTTATTTTATTTATCTTATTAAACTGACACACGTGTTATTTTTATAGACTTATGTGATAAAGAGCCACCCTTAGTTCTGTATTGTCCGTAGCGGGCGCTGGCATCAGTTTTGTGTCCCCCACTATGACTTACGCACCCAGCGAATAACGTTTTCCTGGCCTCCTTGTCTACACATTTTTTAGCCGATTGTCATCCTGTCGATAGACATGACCTGCCCAACGTAGGCGAGCACGGGAGATCAGAGTACCTATAGGCAGACACTAGCTTTTCTAAGAATCTCTTTATTGGATATTCAATGGTAACAGGAAACGCGCATCATTTGACGTAAATGTCTTTTATGCACGACCGGGCGGTAAAGTACAGATTATTACATACATTTAGCGGGCGTAAAGTGCCACTTTACCGCCCGTGGACTACTTTACCGCCCGCCGGGCGATAAAGTGTAAATGGCGGGCGGTAAAGTAATTTTTTTGTCTTAAATATTGAAATACTTGCAATCATCTAAACTGACAATGAGTCTAAATAAAAATGGCCACCACCTATTTTGACTTTGTTGTAAGGGTAACGACAACATAGGTATATAGATTATTGTTTTAAAATATTATCTCTAGCCTCTGTGCATATTACTTTCAATCAAATTATTTATTTTAAATAACGAATGAATACAAATTATTAGGTGAATGGTTATACAGGGTAAGTTGTTAATAATATCGAGGTTCGAGGTATAAATTTCATGCAAGTTGAAATGGCATTTATATCAAATTGTTCACAAAAAAAAATATCCTTTATAAGTTTTATTATTAAAACAATCGTTGACATTGACAGTTGACATTTGACAGCTGACAGATAATATTTTACATGTGACAGTAGAGATTTGACATTTCAAATTTGGCATTTGACAGTTGGAACTTGACAGTTGACGTTTGATATTTGACCATTGACAGTTAACATTTGATAGTTGCCATTTGGCAGTTGACAGTTGACATTTGACAGTTGACATTTGACAGTTGACATTTGACAGTTGACATTTGACAGTTAACATTTGACAGTTGACATTTGACAGTTGACATTTGACAGTTGACATTTGACAGTTGACATTTGACAGTTGACATTTGACAGTTGACATTTGACAGTTGACATTTGACAGTTGACATTTGACAATTGACATTTTACAGTTGACATTTGACAGTTGATATTTCACAGTTGACATTTGACAATTGACAGTTGGCATTTGACAGTTGATATTTGACAGTAGATTTTTGTCAATTGACAGTTGACTTTTTTCAATTGACAGTGCAGTTTTTTTATAAATGATTATTAAGTCGGTCGTGCATAAAAGTTTGTATGTATTTCGGGCGTAAACAGCGTTTATGGACCTTACGTGTTAATAGCCCTCGCCTGCGGCTCGGGCTCTTATTTACACGTTGCGGTCCATAAACGCCTGTTTTACGCCCTTGATACATAAATAACTATTTTGTGTGCACTCAAGGCTTTTAATATGCATTGTTCATGTAACCAGGCTTCGCATGAGTATAGTAAAGTTGGCAGGATAGCTGCTTGGCATACAGTCATTTTTGTTTCAAGTGTTAGATCGTGGTTATCGAAAACTCTGCGGCGCAACCTCCAGAAAGTCTTTGATGCAGCACTGACTCTGTTATGTATTTCATTGTCTAAATTTGCTTTGGTATTTAGATTGCTGCCAAGATAATTATATGAATTCACATTTTCCAGTTGTTGTCCTTGCAAAAAGATCTGCACATAGCTGATAGTGAGCCATTATCAGAATCTTAGTTTAACATGAATTCAATTCAAGACCAAGAGCTGTCATCAAATCCTAATTGGATTGGGCAATGTAGTCAGAGGGTGGCGATAAAATAAAACTTCTTTTTTGTTTGGTCGAGCTTTCGCTGTTTATTTTACAGATTCATCAGGACACTAATAAAACAAGAACACACAGTAAGTATATTGTAATGTACAATTAAGTTAAAATGTTATAGATGAGGTTAACTTTTGGGTAGTAGAGGCTATCGGTTAGACTAAGTTTTGTAGTGAAAATAAATAAAATTATAAATTAAATTACTAATTTTACTAAAGAAAAGTATTATAATATGTACCTACCTAAGTACCAAAACGAAAAAGATATAAAACGACACTAACCTGATATTTGCATAAAATGACTTGGGGCGTAGCCCTTCCTTGGAATTACGCTGAATTCAAATAATTCTTTAATATACGTTCCTCTAATATTTCCAATATCTACGGAGTTTTGAAATGGAGATGCATCTGATAGATCTTTCAAAGTTATATCTAAAACAAGTTTAATACTTATTTCATAATCCTTTCAATGTCAGTTTATAATCGACGGCTTTTTAATCTTATTGAGGCCAATGCCGACGATTGTCGTGGAAATGAAGTAAAAAGGTCAGTTTAACGAATATTTTGAAAAAAATCATATCATTGTTAAGTTTTATTATTTTTTGTTTTATATTATGCATCTTGATCACTCGTTTTAAATGGTCGCCAAATCGCCATAGTATTACAATTAATTATTATTTAGAACCAAATAGATAACTAATACCAGTTACTTTATAGGTACCTGCTATTGTTAAAATGAAACGTTATGCCAGGTGTTCAAGTCCAGCGTCTGTTTGTCATCGCGGTGTGGCCTGTGGCCAACATCAAACACGATATCGGACCCTCCTGGTTTTAATGTATCAATGTATGTAACAAGGTTATTTAGTATGTCTTTTTATTTTTTTAATCAATTTACTTTAAGTACGTTGTTTTATCCGGTGTTGGTAATATGGGTCCCGGCAGGTAAAATGTTTAATATGTAAATTTAAATCCTGTTACCTATAGGTAACTAGGGTCCCGACACTTCTTGACTACCTGTAATGACAGCCGTCGGTTGGTCGTCACCACGAAGACTAGATATACTTCGTGGTCGTCACGTAGCGGACAATTTTATCAGCGGGGTTCCTTAATACAATTGAAAAGACTCCTGATAAATACAATATGTAAAATATAAATTTCATTTATCCTAACCATTTACGGTTTTATTTAATCTCTGTTTGGGAAAAACCTAAAAGACATCATTAAGAGATTTACCTAATATTTACCAAAATGTAAATTGTAACTAAATTATTTTGTTCAGTTGACATTTTCGTTCTGTCAGTCTCTGTGTTATTTTTAATCAAATTAATAGCTCTTCAATATAAATATTTTCACGATGGATCTTAAGGTTATTCTGAGTGCAAAAGGAAAACATTTACTGGTGGTTGATAATTTTAAGTACAGTTTTCAAAAATGTTTAAAAAGTGGAGAAAGACGGTGGATATGTACAAATAAGATGTGCAAATCATACATCTTAAGTAGTGGTGAACTGAATAATGTACTTGTAACTTGTAACAAAACATATTAAAGAACATTGCCATAACGCTAATATAGAAAAACTCAATCGTCACATTCTGAGCTCTTCTTGCAAACGCAAGGCTGCTGAAGATCTATCAGAAAAGCCGGCGAAAATTATACGACGTGAACTTTAACACAATCTGCCTTCAACGATCACTACCCAGGATGTGGCATATGTAAGAAAAAATATGTAGGTAACACATGCCGAAAGTTGCAGCCAGCATTGCCAAAAAACATCGAAGAAATGTTCGACATTTTGGAAAACAAATATAGGTGAACCATTTTTATTAGTTAATGAGAAAACAGATCAAATTGTGGTATTTTCGTGTAAAACTAATATTGAATTTCTGGGAAAAGTTAACAGAATATATTTAGACGAAACATTTAGTTATTGTCCACAATTTTACTGTCAACTGTTTACAATACACGGCTATTATAATGGACATTATATACCTTTAGTTTTTCACTACTGCCAAATAAATTCAGTGTAACCTATCAAAAATTATTTGATATAGTAATAGACATTTGTAACAAAAACTGTAATAGATTAGAGATTACTGAAGTAGTTATTGATTTTGAAAAAGGCATTCATAGGGCCGTACAGAAAGTTTGGCCAGAGGCACAAATAGTTGGTTGTCGATTTCATCTTAAACAGTCTTGGTATAAAAAATTCAGCAATATGGTTTGATACCTATGTATAAAAATGAAGCGTCCGAGATTGGTATATGCTTAAGAATGAAGTTTGCTCTAACATTTTTAAATCCTGAAGAAGTAAGCGATTGTTTTGTTTTTGATTTGATTTTAATAGCACCAGATAATGAAAATGTTCGAAAGTATTCAGATTATTTGATAGAAAAGTAGGTTTCTAAAGATTTTGTATTTCCTCCTTTACTTTGGGCTCAAAATACGGCTGGACTATCACGAACTACGAATGCCTGTAAATCTTTTCACAAACATTTTAACGATTCTTTTTATAAATCCCATCCTAATATATTTATTTTTTTAGAAAAACTTAAAGAATTTCAATTGGATGCTTATGTAAAATTACAAAGTGTACATTTAAGGTGTAAAATACATAATAGTACAGTGAAAAATCGTCAAAAGTTTATCACGAAAATGATTGAATCATATCGAAAACAAGAAATAAACCGTTAACATTTTATTAAATGTATATCCTTTCACTGTGTCCCCAAAGAGTAAAATCAATAAAAATTGTTACATTTAATTTAGTTTGGATTTGCTTGAACCATATTTCATATAGCTTTTAGAAATATAGTTATTAGTTTGCAAGTTATTAAAATAAATGTATCTTTAAAATATAACAAAATATGTAAAAATATATATCTATATATGTATATACTTATATATTTAGTTATAACTTTTAGGAATTTAGTTTGCAATTTATTTGGCTTAACAAAAACTATTTATTTCAAAACATAATAAAATTCTTCAATAAATATTATTTGATGTTTTAATTTGTTTACCTAAGGGTTCGCTGGGACCGATTTTACCTATACGTTATCAGCTGGACACAAATTATGGGACCGTTTTTACCCCATATTTTTGAACATATATTTGCCCGGGACCCATTTTACCTGTACCCGTTTTATCGATCAAATTATTGTCCTAAACTCAGGTATATTACCAAATTTCATCTAAATTTGTCTAGTAGAAAATACTCGTAAAGATACATCCAGACAAACTGAATTTTTTTTTGTTACTTTTAAAGCTGTCTACACCATGATGAATATCCAGAAAAGAAGAAAATGTCTGAATTCTTGTGCATAAAATTTAAATGAATATGTTGCAGAGCGCTTTCGACCTACCAGGTCCTTTATCAATTCGGTCCTTGTCAAACCACAAGACGAAACCAAGTTACAAGGTTGACCATCAAGATAAAACTTATTTTATAAAATTACATAAAAATATATTAAATTTACACAATGACTAATGGAGCATGGTTAATAAAGGTTAAAAAAATTGTAATGTAAAAAATAAAAAATAAATAAATTTTAAATAAGTTTTATTTCAATGGTAAACCTTTTAACTTGCCTTCGTCTTTTGATTTAACAAGGACCTAATTGATAATGACAAGGTAGGTCGAAAGCGCTCTGCAATATATTCATTAAATTTAATGCACACGAATACAAACATTTTCTTCTTTTCTGAATTTTTACGGACCTAAAAAGCCGAGAACTAACAAAACCATTTTTTTATTTTTTTCAATGTCACTGATAATCTCAATACGACTTGTGAAAATTCACGAAAAACTGTTCAAATGTTGAAAAACATGGAAAAAAGTATCAAAGAATTAAGAAAGAACGAGAAAAAATGTAAAATCTTGAAAAATCGAAAATTAAAAAGAGCTCTTACATCATAACTTTTGTTACGTATTTCCAAAACTACCAATTTTTTATTATATTTTACATGCATTTATGTAGAAAAACAAATTTAGTTTAATGTAATTTGTTGTTGTTTTGGATGCTACTATTAAAATATAATTATAATAACAACAACCAATTAACTTTCACTGCTCTCTCTAATCTCGTTTTATTAGCAATATAATTTTATATCCGAAAATATAATAAAATAGGAAACAGTAATGATAATAAAATTACAATAATCTCTATTATTACTACATGTTTATTATAGAAATGAATAAGTAAAATTCGTATTCTATACAGGGTGTCCCAGGTTTTTTTATCAGGATTTTAACACTGATTAGAAAAAGTTATTTTAAAGCAAGTTACCCGTTTAAACATTGGTCGTGAAACTTTTTGTTTCTGACATACAGATTTCCACAAAAAAAGTTTGTATTTTTTAATATTCGAACTATTAAAGATTTTTAAATAAAAATTGGTACAAACAATACTGGGATAAAGAGTCACAAGCGTAGATAAAATGAAGTTGCAACATTAACCAGTGGAGGAGATATGTAAATAAATTAACAATAATACACGGTATTTAATTAATAACTGAACAGCTTATTTATTCACAAAACGACGTGGTGTCATTGTTTTCAATACATAACTCGAATCTTTGTAATAACGAGCGCCGCGTGTTTGTTAAATGATAAGGAGTTATGGTAGCCACAGCGTTCTGTATCCTTTCAAACAGTTCTTCTCTCGTAGCCGCAGGTGTTGCATAAACTAATTGTTTTATGTGTCCCTAGGCAAAAAAACTTAGCGGTAACATATTAGGTGATCTTTCGGGCCAGGCAATATGTCCACTACGACCTATCCACCGCCGAGGAAAAGCCACTGTCTTGCATTATCAGAATAATGAGCTGGACAACCATCTTATAAAAACCAGGCATGTTGCGTATTATAAATTGGGACGTTTTACGGTGATTGGTTACCAAAAAATCCAAAAAAGAATTTCCATCCAATCTATGTGGCATTATGTAGGGACCTAAGACAATGTCATGGTATAATCACAGCCACACATTAACGGAAAATTTACGTTGGAAATTTCTTTGCCTGATTTTGTAAGGATTTTCTGTTGCCCATTATGGAAATTTTCTACGCCTTGTCGTGTAAAACATGACTCGTCAGTCCATAATATTTTTTACAATAAATTCAAATCTCCATCAATCTTGTTTAAAATTACCCTAGAAAACTCTGTTGGGGGAAGATAATCTAAAGGTTGCAAACCTTGAACGAGTTAATAATGATAGGTGTGCGTATGATTTCTTTTTAATGTTCGCCAAACTTTTGTCTTGGAAATGTTCAAATTCTGCGATGCTTTTCTAATACTTAGTTAACGATTCCTTTGAAATGATTTTATGATTTGATCGTTTTTTCTCCTTAGTTATGATATTACAGAAACATTTTGTGGATCATTGCTTAAAGTGCTGAAGCAAACTCGTTTAATCTTTAGTGTACATCCCTAAAAACACGGTGGTACGGTTACCTTCTCTTTGGGAATGTCCTTCGATATTCTTGGAGCACTTTTGCTTAATTTCCGTCACAGAATCTATAAACACAATGTAAATCCGCATACTCTCAATTTGCAAATTGGAAAGGCATTCTAAAGTTTGTACTGGCAGATTGACATATACAAAATAAATACAAAAAGGGTGTGGCAGTCAGTGGGACTGCCGGCAGAAGTTATACTTCTATGCACGCGCCCAGATTCATAAATTTTTATGCGAATGATTTAGCAAAATCATTATATGAAATTCGTGTTCAGTTACCTCAAAAACCTCCTAGTTCCGAGTACACACTCATTTTGTATCAAATTTGCATAACATTTCCTGGAGACGAGGTCCGTCTTACACCAGGTGTTTCAGACACCATCGCCATTATCATATTCGTATTTAGCGACTCAAAAAACAGCCGAGTTCCAAGTGTAATTTTGTACAGAATTTACATAAAACACCAGGAGAAGAGGTAAATACTCTAGGCACCAAGTACCGCGGAGACTTTCGACAACATGATATTCGTGTTCAGCGACCCCAAAAACCCCGAGTACATAAATTGAACCCATTTGGAATACTTACCGAGTTGTAATTTTTCTATCTATTGTCTATTCGGAATGCACTTTTCGACTATTCTTAAAAACTCTGTTTATGTAGCCAACAACCTCAAAAACATAGTGCAGGATATAATGCAACCATGTGACGGTACTATGGACTACAATACAATACTCATTACTGAATATTATTATTAATATAAAATACTAAACTTTATATGTTTACTTACGTGACAGAATTATAAAATAATCTGTCAAACACAATGTAATACGTTCCTATGATATTCCAAAACATTAGCTCAGTCTGTTTTTTGTATATCTATCTCTTTTCAATGTACTGAATGTTTAAACGGTATTTAAAGGACTTATAGTTATGACTAAACATGTGGTAAATATTTCATCTTTGTTTTTACCGACCAATATACCTATATGAGTTTCTGTCTCTCTCTTACTCACACCAGTCACACCATTACATATGTAATGATTTTTCCCATTTAACCCCACACAAATCGAGTGCATGAATAGAAGTATAACTTCAATAACTAAATAGACACAACGTCAAACCTTAAACAAACACATCCATGGGACTGCGATGTCTCGCAATATCAAACTGGGTTCTAATCTGCATCTTTACAAATATAATAATTATAAAAAAAGTAATATCCCCGCCACTGACCAATGTAACAACTTGTACCAATGTGCCAATTTTGATTTGAATATTGAAACACTTATGGGGGCTTTTTACACAATTTATTTACAAAATTGTTAAGATACACTGAACTCTGCTGGATAACGTCTAACTACTTGACAATACAATGAACTCTTGTGAATACTTGAACTTGAACTGACGTTAACTGCCCATGCATTCCCTTATATACAACTTTATTTAATCTAGTTAGTGTCTTTAGATCTTTCTAGAATTTTCTAGAAACATTATTTAAAATGGTCAGTTGATTTTTAGAAACTTCTAAAAATCAACTGTCAATAACAATCTTTCAAATTAAGGTCCCTTCCTTTACGGTTATCCCGTTACACTGCCCCCTCCTTAGATTCATTCCTCCTGGAATGTTATTTTCTACATCGGAATCCCGCACACTCCCTGAGCCAGCCAAACCATCTTCTTGGAGTTGCTGCGCATCTTCACTGTGGTTTCCCTGGTAAGGCGCCAAACGATCATGATGGACCACGACGGGTTTCCCTCTGGGAATTTTCACGATCCGATAAATGACATCGTTAATCTTCTTCTTGATGGTGTAAGGACCTTTCCAGTTCTTTTGTAATTTGGGACAAATACCTCGGGGGTTATAGAGCCAGACTAAATCTCCAACTTGGTAACTCTTTTCCATTGTCCGTGTGTCATAGTACCTCTTCATCCGATCACTAGATAATTGTAGTTTTCCACGCACCAGGTTGTGTATATTCTCCATTCGATTCTGAAGGTCGGCAACATATTGTTCACGTGCCATTTCTTCACCAGGTTTACAACCAAACACCAAGTCACATGGTAGCATCATTTCTCTACCGAACAGGACCTTCGCAGGCGTTTGGCCAGTTGATTCGTTGATAGCCGATCGAATTGCCATTAGAAATAGTGGAATATGTCGATCCCAATCCCTCTGACAATCTGACACCACTTTTGACAGATAGTTGGTTATAGTCCGGTTCATTCGTTCCACCATTCCATCAGACTGAGGGTGCATCGCTGTGGTTCTCGTTTTGTGGATGCCTAATCTTTGGCAAACTTCTTGAAAAAGATTGCTCTCAAAATTTCTTCCTTGGTCTGAATGTAATTCTAGTGGTACCCCAAATCGGCTTACGAACTCTTCAACTAATATATCTGCTAAAGTGGTGGCTTCCTGATTGGGAACTGCATAGGCTTCAACCCATTTAGTGAAGTAGTCCATTACAACAAAGATGTATTTGTTTCCTTCATCGGTCTGTGGAAGTGGCCCCAATACATCTACTGCGATTCTTTCAAAAGGACTTCCAACCAGGTATTGCTGCATTTCCGCCTTCGGTTTTCGGTGCGGACCGATACTGGCAGCACATGTAGTGCATTTACGACACCAATCTTAAACATCATTAGTGCAATTTACCCAGTAAAATCTATCTCGGATCTTTTGCAGCGTTTTCGTGATACCCAGATGTCCTCCAGAACTATCATTATGCATCTGTTTTAAAATTTCTGGTACAGCATTTCTTGGGACCACTATTTGTTTCCTTGTTTCTGTGCCCTCGGAATTTTCTACAAGTCTTTTAACGAGCCCTTTGTCCAAAATTAAAGAGTTCCATTGGGACCAGTATGCTTTTAAAGCAGGAGAGGATGAGGATATCTCTCTCCACAACGGGCGACGGTCCATTCTCTTCCACTCCCGAATCTTTCTCAAAACGGGATCGTTTTCTTGTTGCTTCTCCAGCATAGAGCTCTCGTCTTCTGGCACAACCTTAACTAAGGCAAGTTTTTCCTCGTTCTGCTCCATACGGGTACAATGGGGGCAATCAGGTCGACATGGTCTTCTGGAAAGTGCATCAGCATTACGATGTCTTGTTCCAGGTCTGTGCTCGATTTCAACATCATATTCCTGCAGTTTTTCGAGCCATCTTGCTATCTGTCCTTCTGGGTTCCTAAAGCTAAGTAACCACTTTAAACTAGCATGGTCTGTTCTGATCAGGAATTTTCTGCCATACAGATATTTATAAAAGTGTTCGACGGATTTTATAACTGCTAACAGTTCCCTCCGAGTTACACAGTAGTTCTTTTCAGCTTTCGATAAAGTTTTGCTGAAGTAACCAACCACTCTTTCCTTACCATCTTGTAGCTGTGACAAGACGGCTCCAATTCCCACATTGCTGGCGTCGGTGTCCAGAATAAGCTTACCATCAGGAAGTGGATAAGCAAGAACAGGTGCTGACGTAAGCTGTTTCTTCAATATTTCAAACGCCTCTTGACATTCCTGATCCCAACAGAAGGACTAATCTTGTTCTGTCAAACGTGTCAAGGGTTTGGCGATGTCTCCAAAATTCTTGACATATCGTCGGTAATAGGAACAAAGACCCAAGAAACTCCGGAGCTGATGTTTGTCTATGGGGATTGGCCATTCCTGAACGGCTTGTATCTTAGCGGGGTAAACAGCAACGCCATCCTTGCTTACGTTATGTCCTAAATAGTTAACCTGTCTCTGGAACAAGTGGCATTTCTTAACATTCAATGTTAAATTAGCGTTCTGTAATCTTTTAAAGACTTCTTCCAGGTTAGATAAATGTTCCTTAAAGGTCTTGCCCATTATGATGATGTCGTCTAGATAAACTAGACAAGTTTCCCATGACAAACCCCGCAGGATGTTCTCCATTAGCCGTTCAAACGTCGCAGGAGCATTACAGAGGCCAAACGGAAGGACCGTAAATTGCCACAACCCTGATCCACTGGTAAAGGCAGTCTTTTCTTTGTCTGCAGGATTCATTTTAACTTGCCAGTATCCGCTTTTAAGGTCCAAGGTAGAAAACAAAGTAGAACCCGCCAAAGCGTCGAGGGCATCATCAATCCTTGGCAGAGGATAACTGTCCTTCTTAGTGACATCATTTAGCTTTCGATAGTCGACACAAAACCGCATTGATCCGTCTTTCTTTCTCACTAATACCACAGGAGAAGCCCACGGACTACTCGATGGTTCGACTATGCCATTTTGAATCATTTCTTTAAGGGCTCTGTCTGCTTCTTCCTTCTTAACTTGAGGCATCCTTCGGGGTACCTGTCGAATCGGACGTGCATCACCAGTGTCAATTCTATGTTGTACAACATCAGTTCTTCCCAGTTTACTTTTAGAACCAAATACAGGTTTATGACGGTAAAGTAGATCTCTTACCTGTTTCTTTTCTAATTTTGACAAAGAGGGATCTAATTTGGTCATTAATTGTTCAATTCCGTTGGTATCAACTGTTTCCGTAACGTTTACCTTGTGAATTATGGCTGTTACTGGTTCTAAACTTCCCATTTCCGTGTCCTTTCGGAGAAGAACTGGATGATCGTTCAAGTTGATAACTCGGATGGGTTCCTCTTTGGCGGATCCAACAAGAGTCTTACCCACAAGGAGTCCTTTTCCCAATTCATGGTCATGGTTCTTCGGCTCTATCATGGCTGGGGCACCATCTGGCTCCAGTCCATCCAACCGCGCTGTGACGACACATTCGCAGCTCGCCGGAAGTTCGATATCATCGATTAGCTTAATCGAGGCATTGTCAACTTGTTTTCGGTGCAGGAATATTTCTTCATTATCAGTACGAAGGATACGTTGGCGAAGATCCAAATGAAAACCACAGTGGAGCATAACATCCATGCCCAGAACAACATCTTCATCAACGTCAGCCACCAGCACTGAGTGAACAAGAGAGGTTGAACCAAACTGTAGCGTCACCTGTATCTCACCGTAGACTCTAGCAGAATCTCCGGTAGCGGTACGCAGTCTCCAACTGGTAGGCCACATCTTCTTTCGCATAATGATGGATGGTCGAACGATAGTTTTCGTAGCTCCAGTGTCTACCAGCATGCTAAAGTTCTTCCCATCAATGAGGCCATCCACATATAAGCTGTCCACGTGATGTCGCAGAGTTGCCAATTTAATGGTGTGAGGGGCCTCGGGAATGTTTGGGGTCGAAGTCGCCCTCCAGGAGTCGACCCGTTTAAAGTTTTCCTGCTGCTGGGGTACTTCAGCAGGAGATTTTTCTTTATGGGGGCAAGTATTTCTTATATGGCCTAGTTCTCCGCAGTTCCAGCATCTCACTGGGCGCCTTCTTTTTGGAGATAACTTTATTAACCTCTCTACTACCGCTTCGACGTCGCTAACGGAATGAACGGCATGGTCATAGTTACCGGTGACTTCCCTTAGTCGAGCAACTCCACGTGAGGCCTCCGTCGACGCCTCAAACTCCAGGGCAATGGTCAAGGCGTCCACAAGAGTCTTCGGCCGCGCCAACCGTACAGCGCGCTGCAACTCGACGTCTCGAAGACCATCGGTGAAGGTTTGGACTGTTAGGCACTCCAGGAAATCCTCCGCTGCATTTGAATACGCAAGTCGTACCATTCTTGCTACATCCGCCTCAAATTCCTGGATAGTTTCTCCATTTTTCTGTTTTCGGCTCTTTAACTGCATTCGGTACACCGGTTGTAGATGAGTTTGACCATAACGCATCTCTAGACGATTCACCAATAACTCGAAGTTGTCAGCTTCATCCGGTGTCAATGATTGCAAGACGTCTAAAGCTTCGCCTCGCAGAGCTACGGTTAGGGACAATGCCTTCTCCTGGGATGACCATCCATTAGCTCTGGCCGCTGCGTCGAATTGTTTCAGGTAATTTGGCCAGGAAGTCTTCCCGTCGAAGGTCGGAGGTTTCATCGTAGTTCGTACTTGGGTCGTCTCCCCGTTTCCTCGTCGGTTGATGTCTACGTGGCAGGTTTCCATCCTTTCTGCATCTCCGTCGCCGTGGTGAATGGGCTGGTTTCGACGACAAGCTTCCTGTTCTTGTTGAAGCTTTCTTATTTCGGATTGCATTTGTTGGTTAATCTCGTCTCGCATGTTGACCACTTGCTGGTTCAAGTTGTCCACTTGCTGATTTAAGTTGGCCACTTGCTGGTTTTGCTCGTTTCGCAAGTCGGCCACTAGCTGATTTTGTTCGTCGCGAAGAGTGTACATTTCGGAGCGCAAATGCGATATTTGCTGGGAAAAGGAACTGGATAACTCTTCTGGTAGGGTAGACATCCGTTGTGAGAGCTCCTCTTGTTGGCTCGTCATTCGTTGTGACAGCTGGGACATATCTTCGCGCTGGATCTTCATCTGACTGGAAAGCTCCTCTTTCTGGCTCTTTATCTGACTGGATAGCTCCTCTTGTTGGTTCGTCATTCGTTGAGACAGCTGGGACATATCTTCGCGCTGGCTCTTTATCTGACTGGAAAGCTCCTCTTTCTGGCTCTTCATCTGACTGGAAAGCCCCTCTTTCTGGCTCTTTATCTGACTGGATAGCTCCTCTTGTTGGTTCGTCATTCGTTGAGACAGCTGGGACATATCTTCGCGCTGGCTCTTCATCTGACTGGATAGCTCCTCATGTTGCCGGGAAAGTTGTTGAGTTAGTTCAGAATTTGCTTTTTGAACTGGGTCTTCGAACTCCACAGCGTCAGGGTCCAAATTATTATTTACGTAGTATTCACGGAGTCTACTCAACAATACGGATTTGGTCCCAGTAGTTTCCAACTCCAATTCTTCGAGCTCTTTTCTGAGCTCAGCCACCAATAGTTCATTTATCTTTTTTCCAGGCATTCTTGTATCTTCACCCCACACCTGACACCAATTTGAAACACTTATGGTGGCTTTTTACACAATTTATTTACAAAATTGTTAAGATACACTGAACTCTGCTGGATAACGTCTAACTACTTGACAATACAATAAACTCTTGTGAATACTTGAACTTGAACTGACGTTAACTGCCCATGCATTCCCTTATATACAACTTTATTTAATCTAGTTAGTGTCTTTAGATCTTTCTAGAATTTTCTAGAAACATTATTTAAAATGGTCAGTTGATTTTTAGAAACTTCTAAAAATCAACTGTCAATAACAATCTTTCAAATTAAGGTCCCTTCCTTTACGGTTATCCCGTTACAATATTTTTAATAAAATTACAAAAGAAAACTTTTTTGTGGAAAACTGTGTCTCAGAAACAAAAAGTTTCATAACTCATGTTCATATAGGTAACTTACTTTTGAGTTCTGTTTCAAATCCTGGGACACCCTGTATATTAAATTTAATACTGTAAACAAAGCTTAAGGGCAAGCTTTTTAATAATACTTGATAATTGGTGGGATAATAATATAAAAAGAAAATGAAAACTTACCTCCTTTTTCTATATTTATTCGCAATGACCCTACATTTATTAAAGCTATTAAATCATAAGTTGTGGTATTTTGTGCCTTTAATTTTGTAGAATACTACAAAATATTTGTATATTTAGATGAATATTTATAATTCTTTTGTATAAAAAAAACTTACATAGTCTAACATAGCATCGGTAAACATATCTCCCAACAAACATTCTTTATAGTAACATTCTGTAGAGTGTAATGGAATAACAGTGGATCCTACAACTGTGCTTCCTTGAAGCTGAATATATTCGTTCCATTTATTTAGCTCCAGGTTTATTTCTTCATCTAAAAAGATTGATTTTCAACATTTTTATTATTTGAATGGAGTACCTATCGATTTTATTTTATATTTTATATCGATTGTTGTGTAAATTAGATTACTTATAACAAAAGCTTTTTAACAAAAAAATAAAATAAACCGCCGAAAAAACTAAAAAAAACTTTTTCTTTTAAATAAATTATTTTCTATATATGAGAATACTGTCCTGTTTCTTAAAATAATGAGGTACTGCGTACAAAAGGACACATATTATTTATCACGTGCTTATCTAGTGCAACTCTATAATTGACCAATCAGAGTCATTTCTCGTGGTGTGGTCATTCCTGTAAGGTTAGTAATAATTTCTATTTTAAATACCCTTTCCAGGGCTATTGCACTCACTTTTGATTTGGTCTGACAAGAAATATATTTTCATGTTTGTCTAGTTTTTAAATTTTAAAAATTAATCATATTAAAAACAACGAAATTGATTACAAGGATTTTGTTTAAAAATATTTTTTTAAATCAGATTCTATTATTGGTAAAAATATAGCAACTAAAGAATAAATTAAACAAAAATGTTCAATATTCTACTTGATATAAGCTTGAAGGAAACTTAGCAACTAGTTAATAATGTGTTGAAGTCTTGATTCCTCTTGTATCAACCTTTTTTCATTCAATGCGTTAGGTCGGGTCCAGATTTACGCGCACATAGCGTGAGAACACACGAATATGAAGGCCTGTACCTCCACTCATCGCATGGTTTTCAGCTTACGAGCCACTTCGATCGCGAATGCTGTGAGCCATCGGCTGACGTTTTTTGGTCACAACTAAAAAGGAATCATTTATGCTTGTGTTCTTAGTTTGGCCATAATTTCTGTATTGTTTATTCATCACGTTGATTATTTTCTGTTGTTGATTTTGTTTTCGACAGTCGACAGCTTTGAAATAAAGAACTTTCCGTTATGGAGTGGAATAACAAAAACTATTATTAAAAGCAAAAAATGAAACTTACGATAAGATTGCAAAAAAAATGAATATGAAAGTGCGAGTAGTAGACACAAATGAACAGCCTTTTGAGTTGTTTTCGTAGCCAAAAAATCAAAGGTAGAAAAACTATTGGAACAGGTGGATAATAAATAAAACATAATAGAGATTTGTTAATAATAAATGTAATTTTGTTTTAACGGCGAAAAATGATTACATATCAGAATGGTTTGCCTTCGAAAGAATGCACTTCTTATTACATATTAGACTTAGAAAATAATTTTGAAAATATATTGACAAGGTACCTACACTTCCATTGCTACAAAAATAGTCACAAAACAAAGGAATAAACTCAAAGTCAAGTACCACAAAAATATTTTAATTTAAGGGGGTACAAGTTTCGGGAATAAATATTCCCATCAACAAACCCTCAAAAGTAAACAATGTTGATGGGAATATTTATTCCTGAAACTTGTACCCCCTTAAATTAAAATATTTTTGTGGTACTAGACTTTGAGTTTATTCCTTTGTATTACCATTGGACCACATTTGAGATTATGAATGATTTTCTCTTTCTAAAAGATGCCAGTTCGGCGATCATCATCCTTCATTTTTGTTGAACACCTGTGTGTGAATTGTTTTCAGTCAAACGATGTCTGTTTTGCAGTTTGAGGTGGAGATGTCACTACTATTGCATCGTTTAGGTTTCCATCACTCGGTGGATATATATAGATCGTGATTTTAATGCATTTTCAGTCAGCGAGTAAGCTCGCTGACGACAACATATATCCTTGTACTGATAAGACCCAATAGGTCGAAACCGGTCTACAAGTTATGTTGTCCCTCTAACTGCAAACGGGAATTGTTGACTTTAATTCCATAATTTTTATTGCTTCGTTTTGTTTACTTTTGAGGGCTTGTTGATGGGAATATTTATTCCCGAAACTTGTACCCCCTTCAATTAAAATATTTTTGTGGTACTAGACTTTGAGTTTATTCCTTTGTATTATAGCATGAATATTTCCGGACGATTTGGTTTTTAAAAGATTGTAAAGATAAACTGTTGCTAAAACAACTAATTGTGCCTTTTTTGGTTCCTTTAACAGTGGTTTTCTTATTGCTCGTAAAACTGGAGAAACTATATCAAAACCCAATTTTTACGACCATGCCATCTCGGCTAACACGATAATTAAAAATTGTTTCTGGTAATCCGTTTTCGCGCCTTCTCGGGCAAGGTTTATTTATATGCTCCGTCAGTGCAAATGCTTCATCGTTGAGTTTAACACTCCAATGATTGGCCCGGAACCATTCGGCGGAGTTGCTAATACATTCAGAAAGGCAGCCATTGAGAAATGGAGGCTAGAAAAGGCCCAGGAGTGGTGGGAAACATCACCGGCAAGCGACAAGCCAAACTCTTCATAAAGGGATACTCGGCGAAGTTTACTGCAGAGCTGCTATCACAAAGGCGAAATGATGTCAGAATGATTGTCAGTCTCTTGACAGGACATTGTAGGCTCAAAAAACACATGAGTCAGCTAAACTTAGCAGATGAAGACATTTGTCGATACTGCCAAGAGAAAGAGGAAACTGCATTTCATGTCCTATGCCAATGTGAAGGCCTTGCAAGGACGGGGTATCTAGTACTGGGAGAGGAGAAACCGGCTGCTCCAAGTTATGCGGAGTGGCCACTGTCAAGGCTATTAAGTCTCATTAAGAGGGCAGAGCTGGACAAGGTGCTCTAATCCTATTCCACAGGTAATGGGTGTTCACAATAGATAATATAGTGATATAGGCTAACAGCCAACCCAAAAATATCTATCTATCTATCTTAACATGATGAATAACTTGATTTCCCTCTGGCAGTTTTTCTATTGTGGTAAGTTTAACTTTCTTGTTTCAATCATTCTATGTAGTTTACTGTGCTTGAACAAATCTGGTATTCTCCCCTAACAACCCATATCGACAAACAGAAAGTTGTACTCAGCATCTAGCTGGGCGAATAAGACTATTGTAAAGAAGGATTTCTAATAATAGTAATCCACTGGCGCTGTTCATAGTTCATAGGACATACTAGTATTAGATGTTTTCCGACACTATCAGGAGATTTCCATCGTTCTTCAAAATTGACTGCAACGGTCTCTCATTGTTCACTAGTTTTTCAAAACTTAAAATGAAGAAATAACACAGAATAACATACTTAAACATCTAGGTTATTATCGGTGCAATGATGTATACTATAATGATTAGGTTTTCTATTAAGTATGATCTCAAGACTAAATTGATTTTAGGAAACCGAAGTAGATGAAGAAATTCCAGTTACAAATGATACCTCCGAAATGGCAACTGAAGAGACTACTAAACAAACTGATAAGCCTCCTGCAGAGGATCAACCAATAGCTAAAACTGAAGTACTTAATGATGGAACCAGTAGGACATCTTAAAACTAGTGGGAAACGGCCATCACAAGATCCGGCTAAAGAAGCTTTCGTGATATTAAAAGATGCGCGTACGCGCTATATTGCTTTATGAACGACACAACAAAAATCGTTTCTTTAATTGCGGAAAGTATCTTGCCAGCAAAATATGATCTTACAACATGCGAGTACAAGCTATAGTCGAACATGCATTCAATAAAATTTTGTTTCTTGCTGATATAGGGAGGTATGATAAATCAGTAATACTTAAGCAGCCGCTTCGTACCATTTAACACCACTTCAAAGCTCAGCGGAAGATGGTCACTGTTTTGACTCAACTTCAAAGCACATCGGATAATAATACAACTGGTGTTACACATACATTAGCGGAACTAGTTCAGGAAACTATTCAAGAGACCAGATTCGAAAGTTTTGTAATTTTTTTACCTTAACATAATCCTTCAAACTAGAAAGATGATTGCAAAAAACAATTCCGGTATTATGGTGGGTATTAACTGATATTTTGAAAAGGTACTGTAGACTTGAATAGGTATCTCCAGAAGCGAGAAATCGTATTACTGTGATATTTTTTTCAGAATCGAGTATTTTGCTTTGCAATTTTAGGCCCTATTTTGTTTATTAAGAATCCCTTATTTCGGGGTGATATATTGACGAAATTTTTAAATTGACCCTTCGAGCTGCATGCCTCGTAATAAATTCTCAGTACTGTTTCTACTTCTAGATCTGTATAATTGAGTCATCCACCAACGTCTGTGTTTTTTTTTCTTTTAAATTACCGAATTAAATACTAAAAAAGCAGTAGCGGAAACTATAAACATTTTCACGATTGTAAAAAACTCACCAATTAATGTTAATGTGGAGCAACCTGAGAATATATGTATGCATGGAGGATACCTTTTAATCACAAAAACACTCGAGAACACATGAATCGAGCAAGTACGAATACGTGCATCCTCACGCCAAGTGCACTCAAATCTGGACCTTCCTTAAGAATTAAAAAAAAAAATGTAAAGTCATATCGGCCACTAAATTGTTTTTTGTTAAAAACAACATATTCTTAAAATATCTAATCAAAATAAATTAAATCTTTAATTGAAGATTTTTAACCTCTCGGTAACCTTCATCAAAGTATATTTCTTACCTTGAGAAATATTTTTATCAAGTAATATAGGTTTGCCAGAATAACCCTCTAGTTCACCATTTTCATCCAAAAAGATAGAAATGTTACCTACAATTTTACAATACGCAGAAGCCTGAACAACAGCCACATTATGACCCTTTTTACTTTTTACTACAGTCGGATATGGCCCATAAACTTTTTCAGGAAGAGGTAAAGACCCTAAAAATAAAATTATAAAAAATCATACCTACTATTTTTTCATTTGGTTGTAATTTATAGTTCAAAGCTTTTTATTTTATTAATTTACCCAGAAGTATTGAAGAGTTCTTAACTATAAATCAAACAAAATTTGAAAGCAACATATTTTTCTTTTAATTACATTTATTAGACCGAACATGCAAGTACTTTTACAAAAATGATTTATTTTGTCTTACAAACTAATCTTCTAAAAATTCTATTTGCAATTTTGTAGGGCCATTGTCCTGCAAACCAAAATACCTTTGGACAATTTTTCCTCCATAATTTTACTAACAACGAATAACAACTACCAGTTATTGGTCTATCTATATCACAAAAATCAATCAGAATTACTCATGACCATGAGCCACTACACATTAAAGTAGAAATTGTACCTAAGGAAGAAAACAATATACAGAATGGTAAAAGAAAGAACAATCCAGGAAAAACCTCGATCACTTCAATTGGAACAAACTTGGCAAATACCCCAAGATGACATGCCAGAGAAATTTATCTTTCTGTGAAAAATCACCACAAAACTGGATAGTAAATATGAATATGCCAAAGATGCCATATTGGGGATAAACCAAAATGCCATAAAGTGGTATACGGACCGCTCCAAGACAGATGAAGGAGCTGGAGCAGGAGTTTTTGAAAATAGAGCCAAATACTCAGAAAGCCTGAGTGCATATTCAAGCATGTTTGAGCCGAAATCCACGCCATTAAAAGATGTGTAGAATTTAATATCAAAAGGAACAATCGTAGACAAAAGATTGTAATCATATCAGGTAGTCAAGTAGCCATCAAAGCACTGAACTTACAATCACTTCAAAGATGGTATAGGAATGTCTAGGGAACTAAATGAACTAGGACAAAATAATACTGTTATCCCCTAATAGTTTCCAGGACACATAGTAGTAGAAAGAAACGAAACAGCAGATAAGATGACAAAAAAGGAGCTAAAACTACATAATGGGGACAAGAACCATCTTGTGAAATCAGCAGTGTACAGTCATGGAAAAATTAAAGAAGGAAGTGGATAGAGAAATAGTCAAGTACTGGAACGATCTAGAAGGACTAAGACAACCGAAAACGCTCCTGGGAAACTATAAGCAGAAGAGATCTCAGCTATCTAAACCTCAGTAAGAACAACCCCCGTATTATAACAGCAATATTAACCGGGCACTGCCGATTAAGAGGACACATGACGAAAATAGGATTAGTAGGTGAAGCAAAGTAAAAATTCTGTAAGGAAGAGGACGAAACCACAATACACATATCCTGAGAATGCATTGCCTTACGTAATTCTAGGGTCAGATACCTAAGATCATACAAAAGAGGATGATCTACCTGACCTGAAGTTCAACAATATCCAAAACTTTCTAAGAAAAATAGGTCTAGAAAAGCTGCTATAACATTACATTAGAATTATGGCAAGAAAGGGGTGAGACAATAGATCTTATAGGTTGCAGGTCTATCTATCACCCCTGATTACGCACATATAGGTAGATACCCATTAACATACAACATCCAAATGAACAAGTAACTTCTGTATGTAAGAATATGTTTATACGCAATGTATAGGTATGTTAGTTTTATTGACGTTTTTGTTTGGTACTTTTTCATTTTATAATAGATATTTAATGTAAACGAAAAAGGGACAAGTAAAATGCACCTTGGCTAGATCTTTAACCCGTGGCATTATGCAAGTAGGTACTTTAAAAGCTAAATTACCAACGCAATATCTTATAAATATTTTATTTACTTTTACCTTAAAATTCATTATAATTTATATACATATAAATATGTATTACATTACTATACTTAAATATACTAATAATTACATTGAACCATATAACTGTGGTTTCTAGACCGAAACTTATTTCTTAAGCCAATTTAGATGTAATACTTAATATTCTGAGGTCACGAATGTATATTTATATTTTTTAATTGTTTGATTTCTTACCTTCACTTAGAAGTAGAGTATGTGAATGCCCTCCAACAATAATGCTAATTTTTTCAGAAGCATTTGCAGCTATTTCTAGATCAACCCAGTATCCAGCATGCGACAGAATAATATTTGAAAAAACACCTTCCTCTCTGACCAATCTCTCAGCCTCTGCGTTGACAGATGGGGATTCTGGTAAAAATCTCAATTTGCCTGTACTTGACAATTTCTAAAAATGTTAGATTATATATGATACCTAAAATTACCTGCTTGCGGATTTTATCTGTAGACATAGGTAATAAAATATATTAGATATTAATACTCACATCAAAATTTGACGCAACTACGCCTATAATGCCGATTTTTTTATTTCCTCTTTCTATAATATAACTTTTAGTGTACAAACCTTGAAGGGTTGGTTCTAAAGCATCATCGATATTAGCTACAACTACTGGATGGGTTAAAGCTTTGGCGTAAAGTGCAGCTCCTTCTACTTTTTTGTCGAATTCATGATTTCCTAAAACCTAATTAAAGTTTTTGTTACTTAATTTTTGTTATTATAAATATATTATCACTTTACCAAAAACATTATTAGAACTATTTGTAAGTTGGGTTTTTTAATGACTTAAATAGTTACATAAGCCGTTGGTCATGTAAAATATTTTATTATAGTTTATTAAATAAATTTATTAGTTTTAAAATCTAAAAGTTGATAAATGCTCGCGTTAAAAATTAAAAATTAAAAAAAAAAACGACAAGTTATTGATTTCAACCCGATTTTCGAAAATTGAGTTTTCATCAGATCTCCGCGTTCTTTGGCCCAGGGAAGCCATCCTGACTATACCTGCGATGATATCTGTATGTCTGTCTGTATGTATGTATGTGTAACCAACCCTTTTATAAATTTTGAACGGCTTGACCGATCGAAAGAGTCTTGTGGCGTTCAAAAGAGTTCCACTCAACTTAGACCTCCAGAGAAGTAGATTCCGAGAAATTAAAAAAAAAAGAAACAAAAATCAAAAACGATGTTTTTGAGAATAAGTTTTTGAAGGTGCAACGATCAATTCTTTAACCTATAATCAGCTCTTAACCTCAAAAAATGACGTCTAAGGCAATTTTTGAAATCAAAATTTGTTGATTCGTTCGTGACATATCGTTATCGAAAAATTTGGAAAAAAGTGTAGTTATCAGAATAACTTTGAATTTTTTTACTAATCAATTTTGCACTTAGGATAACATTTTTATCACGTAACAAATTGCGTCGCTTGCCGCCTCGAACGTTTCCAAATTTTCCGTTCAGTACATAAAATACTTTTTTGAGCTCAAAACAGCGGGAAAAATACATTTTTGGTGTCTGAAATTAGTTGCAAGAATAGCCTGCAGGGTCAACCTCTTTTCGTTTATTGCAAAAAAGGGAGTAACAGATAGAGAAGGCTAAAAAATTTTTATTTTCAAGTTTTTAACGGTTTTTATTATTTTTTTTTACTTGTGTTTTACAATTTCAGGCAGTTCCAGACAATCCCGGACCGTCCTAAACAGTCCCGGACAGTTACTGATAATCTCGGACAGACACAGAGGTAGAGACGAATTAGGCATTAGAGATAGAGAGAGATTATCAATAATAGATAGAAAGAGATTAGGGATTAGAGATGGAAAGAGATTAGATATAAGACAGAAAGAGAATAGGGACTAGAAATAGATAGAGATTACGAATTAGAGATTAGGGATTACAAATAGGTAGAGATTGGGGATTAGAGTTGTTTGAAGATGTATTTAACCCAATGCTTTAAAAAAACTTTTTAATTTCCTGTGAGCAAAATAGCTTTTTTTATTAAGGATGTCCTCGTAGGTATAGACCTAAATACAAATGTACCGAGAACATCTATTGGGGCAGAAGAGGTAATTTATTAATTTGGAATTTAAAGGCCTGTAAGTTAGGACGAGTGGGGAAGACGTGGGGAGGTAAGAAGTTTCACAATCTGGAGACCCTGGGGATGAAAGAACGATCCGTTCTCGATGTCGGGCACTGAACAGTATAAGGATGCATGGAGCTGGAACGTCGCGTTGGTCTGGCTGGTCTGGCAAGTGGAGGCATTATAGAGCGGAGTTCTTCTGAGCATTTATGTACCGGTAAAACAAGGAAAGATCAGCCACTGCTCTTCGGTGGGATAATGGGGCTAGGTTTTTGGTGATACTGGTGTCGTTTATTAGTCAAACTGCCCTTCTCTGTATTGCATCAAGAACTTTAAACCTTGACGGAGCTGCCGAACCCCATACATGCGAGCAGTATTCAAGATTAGGCCATATTTGGGCTTTGTAAAGAGTAACCAAGTTGGATGGAGAAAAATATTTCCATGCTCTAAACAGAAAGCCTAATTTCTTTCCTGCTGCAGTTGCTATGGATGCAATATGTTCGTTCCAGAGTAAGTCATGGGAGATCGTTATACCAACCAGCGTAATGGAGTCGCCCGCTACCAGTGTCTGATCGTTGATTGTAATGGATGAGTCGCTTGTTTGCCTCTTGTTGGATAGGCAAAATGTCTTTGTCTTGGAAGCGTTGAAATTAACAAGATTCTTTCTTCCTTACTCGTCTACAATTCTCAAATCTTGATTAAGAGAAGCCGTTGTGGATCTTCTGTCCTCTTCCAGAATATCTAGAGGTATAAGACGGTTGTGCGCTTTGCTACAGTGTAGGTTGCTATTATCTGCAAAACCATGTATCGGGTTATTAGTGGCTTCTAGTAGATCATTAATGTGTAATAAGAATAGAGTAGGAGCTAGAGCCGATCCTTGGGGAACTCCAGCGTTGATCTTGTAGAGGTTCGAAGAATGTCCATCTACAGCAACCTGGATGTGCCTGTTGGAGAGAAAGTTGGATATCCATCTGCAAAGGTTTTGCGAGAGTCCGTATGAAGACAGTTTGTTCAACAGAGCTGCATGCCACACTATTTGAGTCTCCCCATAGCGGTGGATGGCATCACTTCAGACATGAGTTACATATGCTAGTAGATCGGCTGTTGAACTTTGTTGGCGAAAACCATATTGCCTGTCACTTAAGAGGTTGTGTGTCTCAAGGTAGCTCAGGATCTCGTGATTGACGTATTTCTCCATATTTTTGCTAATAACAGATAGAAGAGCTATGGGTCTGTAATTAGAAGGCTGGGTTTTACAGCCTTTCTTGGGGACTAGTTGTACTCGAGCAGTTTTCCAGGATTCTGGAAAAATGCCAGTATCATATGATAGTTGAAATAGCTTAGTGAAAACTGGCGCTAGTTCAGGAGCACAACATTTTAAGAGTAAAGCAGGTATTGCTTGCTTTGTTGGTATTTAGAGTAGCAAGGACTCTCTGCACCCGCTTAACCCTAAATATGATATTTTTTATTGTGTGGGGAGCCCGTGGAATAGAAGGTAGCTCTATGTTGTCCGGTGGCTTAAGTGTCGATTTTAAAGAGAATATTTTGGCAGTTCCGCCTTTTCTCTGGAGGACGTAACTATTGAGCCGTCATCTGATGTGAGTGGTGGGAACGAACTAGTTGTGAAATTGGTGTTGATATGTTTGGCGAGAGTCCAAAAGGACCGGCTTTCATTAGGGTTTGACATTACTTTCTCTCTCATTCGAGCGTCAAAGAGACTTTTAGAATTGGAAATAGTGGTGTTGTATCTGTTTCTAGCGTTTATATCATCCTGTTTTGTTTCTTCTGATTATCTATTATTTAAAACAAATCATTTTCTTGATTTCAAAAAAAAAATTACCGCATTTTGTGTTTTAAGGAAAACCGCTGTATCTTACTTGTTTATTGAGATATATGCAAAATTTAAACAGTATTGTGATCTAGATAGGATTATTCATCATTTAAAACACTTTAACTTAATATTCCAATTTTTTTTTTAAATGCTCGTGCTTTGTTTTTTAAGAAAAATCTCTGTATTGATCTGTGTATTAAAATATTGGCCAAAGACTAACAGATTTGTGATCCAGATTAGAATTTCAGTTTTTTAAAACTGATTTTTTATTTTTTAGGGGGGAAGCTATTTTTTCAACTTATCTGCTGTAATAGGAATAATCCATCAGTATGTATTTTACTATTATCTTACTATTTTTTATAAAATAAACATTTTTTTTTATTTTTCCCGAAATTTTTTTAAATCTACCCATTTCAGAAATTTTAGGTTGGTAACGCTGCTGATGAGCGACAACCATACAAACCGAAATGCAGACCGAGATTTTCAGCTGCATGAAACAAGTTTTTGCGAGAGTGATCCTAGTATTCTTGTCTATATACGAGGGTGTTACAGTTCATTTAAAATTAAGAATTGTTTAAAAGGCTGTTATAACATTTTACTTACTTCTGCATCAATCGACAGTTTATTCATGAAATCAGCACTAATGTTCCATGTCCCAACTGTATACCAAAAAGTTCCATAAGCTACATCTCCCCCATTTAAAACAATAGAATTTGGATTAGCTTTTTTTAACATTTTTATGGAACTGTAAAGTCTTGAATAACCTCCTATACATGATGTTATATTTTTACATTTATTCCCGCTTAAATCAGTTGGTTCAAACCTAAATAATTAAATAAAAATAATGTTAAATATAAAACATTAATTCAAATTTTTTTAAATAATATAAATTCTTGATTTCTACTACATACTCTGCTGCTGTATTTACAATAGGTTGAAACTCTTTATTTGTAACTACAATAATTTTAGTTGCATAAATTGAAATAACAAAGTAAAAACGTATGCATGTGCCAGAAGTAAATTTTGAATTCTGACAATCTTATTCAAAAATATTTTTTTTCAATGTCTTTTAATTATTTAGATAATTTACTCTATTCTTTTGCAGCGTTAAACAATTTCTTGTCGCTACAAAACAGGCTATAATTAAAGTCATCTTTCAACGAGAAAGTACCGTTTTTAAGTGGATTGTCCCGGTGTCCCAAAAGAGCCTATTGGGACACAAAAAGTTCCGTTTTATAACAATTTGCCAAATGTAGATTCTAGGTATATTCTCGCAGAAAATGTGAGAATAAAATCGTCAAAACTCGTTTTAGTCGATGAAGTAAAGCACTGAACTGCAAAATTTGTGCAGCAAGATGGATCTAGATGCAGTTTTTTGCATCCGATTCGTTAGGGGCCAGGAAATTTTAATGATGTAAAAATGGAAAATTGTATTTCTACATTAGAAAAATGCATTTCAAACAGGCTATAATTAAAAAAATATCAACTCGGTAAGTAGGTATTGTTGAAAATGATTTCAATTTCGCTACTTGAGGGGTTTTTGAGGTCGCTGAACACAAATATCAGGTCTCCATCGATCTACGAGGTACAAAATTAGTCAAAACTTGTTACTCGGGAGTTTTTTTGAGCTTAGCACGAATATCACGTCGCCGACAATCGCCAATGTACCTGAAGACCAGGGTACACCTCATCTCCTGGATTTTTATAGAAATAGACAATTATATAAGTTTGTTACAATGTTAGTCGAAACTTATTACTTTACAGGTCGGTTTCGGTCGGTTCTTTGCACGGTCTAGAACAGAACACAAGTAATATATAAGAAAGTTGATCTTATCGATTTGCAAATACACAGTTAGCGGTAATAATAGTGGTCAAGTGTTGGAATCTCAGAGTAGGTAATAAGTAAACATACTCTGTGGTTGTAATACCTTAACTAAAATTTGTTTATACATAGGAATATTGTTTAAGTGTGATTATGTAAACAAGTAGGTGGTAGTTGGAACTTTCCATCGCCCGAGGTGGTACCACCCTGCAATACCATGATGGGTTCTCCAGAGGTTTAATGTTTCGGAAGTAAAATAGTTCCCCATTCGGATTTTCGGGGGGGACAATCTCGGGGATGTCATGATGGAAATAACATATCCATCGATCAGTCTACTAGTAGACCAACCTCTAGTTCAGCCAATCTTACCCTGAAACCAGAACGCAAATAGACTGTATATTAACATTCACTAACATCTGTGGGTTAAATGCCAACATTAACGCAACCCATCACTATTTACAGTCTATAAAACCTCACATTCTTGTTCTTACCGAAACACAAGTTTCTGGGAAAAATAGCCTAAAGCATCTTAAATTTCCAGGTTACGGACTTTACCACAACTTTAAACGGCACCATGGTGTATGTGTTTACGTAAGAAGCATACTTTCCTGCTCTAGACTACCTGCACTAGAAAACAACAGAGACAACATGCATCCTTTGGCTAAAATTAACACTAAAAGCCTCTAGCAAATTTATATGTTGTATTTATCGACCATCAAACTGTAATTGAGACGAACTACTAGACTATTTATCACAAAAGATCGACTACCTTAATAGTGAGTACCCTTCTGCAGAGATAATTGTGCTTGGGGACTTTAATGTTCACCACGAAAAGTGGCTTAAGTTCAACAAAACGGACATAGAAGGCAGGCTAACTGAAGAGTTTGCAATATTAACGAAGATCCATTGGCAGTTTGCAACAGTATAACTGAAAGCATTCAGTGTGCCATGGAAGCTTACATTCCTCACTTTACCAAACACTTGAAAGCCAAACAGAGGCCATGGTTTAATAAAGATTGCGATGTAGCTCGGAAAGCTAAGATCAAGCCTTACAAATTACAAACGCTAGAAACAGATACAACACCACTATTTCCAATTCCAAAAGTCTCTTTGACGCTCGAATGAGAGAGAGAGAGTAATGTCAAACCCTAATGGAAGCCGGTCCTTTTGGACTCTCGCCAAACATATCAACAACAATTTTACAAATAGTTCGTTCCCTCCACTCACATCAGAAGACGGCTCAATAGTTACGTCCTCCACAGAACAGGTAGAACTCTTTGCCAAAATATTCTCTTCGAACTCGAAACTTAACCCACCGGGAAACATGGAACTACCTTCTATTCCACGGGCTCCCCACACAATGAAAAATATATTTAGGGTTAAGCATGTGCAGAGAGTCCTTGCGACTCTAAATACCAACAAAGCAAGCGGCCTTGATTAAATACCTGCCTTACTCCTAAAATGTTGTGCTCCTGAACTAGCGCCAGTTTTCACTAAGCTATTTCAACTATCATATTATTATGATACTGGTATTTTTCCAGAATCCTGGAAAACTGCTCGAGTACAACCAGTTCCCAAGAAAGGCTCTAAAACCCAGGTTCTAACTACAGAGCCATAGCTCTTTTATCTGTTATTAGCAAAACTATGGAGCAATACGTAAATCACGAGATCCTGAGCTACCTTGAGACACACAACCTTTTAAGTGACAGGCAATATGGTTTTCGCCAACAAAGGTCAACAGCCGATCTACTAACATATTGTAACGAGCGAGAACCCCTTAGTACGCCTCTGTCGCCCTCCAGGTAAACAACGCGCTAATTCTCGAACAGAACGATCGAGAGACTTCCTTCACTATGCAGACTTTCTAGAAATTGTTACCGAAGGACGTTCTGGAAGCTGTGGACTGGTATATAAGCGGAGAGTCACGACCCACGAGGAAGTTGAAAAGTTAACAGAGACGGTCTAAATAGTTGAGCGATCTACGAAGTGAAAATAAATAGTGAATATAAATCGAAGTTAATTGTTGTACATAAATTAGTGTGTTATAGTTAGTTAGTTATTTAGTTATAATTCGTTTCGTTTGTAGTGTGTAAATAAATTAGACATTTTGTAACCCCTTTTTTTGATGTCAAAGGCTCACAAAGGGTTAGTCAAATGCGGACGGCACTCAGGGGGTAGGAGGAGAGCGAGTCGTGGGTCGAAGGAGCAATTGGGCGAGTATCTAGGAAAAAGGAAACATAGAAAATATTTACAAATCGGTAAAGGGCGCCACTTATTTTTTTTTATAGTGAAATAGGAAAGAAAATAAGAAACCTATTGTGAAATAGTTGATTAAAACTGAAATGGTTAGGAACACACTTTAATTGAGCTTATCCTTAAGTCAATAATTATTTTACACTTACCTTATTGATTCTACAATTCCTTGAATCCTTTTGTCTTATTAAAATCTAAATCTTTATTAAACAAGAGGTTTGAATCGGAACAGTTACTGGTAAGGTATAAGAAATAAATACTCAACGATATCAATAAAAACAATAAAACAATGTATTAAAAAAATAAAACAAAAATCACCAGTAATAGCGAGAACGGTTATCACCAAAAAGCTAACACTTCTGTTTATACAGTGAAAGATATTAATCGGTATTTGACAATACGGTTATTAAAAAAACTAATATTCCTGTACAGATAATATTACAGACCTTATCTAAATTACATAACCTATTTTCAATAAAAGGAAGTATGTAGAGAACTCAATTACAACGAAATATATACTGAAGGTATATTTCCTTTCTTAAAAAACAAAATTCAGTTCTCTAAAGAATGCACTCTGAGTGTTCTAAATATCTAAAGATTAACATATACATGAATATAAATATGAAATTTAGCAATACAAGTACCATAGAGGTAATAATCATGTAAGATTGCGATTGAACACCAACACTTTGGAGAAAGTTAAAAAACAAAATTTAAAAGTACTACATATTTATCATTCAATCATAGATCCATAGATTTTAATAGTAACTACTGTTATTAACTGATTTAATACCGCTAAAAGCTTATAACAATTTAAATTTAAATAGAATCACTATAAAAAGTTTCCAAAAGCATATTCTTCTGAATAAGCACTAAAATTGTGACTGTTTCTTAGAATATTCGCAGTTCAACTAAGTATCGAACATAGAGAAATAACAGAAAGAATAGTCGAAAGTTTACCTTGTAATCCAGAACCAAAAATCATAATTCGTGACCGGGTAGTCACACTGCTATTATAATAAAGCTTCTTAAAACATACCATAATTAACCAAGAACCATGTAGAATTAAACATCAGCACAGAGGGAATCATCTATAATACCATCCATACGGTTTTTAGATCACTAGGTATCCATTTACCTCGGTACCATATAATTTTATCAAAATTTCAAAATGGAGTCTTCCAACAGACAGCACGTACCACCATGAATTTTATTGATACCATAAATCAAACAGATTGTACTTCCAAATTAAGCACATCTACATCCAAATTGAAATGCAGTATTTTTTATACACTTCCGATACGGAATAAACCAAAAACAAACGGTAATCTTAATGCTGTGAATTAACCGGCAGCCATTAATTTGCACAAACAAGGAAATATGCTTCCTTTCGCTTCAAACATAAAAACGTAAGTCCCTTCCAAAAAGCCTCTTTCACCCTCGTTGCTTAACTCGGGTCTTATCGAGTATTAACGCTCGATATTCGCTTTCGCCTGTCAAAATTTGAAGTAAGGTTGGTTGCATACCGACAAAAGTGTAAATGAGAATATAATATTCTGTGTCTATGAAATAGGTAAAGTTGGTTGCATACCGACAAAAGTGTAAACGAAAAGATAATATTATTTAAAGTGGTTTTTTGGAAATGCTACACAGCCCCCTACGAAGAGAGGAAACTGGGGTCCATTGAAGACCACAGTTTTCGAGAAGAAACTACTAAGGTGGGAACCACAGTAGCATTATCCGAATGATCTTACTTATTACAAGGGTAAACTTGACCAGCTAAAGGAAAATGTCAAAAGGTGACTCAACAGAAACTAAATAAAATAAAACATGCGGAGTTCAATAGGTAATAATAACTACCTTGGTAGCCATTTGTCCACACAGACAAAACTAACAATAAACATATGTCATACAAGTTAAACTAAACGTTGTTCTGAAGGAACAAACGATAGGTATAAATGAATCCTAGTTGTTCAAACTAGAGATTCTCGTGACCAGATTTCTATAAGCGGTACCGGACAACCGAAAGATCACAGAGTGATCAGGAACGACCTACGTCGAAGTTTCTGTACGGAAACACACACCGGTGTACAGCTCGACCTAGATGGGTAGCCCTAAACGTCGGTTTAAATAACCATCATATTGCAAAGCAAAAAATATTCGCCCAAAAGGCGTTTATACTGTCCCTTGATATAAAATATCAGGACCACATAACATTTACTCACACACTTAAGAAGAGAGAAAAAGAAGGCTATGTTCCTATAAAGTAAAAATTTCCCATAGGCGGCACAACGCGTCATTCCATTTTAGGAAACACCCATGAAGAAAGAAAGGTGAAGTTAAACCAAACTATTAATAGTAATTTTGAAAAGCAAGAAAGAAACACGGTACGATAGATATAATCAGGAATTTAATAAGTCTATTGACTCCATTAAATCCAACAGTCACGGTAAATACGAGATACGTAAAGTCTAATTTAATAGTAGCTACTAGCACGATTTTTGATAGAACTCAAAGGTAGTAAGAATTGGAAATGACGTACACAATTATGGTTTTCAACTAGAAATAGGAAATATAAGAAAAGAAAAAAAATATTTTATAGTTGTCTGTGGTTTTGATAGCTGCGCGTATCATACGTCTAAAAATATTTTAGAGACAAAATCGGTAAGTCAACATTGGTATGAAGTAACCAATAGTATGGAACTCCAAAGTCATAGTAGGTATACTCTAACAAGACAACTATAATTAATAAAGAAACAAAAGGAGATAGAGGTAGGATTAATGGTTACTTGTCTTCCTTAAAAGCTCAACAGACCACTACCGGGAAGAATTCCCTACGGCTTCCCTAGGCTTATCTCTCGTGACAACTGATAAGGTCAAAGTAATCATAATCTGGGAGAAGAAAAGAAATAACATCTAGCTGAGAACGTGTTCATTAAAACTTACAGGTGGTGATTGAATTCATCAATATTCGCCAGACAAATCAAAATCGTAGACTAGCTATTAAACACTCTTAGGTCAAATAAAGCGAGGTTAGACACAACGGCTCTAAACAAATCCTCACATAACGATATACTAAATTCCACTTAAGGAAATAATGCTAAAACTATCTAGTACTGATCATACTAAACCAAAATGTGTAAAATACACCATACGGAAATACAACATCTAATAATGTCGTCGAAAAACAAGCAGTGATTAAACACTTCAAGATACGGTAAATATAACGAGAGAATAATTCTTCTGAACGTTATCGGTAGGGTAATGAATGTCTTCTTCATTAAACGGTACGGTAGAATTAAGTGACTATTTTCACTAAACGGTAAGATAAGGACAAAATTAACAGGAAATAATTTCCAATTATACAAAGACGGTAAGGTAGGTACTTTAAGTGATACATTCACTTAAAGGTAAAGTTCTCAACAGAAATCGTATCACTAAACTGAAAGCAAAGAATAAGATCAGGGATGTGATAACGATGAAATGTTTTTGGTGAGTTTCCACCTTATGGACGATAACAAAGCAAACAAAGAAAAAAAATATTCCCAGAAAGTACATGAAATACTCAAACAGAGGGGGGAAAGGTTTCATTTAGTCGCCTCTTACGACAAGCAGTTTAACACTTTGGGGGTTATTCTATTCCCGCCGCCCAAACGGGGTTAAAAACTAAAAACAGCAGAAAAAGGAAACGGAAAGTATACAAGGGTACGGTAAGTTCATATCAAATGAGAACTACTCATGACAAGATTCATCTTCGGACGAGTTATCCGAGTCTGAATAGTAGGGTTTTAAATCTTTGATGTGCCAATTACCAGCTCGAGAACCATCAGCATTTTTCAAAGTATACACAAGGGGAGATAACTTCTTGACGACTGTACATAACACAAATTTTGGAGCTAACTTGGACATAAACTTGTCGGCAGCTTTGGAGAGTACTTTATTTTTTCTCCAGACTTTGTCTCCTACTTGAAACTGTATGTCACGCCTACGTAAGTTATAGGTTTTAGAGTTACGCTGGTATCCCTGGTGAAGATTACGTTGGATTTCTTCAAAAACTAGATTTAAACCTTCTATTTCGGAAACATATTGATCATGTTGATCACAACTTTTTAGGGAAGTGGGATTATCCACTGAAGATGAAGAATAATAATTTCCCGCTACAGGAACGTATCGAGCAAAATTTAAAAACGATGGGGGATACTTGGTAACCTCATGTTTAGCGGTATTGATGGCTTGGCGGATTTTAGAAAGTTCTCTATCCCAATCAGAATGTTCTTGAATATAACATCGGATAGCAGTTCCAATGGTTTTGTTGCTTCGTTCAACAAAATTGCACTGAGGCGAATAGACAGCATTAAACCATATCTTCTGCACTTTATATTTACTACAGAGATTTTTTAACGTAGAATTGTTAAGATTTCTAGCGTTATCACAAATAACAAATTGAGGAACACCAAACATCAGGAAAACGTCGTTTTCCAAATAATTCACAATATTTTGAGTAGTAGCTTTCCTTAAGGGACATAAAAGAGTGAACTTTGAGAACCAGTCGGTAACAACAAGAAGCCAGGTATATCCTTTCTTAGAGCGGGGAAGGGGACCAACAAGGTCTAAAGCGATAATTTGCCACGGAAATTTAGCAGATTTTTCTTTTCCCATCAATCCCATCGGGGCTGAAGTTGACATTTTTTGTGCACCACAAGTTTGACAGGATTTAACAAAACGAAGAACATCTCGCCGCATCTTGGGCCAATAGTAACGTTCTTGGATTCGACTAAGAGTCTTATAATAACCTAGGTGGGCACACGTAGGAGGGTCGTGACAAGAAGAGATTACACCATGTCTTTGTGGTTTAGGTACTAAAATTTTCCACTCAATATTATTAGTGGCAAAAGGTAAGGTAGAAGGGATCAATTTAAACACCAATTCATTCTCAACTTTCCATTGCGGATAATCCTTTGGGCTTTTACGAATCTTAGTGCGAAGATCATCATACCAAGGGTCAATTTGGTCGGTAGTTACATCAAGATAAGAGAGTTGGGTTTTTTCGAAATCTGTTTCATCAGTGAACATTCTACTTAAGGCATCCGGAACGATATTTGCAGATCCTTTGCGATGAATAAGGTCAAAATTATGTTGGCGAAGTCTCATTGCCCAACGAGCAAGTTTTCCAGAGGGGTTATTAATATTTTTTAGCCATAGCAAAGAATGATGATCAGTGATTACTTGGAATTTTACACCTTCGACATAAGGTCGGAATTTTTCTATAGCGAAGATAACTGCTAGGCACTCTCTTTCGGTTACTGAATAATTTCTCTCCGGACGAGATAAGGATCGACTAGCATAAGCTATAACTACATCAGAATTATCCACGGATTGAGTAAGGACACCACCAAGACCAGTGTCACTCGCGTCACATTGAATCACGAAGGGTTTAGAAAAATCAGGTTGGGTTAATACGGGAGCAGAAACAAGGGCTTCTTTAATCTTAATAAACGCATCCTCGGCCTGATCATTCCAATCAACAGATTGTTTCTTTCTTTTTCCTTTAAGGAGATCATTGATTGGAGAAACTAAAGATGAAAAGTTCTTAATAAAACGTCTGTACCATGAACACATACCAATGAAACGCTTAACCTCAGTAAAAGTTTTGGGACGGGGATAGTTGATCATTGCTGACACTTTTTCAGGATCTGTTCGGAGTGTATTATCACCAACTACATAACCTAAGAATTTGAGCTCAGACTTAAAAAATTCACATTTCTTGACATTAATAGTCAAACCAGCTTCCTTAAGTTTATCTTTAACCTCAGTTAAAAGGGCTATATGTTCTTCGAAGGAGTTTGAACATATAATAATATCATCGAGATAACAAAAAATGTTTGGCTCATATTTTGGTCCAAAAATTGCGTCGACTAAACGTTGTTGAGTTTGTGCGGAATTACATAAACCAAAGGGCATAACGTTAAATTGGAAAGATCCTCTTCCAATGATACTGAAAGCAGTTTTTTCTTTAGACTGGGGGTCTAACGGGATTTGCCAAAAAGCTTTTCTCAAATCAACGGAACTAATAAATTTTGTGCCTTTTAACAGGGAAAGAATCCTATCAATATTTGGTAGTGGATAGGTGTCATGTTTAGTCACCTCATTAAGTGATCTACCATCAAAACAAAAACGATATTCGTCATTGGATTTCTTAACAAGAAGAACAGGGGAACACCACGGACTGTTTGAGGGCTCAACGACTCCTAAACGAAGCATCTCATCAAGTTCATCATTTAAAATTTTTGACATATATGGAGACATAGGAAAAGGTCTTTTCTTAAAGGGTTTGGCATCACCAGTATCGATACTCATTTGGATCTTATGGGTCCGACCCAAACCTTTCGTATTACTAACTTCGGAAAATGAATCGATAACTTTTTGGGCTAAAGATTTCTGAGAAGATTCCAAATTGTCAATGGTACATAAAGAGATAGTCGTCAAATCAGAATCTGTCATAGAAATAGATTGGGGATTTGTGTTATAACCGGAGGACCAAGTGTTAGAAGAGAAATCTAATATTAGAGAAAAGGTTTTCACAAAATTGCTACCTAAGATAAAGGTATAATCTAGAGAAGGGACTACTAAAGCTTTAACAAGGTGACAATGATTATTCGCAACTATTGGGAGATCTACCACACCAGACACAGATTGGTTGGTTCCATCAGCCAATGAAACATTTTGATGTTTTGAAGGACTAATATTTATCTTATTGTATTCTAAAAACTTTAATGCTTTGTTCCCAACAATTGTTATGGAACACCCGGTATCGAGAAGTACGGTAAACTTGTGAGAAAAAATCTCAATGGATATATAGGGCCGAGAATCAGTAGTTTTGTTTATTATCATTGGAGCTACTCTTTTAGGGGGATACGACAAATAAAAATTTCGGACATAACATAACCATTTTGACCATTGGTCTTGTTTCATTTTGTCGGATTTACTAAAACGGCAAGGGGTAGAGACTGTACCGACATGACAACCTCTGGAATTTAGTTTTTTGTACAATTCGGACAAGTTGCGACGGTAAAGTTTGGTGAACCACACCGATAACAAAAACGACCATTTTTAGGTTTACGGCACGAAGAGTGAAAATGTCCTGTCTTCTGACAGTTCCAACAAATGATTTCGGTAAATTTTTTCGTTCTATCATCAGAAGTCGAAGATTGGTTGGGTTTCCTATCTGACGAGGGTTTTCCTGCTGAGGGAATATTTTGCCGGGATTGGTTAGTGGAAGACGAAGGACTAGGCTCTACTACAGATACTTTAGAGGGAGGGGAAAACCTTGCTTGAAGAGACGGATTAGCATCCTCTAGTTTCTTAACAATCGTTATCAAATCTTTAACAGTGTTGACGTCACTTAAGATAACGTGAGGAATGTGTTCTGCCAAGATATTTTTTTGAATAATTCTTAGCTTAGTGGATTCAGCAGGTTCACGAGAAAGACGACTAAGAAGAGAAAGCATATAGGCAACGAAAATGACGATAGGTTCATTTCGTCGTTGTTTACGGGATTTAATTTCTTCCCAGAGACTATCGTCAAAGTTGGGAGGAAGGAAATTAGCCTTCAGGGCTTGAATAAGTTCTTCCCAGGAGGTCAAAGAGGTATTAACGGTACGAAACCATACCGCGGCATCACCTGAGAAAAGTTCTATAGCTGACTGGAACAAAAGTTCTGTCTTAACATTACGGGATTCTGCCAATTCATTTACTCTTTCAATAAAGTTAAACACAGACTTAGGGTCGCCATTAAATTTGACATCCCATTTCGAAAGCTTAATAGAATGAGAGTCGGGGTTTGTAATATTAATAACGGGAGGAGGTCTATCTTCAGTTGTAGTTGGACTAGAAGAAGATATTTGGGTAGTTGGGGTAGCTTTCTCTATTAAATCTTGCTCTAAGAGTAGGCAAGTGGCTCTAGATTCATTTCGGAAAGTAACCTGATCAGCAGTAGGGGATTCGGAAAGGGGAACTCTTTGAATTCTACCTAATAGATGTGCTATCCTAGACTTAACACGACGGAAACATGAGTCGGTTGAAGAACCTTCAAATTCTTCAACTAATTTCGAAATACTATCAATGGAGTTCTGTATTGCCAGACTCTCGTCATTAAAGTTTAAATCATCTAGAGTTAAGTTACTATTGGAATCTTTAGCTAACAATTTTTTTAAAATCTTACGTTTCTCATCAATTTTCCTTCCAGTAATTGTTCCTCTTATTTTCAATTCATAGTTAACTTCTTCAGTAGTTAGAAAGTTTACTTCAAAATCAGACATGTTTAAAAGGATTCAAGTTTCTTTTTATTCGCTAACAACAAAAAAGTTTTAAAGTGTGTTTAGAAGTAACGATAGACAAATTGGGGTGAATAATTAAAACTAAAAGTTTATTAAGATTTAATGACATAAAAGTTTCTAAAGAAAAGATACTCGGGCCCCACACGCTGGGCGCTATTTTTGTGTAACCCCTTTTTTTGATGTCAAAGGCTCACAAAGGGTTAGTCAAATGCGGACGGCACTCAGGGGGTAGGAGGAGAGCGAGTCGTGGGTCGAAGGAGCAATTGGGCGAGTATCTAGGAAAAAGGAAACATAGAAAATATTTACAAATCGGTAAAGGGCGCCACTTATTTTTTTTTATAGTGAAATAGGAAAGAAAATAAGAAACCTATTGTGAAATAGTTGATTAAAACTGAAATGGTTAGGAACACACTTTAATTGAGCTTATCCTTAAGTCAATAATTATTTTACACTTACCTTATTGATTCTACAATTCCTTGAATCCTTTTGTCTTATTAAAATCTAAATCTTTATTAAACAAGAGGTTTGAATCGGAACAGTTACTGGTAAGGTATAAGAAATAAATACTCAACGATATCAATAAAAACAATAAAACAATGTATTAAAAAAATAAAACAAAAATCACCAGTAATAGCGAGAACGGTTATCACCAAAAAGCTAACACTTCTGTTTATACAGTGAAAGATATTAATCGGTATTTGACAATACGGTTATTAAAAAAACTAATATTCCTGTACAGATAATATTACAGACCTTATCTAAATTACATAACCTATTTTCAATAAAAGGAAGTATGTAGAGAACTCAATTACAACGAAATATATACTGAAGGTATATTTCCTTTCTTAAAAAACAAAATTCAGTTCTCTAAAGAATGCACTCTGAGTGTTCTAAATATCTAAAGATTAACATATACATGAATATAAATATGAAATTTAGCAATACAAGTACCATAGAGGTAATAATCATGTAAGATTGCGATTGAACACCAACACTTTGGAGAAAGTTAAAAAACAAAATTTAAAAGTACTACATATTTATCATTCAATCATAGATCCATAGATTTTAATAGTAACTACTGTTATTAACTGATTTAATACCGCTAAAAGCTTATAACAATTTAAATTTAAATAGAATCACTATAAAAAGTTTCCAAAAGCATATTCTTCTGAATAAGCACTAAAATTGTGACTGTTTCTTAGAATATTCGCAGTTCAACTAAGTATCGAACATAGAGAAATAACAGAAAGAATAGTCGAAAGTTTACCTTGTAATCCAGAACCAAAAATCATAATTCGTGACCGGGTAGTCACACTGCTATTATAATAAAGCTTCTTAAAACATACCATAATTAACCAAGAACCATGTAGAATTAAACATCAGCACAGAGGGAATCATCTATAATACCATCCATACGGTTTTTAGATCACTAGGTATCCATTTACCTCGGTACCATATAATTTTATCAAAATTTCAAAATGGAGTCTTCCAACAGACAGCACGTACCACCATGAATTTTATTGATACCATAAATCAAACAGATTGTACTTCCAAATTAAGCACATCTACATCCAAATTGAAATGCAGTATTTTTTATACACTTCCGATACGGAATAAACCAAAAACAAACGGTAATCTTAATGCTGTGAATTAACCGGCAGCCATTAATTTGCACAAACAAGGAAATATGCTTCCTTTCGCTTCAAACATAAAAACGTAAGTCCCTTCCAAAAAGCCTCTTTCACCCTCGTTGCTTAACTCGGGTCTTATCGAGTATTAACGCTCGATATTCGCTTTCGCCTGTCAAAATTTGAAGTAAGGTTGGTTGCATACCGACAAAAGTGTAAATGAGAATATAATATTCTGTGTCTATGAAATAGGTAAAGTTGGTTGCATACCGACAAAAGTGTAAACGAAAAGATAATATTATTTAAAGTGGTTTTTTGGAAATGCTACAATTTTCGTTCAGCAGTGATTTTATTTTGAACCCCTAGAACGTAACAATTGGTGTCAGGTGTGGGGTAAATTGAACTGCTGTGTTAATTTAAATTGTGGACTTCATTAGTGAATATTTTGTATGCCAGTAACGAGATCACAGACGAAGAAAATGGATCAGGCAACAATGGAATTTTTCAAGCAAGCCCTTGAAAAAATGAGCTTGAAAATGGAGGAAAATATTAGGAAAATGGAAAATAAAATGGACGAAAACACCCAGAAAATGGAGAATAAAATGGATGAGAATACCCAGAAAATGGAAGAAAACACCCAGAAAATGGAAGAAAACACTAAGAAAATGGAAGATAATTTGGGAGATAAATTGACATTCATTGAAAATGAGTTGAAGAATAATTACTCCAAACTGGAAAATGAGATTGGAAGCGTAAAAGACGAAATTGGAAAATTTGAAGACAGGGTTGGAAACATTGAAGGCAGATTGGTAAATATGGAGGAAGAAATGCAAGTAAAATTGGAAGAACAGGTGAAAACCATGGAAGAGCGATTGAGTAAGAACTTCAACAAATATTGTTCTGTTAAGCTGGGAGAACGGGGTGAGCCAGGGCGAACAAAGATCAAACCTCCAACTTTTGATGGCAAAACACCCTGGAGCACATACCAGAAACAATTTGAAGCAGCAGCCAACGCCAACTGCTGGGACGATGAAGAGAAAGCAACTGCTTTAATTGTTGCATTAAGAGGGGACGCACTGAATATCCTTCAAACCATTCCTGTAAGTCAACAAGGTGATTATAAGACTCTGACAAGTAGACTGCAAATGAGATATGGTGATGCACATCTCCAACAAGTGTATCACGCACAAATCAAGAGTCGCCATCAGAAGAGTGCAGAAACCTTGCAGGAATTCGAAGCAGACATAGCAAGGTTGGTGAGGCTGGCCTATCCTTCAGCACCGGACAGCTTCCTAGAACAACTTGCTGTCCAGACCTTCGTCGATGGGTTGAGAGACACGGAGACTCAGCAGACGTTGCGATTGGCCCGGCCCAAAACTCTAGATGACGCCCTGGCCCATGCCCTAGAATTTGAAGCTGCTAAACAAGCTTCTCACAGAGGACTGAGCAAAGTGAGACAGCTTGATAATTCACCAGTCTGCGACGATAGAATTGAGGAAGTAATTCGCCGAGTTCTCCAGGAGAAACGTAACGGTGGACCAAGACGCTGGAACTGCGGCGAAAGAGGACACATTCAGCGTAACTGCAAGAAGCCGGTTAAACCACAACGCCAAGAACAGGAATATCATTTTTCTGTAGAACACCGGGCCGGAAAGTCACATGGCAACGCTGACGCATTATCTAGGAGACCTTGTCCTTCCGACTGCAAACACTGCAGCAAAGCAGAAGAGAAGGAATTCTGTTTAAGAACAACCGTAGTGGATCTGGATTGGCTGCCAGAATCCCTGAGGCGAGACCAAGAAGGTGACACCGAACTAAAGATGTTGCTTGACTGGAAAGCAAAAGGACAGAGACCAAGATGGGAAGAAGTGAGTCACCTGAGTCCTAGGGTCAAGTCCTACTGGGCGCAGTGGGACTCCATCATTTTAGAGGATGGATTGTTGAAGAGGTCTGTCGAGAATGACGAGGGTACTGCAGCTAGGACTCAGCTGATAATTCCCCGGAGTCGGACGACAGAAGTATTGGAGAAACTTCATAATGGAACCTCCGGTGGACACTTCGGCATTAAGAAAACGTTGGAAAAGATCAGAGAACGTTTTTACTGGGTCAACTGCAAAGAAGACGTCAAGGACTGGTGCTGAAAATGTAGACTTTGTGCTTTAACGAATGGCCCAAGAGGAAAACGACGAGCGCCAATGAATCAGTATAACGTAGGCAGTCCTATGGAAAGAGTTGCTATAGACATCGCAGGCCCATTCCCAGAGACCGACGATGGGAACAAGTACATATTGGTGGCGTCGGATTACTTTACCAAATGGGTTGAAGCACATGCCATCCCAAACCAAGAGGCCTCGACAGTGGCAGACGTGCTGATAAAAGAGATGTTTAGTCGGTTTGGAGTGCCACTGGAGCTACATTCTGATCAGGGAAGAAATTTCGAGTCTGGCCTATTCCAGAGCATTTGTGAAATACTCGGAGTCAAGAAGACCAGGACAACACCTCTTCACCCACAGTCAGATGGCCTAGTCGAAAGAATGAATAAAACTGTGGGAAAATATTTGGCTAAAGTGGTTTCTGACCATCAAAGAGACTGGGACCGATACTTTCATCTGTTCACCATGGCCTACAGATCAGCCGTACAGGAGTCTACTAGAGAGACACCAGCTTGTGTCATGTTCGGCCGGGAAATAAGATTACCCTGTGACCTAGAGTTTGGTTGTAAGCCCGGAACAGAGATAGCTGGTGAGGACTACGTGAGCACATTGAGGGGCAGGCTATACTACATTCATGAAAAGGTCCGACAAAACATACAAATTGCTAGTGACCGAATGAAGACCCGTTATGACAGCAAAGCTACAGAAGGTGGTTTTAACGCTGGAGATTTGGTCTGGCTGTACAACCCCCAGAAGAAGAGAGGATTATCACCTAAGCTACAGAGGAATTGGGAGGGTCCATACAGAGTGGTAAAGAGGATCAATGATGTAGTGTACCGTATACAAAAACTACCAAGGGGCAAGAGGCGCGTGGTCCATGTAAATCGGTTGGCGAAATACGAGGCGGACTACGACGAACAAGACGAGACCCATCTGAGAAGGACGACCAGCCCAGAGCATGTTGAGATGAGTTTCGACCAGTTCATGGAGAACTATGGTGGAACTGGGAAGGCGCGATTCGGAGTTACCACCGAGCAGCAGCAGGACCTCTTCTCTGTGCCTGGAGATTATTCCCTAGCTCATTGTGTCGCCGAAGATCTGCGTATGTCCAGGGGAATAGCATTAGTCTTCAGGAAGAAGTTTGGCCATGTATTTGAGCTCTCCAGACAACAGCCCCATCCCGGAAAAATTCTAAGTCTCACTGACGGTCATCGTCACCTCTTCTACATGGTGACTAAGACGTTTTCCGATCACAAGCCCAGCTATAGAAGTATGTGGAATACCCTGCTAAACCTAAGAGACGAACTTACCAGGTTGGAAGTGAAGAAGCTGGCTGTGCCTAAGTTGGGTTGTGGTCTAGACCAACTGAACTGGAGAGTCGTCCGGAACATGCTCGAGGTGCTTTTCCATAAGACAGGAATAGAGATACTCGTGTGCATTTTCAACCCGAGCGGAAACACAATGAAGGAGAAGACTGTGGATTGCTATTTCGAAAAGCAAGGGAGCTGCAAAAAGGGAGATGCCTGTAGGTTCAGACATACCAACCAAGGTGTTCGGGGACCGAACGTCTTAAGGAGGGGGCAGTGTAACGAGCGAGAACCCCTTAGTACGCCTCTGTCACCCTCCAGGTAAATAACGCGCTAATTCTCGAACAGAACGATCGAGAGACTTCCTTCACTATGCAGACTTTCTAGAAATTGTTACCGAAGGACGTTCTGGAAGCTGTGGACTGGTATATAAGCGGAGAGTCACGACCCACGAGGAAGTTGAAAAGTTAACAGAGACGGTCTAAATAGTTGAGCGATCTACGAAGTGAAAATAAATAGTGAATATAAATCGAAGTTAATTGTTGTACATAAATTAGTGTGTTATAGTTAGTTAGTTATTTAGTTATAATTCGTTTCGTTTGTAGTGTGTAAATAAATTAGACATTTTCGTTCAGCAGTGATTTTATTTTGAACCCCTAGAACGTAACAATATGTAACTTATGTCTGGAGTGATGCCATCCACCGCTATGGGGAGACTCAAATAGTATCCCTAGTAGACATACCAAAAGCATTTGATCAAGTGTGGCATGCAGCTCTTTTGAACAAACTGCCTTCATACGGACTCTCGCAAAATCTTTGCAGATGGATATCCAACTTTCTCTACAACAGGCACATCCAAGTTGCTGTAGATGGACATTCTTCCAACCTCTACAAGATCAACGATGGAGTTGCTCAAGGATCGGCTCTAGCTCCTACTCTATTCCTATTACATATTAATGATCTGCTAAAAGCCACTAATAACCCGATACATGGATTTTCAGATGATAGCAACCTACTCTGTAACAAAGCGCACAACCATCCCATACCTCTGGGCTTTCAGTTTAGAGCACGGAAATATTTTTCTCCATCTAACTTAGCTACTCTTTACAAAGCCCAAATGCGACCTAATCTTGAATACTGCTCGCATGTATGGGGTTCGGCGGCTCCGTCAAGGCTCGGAGTTCTTGATGCAATACAGAGAAGGGCAGTTCGACTAATAAACGACATCAGTATCACCAAAAATCTAGCACCATTCTCCCACCGAAGAGCAGTGTCTGATCTTTCCTTGTTTTACCGATACTTAAACAGATTCTGCTCAGAAGAACTCCGTTCTATAATGCCTCTACTTGTCAGACCAGTCAGAGCAACGCGACGTGCCAACTCCATGCACCCTTATACTGTTCAATACCCGACATCGAGAACGGATCGATTCGATCGTTCCTTCGTCCCCAGGGTCTCCAGATTGTGGAACTCCTTACCGTCCCACGTCTTCCCCACTCGTCCTAACTTGCAGGCCTTTAAATCCCAAATTAATAAATTGTCTCTTCTGTCGCAATAGACGTTCTCGGTACATTTGTATTTAGGTCTATACCTACGAGGACATCCATAATAAAAAAAAGTGTAAAGTAATAGCATTTTTTTACGATGCCATGGCATAAATGTGTTTTTAATAAAAACTTAAAAAGGAAATATGTTTTTACAAAAGAACAAAATAACTTGAAATAAAACCGAATCAATAATTGCAAATATTGCGGCACGCAACGCAGTTGATGAAAAGACAATTAACAGGAACAGAGTGTATCCCAATCCACACATAGTTCTCAAAGAATATTTTTAATATTAGTCCGATATTTTAGACCAAACGAATGTATACAAGATAAGCTATTCGATTTTTAAGAGCAATCAGCAGAACATCCGATATAACTGTAAATAGGTACTTAAACCAAGGTTTTAAATGAATATAATTTAAACACAATATTCGTGGCTTTCCGTGACAAGGCGATATGCAATTTTGGTGGTTATCAGAGACGAGGTTCCAATATTGTCTTTAGCCAATAGAAGTCAATTTTTAATCTATTTTTAATCGTCATTGGTTGTGGCGCACATCTAGTGCACAAAACGCAGTTAAATCATCGTTTGCTTGCCATTTGATGTTGAAGTTGTTATTGTAAAAATGTACTCTTTTTTCTACACTGTAAGGGTTGAGACGTTAAAACATTTTTGTATAGATGCCGATATAGAATATCAGATGTTGTTATGATACAGCAAAAGAAGATTGCTTGCACTTATTTCTGTAGTCGAACGAGTTTTAAAAATGGTTGAAGCACTAAAGTGGTATTTTTACACATCGAGAAATGTCCTACTATATATATATATATATATATAAACAAAAGGGGAAAATTATTGGGCATGTACGCAAAAAGGATCAATAAGGCCACGAGTAGGAATGGTAACCGCAGACATGCATGTTTCTGGCTCATTAGCCGTCATCAGTGCGGCATAACCAAGTAGGGTATTGCACTTGGCTAGCAAAAGTGTTGGGTACTTGGGAGCAAAGGATGTTGGGGAAACATGTGTAAAGAAACATAAAAACACAAAAACAACGAAAGCTCACACAGGAGTCCTATCGTCATTTTGTGCTTTCGGCCAGCTGTGCCAATGGGTTTTCGGCTAGCAACCAGCGTCGCAACGTTGGCGAAACGGACTCATTGTGTTTGAGTCGTTCTAAGCCCAGGATATGAAATAAACAAAGTGCCAAGAAAATGCGTATTAATATAAACAAAAGGGGAAAATTATTGGGCATGTACGCAAAAAGGATCAATAAGGCCACGAGTAGGAATGGTAACCGCAGACATGCATGTTTCTGGCTCATTAGCCGTCATCAGTGCGGCATAACCAAGTAGGGTATTGCACTTGGCTAGCAAAAGTGTTGGGTACTTGGGAGCAAAGGATGTTGGGGAAACATGTGTAAAGAAACATAAAAACACAAAAACAGCTGGCCGAAAGCACAAAATGGCGATAGGACTCCTGTGTGAGCTTTCGTTGTTTTTGTGTTTTTATGTTTCTTTACACATGTTTCCCCAACATCCTTTGCTCCCAAGTACCCAACACTTTTGCTAGCCAAGTGCAATACCCTACTTGGTTATGCCGCACTGATGACGGCTAATGAGCCAGAAACATGCATGTCTGCGGTTACCATTCCTACTCGTGGCCTTATTGATCCTTTTTGCGTACATGCCCAATAATTTTCCCCTTTTGTTTATATTAATACGCATTTTCTTGGCACTTTGTTTATTTCATATCCTGGGCTTAGAACGACTCAAACACAATGAGTCCGTTTCGCCAACGTTGCGACGCTGGTTGCTAGCCGAAAACCCATTGGCACAGCTGGCCGAAAGCACAAAATGGCGATAGGACTCCTGTGTGAGCTTTCGTTGTTTTTGTGTTTTTATGTTTCTTTACACATGTTTCCCCAACATCCTTTGCTCCCAAGTACCCAACACTTTTGCTAGCCAAGTGCAATACCCTACTTGGTTATGCCGCACTGATGACGGCTAATGAGCCAGAAACATGCATGTCTGCGGTTACCATTCCTACTCGTGGCCTTATTGATCCTTTTTGCGTACATGCCCAATAATTTTCCCCTTTTGTTTATATTAATACGCATTTTCTTGGCACTTTGTTTATATATATATATATATATATATATATATATATATATATATATATATATATATATGAACAGTAGTGGTGTTCCGGGTTTCAATCCGTTGGTTGTTTGTGTCTTCACGACGTTTCGCCAACATCTCAGCTGGCATTTTCAAGTGATGCTTCCTTTGCGGCTGCTCATTCTACCATCCGTGAAACACTACATCATAACATATATATATATATATATATATATATATATATATATATATATATATATATATATATATATATATATATATATACCTATATATAAATATATATATATATTTTCTTTGAAAACCGTAGTTCAGAACTATGGCTATATTTTATTAATGCTCAAATATCAACTGTCCGTCAGGTTATTTCGAAGATTGGGAGTGACAAAACACACTGAGGTCGCAAAAGAAAATAACTAACTAATGCCAAATTTAATTTTGAAACAAAACGTCCAATTCCTTTCTTTTACTGTACGCAATCTAATGGCTCAGTTGTATCAAAATTTTTATCTAGAAGAAGAGTATTTAAGCCTGTGGACGTCCTACTATATTCTGAACACAGTGGGTGTTCAAGCAATTCGTAATTTGTTGAATATTTAATCATCGTCAACAAACTTTTCAGAACACGTGCATTGTCTTCATGAAAAATGATTAATTTCTTTTGTAAATCTTTTTTCACGATTTCTTTTATGCCTACTTATTCCGAAAATTGTATGTAGAAGTCAACATCATCCCGGTGGTGAGGAACTAGCTTGCCCCTTCTTGTACGCCACGAGAGACGGCTTCTGTGAAATTTGTACAATTTGTGTACATAGGAGAGACGCCGAAGGGACAAAGGTCCGCGCCACGTCTCTGCCCGACGTCCATTCAGTGTGAATTGGGCCTTAGACCGAGTATGACGCCGTGTTCCTCTACGACTTATTTTGGTTTATCCGCAAAAATTTTCGAAAAATTTCGTTTTTGAAAAATATTAAAAATTTATAGATACTGTTTCTTTTTTTAATAAAATAGCTTAAAAATAATTAGTGAAACTCGAAAAAAAGTTGTCTGACCTGATATATAGGTCATTTTAAGTGACTGATACCTTAAGCATGCCGGAAAAACGACCCTTGCAAAATTTATACATAATCATCTCATTTTTTCAGAATACTTTCGTTAACATCATTCAAAACAACTTTTTACATGGTTTGACGAAGATTGTTTTCCAAAATTTATATATAACCACTTGTTTAAAAAAGAATTTGGTTTTTATATGACATATATAGTAGGTATGTTATTAACATTAAAAAATCTAACTTTCTGTTTTTCCTTATATATTATAGTAGCGGCCGCCCGCGACTTCGTCCGCATAAATTTTAGTTTTTTTGAAACCAAGTTTCATACAAACTCGCAACCCCTATTTTAAACCCTTAGGCGTAGATTTTAAAAATCATTCTTAGTACACCACTACGTATTAAAACAAATTAATCCTCCAATTTTCAAGACTACGCGTCTATCGACAGTGTCATGTCGGCCAGCAGCACCGTGCTACCGCCTCACCGCTTCACACACCTATTATTATTTTAAAACTATAAAAATTTCTTACATATTGGTTGAAAACAATATACTGTAAAGGGTTGTTCAATAAGAAGTGCCTGTGATAAATAACTTATTTATTTGGATAAGGATTAAGAAGAAAGTTAATAAAAAGTATTATTATTAATTAGGTATAGGTTTTGCGGATTTATTTAGGTATGGTATGTACTATAAGGTACGGCGGCCACTCATCATCGGGTATATGTAACTCAGTGAAAACAAAACGATAGCGCGTTTTAAAATACTACTAACGCCATCTATTGTCAACATTTAGAACAAAAAATTATTTACATTTACATCCTCTATCATCCCTTATTTTATCCCCATGGGGTTGAATTTATCAGAATCCTATTTAAGCGGGCGTCTTTATCATAGTAGCTACAGTCTTTAATTTTAGTTCAATCAGTCAAAAATCTAAGAAGATTTATACAATTTTTTATCCCATATTTTATCTCCTTAGGGGAGGAATTTATCAAAATCCTTTCTTAGGCCATGCCTACGTCATAGTAGCTATACGCATGCAATTTGCAAAATTGACAAAGTTCCATACAAACTTTTATCCCCTATTTTGTCCCCTTGGAGGTAGAATTCATAAAAATCCTTTCTTATCGGATGCCTACGTCATAACATCTACCTGCATCCCAAATTTCAGCCCGATCCGTCCAGTGGTTTGGGCTGTGCGTTGATAGATCACTATGTCAGTTAGTCACCTTTGAGTTTTATATATATATAAGATCAGATTATTGCCATAGTAATACATTTTACACACTCAAAGTATTGCACACTCGTAGCTACCTACCGTTTTTGTTATTTAATGTAATATTTTAAGCATAAATTTGAAATACTGGCAATAGATTCTATAATGATGCGAATCCCGATTATAATAATAGAAGCAGATGACAATAATGGTATCAAAGGCCAGTAGAATGACACAAAAAGAAACAACAAAGCATATAGACATAAACAAATAATGTATAAAAGCACTAGCCGTCCCGGCGGACTTCGTACCGCATAACACTCTCGTAAACTTTTTTCATTTTTCGAATTTTTACTATTTTGCTTTCAATGTTTTTTTTTTATTTTATCATATTTTCTCGTTATCAGGTTTATACTATTTTTTCGTTTATTTTATAATTTATTGATTAAATATATTAGATATCCACTGCGCCACCTTACGGTATCTTCATAGTACTTAATTTAGTAAGAATTTCTCATTTAAATATGTGAGATAATAACTGCACCACCTTACAGTGGCGTCATAGTGTTTGATTTAGTAAAAATTGCTTGTTTAAATATATGAGATATTAACTACGCTACCTTACGGTGGCGTTATATAATTTATTTTAGAAAGATATTTTTTGGCTTTATTTTTTTAGTAGTTTCCCTTTTCTTTTAGTTATGCGTTTATTTATTTATTTATTTATTTATAAATCGAAATTCAACATTATCTATTGGGTTTTCTCCATAGAGATATAAGATATAGAGCACGGCAGCCAGCCGATACGACCAAGACGAAATAGAAAGAGAGAGGACAACTAGTGCGTCGGTGCCGATACGACCAGCACGAAATAGAAAGATAGAGGACAACTAGTGCGTCGGTTTATCTTTGTCTAATCACATGCGCAACAGGCGAGTCTCTCTCTTTCTATTCCGTGCTGGCTTTCACTTGTGTGCGTTCCTATGGCTCACGTGCTCTATATCTTATATCTCTATGGTTTTCTCACAACGTAACTATTCAATAATCTAAAAATCAAAATACAGTGCCATCTACCGGGTATCTATCTAACCTAGATGTCAAAGGTTTAAAGAGTTACTTCAATTAACTTAAACTGTCATCTATTAGGAATTCGTAGAACTAAACAATAAATGTCATTAGGGGATATTGTCACTTTACCGTCGAAATTATGGAGGGTAGAGGTCCCTCCATAGTCGAAATATACAAAAAAGTAATAAAATTATTAAAAAACATTTTATAGTGGACCAAATAGTAAATCTAAACCATTCTCGAATCCATTTAAATATATACAAAAAAAAATTATGAAATTCGGTCCAGCCGTTTAGAAGGAGTTAAGTAACATACACACGAACACAAGAAATATATATATTAAGATAGTCAATTGAATGAATTGAACAAAAACTCTATAAATAATTGCATAATCTGAAACAAGAAATCATTGCGCAAATAAAAATATAATTTATTTTAAAATTTTAAATTTCATAGTTATCATCAGGGTAAAATTTTATATAATATTATAACTTCCAAGACATATTTTCGGCTTCGTTTCACACAGTTAACAATGAAAGGCACCCGCATTGTTCTGGTATTTGAATCGCTCATTTCGAAGTTGCTAGTTCTTCTATTTTTATGCTACAGCCTATTTAAATTTGTTTTCTTGGTGTTTAATTTGGAAAGCACTTTATAGTTGTTTGTTATCGATTCTTTGGATATGACATACATAATCTATACCTAATATAAGCATGGTTCATTAAGAAAGTATTAAAGGACTGGAGACACACATATTATATGTTGAATTTATGATCTTAGATAGATAGATATTCATTGGGTTGGCTGTTTAGTCTTTATCATTGCGAACTTTACAGATCTATTGTGAACACCCATCATTTCTTAGATAGGATTAGAGCACCTTGTCTAGCCCTGCCCTCCTAATGAGACCTAATTGCCCTGATAGTGACCTCTCTACGTAACTTGGAGCAGCCGGTTTCTCCTCTCCCAATACTAGATACCACGGCCTTGCAATGCCTTTACATTGGAATAGGTCATGAAATGCGGTTTTCTCCTCCTCTTGGCAGTTTCCACAGATGTCTTCGTCTGACAAGTTCAGTTAACTAAGGTGTTACCTGAGCCGAAAATGTCCTGTCAAAGGACTGACAATCATTCTAACATGGTTTCGCCTTTGTGATATCAGCTGTGCAGTAAATTTCGCTGAATGTTCTTTTTTGAACACTTTAGCCTGTCGTTTACCCGTTAATTATTCCTACTACTCCTGGGTCTTCTCTTGCTTCCATTTCTCAATGGCTGCCTTTCTGAACGTGTCAGCAACACCTCCGAATGGTTTCGGGTCAATCATTGGGATACTAGTTTCCGCCAAGGCCAACTAATTAGCCTTCTCATTGCTCCGAAACTCTGAGTGTCCCAGTACCCATGTCAGTGTCAGAGAATTCCGACTTGCGGCATGTGTCAGGACCCTAACGCAGTCCCACACTAACTATGAGCTTATTTGAGCATAGAGCTGCTTGGCTGCCCGATTATATGACTACGGTTTTACTCGTTATACCCTGACTTTTGATCTCCGTTGCACAGTGTTGTGTGTGCATTACTGCAGCTTATCGTGAAGAAGACCTTGAATAAGTTGGTCACTTATTTAAGATAAAATTGTAGATCTAATACGGGTATTACTTCTGTTCGAATACCTCTAATACCCGTATATAATTTTATCGTGCAGAAGTTTACGAATAAATTCAAGGTCACTTTTTAAAATCTTTTAAGGGTGGTCAATCTGCTTGTCATCAAACAATTTTGTAAATTTTGATAACAAGTGTAAATACAAACGCTATCGTCAAACTTATTCAAGATAAAATTATTGTAGGTAAAAACATTTATGTTCAAAATGGGTGAAGAAAATACATTGATTCGTACCGAAAGAGAAGTTATAGGGTATATTCTCGATTCATATAAAGATTTGCAATTTCTATGTGATGTAGGACACACACTTTATAAAAATAAACAAGTACGACAAAATGCTCCGGAGGTGTTGCTCGGTAAATGGAAGATTATCGATATAAATATTACTCTTGAAGTATTGAAAGAGAAACTGGAGAACATAAAAACTACTTTTTTGCATTACAGTATTTTGCTTTTCTATATTATATGGTTTTATTAAATTTAGAAATTCTTTAAATGTTACGCAATCCATTCTCATAAAATTTCGATAGTTATCACTAACCAATTCCCTAACAATAATCACATGGCTAAATAGCTATTGTTTTGTCCAAATTCTCCCCTTTTTTCTCGTTTAAATTTGTAGTAAGTGTGATAATTAATCTTATTTTTGATTTGTTACTTAATGGGGCCATTTTAAATATACTTAAAATAAAATGTAGGTACCAATTAGATTGATATGTGTGGACGAGCAATCAGATTGTGAGCCAATTTAATCTATACTTATAATAAATCTGTAGAGAGGTCAATTCTGTACATGAAATATATTTCCAAAATAACTATCAGGGGGTGATTAGGGATCGATACTGATGCCAAAAATGAAATCAGTAAAATTTTTGTCTGTCTGTCTGTATAACCGTTATAGAAACAAAAACTACTCAACGGATTTTAACGAAACTTGGTACAATTATTTTTTATACTCCTGAGCTGGTTATAGGGTACTTTACATCACGCTACAATCAATAGGAGCAGAGCAGTGAAGGGAAATGTTGGGAAAACCACTTTTACACAAGAAATTTTTACACAATAATCTATACGCGAACGACGTCACGGGTACATCGATATAGAACCCAAAAATGTGGTTAGATTTTTTGTTGTAAGTCTGTCTGTCTATTTATATGTTTGTGCGCGCATCACATGAAAACTACTGATCCGATTTGAATGCGGTTTTCACATATGTATTTGTCTTCTTTTAACTTAACATCTGGTGTATAAAAATTTCTCCTCCACCTCTTTTACGGTGTGGTGGGGAGAAATTTTTATACAACAATCTATACATCACGAGAACGACGTCGTGGGTACACCTAGTCGACAATATAATTGTCAATTAAATTGTATCGTGTGTAAGGGGTTTAAAGGTTGGTCAATCTGTATATCATCAAACATTTTTGTAAATTTTGATAACAAGTGTAAACACGAACGTTATCGTCGTGAAGAAGACCTTGAATAAGTTGGTCAAATTTATTCAAGATTAAATTGTTGATGTAATATGGGTATAATAGATTTGCCTGGCAGAAGTGTATGTGCTCAAGTTAGCTAAAATTTATTCTTAAAGACTAAAAATAATGTTACCGTATTTTTTTTTATTTAAGAAACAGTTACTTTAATAATCTCAAGGCGAATTTAAGGTAAAAAAAATTTGTTCTAATTGTGAATCCTCCTCTGAATAAAATTCTTTTAAATATATACTTAAATGTGCATTTTGACCTTTGATTATTATTGTTAATAAGTAATTTTAATTTTATTTGTGTATTACTGTAATCTAAAGTATATACATACCTCGCATGAAAATCATTAAAATGTACTATAAATAAATTAAAGTTATCTTGTTTATTACTCGTATGTAATACTCCTCCGTCACAAACAAACACAAACGCCAAAGAAGGAATAAGAAACACGAACGCTAACATTATACGAAATAAAATAGTGTCCTTAAACTGCCTCTAAAATTATATAGGTACCCACTTCAAGAAGACCACTAACCAGAGCAGACTTAAGGCTACTGAATTTTGTTTGGATAATTACAATTATATATTACACTGGTATTTCCCAATTTCCATAATTATAAGGCTAAATAAATATGAACCTTTACATAATTTTAGATTGTTTAAGGTTAATTGATCCTAATATATGATATTCAAACCTAAATCAGTGACAAATGAAGAAAACTTTTCAGAAAATTTTAATAGCAGCATCTTCTGTTATCCAGGGCAGCAGCAGGAAAATAATTTCGGGGGGATTTTGTTTGGCTAGGCAGTAGAAAAAGTTTTAATTATTTTTTAAAAGAATATGGTGTTACTTATCGCATATTTTTATTAGATAACCTTTACAGAATTACAAACCATTTATTACAACATTAAATTTAGTCTTCTGGCTTTTTGCCATGAAAAAGTCAAGTACCTTCTCAGTGTCGATATCAATTCTGCGGTGGATTGACATTAACTCCAAGCCATTTAGGAGTTCCTGGTCTGTAAAATTTTTCAAATAAGTTTTAAGGCGTTTTAGAGAAGAGAATGACCTTTCAGGGGTACATGTGGAAACAGGCAGTGTTTGGAAATAAGGTCTGGTTGCATACTTTGAGAGCTTTAATAGCACAAGTTGGTCGAATCATTAAGCCATTTTACCTGCCACATATCTAAATCAGCCTTTAATAAATCCCATTCCAAATACTTTTTATACAGCTCAAAGTAATTTTTGTGATGATTACGATTAATTTGTTCTTTACAACACAAAGACGGTATTAAAATGTAGCTTTATGATTATGAAATCTCGACTGAAGCTGATGAATAAAATCATGTTATTGCTTGCCCTATGCTCATAGCGTAATGTTAGCCGTGACATTTTTATTACTTCATTTACTGTAGTAAGCAAGTTCTATGCATTGTTGAAAAGTTTAGAGCAAATGATCTTTGAAAAGAACTCAAAAGAAGACAGGAAGAAGGTGAAGCACAATCAAATATAGAAACGACATAAAAGTACCTATACTATCACCAACACCCAGAATCCAAAAAACGATCATTAATAAAAGTAAAATTCTGTTATACAAACATAGCCTCCCTTACAGCTAAATTAAACGATTTCCATCTTTTTGTAAACCAGGTTAAATGATAGACTGTATAATGCTTACTGAAACCTGGCTCTCAAATAGCAAAGCTGATTCCATTACCAAACTAGAGCAATATACATCATATAGAGCTGATAGAGCAAATGACCACACTGGTGTTGGTGTTTTTATTTATTTAAAAACATTGCTTACTAAAATGTTCCACATTTTAAAGCTAAACGTTGAAATACCTACCTGGCATAGACGTACTTTGGCTTCAACTAACAAATTCTGGGTTTTCCCTAAATTTGTCCTGCATTTATCGACCTGGAGACTGCCTTCCTCAGGCTGATCAACTCCTTGCAAATTTTCTCTCTGAAAAAAGTGTCAATTCTGAAAACTTGATCATCACAGGTGACTTTAACTTTCCAACTATTAACTGAAATTCTCTCACTTACTCTGATCTTCAAAATTCCGCATCTCTTTTTAGAAACATGATTATTGAATTCAATTTACAACAACTAGTTACGAATCCTGCCAGATTTAGAACCAGTCAGCTGTCTAGGTTACTCGACCTCGTTTTAACTAACGAAAGTAATCTTATATCAGATCTTGACAACACATGCCCCATTGGCAAATCGGACAATGCTGTCGTACAGTTCAACATTCAATTTTTCTCCGAAAAACCGTGTAAGAATGATCTGGTTATTCAAAGAACTTTGGACTGACTACAAGAAGCTTAATGAACTCTTAGCCAATCTATCTTGGGAAAGTCATCTTAATACCGGTGATGTTAACGGCATGTGGCACAACTTTCAGAGTCCGTTTTGTCAACGTGGCGACGCTGGTCGTAACCCCGAACTGTGGGCACAGCTGGCCGAATGGCGATAGGACTCCGGTGTGAGCGTTAATTGTTTGTGTTCTTTGACACATGTTTCCCTACCATCCTTTGCTCCCGAGTACCTACCCAACACTTTTGTTAGCCAAGTGCAATTACCTTACTTGGTTATGCCGCACTGATAACGGCTAAGAAGCCAGAAACATGCATGTCTGCGGTTACCATTCCTACTCGTGGCCCTATGAATCTTTTTGCGTTAATGCCCGTTAATTTGCCCCTTATATATATATATATATATATATATATATATATATATATATATTGAAATGGATCCTCCTTCCGGAACACCCACTTTCAATAAAATTATCGGTCGTGGATTCAAGAATTTTTAAATTGATTGTCCTTAAATACAAAAATTATAAATATAAAAAAAAATTATCTTGTTTTGAATCTTTCTTCTTCCAATACTCAGCTCTTTCTCTATACCTTCCTCTTCCAACAATTTTCCAACTCCTTCTTGCTGCTGCCTTTCTATCTATCTAACACCTTTCTGCTGCTCAGCTCTTTCTCTATACCTTCCTCTTCCTACAATTTTCCAACTCTCTGCTTTTCTGTACCTTCCAATTTCTGGTTTCTTTCTATTTTATGTAATTAGATCTTTTGATCAGTACTTTTTCGTTTATTTGGTTATTAATTTCTTTTTATTTTAATTTAAATACAAATTCTTTCATTTACAATCATTTTATTTTCTGACATTTTTCAAATTTAACTCAATGACAATCTATCATAATAATCTCTTCCTAACAACATAACTTATGAACTAAACAAAAACAAATACAATATCAAAAAAATACTTAATCCAGACAACCGATTTAAAAATCATGACCACGTTCCAACACTTCATTGAAAGAACGTGCACCATTGAAGAAAAATCCATATTAATTTCCCCCAAATTTGATTTGACTTGGTGAATTACTTCACCTTGCCAAATCAAATTTCCTTTCAGTAGGAAATTTTTCTTCACCATCAGTTGTCAAGCTTTTAATTTAGAATATTTTAATTTTAATTAATACACTACCCTTAACATATGAATCCCCTATCATTACATCTACTTTTATATCTACTTTTACATTCTTCTTTATTCAATTTTTCATTTCTATTTTACTATTTTTTTATAAAATTCATTCCCCCTTCTTAACATTTATCAAAATATAATTTTTTTAAAGTTTTAGATTTGTTCCCCCGCGTTTGGAATTTCCCTATACATATAAATTTTATAGACCTCCCCTTTCCTAATATTTTCCTACATATAATTTTTATAAATTTTGTAACCTTAACCCTTTCCTGATATTTCCCTATATATATCTTCTTTCTAAATTTAAATACCTTCCCCCTTTCCTGATATTTCCCACGATACAAACTTTTAATAAATTTAAATTTCTTTCCCCTTTCCTGATATTTCCCTCAATACAAACTTTTTATGAATTTAAATTGCTTTCCCCTTTCTTGATAATTCCCTGTATATAACTTTTTTATAACTTTAGATACCTTTCCCCTTTCCTGATATTTACCTATATATAACTTTTTCCTAAATTTAGATTGAACAAAATTCCCCCAGAAATAACTCAAAAACATCTTTTTAAATTTTTCCAGCACAAATATTTCTTCTTCTTTACTAGTAAACCATATCTGTGCCTGTCCATCTAACATCTCACGCAAGTATTCTCTTATTTCTTTATGGTCTCTACACCATTTTAATTTATTTTTTACCATTCTTATGAAAATTTTTTTATGAGTCTTATTAATATTCCCATTAAATTTATGTTCAATTTTACTTATTTTCATATTATTTTGATTTTTATTTATATTTCTTATTTTCATTTCTTCTAATAACATTTCATGTTCTTTTTCTTGTACTATCTTTCTTTCTTCTACTTTTTCTTCCATCTCATATATCTTCTTTGTTGTATTTTGCATTTCTTCTATTACATTTTTCTTTTCCACATTCGCTTGTTTTATAATTATCTCTAAGTCATTTAATTTTATATTTGTATTAGCATTAATTTCTTTTATTTCATCTTTGCATTCCTTGTTAATAATTGTTTTAATTTTTACTTCTTGTAATTCCTCTAGGTAATTCTGTTTTTCTCATTATCATTTCAGTTATTATTTCTGTTTTTGTTTCTTCTAATGTTTCTCTATACATTTCCATTTGCTTCTTAATCTCATTTTTAAATGTTTCTATATTTTTGTTCATGTCTTGTTTTATTTCTTTTTTCATTGCATCCATATTCTTGTTTATTGCTTCTATATTTTTGTTCATGTCTTGTTTTATTGCTTCAGTATTTTTGTTTATTGCTTCCATCTTTTTGTTCATGTCTTCTTTATTTTCTTCAGTATTTTTGTTTATATTTTTTAACATTTCCATCATTTGTTCCCATGATGAATCCCTTCTATCTCCTATCTTACTATCCTGATTACCCTGATTATCCTGACTATCCTGAATACCCTGACTACCCTGTCTCTCCTGATTATCAATATTATCCCCTTGCTCTAACATTCTATCTGTAATTTCTTTTCCCCCTCTTAATTTCATATAAATATACCTATAATTTATTTAATCTTATATATATATATAAAATGCTATGAATTTTTATTATAAGTTAATATGCTATAATGATAATTTACCTTTAAATTTATAAATTTTGAAAATGAAATTATATTTAAAATTATTGTAAAGGCAAATTGATTTTTAAGATTTTAAATATTATGAATTTATTTTTTACTAGCAGCCCGCCCCGGCTTTGCACGGGGATTAAAGAAAAATAACAAAAGCCACTAAATATATTGGGTCAACGCTTCCCTGTAAACAATATTACATGTTGTTTTATTTTCTGGCAACAAAATAAATTGATTTTCAGGTGCTCGACATGCCTTAGGCGGTTGGCCATGAGAAAAACCGATCCCTACTAATTGGAAGGTTTGACCTTGAGGCTAGTATTCTCAGCTCATGCGATGTAAGGGTTTTAAGGTTATTTTTTGTTTACATTATTGTTGAGATTTTGGAAAAAGAAGAAACTCTTTAACCTAACTTCACTTTAAACGGTTGAATGATTAACTGTAATTTCAAAGCTATACTTATTGAATCAAATGAAAATGAAAAATCATGTAACTATTATAACTTGAAACAATGAAAATGATCTTATATACTAATGAAAAAGTGTTCAGTGTAACAGTGGAAAATGTTCGTTAACTATAAAAAGTAAAACACACAAAGTTCTTTATTTTTAAAAGGAAAATTGGTACCGTTTTATTGAAGTGCTTCGTCACCCCTCAGCTGTCTCCAATCAAAGTCCAAATATGAAAATCTCCAACCATAAAACTTGTTAAAACCTCTGGATTATTTGCTAATTCTGTTAACTGCTACACTGGTAAGTAAATTCTAGTACTTCTTATCTATTGACTGCTAATATACTCTTCTAAATTCGATTAAAGTATGTCTCATACAATCTACTGCTCCGCTTTTGCTGTTGTCGACTTTATTTTTAATTACAAATCAAATTCTCTGCTTACCAAATATATTCCATAACTTCTTCTTAGTTTTATTAATACTTTTATTACAATAAAATTACTGAATATTTTTCAAAAAAAACTCAAAATTCAAACAGGAACAAATTTAATACAACATACTTCTTCAAAAGACAAAAAACAAGAGACTGTTCAAAGAATCAACAAACTGACAATTGAACAATTATAACAATCTTAAACTACATACCTATCTGGTTTAACCCTACTTGATAACATGTCACATAAATTACAAATTCGAATACTTGAATTTTGATTATTACTTACACAATTTGTTATACTAAAATTCTATTACATTCAAAATGAATTTACAATTTCATATTTATTTAACTATAATCTAAAATACTTTTAAATTTCAGAATTTTTCATTTTCTTCCAAATTAAATCAATAAAACCAAATATTATGGCTTTGAAACACCAATATTGATTATTTTAAACGTAAGTAATTTTTAATTTGGTTCATAATTTAAATTATTCTTTATTTGAAATTATGTATCTTTAGTATTGATGTTTTCACAATCAATTTTCTTGTTTTATTCAAATATAATTATTTAATTTAAATTATTTCAAATCAACTATATGTAGGATTGAACTTTTTATATATATTTTTTTTTTTATTTAAAATATTTAATTTTCTTATTTTACTTAAAAGTGATCACTTTAATTTACAATATAACAAACAATTATATGCACTTTTTAAAATAGATATATTTTAAGAATCTAATTTTATATTCTATTTTCTTATTTTGATTTCCCTTTTTTAGGAAAGAAGAAAAAAAAAACAAAAAAATTTTAAATACTGAAGAAAACTGAACAAATTTATACAAAATCTAATACCTTGCATTCTACTCTGGGATCAAGAATATCCTCGTTTTATTAATTTAATCATAACTTTATTTAATTTATTTTGTTAATTATAGAACGTTCTAGCAGCCCTCGAATTTTCCCAGATTCTAAGAACGCGACTACTAACACCACTGTCTCGGCAACAGGTCCAGACGGCCTCGTAACAGTATCCTAATCACCAGAACTCTGAAGGTGACTTTCGATGTCATATTCGTTTTCAGCGACCTCAAAAACCCCCTTGCATTAAGCTTTGACTAATTGTGTAATGAATTTAACAAAACCTCCAAGAGATGAAGAGAATCCTGGGCACCAGGTACTCCGGAGATCACTTTCGATACCGTATTTGTTTTCAGCGACTTCAAGTCGTGTAACGAAATTGAACTCAGTTTCACGAATAATTAACGAGTTCTGATTTTTTGTCTATTGGCTGTGAGATTCACTTTACGAATGAATTATTTATATTTATGTACAAATGCAGTTTCCCAAAGTTACAAGATCGCATAGGGTCATAAAGTTTCCTGACTTTCTCACGAATCCAGCGCACCAAACCGTATGAATATCCGTCTTGCTTTAATTAATGTTTTATTGTCAAGGGTAATATAACAAGACCTTGATTATAGTCGGCTATTTTTGTGGTATCTAGATTTCGAAAATATTTTAGTATCAATTTGTTGAGACATAATTTGACATTAATAATCTGATTAAAGCCCGAGAGGTTTAGCTCGAGGGCTTTAATCTTTGAATCTCGATTATTTCCTTCGATTCAAATTAACCAATAGAATGTCATAATTTTTTGAAATCGGACCAATCAGAATCAAATATCAGCGACTATTGCACTAGAACAATATCAGCGACTATTGCACTAGAGAAATAGTCACGTCAAATATAAATGTCAAAAATTTGTCTTCTCAGGAAATAATCTTCCTAAATATAACGCAACCTTGATTAATAGTCTGCAATTTTTGTTGTTGCTAAATTTCTCGAATATTTTACAATTTGTTTCGACATAATTTGACATTAATAATCAAAGATTAAAGCCCTCGAGCTAAAGCCATGCTAAAGCTCTCGGGCTTTAATCAGATTATTAATGTCAAATTATGTCTCAACAAATTGATACTAAAATATTCTCAAAATCTAGATACCAGAAAAATAGCCGGCTATAATCAAGGTCTTGTTATATTACCCTTGACTAAAACATATTTTTTTTAACAACAGTTTCACCTGCTACTTTTACTTTACTTTAATGCAGTGGTGACGTGTTTTGTCAATGTCACAAGAGGTCAGTGAAAATAAATTTTAATGTATTAAATTTATCAAATTACGCTTTAAATTTGGTGCTCAATAACATGATTCACAGTACCCTGTTTAGTTTTTGTTTATTTGTTTGTTTTATACATAAAACATTGTTACAGTATTTTTTTTATTTTTTTTTTATATACACCAATAATTTTCAGCACTCAAAATATACTGTGGCAATATTGATATTTCACTAATTTTGAATTATCCGAATATTACTGTAACAAAATTGATCTGACAACAATGCAAACAATTTTAGCTTCTCACGTAGGAATTTCAACCTGATTTGTGTTCAAGGTTATCGCCGTCAAGCAATTTTATCGGCGACCTCTAGTGATACAAGTTTTCGACTAAGGTTTTTGTAGGCAGCTACAGTATCGATAATATTTCGAAAGTGTCAATGTCAAATCTGTTGTCATTTTAGTTCTTTTATTGACGTCTGTCATTTTAGTAATAACTTCAATCCAAAATGAAGTAAGTTTTCCTAAAATATCTTATTAATCCTTATATATTAACATAATATAAATATTAAAAACTTTTCTTAATACCATGATTAATATAAATAAATGATTATTTTCTGTATTTTAGGATCGGACTGTGTGCCTACAGTGGGTACAAAATTTACCCAGGACATGGTAAAACAATGGTCAAAGTTGATGGAAAGGTAGATTTTATTATAATACTAAACGAAGTGATTTATATATTTTTTTCTTGGTATATTACTTAATTATTAAAGCTGTTTGTTATAAAATGAACTAACATCAAAATTTTTTAGACTTTCACTTTCCTCAACTCAAAATGTGAAAGGGCACATTTAATGAAAAGGAACCCCCGTAAAGTAACATGGACTGTCTTATACAGACGTAAACATAAGAAGGGACAAGAAGAAGAAGCTACCAAAAAGAGAACTAGAAGGACTCAAAAATTCCAAAGAGCTATTGTTGGTGCTTCACTAAATGACATTATGGCCAAGAGAAATCAAAGGCCAGAAGTTAGGAAAGCTCAAAGAGAACAGGCTATTCGGTAAGTGCAAATAATAAAATTTATATATATATTATTTATATAAAACTTAAATTATACGTAGTGTCAATTAAGTAAAATTTTATTGTGTAAGTTTTTTTTGGTTTTCATAAGTTGTAATTGTTTGCCGAATTGGGCTTTTTCTTTTATATTATACACTATGCAAACTAAAGAATAAATAAGAAAACAAACATTAATTTTAGTTACCAAAATACTGCAAATGTAATCAAGATTGTAGGTCTAATATAACAACTTTACCATTTTAAATTAATATTTTAGATTGTGTTTTGAATTAATATGTGGCCATAAGCTCGACATAGGTACATAGAAAAAAAGTAAAAAAACTAATAATGGCCGAGTAGGGTTTTTCTCACAATGTAAAGAATTCTTTCAATGTTGCTTAGAATTTTTAGTTTAGAGTTAAAAGTTTCTAGCACAACATAGTTACAGATTTTTAGAAAAAAAATGTTTATGGCAAATATCCAGCTTTGCGAATAAATATGTAAAATAAAGTATTTAGTTCAGTAACAAACGTAATGGATTTATTCATGAAAATAAAACGTTTACGTGTTTAAAATGTTTTAAAAAATCAGAAGAATTGATCTCAAACGAAAATGCAATCAGTCTCGGCATTTTGGCAATTTTCTAAACCTTCAACGGTTTCTTGTGATGAAGCAGTCTTTAAGTGCTCTTTGTAAAAATTTTGTTCAGTAATATTATTAGTTCATTTGCGGTTCTCATTCACTGTATTTGTAATTCGTATTGTAACATTCTTTATGTAAACCTAGATATCTTCGGATAGCATTTATAGAATTAAAAACATGAATTAATTAAGTTCGTAACAGTTAATAGGTCTGTTATCCACAAATGTATCAAAGCTTGACTAATTAAAACTTAATTTTTTTTAGCGCTGCTAAGGAGCAGAAGAAGGGCACTAAAACTGCTACTGCTAAAAAGACCACAGCACCAGCTAAAGCGAAACCAGCACCTAAACAGAAAATTAGCAAGACCGTTCCCAAAGCTGCACCTAGAGTAGGAGGAAAACGTTAATTTTTTTGTAAACTTTAAACAATAAATTAAGTATTTTCAATTGCTGCATTTTATTTGTATTGTATTTTATGGGTACGAACTAAAAAATGCGAAGAAATAAAAATAATACAAACAGTTTTAGTTTTTTCGACTTTTCTGTCTCCAAATAAAATGAGACGGTGAAAGTTAGAACATGTTATATGTAGCTCACAAATTAGTTTTATCTTTAAACACTTGTTTATTGTGGAAATTGAGGTTGTAACATTTAAGTTATATAATGGATAATTTCTGTTATGGGATATAGTACAGTGTTATAAATATTCATTCACATAATATACTCAATGACATTATTATATTGATAACTCTATTAAGCAGAAATAAAAATCCTTTACTTTCTAGATGGAAGGATAGGAATTTAAAGGAATTAATCTTAAATAAAAAAGAAGCACACAACCATTTCAAGGAATCATCAACTTTAAGCAACTATCAAAATTTGACTTTGTTGCGTGCTCAGTGTAAAGAATAAGCTTTTGTCAGCCATCGAAATTAGTTAGAAACCATAGAGGACAAAATACAAGACAGAAATGAATTTTCGAATTACATAAAATAAAAAAAAATACTCCGGGTACCTAGGTCTCCTCAATGTCTTTAAAAGATAATGCTGATTTACCTGCAGATATTGTTGAAATATTCAGGGACCATTTCTGCTCTGTGTTAAAAAGTGAATATCACTAAAAACTAAATCATTGGCTATCGGAATATTCCCAACAATCTGGAAAAATAGCTGTCACCCCAATCTTTAAGAGTACAGTTGAAAATTATAGACCAGCCTAAAAAAATTCAAAGCAATAGTAACAGACAAATTAACTCCACTATTCAAAAAAATAATTATACCCGAACAACATGGTTTTATGAAAAGGAAAATTCACTGTTCTAACCTTCTGCAATTTGAGCAGGCACTGTTGGGTGCTTTGGAGAGTGGATATCAGGTTGATGTAGCACAACTGACTTCTCCAAGGCATTTGCCAGAGTTGACCATAAATTACAACAGAAAAAACTCGAATTTTTGGGGTGTCTTTAAACTGGGTAGTTATTGATAGTTTCTTTAACGTATTTCAGAATGATGTCGAACAAGTTATCAAAAATTGTAAATTTTGCAGATGACAAAAATATATTTTTTATTAAAAGAAAAACGCTAAAGATTGTAAAGTAATGCAGAACGGAATAAATTATGTTTTAAACTGGTGTAAGAATAATCATTGGGCTCTCAATATTGATAAATGCAAAATAATGTCATTTCACAGAACTAAAAAATCCTTTTATTTTTAATTACTCAATGAACAATACTGATCATCAAAGAGCTTGTCATTAGAGACTTAGGGGATTACTTAGATGTTGAGTTGAATTTTTCTGAACATGTTGAAAGGATATCAAACAAACCTATGCGGCTGTTAGGTTATCTGGATTTGGAAATTTGGGGAGGAGCTGTCATCAGGCCTAGGGATTTAAAATAGATGATGAGGCTCCCGAGGGGGATCTCCCTGACATCGGTTGGTGTAAGCCAGTACTCGCCCAACACGATACTTCTGATTTCAGAAAATGCAGAGTAGTCATACTTTATAATCTCTACTGTTTCATCTTCTTGTTCGCAGCCTTCTGCATAGCGACGATTCTGTTAATTTCATCTTAAAGAGATGTCGCAATTGGCAGTGACCTGTTAAGATTCCCATAGCTGCTCGGAGATTTTGTCTGGTCAATGCCTTAAATTTTCTTGCTGTTTTCTCGCCAGGATGAAGTAATAAAACCCTCTAGCCAGTCTACAGTTTGTAGTTTCATCTCAATTATTGCTATTTTTTCAACAATAATCATTAAATTTTCAATTTCTAACTAACGAAATATTGTGTAAAAGTAAATAATGAAACTTTTAACTTCATATATTTTTTTCTCTAGGAGCAATATTTTCCTAATTAGAGTCACGAAAATAGGAGCGAAAAAATGAAAAATTTTCAATTTTCTGCAGATTTTGTTAAATACAAAATTTAGCACAAGGTTTGCGATTGGCATAGATCGTGATTATCGATATTGGTTACATCCGGAAAGGATTCCAGCAAAAAAATAACTTCCTATCTAAAATGTCCAATCCAAAACAGATCCCGACTAGACTAGGTAGTCGGGCTGAGGTTGATCTCATTTCTACATTGGGTGACATAAATATGTATACCTTATTATTTAAACGACTAATACTAAAAAGAATAAAAGAGCAGACAATTGACCACGATAATTTAATACCCAACCACCAATTTGTATTCAGGGAAAACCACTCAACGGTTCAACAGTGCCACCGAATAGTGAACTTCATCAGGGGGAGTCTAGAATCAAAGAAAATATGTGCTGCAGTATTTTTGGAGATACAACAGGCATTTGATAAAGTGTGGCATCAAGGATTGCTTTTCAAACTCAAAAAAATCAGGCCAAGTCAATTATATTTACTACTGAAATCTTACCTATCAGACAGATATTTTGACATTAAAATGAACAAAGAGAATAATAACTACCAACTTATTCAAGCTGGAGTACCACAAGGTAGTGTCTTAGGCCCCTATATCTTTATCTTGTTTACACTGCTGACATCCTAACAACAACTAACACCGAACTAGCCACCCTTGCCGATGACACAGGACACAGCATTGTTTGCACTGGATTTGAATCCCGTCATAGCTGCTGAAGAACTTCAACGCCATCTTGATCTGCTCCAAAAGTGGAAAATTAAAGTCAACAATGGAAACTCAGTACAAATCACATTCACAACAAGACCAGTCGTATATGCCCTCAAGTTACACTAAACAATGACACTATTCCAACAAAAAATGAAGTAAAATATCTAGATTTTCATCTTGATCAAAGACTAACTTGGAAAACTCACATTAGAGCTAAAAAGCAGCAATTGAATATTAAAACACGACAAATGAACTGGCTTATTGGAAGAAGATCTCAGCTATCGCTAGAAAATAAATTAACAGTTTACAAAACCATATTAAAACTTAAAACCTATATGGACCTATGGGATATAACTCTATGGGGTTGCGCGAAACCTTCAAATATAAAAATGTTACAGACATATCAGTCAAAAACGCTCAGAATGCTAGCAAATGTTTGAAAATCTATACTTCGTGGTTTGAAACCTGACACTCCACGAAGACTTGAAAATACCAAATACCATATATTACAGAAGTCATAAATACACAAGCCACCAAGCACAGAGCCAGGAACCTCAACCATGAAAATGAACTGATCCACAATCTCACGACGAATGCCCCACTAGCTGAGAGAAGACTCAAAAAACACTGGCAAAAAAGAAAAGAATATGTAAAGTAATGATTTGGGTTAGTTGATCATTACCTATTTTAATAAAAATAATATATTGAATCTAGGTTTTGGATTAAGTGTTTAGAGCAGGGCATTACCTTAAGTGATAACTTGAAATTCGCCTTTGTTCTGTACTGATTTTTTGTGTTTTATATTTAATTTCATTAAATTTCAGAGAGCAATAAAGACTTTATTTTATTTTATTTATAAAAGTTTATATAGCAAGCTGTCATTATTTTTTCATGCATTATGAACATTTTCGTACATTTTACGAACAAAGTGTATATTTTCAGTATTAAATGTTGCATACCTTCAGGAAATGATTTTAAATGAATACTATATCACGAAGCACAGATTATAGGTCACGAAGTATAGATACCATGAGTTTAAACGTAATGTTAAACAAATGGTCTCAATTTAAGGGGACAGAAATATTGCCGGTAGAGTGCGCCCGTGTTCACAAGATACTCGTTTAAATCCTTACGAGGGAAGTTTTGTTGTTATTGACAGCTTTTATGACAACTAATTTTAAATAAATAAATTAATATTATATATTGAATTTAATTTCGCGACATTTAAATGGCATAAATGGGTAAGGGTGCAGAATTTGTTCCTGTTTGTGCGCAGGTCTGTGCGCATTCACAAATTGATCTGAATTCTGCGCGAGAAATTCAAATTTGCATGCATTGTTGCCAGATCCATTGCATATCTGTAACAATCGGAAACTTGTGAAATACTGAAATACCACAAAATATAGCATTAAAAATACGGTTATACTAATTATCATGTTCTGTCCAATGGGCCTAAATTTACGTGTTAGATAAAAGGTTTTGTAAACAAACATTTTGGTTAGAATTTCTATTTAAAAATACTTTTTTTTAAGTAAGTATGTATGTTCAAAACTGTTAAAAGATTAAGTTATTTGGATTTTAGTGTTAATTATAGGCCAAGTTGTAATGTAATATTTAAATCAAAGTTAAAAACAAAACAATAGATTCCCTAGAAGGCTACAAAACATTTTAATAGTCTTTTAAAAACAAGAAAAGTTTTAAAGCTGTATTGAATGAATTTATTGTATTAAGATCAGAGATTTATCCATATGTGTATTTGAAAAACGTTACAAAATATTCAGTATACTCTTCAGAGTAAGAAACTCGTTAGAATAGGTTAAAATGTCCGATTTTTACTGTGGGAACCTTCCACAATAGCTTTATGTAATCATTTGGTTTCATACGCCAATCTAATTCCATATTAACCAATATGTACATCGGAATTTAATGAATGAATTTAAAAGAAAATTTGGACAAAAAGATGCGGTTGATATCTGTTTACTGCACCTTATAGTTATAGTAATTGAATTTTAATAATAAGGCTCTACAAAAAAAAAATAATAAATGTAACAATGTTTATTGTACAAAAAAAAGTAAAAATAATAAAAACATAACATTTTATTTTCAATATAGTTTATAAAATTTAATAAGGTTACTCTGTATAAACGTATTAACAAATAATGTCATTCATCATTTTTGTACATAGATTAAGACCTTTCAGAATTCATCAAAAGTTTGTTAAACATATGATACATTAAAATATGAACTATTCCAACTACAATTCTTATTCTATAAAATATGTACCTATTCTAAAATAACTGAAAGTTTTCTACTTTGTATATGACTAATAATATTTATTGTAATTAATATTATACATTTGGGTTCAATAGGCTTGCCTCAGCCCTTCCTGTAAAATAATAATAATAATAATAATAATAATAATAATAATAATATATAAATTTTTTAATACAATTGGACATATAAAAAATTCATGATTTTGTATGTAATATTACTATCAAAACACTTAAAGTAACAGTTAACACCCTAAAATTCTATTAATTAATCTAGAAATGAAAAAACATTTTATAAATTAACACGCACATTTATAATGTACACAAATGGAAACTAAAAAGATAAAAACAAAAAAAATGATTCTTCAATTAAAAAACTAAACAGAATCACAAGAAAAAAACAGTTTTCTTTACATTTAATAAGTTTATAACTGAGAACACGCATATATTACTATAAATAAATAAAGCATTACACAAATATTGAATAAATTTCAAAATACTTTGTGGCCAATATATATATTCCAAAAAATTTAAGTATTTATGAAAAATAATTTCCAAATAAAAAATCCAAAGTAACACGTTTTTGAAATTTTTTTTCTAAAATCGAAAAGCAGAAAATTTTTATGAAAATTAGAATATATCTAATGAATATGTATTTAAAAATATTTCAAATATATTTTTCCATACTTAAAAATAACAACCCTAGCAAGCCTAGTAAAATGTAGAAAATGATATATTACCTTAAAAAGTCACACTAGTAGCACTGTCTTAAATTAAAAAACTTAAAAAAATTAAATGTCAATTAACTAAAACTAATAAAAAAGTACACAAGAAAGAAAACACGTCTTGAAGATATGAACATAGAAAATCAAGTAAAAAGGGTGTGGTACATAAAGTTTAAAACAATTTATGAGTATATGATCATCCCTTTTGTTATTGGTCGAAAAACATAAACGTAGACGAGATTATCATATTTTTTAGTTTACTGCCGACTTACTCAGTATATTTAAAAATACATCACGAAGCTATACTTCTTGATGATAAACATCTATGGGTGTGTTCGTTTAAAATAAATTAAACGCGGGTGATTTAAACCCTATTTAAAAAATATTGTATTAGGTATTTTGTCTTATAAAAATACAACATATTTTTTAATTTTTTTATTATATGTACAATAATATCTACATAAAGTGTTTAAGTATATAAGTAATTCTATGCACGTAAAGTAAGTAAAAAGTTTAAGATAAATGTTTAAAACCATTACTCTGAGTTTAAAACCAATCTGTTTGTATTGTCAGCTAACCTAGACCGAGGCCACAAGGATCTGGGGGAATAACAGCGAGGTTAATTTTATCAAGAAGTTTTAAATCGTTAAACTATGAGATATTAAAAATACACGATTTTATATTATATATTCAATTTATTATACATAATTTATATTAATATGATCTGTGTCACAATAATAAAGTTTTTTTCGGTATTGATCTATATTTTATTAAATATTTCATCGATTCTAATATTTTATGGCCTTCAGAACAATTATATGTTAATACAAGCTAATTTTTAAAAAATGCAAAACGAATTAGGACTTAGAGTAGATAATACTACTCGTTTAAAACACTTCAATTTGTCCAAGTAAACAAATTCTAGCCATCGTAAATTTGAACGCGAGAGTTGGCAACAGCGCTCGCCATAGTCAATCTGACTTTAAAAGCGCGTTCTGTCTGGGTACAAATTCTGCACCCTTACCCATAAATGTCATAAACATCAGTTCTTCTGTTTTCTCGCGCCGCCAGTGGCAAAAAATAGAACAATGATCTGGGTTAATTATTGTGACCAGAAATATTATGGAAAAGCCTATACATTGTAAACTCCTGGTATCTACACTTCGTGACTATATAATCAAATGTAAGTCCTTGCGCAGTTGTGTTCTCTAGAAAAAGATGGAGCTATTTTGAAAAATATATAAAATGTCAGGAGTTTAAAAACGTAAACAATTAAGGTTATGTAGAGGACGGTGTCATGTCGTAAATGTTCATAGTGTCTACTTGATAAAATTAACAATTTTCTAAGAAACTGAGTGTTGTCAACATATACTGTGTTTAAGTTCTAATTTAGTTACCAGTGCCCTTCACAATGACGGACTTTAATAATATAGAAGATTGTTTAGAAAACAAAAAACATGGTCAAAATAGCATTGTTCAACCACTTTTAACGGATTTATATCAAGTTACAATGGCTTACGCTTATTGGAAAACAGGAAAAATTGATGGACACGCAGTATTTGATTTGTATTTCAGGAAAAATCCGTTTAATGGAGAATTTACTGTGTTTGCTGGTCTGGAAAATTGCTTGAAATTTTTGGAAAAATTTAAGTATTCAGATAGTGACATCGAGTATCTTAAACAAATTTTACCAAAATCAGTTGAAGAAAACTTCTATGAATACTTGAGAACACTTACTGCAGATAAAATAAGCTTTTATTCAGTTAAAGAAGGTACAGTTGTTTTTCCTAGAGTGCCTCTAATACGAATAGAAGGTCCGCTTGTAGTTGCACAATTATTAGAAACTACGTTATTAAATTTAGTTAATTATGCTAGTCTTATGGCCACAAATGCTGCAAGGTACAGATTAGCAGCTGGAAAGTTAAAATTATATGAATTCGGTCTTAGAAGAGCACAAGGACCTGATGGAGGTTTATCAGCTTCTAAATATTCCTATATTGGTGGATTTGATGGTACCAGTAATGTATTGGCTGGAAAATTATTTAACATTCCTGTTAAAGGTACCCACGCACATTCTTACATTACATCATTTAATAGTTTAGAAGAATTAAATAGCAAATTGCTTGTACCAGCAGATGGAGGATCGCCAGGTGATTTTGTGCAATGTTCTCTAAAATGGCGAGAAACTATTGTATCTTTATTCAGTGTTCTTCTCTCAGAAGTTAGTGATGGAGAGATGGCAGCTTTTGTGTCATTTGCTTTAGCATTTCCAAATTCGTTTATGGCGCTGGTAGATACTTACGATGTAAAAAGAAGCGGGCTTGTTAATTTTTGTGCTGTAGCTTTGGCTTTACATGAATTCGGATACCAAGCAGTAGGTGTCAGATTGGATAGTGGAGATTTAGCTTACTTATCAAGTGTTGCTAGAAAATACTTTGAAAAAATTGGAGCACAATACAATATCCCATATTTCAGTAAGTTAAATATTATGGCATCGAATGATATAAATGAAGAGACCATAATAAGTTTGAATGAACAAGGACATTGTATTGATTCGTTTGGTATCGGCACTCATCTTGTTACTTGCCAAAAACAACCTGCTCTTGGTTGTGTTTATAAATTGGTTGAATTAGATGGTGAACCTAGGATTAAATTAAGTCATGATATGGCTAAAGTTACCATTCCTGGAAAGAAAAATGTATATAGACTCTATGGAAATACTTTTTCCCTCATAGATTTGTTACAAAGATCTGATGAGGATCCACCTATTAGCAACGAGAAAGTTTTATGCAGGCATCCTTTTGAAGAATCCAAAAGAGCTTACGTTATACCATCCAAAGTTGAGAATTTATTACTACTGCACTGGCAAAATGGTAAGATTATTCGACCTTTACCCAATCTCCAAGAAATCAAAGAAAACGTTAATAATTCACTGAAGATTCTCAGACCGGACATCAAGAGAAGTCTTAATCCTACACCATACAAGGTTTCAGTGAGTGATAGTTTGTATCAGTTTTTACATAAGTTGTGGCTCGATAATGCTCCTATTGGTGAGCTCTCTTGATATGTTTGATTTACTTTTTCATTTCTACTTCAAGTACTATGAAAAAGTAATTCAGTCATTTTTTAAGTACAAATTTGTGATGTACCTAAGTCACTTTGAACAAGTTGAGTAAGGTAGCTTGAAAGATAAAAAGAATGTGGGATTATGCTACTACATATTAAAGTAAATTTGAGACAGTTAATATATTAGGAAAGTTGGTAAATATTTGCTTGTTGCATAGTTTGCTTTTAATATTTTATTTAAAATAAAATAAATAGTTATGAAAAATCAAAAAATGCTCTTAAAAATTAGTTACAAATATTTACCTATTAATTAATGTTATATAACCATAAGGCACTTAAAGAATGAAAACATATTTTAAAATTATGCTTAAGTGTTAATACTTATTGATATATTTTATCGCAGTATAATAACAATTGTGGTAATCATTAAATATCTGTTAATTCTAAAATTTGCACAAAATCTAGTGGTCCAACATGTTGTATTTTTCAAATGAATATATCGAATGATATTGATTCATTTTAACTTACTACTATTGAATGAGGCAACGAATAGAACTTAAAATTTAAAGGTAAAGAAAAAATAAGAATTTTTGTATATAAAATTAAGTTTATTAAAATCCTAAGTGCTTTCTCTTTGAAGAACCAGTACCAGAAATTTTAAGTAAAAAAATATAATGTTCCTTTAACAGAAGTAGAAAGATAATGAATATTTTTGGTGGGGCAATAAAACAGTATAATTGCAAAAATAAACATATCGACTTTAAACAATTTGAATAATATTGTTGTAAGCAATACCTTTTAATAGCTTATGGAGTTTGTTTAGTTTAGCACACGTATATGTGTGGATATCTATTATAATATAGTCCGCATAGAAAGCATCCGGAAAAACAAAGCTCAATTGTAATTATTAAATATATATTTTTAATACTTGAATTGGAAAATTATAACAAATAATTCATTTTATTTACTCGTACAACATCCATGTAACTGCAAACACATAACTAAACGTCGAAGTACACCCGAAACTAGGTTAGCGCCATAATTTTCGGAGATGGTAGCCTAGAACTGTAAAACTGACTGAATCAATTTTTCTTTATTTCGTGGCGCTGCTCGTTCAATTTTAATCTTCATTAGTCCCTATATGCATTCCATGGGACTAAGATCTGGTGAAGTTTCTGGCAATGGAATTGTTGTTACTTGCTGTTTTTGCATCTAAGCTTGAGTATAGACCAAATTATAGCATCTTGCATTATTCTGCTCAAAACGCCACCTCTCTGGATATAAAACATTCGCCCTTTCAAGAAGACAATCATTTAGAATTTCACAATACTTTTCACTACCATTAACGGATAGGTGTAGTATCCCAAAGCATTATTTAGGTGGAAATTTGAACAGTAACAGGTTATTGTCATAGGATTTTTAAGTGATTTGCACCAAGTTGGAAACAACTTTTATCCGATATAAAGACATTACTTAAAATTATCTTCTTGATAACGTTGACAAATTTCTATTCTTCGTTCGTTTTTAAAAGTGTCATTTTGATTTTATTGATATGAACCCTTATCTTTTTAATGACATACGAACGGTTTCTGGATATATTTTATATTTCATTGATTTCCAAATCTGTTAGCAAATTTGCGAAAACCTAGACGAGAATTCTGTCATCCTAAGGCCAATAAAGCGTTCAAATTGTTTTCTTCAATTTTAAGCACATGTCATATCTTCGCCACTTTTTATCCTCTTTATTGTCTCATATACTTACTGCATTTCGAGTTCATTCAATTGCCCATTTCGAAAACCTCTTCTATACAAATATTCTACCCGTATTCTTTTTCCTATTGCGATATTACTTCATAAATTGTAAATCTGTTGACAATTACCAATACATATTTGACAAATAGTGTTCTCGTGGAATTTTGGCGATTGCCGGCATAGATAGATAGATAGATCTTTAATAATTCCAAAGTAACGAAGTTACAAATTACCCTGCGGGTGTGGAACAATGTCAGGACAATCCTTATTAATCTATACTATATTATTAATATAATTTTAACTTAACCTAATAAAAAATTATTAATCTAAGTGGTTTGTTTTTAAGATTTTATAAACAGTTTTTTGCCTCGTGTGCATAAAATTCTTCCATTGAATAAAAAGACCTGATTAACAAAAAGTTTTTTAACACAAATTTAAGGTTATTTTGAGGAAGTTGTCTTAATCTAGTGGGAAAACAATTGAATATCTTAATTACATTAAAATGAACATTCTTTTGTATGTATGCGTAGTTACATTTTTCAGGTAATAAACTGCTTTTGTGTCGAGTATCATGAGAATGTTGCCTTTCGTAGTCTTTAAACAATTCACTACTAATATATACAAACAAATATGACTCATATATGTACAAACTTACTACCGTCATAATCTTCTTTTGCACAAAAATATTTCTACAACTTTCCCTTTGATTAATTTTATACAAATTTCTAAGACATCGTTTTTGTAAAACTAAAATTCTATGTACATCAGAGGCGTTTCCCCAAAAAATTATTCCATATCTTATTCTAGAGTTAATATAAGCAAAATATGCAGACAATCCTGCCTCTTCACTGACGTTTTCAGAGATAACCCTTAAGGCATAACAATATTTTGCCATGTTTGTTGCCAGATAGTCTATGTGACACTTCCAATCTAACCTCCTATCAACATGGACGCCAAGAAATAGGATATTTTCCGCTGACTCAAAATTATTACCCTCATATGTTATGCAAAGGTCTTTGTCATTTTTTCTGTTAGAAAAGAGGAGGGTTTGTGTCTTTTTTATGTTCATAAGCAGGTCATTAGATCTAAAATATGCATTCAGAGACTTTACAACATTATCTACCGTCTCAAGCAGCAGATCTTTATTATTTTCAGAGAAAATAAGAGTGATGTCATCAGCATATAGGATCACGTAACCTTCTGTAGTTCATTGGTAGTTCATTAGTATACAAAATGTAAAATAATAGGCCTAAAATAGAACCTTTTGGGACTCCCTTCGTAACGTTTATTTTTTCGGAGGAGACAAGGTTTCCCTCTTCACCAAACTCTACCACAGATTGTGTTCTATTGGCTAGATATTACCTCATAAGCTAAAGAGCAACACCTCTTACTCCATACCGTTCCAGTTTCCTAAGCAAAATTTCGTGGTTAACAGAATCAAATGCTTTTGAAAGGTCTATAAGCATGGCAAGTGTATTCTTATCATTATTTAGAGAGTTTAAAATTTTGGATAGGGCTTGGTGAATGGCATTTATAGTCGATCTGTTTTTTCTAAATCCATGTTGTTAATCTGTTAATATGTTATTGCATTCGATAAAAGATACAAGTCGAGTGTAAATTATTTTTTCAAAGATTTTGCTTATATTTGATACTTTGGCCTTAGAATGTTACCAAAAAGAAATATATTAAAATTATGAAAAATAATGAATTCCGGATACTTTCTAAACAGACAATATTATCCTAATTTTACATTTTTTATCAAAAACTTCGGATAATGGATTTTCAACCGAAAGCGCCTTTTTTAGACTCTTTGAAGACAAAAATTATTCTTTCTACTTTACCTTACTATTAAGTGAATATTTAGTAATTCTACAACTCTACTTCAAATTTTTGAAATCCAATTTAAAAATACAAATTTATATAAAAATGTTTTTTGAAACTATAGTTAAAATTTAAATATGCTTTTTAAGTTTTTTGTGCTATCAATTTCTATTTTCTTCTATTAGTGATTTCTCTTTCTTGTCATTATGTATATTTCCTTTAAGTGGCAAAAAAGATATCAACTTTTAGAAGAAAACTATACCTTAAACTATTTTCTAGAATTTTCCAGGATAGTTTTTCAACATTCAACAGAATATTTGGTTAAACATACTCCCGCGTCACCCCTTACCTGAGCCCAGTAGGGTGCTAATAAAAGAGCAATAAAAGAGACCTTTTCGCCTACCCTCACCGCATGTGGTTGTATGAATTCACGATCTTACAATCTATTGTTTATATTTAACAAATATATGTGTTTAATTTTTTATAAATAAAAATAAATAAATATCAGAAACGTAAAGATATTTTTTTTCTGATTTCAACCATATATAATACTTACGCAAAATTTTATAGTTTACAGTTATGTCACCAAAATATTCTAAATTACACTGAGAAACAAACAAGAGATAATCTCATAATGTGGTACAAAAATACCCAATGATTATTAAATTTAAATCCAAAACAGCAAGGGATAATCTCATAATAATGTTTTGAAAATAATATATAAGTAATAGAATACCTTAATACTACAAAAATGCTTAATTATCAAATTTAAATCCAAAACAGCAAGGGATAATCTCATAATAAGGTGTTAAAAATAGATAAACTTTAACAATTCCAATAACAATCAGATTGAAAGAGATTTACCCTAATTAAAATGCTATTGCATTACAAAACATCCTAATGTTTTTTTAATATCAATTTGTATTGTTCGGTTATAACAAAAAATATATAAAATGTTAGCCATTATTCACAAACAATTATTTGTGTCTTGTTTTACGCACGGTATACATCATCCTATTGATTGTTCGGTAGTGATAAAAAATATATGTGTTTGTGTATGATGGAATTCCTCCGCAGTTCTACAGCTTTTAAGAATCACATAAAGGAATTGGGTTTGGTAAATTTTTTGATAGTACATGGATTTGTTTCACGTTCCAGGACATGTGTGTGTGGGAATAGAATCCAACTTGGCCAACAAAAAAGGCAAGGAAGAGAACCAAGTTATCGGTGTCGCAGACGGAACTGTTGTACTGAAACGTCCTGTAGGACAAATTCATTTCTAGATTTTTCGACACTTCCTATAGTTCAGCTGCTGATTATTTTAGTACTGTGGATTAATGAGTATCCAGTCACAGTAATAGCAGCGGAAACTGGAGTTTCCACGAAATCTGTGAGTCGCTGCCTTCAACATTTCAGAAACCTTCTTTTTCACTGGATGCTGGAAATCCATGAGCAAATAGGCGGTCCTGGACACATAGTGGAAATTGATGAAAGTGCTTACGGAAAACGAAAGTATCATCGCGGACGTCTGCAAAGGACACGGTGGGTGGTTGGAGGAATAGACCGACAAACAAAGAGAATTTTTCTTACGTTTGTGCCTAACAGAAACGCTATTACATTACAGCGTGTTATTCAGGAAAATGTTTTGCCTGGATCCATTGTAATGACTGACTCGTGGAGAGGATATACTGGTTTAAACCACCTTGGATACCATCACTATCAAGTCAATCACCAACGAAATTTTGTGGATCCAAACAATCGACTTATTCACACCCAAAATATCGAAAGTAAATGGTCTGTCATTAAGAGGAATCTTCGTCGACGATTGGGAAGGATGTGCACAACTAGATTTGAAACATATTTGGTGGAGTATGTTTGGCGTAGTCGATGCACCACACATGAAGAGCAATGGACGGATATTACCAATGCGATACAACATTTTCACCCACTGATGAACTAATCACTTTTTTACATTGACAAGTAAGTACTACTATTACATACATTTGCCAGAGGTATTTTTTTTGCATGTTGGTGAGGGGTATATTTATTACTATTAATATTTAGATATGCATTTTTGGGGTATTTAAGGTTCTTTTCTATTTTGATTTCTTTTTGCATGTTGGTGATAGGTATATTTATGACTATTAATAGTATTAATATTAATTGACAAGTCCTGTTAGATACAGGCGCTAAAGGTATTTTATGTTATATTGGGTGTTGTTTGTTTCTCAGTGTAATTTAGAATATTTTGGTGTCATATCTGTAAACTACAAAATTTTGCGTAAGTATTATATATGGTTGAAATCAGAAAAAAAATATCTTTACGTTTCTGATATTTATTTATTTTTATTTATAAAAAATTAAACACATATTTGTTAAATATAAACAATAGACTGTAAAATCGTGAATTCATACAACCACATGCGGTGAGGGTAGGCGAAAAGGTCTCTTTTATTGCTCTTTTATTAGCACCCTACTGGGCTCAGGTAAGGGGTGACGCGGGAGTATGTTTAACCGAATATTTTGTACATATTTTTTTCATTTGTAAATTAAGTCTTTTTAGGTACTTTTTAATACTTATTTGTTATACTTTCACTGTGCTTTATACTTTTTTTACTTTACTTTATATTTTGTTTTATGGATCAAGTTTACTAATTGGTAAAACTACAAAATTTTGATAGATGTCATTGTTTATGGTGTTTTGTTTAATTTAAAAATTTGACAACATTACATTTGAACATCATGTAAACAAGACACAAATGCAAATAAATTTTATTTAAAGAATGTTTACTAGTAACTAAAGAATTATTGTTAAAAATATAACAGTTCATGACTATTTATCTGTAGTGCAAAATTAATTTTGATCCTTGGGTCATGTTTTATTCGCGATTTCTCTTAAGCTCGGTCCAGACTCCGTAACTTTGCTGATCTGGATCTGGAAATTTGGGGAGGGGCGAGCCAGTGCTCAGCCAGCACTGAGGCCACATATGACCCATTGTGCATCCTCCCGTGTGTAGGGATATCCTCCCCTCAGGCTGTCACCAGGCCTAGTGATTTAAAATAGGTGATGAGGCTCCCGAGGGGGATCTCCCTGACATCGGCTGGTGTAAGCCAGTAATCGCCCAACGCGGATCTTCTGATTTCAGAAAAAGCAGAGCAGTCATACATTATGTGTTCTACTGTTTCCTCTTCTTGTTCGCAGCCTCTGCATAGCGGCGATTCTGTTAATTTCATCCTAAAGAGATGTTGTCGCAATTGGCAGTGACCTGTCAAGATTCCCACAGCTGTTCGGAGATTTTGTCTAGTCAATGCCATAAATCTTTTTGCTGTTTCCTCGCCAGGATGAGGTAATAACTCTCTGGCCAGTCTACAGTTAGTAGTTTCATCCCAAAACTGTATAAAGTTTTGGTGAGAGTGCTGTTTGATAAGGTCCACGACTGCGGACAATGTTAGCTTGGTAGATGGGCGAGGGCTAACATATTTGTAGCCCGCAGCCCTCCTTGCTAAATTATTCGCAATGTGGTTGCCTTTAGAGTTTCCATGTCCTTTGATCCAGCTGAGAGTGACTGGCTGGCCTCAGTTAGAGATTGGTGACATTCTAGTAATAAACTTGAAGTGAAACGTGGTCTATTCAAGGTCAGTAGTGCTTGTCGGCAGTCTGTGTATATATTTATATTCCTGCCTGTGATGTTCCTATTGATTAATTCTTTTGCAGCTATGGTTATGCCTGTGAGTTCTGACTGAACCACACTTGACAAGCCATCCATAGCCCATTTTATTTTTTAGGTTTAAGGATCTAGAGTAAATTCCACATCCCACACCTTGCTTTGTTTTTGATCCATCCGTATATACGCTCAGAGCGTAACTTTGCTATATAGCCTTGCTATAAAACATAATCGCGTCCACACTTAAGTTCAGTCAAAATGATGTCGAAAACCAAAAGGCGGTTTTGGGTTAGACCTATCCTGAAACGAGACGATTTCGGTTACTCTCCGTAAAAATCATATTCATCCCTCTATTTAATAGATTTTTTTAAAGATTGTAAGATATTTATAGTATGAACATCGTTACTTTCCAATAATTGATTATTAGTCTTAAAAAGAAAAACAATCTTTATAAACCATTTGGATTTGTGGGCTTCATCCGCATTTGTTCCTGTTCCCGATTTACTTTTTTTATGTTCCCTCTGAAATTGTCCGATTAAGCATCTCATTTTTTATTTCTATATCCTCCTTTTCCAAATTGAGGGCATCTCCAATTTGTTTTTTTTTTATTTATTTTTTTATAAAAAGCTATGTGTGTCCCATAGTTCTATATCTTCTCTGTATAATTCAGTTAATTTGAAAGTTAGTTCGACGTTCCATTCCATTATAAAAAACTCTTTTTCGCACTTATTTAATTCGAGACACAGTGCACGGTACTGATCGGTAGTTGAAAGGAAATTCAACAAGTCTGGACGCGTACGATATAGCCAGAGACAATATAATTAATTATACATTATCTCTGGATATAGCAGTGCGATGTAAAATCTTTTGATCTTTTCCGGACTTACCGGCTCAAGATGGATAACAGATAGCGTGCTATAAAGCAAGGAAATTTGCTATATGTAACATAAAAGTTGGTAACATGTTATATAACATTGCTATATAGCAAGTCTGGGTCGAGCTTTACGTTCTGGCGGCGTACATCTCTCGTATTTAATCAATTTTTATGAGTAAATATAATCAAAAAGAAAAAATATACAAATGAAAAATGTACTTATCGGTACGAATCCATTTTTAACCAATTCAGAAACCGTATAATTTAATATTTACTTGTGTTGGATAAAATTTTATGTTTTGTTATAGTTCTAAATCACCCTAGAAAAAAGTTAGTCGCTTTTAACCAAAGTTTTTTTCAAGTGACATAAGTTATATAATTGTATAAAAATTTAATATTACTGTATCTTGCAGTGTGACAACTGTTCATAATTAGATATAATTGTTTAGACACCCTATATTTTTTAAATGCCATACCTATTTAATTTGGTTTACGGATATATTTTATTTATAACAATCGCTACTCCTCTTTTGGTTTTTATATTATAATAGTATATTACTTTACGAGTGGAGTAAATTGCATATTATAGCGAGTGTGTTTAGCCCATTGACGGCCCATGAGCGAGCTTGCGAGCGAATGGGCTAAAGAAACGAGCTAAATATGCAATTTCTGAAGACTGACTAAATAAGGCGCCAACCTTAACAGACTTCTTTTAAAACAAAATGTTTTGAAATCTTATTTTATTTAAAATAAATTAATATTATTTGTGAATCTTTTTAGAATATATACATAAATGTTTAATATTCATTTTTGAATAAGTTACTTAGAATTCTTTTACCATTTTGGACTATTTGAATAAATAATTGTAGATTTTATGAACAGTGTTGTACAATTTCTGGGTATATCACTTAAGAAATTGATTGCTATTACAAAAATATTTTTTTTCATTTCTTCTTGTTTTCTTTCTGCTCCTCTCTACACCTGTTGCCTCCTTCTTTTGTTTTTCCCTTTTTTATTTTTAAATGATATATAAATTATATTCTTTTTTACCTTTTAAATTTCCATGTAAATAAATTATATTTTATTTTCTCAATCTTTTAATGACATTTTATCTACTACTCCTTTGACAGTAAATGTCATTTATACTCATTGTCACCATGCAGGGTAAGTATAAGCTATAACGCACAGTTGTGCGTAATGAAACGTCATGGTGGAATGACGTTTCATTACGAACAACTGTGCGTTATAGCTTACTTACCCTGCATGGTGATAATGAGTATAAATGACATTTACTGTCAAAGGAGTAGATAACAGTACAGTACGTACGTCATATATTTTTTAAAGATGTCAAATATTTAGAATTAAAATTAAAATATTGGGTCGCAGATAAAGCATAGTACGTAACTCGAGTGGTAAGAGGTATTACGTACTCGTGTAATTACGCACTCGCCGCTACGCGGCTTCGTGCGTAACTTTTCCACTCGTACGTAATGTCCTACTTACCACTCTTGATACGTAATATACTATTTCAAAATTCACTTTCTGACAATCTACTCACTAATATCAAAATACATAATAAAAAACTTAACAAAAATTATTTAACCAAAAATTATAACTAAAATTAGCAATCAATATCTAAAAGCTGGATCATATCCCAGAAATCTACTGATAAAACTTCTCCCCGAATAATAGTGTATTGTGTGGCAAGGGGTAAAACAAGACGATCTCTGACTAGGGCGAGAGTCATCGCCCAGTCAGAAGTCGTCTTTGTTACATCCCGTGCCACACATATGTTTCATATCACATGCATTAAAACAGCGAGTTTTGATCTCTGTAGCCAGTCGAAGTAAGACTATTTCAAACCAATGCAACTGTCAGAAACATTCTGACAGACTTGAAATAATGACACGTTGCCGTTGTTTCTCCCCTAGGGGCATTGGTCTGAAATTGTCTTGTTACGACTGACAAAACAGGGGTCAAAACTAGCTGTTTCAATCAGGGCCGGATCCAGGGGGGGGGGCAGCGGGGGCATGTGTCCCGGGCGCCAAGTTAGGGAGGGCGCCAAATTAAGGGTTGAGGTTGCCGACAAGTTCAGTTTTTTGTGTGGGGTTCAAATTAAAACACTGAACGTTACGACTTTGAAAAGTAAGGCTAAAGAATTTGCTAAAACCTATGCAAGTGATTTGAACGAAGAGAAACTTGTAAATGAAATAGAAAGTTTTAAGTTTCATGCCTTAACTTTAGAAGATGGACTGAAAGACGCAAAAGTAGCATCTATGCTCAGAATATTGCATAAGAGCAAGTTGGAAGAGAGTTATCCTAACTTATGTGTGGCTCTAAAAATATTCGTAAGGCTTCCAGTTTCTGTTGCATCTGAAGAGAGAAGTTTCAGTAAATTAAAACTTATAAAAACCTAATTTAAGAAATGCTATGACACAGCAAAGACTAACAAATTTAAGCATTATAAATATTGAACATAAAAGGGCCTCTTTGCTTTCTTTTGATAAAATAATCAACACTTTTTCAGCAAAGAAAGCCCGAAAAATAAAAATTATTTAATCCAGGGTCTTGTGGATCTAATCTTTGAGTTGAGGCTTTAAATTGTTCGCTTTGTTTCAATTATGTATGTAAAGTACAATGGCCCAACTTGTGTATCATTAAATATGCCTTATAATTCAACCTAAGTTTTATTTCCACCTCGTATACGACTCGTGTAGTAATAGGCCTTCGCTTTTTCGTAAATTGGTCGTGACAGTAGGCCAGGGGGGCGCCAAATGTAAAGCTTGCCCCCCCTAGAAAAATTTGTAGGTCCAGCCCTACTTTCAATGCATGTGATATGAAAAAATATATATACCATTACTATCATTGTGTTAAAAACAAATTATTAAAAATAGTTATTTATGATATGAGTGTTAAAAGTGAGGTTTTATTTTGTGAGTGAAAACGTTTGTGAAATGAGAGGAGCGAATTGAACAATTTCACGAACAAAATAAAATCACTTTTAACACAAATACCATACAATGTTTTTTGTACAACTTCCCTATTTTGATTATGAAACGAGCGAATTTTCAATGACAATGAACCAAACCGTGTTAAAAGTAAACTAAACCGTGTTAAAAGTAACCTTGTTTACATGGCAACGTGTTAAAAGTATTTTTAACACGCTGCTATGTAAACAATCGTTTTTAACATTGTTTGCTATCATTAAAAGTGTCACTTTTAATGACAGTTGTACAAAAAATATTTTAAAAAGCTAAGCTTACTTGCTAAGCTGTTGAAAACTATACCAAATTTTCTCTTCCTAGTTTACTTGTATTAAACGAATGCATTAAGAGTTCGATTGGATTACAACAACACTGCGAATTATTAAGGAACAAAGGGTTAGATGCACATGAATCTCGATTAATCGCTTTAAAATTTTATGACCACTCGGCGAAAAAAATCCTCTCCATTTCAATTTTATGTGGTTATCATGCGTTGCTCGTGTTTGTTACTAAGATTTGAACAGAGTTTGAATATTGACTAAAGTAATACATCCAATATCAACAACTTCATATTTTATCTACTGCCTATGTTTGTATTCATCTAGAATAGAAATGTATCACCGTATATAGACAAGGATCTCTCTCGCTAAAACTGGTTCCATGTCGCCGAGCACTCGGTCCGCATTTCCGTCTGCATCGTTATCGCTCATCTCATCAGCAGCGTTGCCAATCTAAAATTTCTGAAATTGATACAAAAAAACAATAATTAGAAAATGTCGGCAAATTAAGTTACAAAAAAGTTAAATAATTATGTAATCAAAATTATAATGGCATATCGATAGCTTACTTCCTAAATCGGTATAGATTTACCAAAAAAACAGTAGAGTTGGCATTGCTGCTCACCAGTTCTCACAAAACTAAACGAAAAACGTCGGCAAACTGGAGTGAAATGTGGTACAAAATACTTCAAAGGGGGCGCGCTGAGTGATCCTACTATTCTTGTCTATATACGGTTAATGTACTTATGTCTGCACCTAAGAACTTTTTTGACGTAACAAAATTAAAATCTTTCTAAAATTTTTATCCTTGGCTTTATCCTATGTTTGTGGAAAATGCAGCACTAGTAATAGAAAAAAAACATTGAAATAAAGATTTATTATATCGCATTATGTAGTTAAATTATTTGTACATAATTAAAAAACAACGTTATACAAAAATTATTCTAAAACCGATTTTTATTATCATGAATTCTTTAAAATTCATATTTATGGCCTTTTACTGTTACTGTGTTCAATGGCGAAACTGTCATTTAGAGTAAAATTGGCATACAAAATAGGCAAAAAAGCAAAAAAAAAAAATACTAAAATGTGTCGGTTTTGGTCACGGTGTGCGCGCGTATCCTAAAAATTTGCCCTAATAGTCTAGTTCACAAGTGCTTTTTTGCTCAACTTTTTTCAGCAGTCTCCGAAAATTATAAACGAGGTGTCATTCGATTCGGAATCGCATCTAGATGATTTTTGAAAAAAATGATGTTCCGCATGCAAAAACTGCAAAAGTTATTAACAATTAACTAAAACAAAAAGAAGAGCGTTTGATTTTTTGCAAATATCTTAAAAACTAATAAAGATTTATTAAATTAAAAAAAAAGATTCAAAAAGAGGAGGAAATTTCCTACAAAAAAGCTCCAACTCTCGGAACTGTAGTACTAATATTTATAATTTTCCAGGATGGTTGAAAATACGGCCGAAAACGGGTGCTTTGGCTTGCGTAAGCTACGACTGCTTTGGACACTTTTTTAATAAAAATTATTTTAACATATTAAATATCAAATCAAGGGTATGAAAAAAATCAGGTGCTTACTGGATAGATAAATAAACAATAATCCGCCTGAATTTTTTTTTTATCACAATTTATAAATTATTTATGCAATTGTTAATTAAAATGTTTTTCTGCATGAACATAAACATTGCAAGTGTGATAATTGTTGAACTATAAATTTGAGTTTTTTTTTCTCTTTTGGAGCAATTCTTAAAAGGCTTTAGAATAGATCCCCGTTGGTGAAATTTAAAAATATGTATTTTTCAGTTTTTTATTAATAATTATTATCGTTGTTGCAAAATTAAAAACTTAAATTAATCATTGAAAAAAAGTTTTTTTTTAAATATTATTAATGATCCGTTTTTATGTTATTAGAAGCTGCATAAAATTATTTTTTAAATTTTTTATCAGTTATTGTTTAAAAAATTGTTATAAACAAATGCGTTGTTTATTAGATAATTGAAATTTTTTTTATGGAATGTCAATCTTTGATACAAATGATTTTTAAAAGAAAAATTATTTCTTAAAAAACTTTTTTTTATTGTTTAAAAAAGAATTTATTAATTACCAATTAATTTCTTCCACTTCTAATTATTAATATTAAGGAAGAAAGAAACAATTTTCTTAAAATCAATATTTGTTTTTCTTTTCGATATGAAAAATTCGTTTTATTTAATTTTTCATTGTTTATTTAATAAACAATTTGTTATAAACAAATAAATTTTTACCTTACTTTTTTTCTAATTCTACTTACTGTCACAAAAAGAGACATAACAGCTTTTTTACTATTTTTTAATTTTTAATATACGGTCTCAGTAATTTCGTCATTCTTATTTGGTTTTTCATCCATACAATTATTATAATTTATAAACTATTGGAGATACGATAAAAATTCTGAAAACTTATTTATTCTTCATTAGGCAAAATTTGCAATGGATTTTCACAAATAAAACAACTCACTTTCAGATTTATTTTACGAATAATTCACGTCAATAGCAAAATTCACAATATTATATTTATTGAATGAAACGCAAAACTTGGAAGTAGACTTGAGACTGAAATAGTTCATTAAAAACAAAATTTAAAAAAAATAAAAAACAAACAAACTCATGTTTGTTTTTGTGACAGTACGAAGAATAAGAAAAACAAATAAGGTAAGAATTTATTTGTTTATAACAAATTGTTTATTAAATAAACAATGAAAAATTAAACAAAACGAATTTTTTTATATCGAAAAGAAAAAAAAATAATGATTTAAAAAAAATTGTTTCTTTCTTCCTTAATATTAATAATTAGAAGTGGAAGAAATTTATTGGTAATTAATAAATGCTTTTTTAAGCAATAAAAAAAAGTTTTTTAAGAAATATTTTTTCTTTTAAAAATCATTTGTATCAAAGATTGAAATTCCGTAAAAAAAATTTCAATTATCTAATAAACAACGCATTTGTTTATAACAATTTTTTAAACAATATCTGATAAAAATTTAAAAAAATAACTTTATGCAGCTTCTAATAACATAAAAACGGATCATTAATAATATTTAAAAAAAAAACTTTTTTTCAATGATTAATTTAAGTTTTTAATTTTACAACAACGATAATTATTAATAAAAAACTGAAAAATACATATTTTTAAATTTCACCAACGGGGATCTATTATAAAGCCTTTTAAGAATTGCTCAAAGAGGGGAAAAAATCTCAAATTTATAGTTCAACCATTATCACACTTGCAATGTTTATGTTCAAGCAGAAAAACATTTTAATTAACAATTGCATAAATAATTTATAAATGGTGATAAAAAAAAATTCAGGCGGATTATTGTTTATTTATCTTTCCAGTAAGCACCTGATTTTTTTCATATCCTGGATTTGTTATTTAATATGTTAAAATAATTTTTATTAAAAAAGTGTCCAAAGCAGTCGTGGCTTACGCAAGCCAGAGCACCCGTTTTCGGCTGTATTTTCAACCATCTGGGAAAATTATAAATATTAGTACTACAGTTCCGAGAGTTTGAGCTTTTTTGTAGTAAATGTCCTCCTCTTTTTGAATCTGTTTTTTATTTAATAAATCCTTATTAGTTTTTAAGATATTTGCAAAAAATCAAAAACTTTTCTTTTTGTTTTAGTTAATTGTTAATAACTTTTGCAGTTTTTGCATGCGGAACATCATTTTTTTCAAAAATCATCTAGATGCGATTCCGAATCAAATGACACCCCGTTCATAATTTTCGGAGACTGCTGAAAAAAGTTGAGCAAAAAAGCACTTGTGAACTAGACTATAACGCGTCAAAAGAAGTATAACTTTAAAAACTATAAAGTATATATTATACTAGCTGTACCCGGCGCGCGTTGCTACACCAACAACTAAAATAAATTTAAGAAAAATAAAAGAGAAGAAGAGATAGAGAAGGAAAGAAAGTTTATAGTTTTGTTATACTTATCGCACCAAAAATATATTTTTCGAACTTATATTTATACGAATTCGTATAGATATCTATTAATCAGTATTGAATTTGATACATGGAAGCGCCATCTGGTGGTAACTTCCATTAATGCGAATATCATATTCATCTTACCTATTTAAAAAACATCATCATACTGATATTTTCATGACAATCGGTTAAACGGGGCAGAAGTTGCTACTCTGTAGCGCCACCTGGTGGCGAGCGGCATCAATGAGCATATCATACAAACCTTCTCCGTGGAAAAATACATATACATACCAATTTTCATAATAATCGGTTCAGTAGTTTTTGAGTCCATTGAGTACATACAGACATACATACATACATACATACAGACAAACATTCATTTATATATATATAGATAGATAGATGAGCAGCTGATTTTCACCATAAAATAAAAGTTGTTCACATTTGACATATTAGTTCTGTACAGTACCTTAAATAAATATTTTAAATAATTTCATTTTTATGATCATTTTGGTATACTTATTTATTCTTTTTATTTTGATGGAAGTATTAAATAAAGATTATTCATAAATTTATATTTTTAAAACAAACTAATCATACTTCTCTATAAATTCGTGTTAAAACATAAAATAATGTAATAAACATTTATAAAACATATGAAATAACCGATTGAAATAACTGTTTTTGAATTAATAAATAATAGATATAATAACCTTGATTTTCACACATAAAAATAATATTTAAATAAAGGATTGCTGCATTCCGTTTTGCGCTACAACGAGTTTAATTAATATCTACGAACAGAATCTATTTGTAAATATCCGTAGTCGCATATTAATAAGTTAAACGATTTAATTAAATCATTATCGGTTATTTTTTTATTAATACACACACAAACAGAATTTTCTGTTACAACAAATGGTATTATAGTACATATATTATGGAATAAGTGGTTAAAATGAAATATCAATTTCGAGAGTGTTTTTTTTTAACGAGCGACAGCGAGTTAAATAAAGTAATTTGAGACATTGAAATTTTGTTAACCACTATAGTCGAGCCGTTCAAAAGATGGAATGACCACGTGAACGGCACGCACTCTTTGTCCGATTTACACCACTCAACAAAAAAGTACCCACCCTCGATGCCTACAGTTTATATTACCTCTGATATGAGTACAGTGTAAACTGTCCTTCATTATTTCAGTTTAGATTTTTATCAAAATTTATTGAGCTTACTTGAATCCCTTCCTTTAAATGGTTAATTAGTTGTATGTGGTGATTTGAATATTGACTACTCCAGTGTTTGTGCTGCAAAAGAATCTCTTCAGAACATTTTTGATTCTTTTGGAATAATCATGCACGTCAACGCGCCAACCAGAATAACTAAAACTAGTTCTACCACCATAGACTATGTCACTTCATCTTTCTATCCGAAAACCGTTGACTGTACTGTTTTCAATTCAGGTTTTTCTGATCATGAAGCAATATTAACTACATTTCCCCTAAAATCCAAAAGTAAAAATGTTTCGCGCAAATTAGGCCGTATTTTCGGAGATAAAAATTTCCAAAATTTCAATGAGTTGTGTCTAAAATCTGACTGGAATTTTCTATCTGATGACGTCGACTCCGAATTCTCTAGATTTGTAAAGATAGTATCTGATCTTGCATTCAAATCCTTTCCTCTCCGGCCTATTAAAGTGAAGCAACACAAACCCTGGTCTACTAGAGGCTTACGATTATCTTCTAAGAACATGCGCTGTTTATCATATTTAAAAAAATTCTCAGATAGCGTCTCCTTCCAAAATTATGAAAAACTGTACAGGAAAACTTATATTAAAACTATTAAAGCTGCCAAGGATATGTATTACAATAGAAGATTGGGAAATGCGGGTAACATTGCTAAAGAAACTTGGTCTATTGTAAATGAATTAAGGGACCGGACCTCTTCATCTAACAAAATTCCTACTTCTCCAGAGAACTTAAACAACTTCTTTGTTAATGTAGCAAAAAAACTTAGTGAGCTCCATAACTCCTTCCCACGATCCTCTTTCTTATTTTAGAAACGACAATTTACACAGTTTCTTCATTTCACCTGTATCATTGGCCGAGCTTCGTAACACAATTAATGAGATTAAAAACAAATCATCTGCTGGAACGGATGGGCTTACTCTGAAAATGTTTTCAAATCCTAAGTCATCTGACTAACTTGATTAACAAGTCACTTCAACTTGGAGTCTTTCCAAGCTCCCTTAAGACTGCGATAATTATTCCCTTGCACAAAGGAGGTGATAAAGATCAAGCTTCAAACTATCGCCCAATAGCACTTCTCCCCACGTTGTCGAAGATTATTGAAAGATTGGTTAAAAAAAGATTGCTATCTTTTCTTTGCAAATATAAAATACTAACGCCCCAACAGTTTGGTTTCTTGAGCAATAAATCTACCAATGATGCTATGTTCTCGCTCTTTGACAATGTTTACTCCAGTCTTAACAATCAGGACTCTACAGCAACAATCTTCTGCGACTTCTCTAAGGCCTTTGATTGTGTAAACCACATCATCTTAATTAACAAATTACATCACTATGGGATTAGAGGAATACCACTCGAGTGGTTTAAATCTTATCTTACCTACAGAAGTCAGCTGGTAAGGGTTGATGTGAGAACATCCTCCTGTAAGCCAATTGACTGTCGGGTGCCTCAAGGTTCAGTTCTAGGTCCTATCTTATTTCTGCTCTTTATTAATGATATTGCCTACCTAAATATTAGTGGTAAACTCTGCCTCTTTGCTGATGATACCAGTTTTACCTGGAGCAACCCGGACAGTACATCCCTTTATAGTACCGTATCTCGTGACTTAGTCACTATTAAATCGTGGTGCGATTCTAACTTTCTGTGCCTCAATCTCTCTAAAACTAAAATCTTATCATATAAAGGTACATTGCAAACTTTTGAACTTAATAACAATAGTGTGGAAATCGTTGATTCTGTAAAGTTCCTGGGTCTCATTGTTGACAACGCATTAAAATGGGATTTGCACATCAATGCATTGTCAAAAAAATTAAGTTCTGCGTGTTTTGCGCTAAGATCAGTTTCCAAAGAATTAAACTTGTCAACAGCTCGAACAGTCTATTACGCCCGTTTTGAGTCGCATCTCCGTTACGCCATTCAATTCTGGGGTACGTGTTGTGCGACTTAATTTGACCGTATTTTTAAACTTCAAAAGAGAGCTATCAGTTACATGTTAAGATTAAACAATAGAACTCATTGTGGGAAATACTTTAAAAAATATCAAATTTTAACTCTTCCTTCTTTATTCATTTTTGAATCCGTTTGCTTAGTCCTCAAGCACTCGTCAGCAAATCCTGAAACGCCTTCCCACAACTATCCACTTAGTAACAGGGAGCTTGATCTTTGTTTATCAATCCCATGATCAGAGTTAATCAAAAACTCTATATTGTATAATGCAAAAAAGATGCACAATCGTCTGCCTTTCAATATCAAATCTATTACATTCTTTCCCGCATTCCGTAGAGCTTTGAAGGCACACTTATTGGAGAGATCTTTTTACACAGTAAATGAATTTTTCATATTATAATTTTATACTTCTAAATACACACTAATTTACTACTTTAAGGAATTTTTTCCTTTTTAGAAAGTTTTTTATATTTTCGCCGTGTTCTGTGTCTCTGTGTCATTCCGTGGAATTTGTAATCGAATTTAAACCTATTTCAGGACTACCTAGAGCTCTGAAATTTTCAGGATAGCTAAGAACTGGATGACAATGCATGTTTCAAGTGTGTTTAGGCATATACATAGATTTCGAAATTTATACCGAATTGATATTAAACATGATCTAAGTTGTGTATAGATAATATTATTTTGAAAGTTATTAAATAAATCGTTCGTAGCGTAGTTGGTTAGGCGGCGGATCAGTCCACTTGTGACAGTTCTGTTATGTTATCATAATGGGATCGATTACGCGACAGAGAAGTTTTTTTTTCTTTTTTTTTTTGTTCTTACATGTGAAAACAGTAATTATTATTTTAACTGGTAATAAAATAAACTGTTTTAGAAAGTTTTTATATACAACTACCCTTGATTTTGTTAACAAGGAAACAATCTTCTCTATGATCAATCACAGCGTTGTATGACTTAATATTTTTGCAAAATCAGGGATGCTGTGCATTGTTGAGATGACACAAAATATGACCTATAAATCAGTAAAAAACTTTCTATTATAAAAAGTTCTTTTTGTAAATTGTGCTTATTTCCTTTTCTTCTTCTTTCTCTTTTTTTTAATGACTTTCAATTTCTTTAATTGTATAAATATTTTTTTTGTATTTTGTTTATGTGATATGTTAGATTTTAAGGTTTTTGTACTTTTTTGTATGTTTTTTAGCTTTGTCGACAAATTGTAAAATTTCTGACAATAAAGCATTATTATTATTATGAAGGCGTGGCATCGTACGATTACGCCGGCCAGTCACTGATCACGAGTCCTTGAATTCCATCTTTTGAACGGCTCTAGTATAGTTGCACATACAATTTTTTCTACGAATGATATTGAAATCACCTATTAATAGAAATATATTCAGTGCGAAACTGTAATGGAATAATTTGTGCAATTTATCTGCATTATTTTTATTCATTTGACAAGTTTCCTTAGTATTTAATAGTGTAGATTCATTTGGAATAACTAAACTCGAACTAGTTGATGGCTTTTCATTAAATAATTTGTCCGCTATATCTTTTCTTGCCGATAAAGATTCAACTATTTAACTTTGACTGTAGCTGACGACTCCATCCACCGTGCCTTTTTAACATAGTTAGGTTGCTTCCTGCATTCACTAACAGAGTGGCAGAACTTATTCTCATTGCGTGCCCTATATATTCATTGCGATTGTTTAAATTTAAATATATAGCAACCGTTTTTGGCACTGTGCTAATTTTATTTATACCAACAATTATTTATCTTGTACATTTTCCGGTTTAATAATTACAAAAAAAAACATGGGGATCGAAGTTATGTGTTTTTTACACAATTCAATATACTCTTGAGGGATGACACATTTTCTATTGTTTTTATTTTTGGTATCCAAAAGTGTTACAACAAATAATTTTTTATAATTCACGTTCACAAAGTTTCTATTTCGACACTAAAAACAGTATCGAAATAGATTCATTGTAACACTGTTTTTGGTAACTTTTTGTTGTACACAATTGGTTGCACTAAGGCACTATAGATATAGGTATTATCATCAGCCATTTTTATTCCAATGTCAATCAATTTACGTGTCAGACCATAGACAACTTAAAGAGACACGTGCAATCGTATTTTGTGGTAAAAATGGGAACTAAACTTGCTGGTAGTGCGAAAAGCGAAAAAGTACTTATAACGGTATAGTAACAGAGTAAGTACTATTAGCGGTTTTAGTTTAAAATAAATTTAAGGTACTTTAAGCATAAAAAGGGAGTTAAAGTAAAATTTTAAACAAAAACATGGTGCGCTGATGTCGGAACTTGTTGCCAACTTTATATTAACCATTAACACATCTGTTCTATTATCTCTAGTTTTGTGGTTGACATTGGACAAAACATGGCTGACGATAATACCTATGTTTATAGTGCCTTAGTTGCACTGCACTGATTGTCAACGAAAGAGTTCAGGTAGTAAATCAAGAAGTATGTTGTAGTAAATTATTAACTACATTAACAGCGTTATTGCTAAATTCGAAATATTTTATACAAATTTGACAAACATTCAATTTTAAAATCATTAAAACTGTCAAAAGTGTCAAGATTGCCAACATAAATAAATATTTCGAAAAACTCTCATTTTATATATTTTTTATACTTTTAAAAGTTCATTATAAAAAATAGTATGTAACACTCGAATTACAATGACGGTTTGTAGTACTTGTTCATTGCGAAACTCACCGCTTCGCGGTTCGTTTTACAAACTGAACTCGTACTACGAAACCTCTGTCATTGTAGCACTTGTATTACAATATACTATTTTATAATTCACGTTCACAAAGTTTCTATTTTTCGACACTAAAAATAGTATCGAAATAGATTCATTGTAACACTGTTTTTGGTAACTTTTTGTTGTACTCAATTGGTTGCACTGCACTGATTGTCAACGAAAGAGTTCAGGTAGTAAATCAAGAAGTATGTTGTAGTAAATTATTAACTACATTAACAGCGTTATTGCTAAATTCGGAATATTTTATACAAATTTGACAAACATTCAATTTTAAAATCATTAAAACTGACAACTGTCAAAAGTGTCAAGATTGCCAACATAAATAAATATTTCGAAAAACTCTCATTTTATATATTTTTTATATTTTAAAAGTTCATTATAAAAAATAGTATGTAACACTCGAATTACAATGACGGTTTGTAGTACTCGTTCTTTGCGAAACTCACCGCTTTGCGGTTCGTTTCACAAACTTCATAGTCCGGGTTCCCACGTGGTAAAAAAGGCATAAAGAATAACCGGCTGAAACTTTCAGAATCGCTTAATTGCACTTAGACCTACAAACTTCCATAGCAACAATATCGATGGATGGGGCGTTTTTTCTTCAGCAGTGGTCAAACATGTCGAAAGTTATAACTCTCCCCAGAGTGATGGATTACCGAGTTATTTTTTGTGAATCAACAGTTTTTTATTATTTTATGTGACCTACAAAAGAAGAGGGCGCTAACTGGTTATTTGTTAAGTCGTTGGCAGTCGTAACTATTACATGTTAAGCGCGTAGGCCCCGCCAAACGCCCTCCTCTTTTTGTAGGTCACGTGTTTTATTATGTAGTAATAATAAAAAACTGTTGATTCACAAAAAATAAATCGGTTATCCATCACTCCGGGGAGGGTTATATCTTTCGACATGTTTGACCGCTGCTGAAGAAAAAACGCCCCATCCATCGATATTGTTGCTATGAAAGTTTGTAGGTCTAAGTGCAATTAAGCGATTCTGAAAGTTTCAGCCGGTTATTCTTTATGCCTTTTTTACCACGTGGGAACCCGGACTATCACTCGTACTACGAAACCTGTCATTGTAACACTTGTATTACAATATACTATTTCACTAGTTTCAATATCGTCCAGTTTTAATTTATGAAGTTCGTCGTAACGACAAGCTCCAAATATTCCTCTGGTAAAAACGACCTAAAAACAAATATAGATTTGGTTAAAAGAAAAGTTTTTAATAATAAACTTACTTTTGTAAACAGGTACTTCATTGGAGAACGATAATCTCCATCAAGCTGCCGTTTTTTTAAATAATCTTAACTCAAAATAATTTGAAATCTCAATGTTGTTTTTAAATAAAATAGTCGCCTTCAACATTGAGTACTGTGCCTAGAATGTTGAGGCTTTTTTCTACTTGACCAATTTAGCAAAATACGTTCCAAAGACTTCTTCGGTCCCTTTTATAATTATTTAGTACATAAACTTTTTATAAGTAAAATTATACGTATGCTTTGATTTTTTAGGAATTAAATTTGAAAATACATTTTCTGCCTCTTTTACAATTTCCTCTAGTTCTATATCACTGTTTTCTAAATCACTTTCACTTAATGGTTAAAGCTATAGTCCATTTCACCGTTTTTGGCCGATGACAGAAATCATACTCGAAGTAAATTTAGAGTTACATCTCTCTCAGATACCTACAGGCAAGTTAGAAATTTAAATGAGGACGTTTGTTTTTTAATACAGCACTTACGTAACTGCATCTTGTTTCACCGGTAGATAAAAAGTATTCAATACGGAAGTCTTGACTTAATTCACATTCCTAGTAACCTTCATGTACGGCTCGTTGTTGAAGGGTTGAATTTAATAATTATTAATGTCATATTTTTGTAGATGTCAAACCACACTGATAGTTTCAGAAACTTACGACCTTATTTAGACAAAAAAAACTCTCCGCCATTGGTAACTTGGATGACAGTTTAATCTTATTTCAGTGGTTTCTAATATCAAATCGGCCAAAAACGGTGAAATGGACTATATACAGAAATCATCTTATTTTTATAATTTGTAGGTCAACTGTCAAAGGATTTTACAAAATTTCACACACAGGGTGGGTTGCGGGGGCGTGAAAAATAATAAAATTTAAATCTATAAGTCCTACACGTCTGACACTTTGCAAAATAGTTATTTTTATAATTTTGAGGTCAATTGTGAATGGATTTTACGAAATTCCACCCACATGGGGGGTTGCGGGGGCGTGAAAAAAAATTAAAATCTATAATTCCTACAGATTTAAAACTTTGCAAAATACTATTTTTATAAGTTTGAGGTCAACTATGAACTGATTTTACGAAATTTCACCCTAAGAGGGTTTGCGGGGGCGTGAAAAATTAAAATTAAAATTTAAAATCTATAAGTCCTACCGGTTTAAAACTTTGCACAATAGCTATATTTATAATTTTGAGGTCAATTGTGAACGGATTTTAGAAAATTCCACCCACAAGGGGGCATGCGGGGGCGTGAAAAATAATCTATACATACAATAAATCTGTAGAAATGAAAATTCTGTACATTAAAGATATTTAAAAAATAATTAGCGGGGGCTGTTACTATATCAATATAGAACCCACAAATGTGGTTAGATTTTTTTGTCTGTCTGTCTGTATGTTTGTGCGCGCATCACATTAAAACTACTGATCCGATTCGAATGCGGTTTTCACAGATGTATTTGTCTTCTTTCAAATTAACATCTCGTATATAAAAATTTCTCCCTCCCACCCTTTAACGAATTCGGGGGAGAAATTTTTATATAACAATCAACACGCCACGCGAACTACGTTGCGGGTACAGCTAGTCTATACTAATATTATAAAGAGGAAAGGTTTGATTTTTTGTTTGTTTGTTTGAAATGAATAGGGTCCGAAACTACTGGACCGATTTCAAAAATTCTTTCACCGTTGGCAAGCTAGACTATTCCCGAGTGACATAGGCTATGTTTCATTTAAAAAAAAATAGGGATCCTTACTAAAATGCCATTAATGTAACCAAAAATGACCTTAAAATCCTTACATCGCGTGCGCTGAGAATACTATTGATTATAGAATAAAATAATGTACTACGATTTTGAAGAATATTTAAATATCTACAAAAAATGCCGCGACAGCCAATTTCTAACTGTTATAGTTACGTCACAATAACTATTTTTTAATTTTTTAAAAGTTTTTATCTTGGTATTAATCCTTATCAAAATAACTTATTTCATAATCACGACAGATATCACAAATTTAGCATGTGCAATGGGACGAGGCTACTTATAAAGGAATTAAAGGACAATTAAGTTGTGGCAACCAATATAACTGGACCACCAGCTGGTCAACTAGCTCATACACTGAGGATACCAATGATCCCAACTGATCTACCAAATCCATTTAAACCGCTTCAATTTCCTATCAAAACATCTTTCGCTTTTACTAATAATAAGTATCAAGGTCAAACCTTCCAGATAGTAGGGATTGGTTTTCCCCATGGCCAACCGCCTAAGGCGGGTCGGAGCACCTGAAAATCAATTTATTTTGCTGCCAGAAAATAAAACAACATGTAATATTGTTTACAGGGAAGCGTTGACTCAATAAATTTAATGGCTTTTGTTATTTTTCTTTAATCCCCGTGCAAAGCCGGGGCGGGCTGCTAGTCTAATGTAATAAAGCTTGAAGGTGTAGATTATTCCTAGGTCCATAGGTTGGGCAACTTTCATGTTGGAAGGTATAAATGTCACTTTTATATTTGGGTGAATAGTTCCAAGTTTGCGAGAATTACCTGGTAAATTCTCTAAAACCAGAACTGCTTTAAAATCTAATTTATTTTTTAAATAAGTTTCAACTCCAAAAAAAATAGCTTTTAAAACCCACGCTTTCTTATTGGCACATCAAAACACTGGCAGGTTGAACTGGTTTTTATTTTTTAAGAAACGAAGATTAAACGATCTGTAAAGCTGAATGATACATTTTCAGATGCAATAGAATAGAACATAGCAACAGTGCCACCCAACCTTTGCTGCCTTAAATCCAGGTGCAGACTTTTCGGTTTTTATTGGCATTCTTTTCCAAAACAGAGCATTTTGTCTGTATGTACCGCGAATATAGGAATTCGATCGCATTTTTTTGATTCGCAAATAGTGAAAACGCGATGCTTTTACTGTATAGGTACATTTAATTTTTGTTAATGATTCAAATCGTCAATTTTAAATCTATAAAGGTTCCAGTATTTTAAACTACTTCTTTTAAAAATAAATCCAATGCCTGTGCTTCTTCACTATTTTTAATACATGTTTCACAATAATGAGATTGCAAAGTATAACATCATTATTATTAGTAGGTGTATGCATAATTTTTTCCGTTTTTTAACTTCCCGCCAAAAAAAATTATTTTTTTTTTTTAAATCGGGAAGTTATTGGTTTTACCCCGTTTTTCGAAAATCGAGTTTTCATCGGATCTCAACGTTTTGAGGAACCTCCCCTGACTATTTTTACGAGGGTGTCTGTATGTACGTGTGGATGTGTGTGTGTGTGTGTGTGTGTGTGTGGATGTATGTAAACCTCTTATAACTTTTGAACGGCTTAACCGATCGGAATGAAATAAAAATCGTTTCAAAGAGTTCCATCTAACTTAGATTCCCTGTAAGTTTGAACCGATTCGAACCGGTAGATTTCGAGAAATTTCAAAATAACCAAAAAAAACAATTGGTAAAAATGATGTTTTTTGGACATATCTTTTTGGCCATTACATCGATCAATTTCATAACCTAATCAGCTCAAGCTTAAAAAACTACGTCAAATGCCGTTTTGCAAATTAAAATCGGTTGATTCGTTCGTGAGATATCGTTGTCGAAAAATTTAAAAAAAAGTGTTTTTTTTTCAATAACTTAGAGATTTTTTGACTAATCGATTTTGCACTCCCGTAACGTTTTTAGGTCTCAAAAAACTGCGTCGAATGCCATCTTGAACATCAAAATCGAATACCGCGTTAAAAAGTTATGGCTTTTTAAACATTTCAAAAAAAGTCAAAAACGTAAAAATTCGTCACGTTACTATAGCCTATAGCTTTGCGGTTAAAACTAGCGGGAAGTTGCAAGGATGACCTTTAAGGTCAACCTCTTTTCGAAGTTTTTTTATTAAAAAACACGTAATTTTGAAGGGATATTATTCTTTTTTATTTAAAATATTGACCATCGGCTTCTAGTCATTTCGACCATCTTTTAAATAATCTATGATTACCATTCCAAAAAAACTGATTTTCTTTTGCGACAAATGATTCGTCGACATATTTTTTTAATTGTAAAGTGTTTGCGAGCAAAGGAGTGATAGCCAGGTGACTTCAGGTCTGGGAAATACGGTGGATGCGGAAGGATGTCCACATCCACACAATTTCAAGTTGTCTTTCACTGGTTTTAGTGCGGTCGTCTTTTGATTAATTCATGGTTTAAATTAATCATGTGTTGTCGATAGCATTGTATATTATCGGTTTCAAAAGTTCATAATACACAATATCGTTCTGGTTTCAGACAATGCTCTCCTTTCGTATCGATTTGACCGTGGTGTTGATGGAATGATTTCGCCAGGTAAAAGCTACAATTTTTTCGACCTCAGATTTTCAAAGTAAATTCATTTTTAGTCAACCATTACAATTCGATACAAAAATAATTTTTCTTTGTACTATGTCGAAAGTACGTCGTTCCGGCTTCAATATCGCGGCAGAAAGCCTAACTTTTATGCCGCAATAATGTCGCGCAGACAGCGGGCCGAAAGAAATTATTCGTGCACTGATATCACTAACACTGTCACTGCAAATGTCGGGACAGGCGTCAATATCTTTTAACACAGAAGGCAATTTCCTTCGTACTTCCGGCATGGTACAAAGAAAAATAGCATACACTACATGGGCAGAAAGTTGAGAGCCCTTGTAGTGTAATATACTATTTTATATCACATGCATTGAAACAGCTAGTTTTGATCCCTGTTTGGCCAGTCGAAACAAGACAATTTCAGACCAATACAACTTTCAGTCAGACGAGGGCGGGAGTTGACTGGCGTCATACAAATGACTGCGATTTTTTATTTGACGTTGATTCAAATTGTGTGATTGTTTATTGATTATTCTCATTGATCATAAACATCTACTGATTCTTTCTTATGATACCTTTAATGTATCTGCTAATTGTCGTTGTATTTGAGTTGGATCATCATCCAAAAACTCCTACAATTCCTCGACATGGCATTTTTGTGGTCTATCAGAGCGTTAACTGTCTTTAACATTAAAAATCACTTTTAAATTTTCGAAATCTTATTTCACATATTCTAATCAATGGATCATGTTCATTATAGGTACCTATATTTCTACCAGCAAAGGATGACTTTCAACAGCTTTTTTTCTTTTGATGAAATGAGAAATAAGAAATGCTAGCCGCAAATATTCTTCAGGCACGAAATTTGACGTGATCATGAACGATAAAATAAAGACGCTAGATTTTAGCAAACTCAACCTATGTGTGTTTTTTGTTTAATATCAGACGAATAAAATGTCGTATATGTCAATTTAATCAGCTGCGTATTTTTCGTTCGTGCCATCTATTAGTTAAAACGAAAAGAACTTATGCACACACCTGATAAAATTACATTAAAATACTATTTGGTTAATTAGTAGACAGTTTTAGTTATTAATTGTATTTATATGGATACATAATTGCGTGTAATAAAATATAACTTAATAAACTGTTATCTCTATTAAATATTGTATATTTCTCATTTTTGTTTATTTGTTAATAAATTAAATAATTAATCTAAGACCCCAATAATCGTCTTGCAATTAAAGTCAAATTTCAGTGTAATTTTTTCACAAATGTTGAAATCGTAATAAAAGTTTATCATGATCTATAAAAATACAATAGTATATAGTCCATTTCATCGTTTTTGGCCGATTTGATATTAGAAATCACTGAAATAAGATTAAACTGTCATCCAAGTTACCAATGGCGGGGAGATTTTTTTTTTATAAATTAGTTCGTAAATTTCTGAAACTATCAGTTTTGACATCTACAATAATATGACATAATAATTATTAAATTCAACCACCCCTCAACAACGAGCTGTACATGACGTTTACTAGAAAACTGAATTAAGTAAAGACTTCCGTATTAAATACTTTTTATCTACCGGTGAAACAAGATGCAGTTACGTAAGTGCTGTATTAAAAAACATACGTCCTCATTTAAATTTCTAACATGCTTGTATCTGAGAGAGATGTATCTCTAAATTTACTTCGAGTATGATTTCTGTCATTGGCCAAAATCGGTGAAATGGATTATACCAATTTATTTTTATCTTGACTACATGTCACAGTATATATCTATACATATAATAAAACTGTAGAAATGAAAATTCTGTACATTAAAGATATTTAAAAAATACATAATTAGCGGGGGGTGTTACTATATTGATATTGAACCGAAAAAATGTGGATAGATTTTTTTGTCTGTCTGTATGTTTGTGCAATCAACACACCACGCAAACGACGTCGCGGGTACAGCTAGTTGAACAATAAAATCACTATTTTGTCAATTTAAAATGGTTTCAAAAACCCCATTCTTATCATTAAATATAATTTAAACTGATTAAATTCAAAGAGTAACATAAGTAACAGTAATATTTTTATATAAAATTTTATTTAAACAAACTATTTCGGTACACCAATTTTTTTTGTTTTCAGGATATTGAAAATGAGAAAATATTCATTGGCCTTTAATAAAATCTCGATTATTTCCTTCGATTCAAATTAACCAATAGAATGTCATAATTTTTTGAAATCGGCCCAATCAGAATCAAATATCAGCGACTATTGCACTAGAACAATATCAGCGACTATTGCACTAGAGAAATAGTCACGTCAAATATAAATGTCAAAAATTTGTCTTCTCAGGAAATAATCTTCCTAAATATAACACGACCTTGATTAATATTCTGCTTTTTTGTTGTTGCTTAATTTCTGGAAAATTTTACAATTTGTTTCGACATAATTTGACATTAATAATCAAAGATTATTAATGTCAAATTATGTCTCAACAAATTGATACTAAAATATTCTCGTAATCTAGATACCACAAAAATAGCCGACTATAATCAAGGTCCTGTTATATTACCCTTGATTATCTCTGGAGATTCTTAATAAAATTGATCGAGTGTTTCTTTATCTTGATTAAAAAATAAGGCTCTATTGCAATTATCAGCTGCCTCTATTGAGGCAGTATTTTTGTACTATGATTGGTTTATAAAAAAGACATTTAAATTTACAAGAAGGTATCATGTTTAACACATACTTTTATATTGTTTCCTTCCCTGTTCGAAAATTCAACTTTCCACTTTATACATTTCCACCAAACGAAACACAGTTGATGCTGTGTTTTCCATAGGATAGAAAACAAATTTGTGAAATTTCATCCCTTGTATTTCGTTCTACCGTGCTCTATATACAAAAGGAGTACCAGTTGAAAATAAGACTTGCTTGAAAGAAAATATGCATTTATTTTAATAACCGAAGGGAATTTCAAAAGTATTGTCCATCGCTTGCCACTACATATCTTTTCAACCGTGCGAGCAACAATTGGCATGTCAAAAATCGCCTTTCTACGTTTCTCACCTTCAATTCGTATCGCACCTAATTTCCTTGCTTTGAAATCATTCCCATTGCTTTTAAACGATACGAAATGGTTTGTTGAACTACTCCCAATGATTCTAAAAGAACTTCTTGCGTTTGACCACTCAAAACACCGTGGTCGGGATAGAGTATCATCATCAGAAACTTCCAACAGCAAACGATGACCCTCGCATTTTTCTTTGCAAAAAAATATCCCAACAAAACTTCCCGAAAATGCTGATTTTTGACAATTTTCAAAATTCTCCATCCTTGGTGAGAAATCTTTTTATAAATAGACCTTTCAAACGACATATATGTCTTTCATGTGCTACAACCCATCTACTAGTGTAGGCAAAAGTTGTGTATATCTGAGTACAAAGATATATGACATAAAAAAGAGAAAAACTACTAAGGTTTTTTATTTCATCCTGTCCAGTAAATACACTTCCCTATAATCAATTTGGCGCCGGTAAGTAAAACATTACGGTATCAGGTACTGTAATGTGTTGCCTAGCAACGCTGCTCTAATTGCTTAAGGGAAGACAATGACTTTTAATTTTTGACATTTAAAAATACTATAATGACTATAAAATAAAAATAAAATAATTAATTACTTACTTTTACATCTATATTTAAAAAGAAGTCAATGTTATTCAAGTTTATATTAACAATTAAATCTTAATAATAAAAAATTATTTGACAGTGACAGATAGCTTTCAAGTTAATTTGACCTAACTAATCAAGTTACGAACTATTTTTAGTCAAGTTACGAACTACTGTTAAAATTTTTATGATTTTTATGAATTTATTAATTTATAATAACAGGATGAAATAAAATACAATTCGATACATGGTCGTTAGGTGTTATTACAGTACTCGTTTTTATTTCCGGACTTTGCTTCGTAAACTAACTCGTACTGTAATAAGTCACCTACCGACCTTGTAACGTATAATACTATTTCAAAATGTTCTTTCACATGGGTCAATATTATATGTATTTCATTGAATGAATAAGTATGACGTGCTTATTTTTTGTCGGCATTGCCACTAACATTTTCGCTTTATACAATAAATCGGGTATAATACTTTGAATATGTCAAAACCTTTTGGTGCGCAAAATCTTTGGCGCAATTTAACTTTCACGGTAATAAAAACTTGTCAGTGGTCTTCATCTTACTTATCTTTTTTAACTCATGCTAACAAAATGCTCTTCAAGAAATAACAAAAAAATTAAATATCCAGAATTTTATAATTTGAGGTAAAGTGGAGAACAAATGGTTTTCTAGCATAAAAGAATGTAATTCTGTCTAGCCTTGCTTTGACGTGCTATCTCGCCACTCTCATCCTGCCACCTTCATCTTGCCTCTCTTATCTTGCCACTGTCTTTTCAATTTTATTATTTGGATTTAAGCTAAAGAAATCTCCTATTCTTCTAGACTGATCGAAATATCTAATTAAATAGCTCCACCGATAGACCTGAAAAACTAGCCAATATTTAAAATAAATAAATTTAAGGGCGCATACTAGTTCGCTCCCGCGGTCAGTTAAACCACAGCCGGACTTGACTATTAAGTGGAGTAGGGCTGTGGTTAAACTTGTTAATCCTATACTAATTCGCTCCAAAGGTACTATACTAATTCGCTCCGGTTACCTGCGACATTTTCGAGGGGATTATAATTTGACCGGTCAGACGCTGAAGCGAATTACTGTGTATTAAAAATAATAATACATAAGAAAACAACGGTTTTATTTATTAACTATTTTACTTATTTACTAAATATAAAATATACATTCTATAATAATAGGCGCTTAGTATTTACAAACTAATTTTACTTTAAAACTATTTTTTTAACATCTTATATCTCTGGGACATTATTTTCACAAAATCAAATGTAGTATATGAGTTATTGGAACGAAGTTCCCTTTCGGGCGTTACGAACAGTTACGACTGACGCTAGGAGCTAGCCAAAAAAAATTCATACCAAAAGTTGTCACGACACGACACGACACCCGCATGTTTCTCTCTCTCACAGACCAAAAAATAAATAGAATAGAATAGAAATATGCTTTATTGTCAATGAAAATAATACAATTTTATGGACAAAGCTAAATATAAATATAACAAAATATAAAAAATAAGTAATATATACCAAAAAAACAAATACAAACAATTTATATCAACTTTCATACGTCGTCGCAAACCTAATAAAGAAAATTAGTAAATAACTCTCTCTCCCTCTCTCTCATAGATAGATATATTACAATAGACTACAAAAGTGTGACGTCAGCTATGGGAGGAGCTTAAAAATCTTTCCAAACAAAACATATTTGCATTGAAAAAGCCATAAAAGATTTTTCTATTACTTGTAGTGGTTTCTAATCAAAACTCTTAGCGTTTTCCGGACACTTTTCATACGACCTATTGTATCCAATTTGTGATAGTGAATAAACATTGAAAGTTAGTGTAAGTGTTCAAATTTTATATGCATTTTAGTAAAATTGAGGTTATGTTTTGTTTACAAGTTTATAAATTTTATTTCTATTTTGCTTTGATAGTGTAGTGTCGTGACTTTGTTAAGTTTATACAGGTTTTTTGGAGATAATAAATAATAAAATAATACAAAATAATGTGTTTCTGTTCTGCAAAAGTTCCGGACATTGCTGATGGATTTAGGTAAGAAGAGATTTAATACAGACAATAATAAATGCTTATGTATGTATAAACATTCTGTTGTGTTTACAAATTACTAATTCCTTCACTAATTAATCGAAAGGAACTTCGTTCCATCCGGGTGTCCCTTGACACCTCTCACTTTTTTTTTCTTGCAATAGGGAAATTTGTTTCTCTACAAATTCCTTCAATAAACGAGCTTCTCTGCGATACCCATTTTTTGGTAGACTAAACAGCCCGTTCAGAAGGAACGGCACGGGTGGTTTATCGGATGTCGAGTTGCTTAGTGGCGCATAGTTTTAAATGTGCATCTTCACACGAGTCGACCGTGCACCGGGCTATGAAATTTTGCCGGTGCCGGCGATATTTACACCCGGTTTTTGTCACTACAAACCGGCTGCGGCTGCCGGAACACAATAAAACATCTTTTTCAGGTATTTGAAGGTTTTAAATGGGTATTTGGGAGGTAGTAGATGAAGAATCCGTATACACACTGCTAATTTTGCCCTGTTTTTCAAAAATCTAAAAACAACTTATTTGTTAATAAAAATTTTCTATTTTATTAAGAACAATAGTTAAAGTAAAAAATTAATGATTAAAAAAAAAATTCAATCTAAAATTTATTTAAATCCATAAACAATTAACCGAGATAATGGAAAAAAACACATGAATATAGAAATTCTTCCCGGTTCGCCGGGTGTCGTGTGAATGAGTATCACGGTTACCGGATTTTATCTACAACCGTGCCGGACATGCCGTCTGAACGGGCTGTTAGGCTTTTTATTTTGATATAAGTGTCTATTTGTACATTTTTTAAAATATCTAAAAATTTAAATAAATTTGGATGTGAAGAATAAAAGAACGAATTAAATTTTGAGTGGAAACTTTCACATGCATTGGTTGTTCTTTCAATTAAGGAGGGTTTTGAGGGTTTTTCACAAATGTCTTCTACCGCTCGTCTTTTTAAGGAATTACTTAGTTTTTGGCGATTTTACGTTGACGGTAATTCGGCTGAGATGTTATGAACTTCGTTGTATTCTATTATGGCAAGGTTGGAATCTCCAGTTTTTACAAACGATTTACATCCACCTCGCATTACCTATACATTGCCACCGTTTTATATTCCCAGCTAATGTTTCATGGAAATTGAATTTAAAACCGTTGAACAATAACATAGGTTTTCCCTTTTCACTTAACATTTCAGTAACTTCTGCGGAATTCATGTTTTTAATTTTTTTGTTAATGTGATCGATACTTTCACCTTTACTCAGCTAAAACTTTCACAAAAATGAAATTAAAAGAAAAAAATAAGAAAATTTAAATAATCCTTCCAGGTATTAGTAATTATCAAAAAATCCCAACCATCCCTCATAAAATTTAGTACCGGAGCGAACTTACCTATGGGTCTTTCGGGTTGGGGATTAAAATCTGACCGCCGGTAGCGAACTAGTGTGCACCGAAATTTAAAATGGCTTATATTTAAATCATTGTGGCCATATTTATTTTGACTGTCTGTGAAAGTTTCAAATTTGTAATATTGTCAGTGTTTCTAATTAATGAAATTAATAAGTATCAGTTTATTTTTGCTACTCCAAAAGTAGTATTCCCGTTGGTACATGACTGATGATTTTTTTATCTACATTTTCGCCCATTAAAAAACATGATAACATTTGACCGATTCAATTTTTTTACTCTGTTTGTGTTTAAACTGGACATCATCGTGTTATATTCTGAGTATTAGTATTTGAATTTTATTTTATAGTGAATATCCTTATAGTTGTAATTCCTACTTAAATTGCAGCATTGATGTTCTAAATTATATATTGACATCGACATTCATTCAGCAGGGTTTCCAGTAAAACTCTGTTTAATGTTTCAAATAACTGATGAAACTTTAATAAAGAGAAATTAGATATACGAGGTCTGTCGCAAAATAAATAGGGCACAGCAAAAAACTTAACAATTTTCGAATCGAATCTTTGGAGATAATTAATTTCATTTGCATGTATTTCAGTAAAGATTTTGTCTTATTTTTAATAAACACCGTTTGACAGTTTCTGTCGCATTCACAAATTTCGGATGGCCAAGATGTTCGTCATCTTCCAGCGTCTCACAACCCTCTTTGAACCGTATAAACCACTCATAGACTCGGCTAAGAGATAAAAAATCATCACCATAAACTTGTTTGCGTTTCGGTAAATATTTTAACAACTTTAAAAACTGAACTTAATATTGGCTCTTTGATGTCCTATTTAATTTATGCTTTTATGCCATTTTATGCGAAGAAAAACAAAATGTTTTTTTGTTTCAATCCGATATCTTAAATTTTATTGGAGTTACACAGTCTTAAAGAAAACGCAAACAATTTAAAATAATTTAATTTTAAGCATAAAAACAAACCTAACAGAATTAAACAATAACACATAATAATAAAATACGAAGCAAAAATTTATACCGGATATTACCCACAGCATTTATTCTTCTCGGCCTGCTTTCCACTAAACGGTTTATATTCTTCTGAGGAATAACTGCCTATTGCTTCAAGAGTGCGCGTTGTAATTCTTCTACAGTTCCAGGTAGAGGTTCCAGGCTTCGAATTCGTCTACCAAGAATATCCCAGAGATGTCCAATAGGTTTTAGATCTGGAATGTGCGGTGGTCATTACATCTGGGCGATGTTAGCATTATTTGAGTATTTTATGACTATCAGAGCTGTATGAGGACGCGCTTTTTTGTGCATTAGAAGAAAATTAGCCCCTACCAATTCTACAGAATCGATATCCCTGAAAACAAGATATACCTAAATCTGTGCGTGATTCCATAGAAATACTGGCCCACATCATAACTGAAACTCATTGAAAGCTTACCCTAGGACTAAATGAATATTCAGCATAACGCTCACCTGTTCGACGCCATACTCTTCCTCGGCCATCTGGAGCTCTTAAGCAATACCTTGATTCGTCGGTAAATAACACATGCCTTTAATCATTTTAAGTCTAATTTTGGTGATCTCTAGCAAATCGCAGACGGCGTGACATAATGATCTCTAGTAAGTTCTGATCCTGTAGCAGGTCTCCTTGATATCAGATTTGCTGCATTTAATCTTCGTCTAAAAGTAAGTTTACTTACGTTTAGGGCCCTTAAATGCTATAATTAATTGCTGACAAATGACGATTTATTAATGTAAATTTACAATAATACGAACATCTCGATTGGATGAGTCTTTCTCGAGAAAACGAGTGTATAAACACGCTACACTGTACGTTTTTCGTGTCGGTGAGTATATATAAAAAATGTTATTCCTTATAAAAAGTTCTGCATGGTCTAAAACTTAAAACAAAACCATCAGATATTAATTTTTTTTAAGCAGTATACGAGGTTACTTCTATAAACTTCTTGTTAGAATTGCATAATTCGTTTTTCATGGTGGATGGATAATATTGGATTTCTGACAAAAGTTTTCAATTAAGATCAAGATCCCTACTAATATTATAAATGTGAATGTAAGTTTGTTTGTTACGCTTTCACGCGAAAACTACTCAACCGATCATCATGAAACTTTGTACACATATTCTTGGAGGTATAGAAGTAACATAGGATACTTTTTATTAAAAAAAGATTTTTTATTTTTTACGAAAAATAAAAAAATTGTTTGTCAAAAAATCTCAAAAAGATAATGGAAAAGACTAAAAAAACAGAAAAAATGCAGAAAAAATAAAGCCAAAAAATACCTTTCTAAATTAAATAATATAACGCCACCGTAAGGTAGCGTAGTTAATATCTCATATATTTAAACGAGCAATTACTATTAAATCAACAACTATGACGCCTAACTAAAAAAAAAATGGAAAAAACTAAAAAAACAGAAGAAATGCAGAAAAAATACCTTTCTAAATTAAATAATATAACGCCACCGTAAGGTGGCGCAGTTAATATCTCATATATTTAAACGAGCAATTACTTCTAAATTAACTACTATGACGCCACCGTAAGGTGGCACAGTTATTATCTAACATATTTAAACGAGAAATTCTTACGAAAATAAGTACTATAAAGCCACCGTAAGGTGGCTCAATATATATGTATCTAATATATTTAATCGATAAATTATAAATTACAACGATAAATAGTATAAATCTGATAACGAGAAAATATGAAATAATAAAAAAAATCATTGAAAACAAAATAATAAAAATTCGAAAAAACAAAAAATGAAAAAAAATGTCACGACAGTGTTATGCGGTACGAAGTCCGCCGGGACAGCTAGTTTGTTTATAAGTGTAATGTCAACTGGCTGACAACTTTCAGGAATCAATAATAATCAAGAGAAGTTTTTGTCTTTGTATATTAACACTAACTAAACATCAGATTTACAATTTAGTATATAAAGTTGAGTATGTTATGCAGAATTAAATATTGGAATGCCTACAAAAATGTAAAATCGTCGTATTTATTACAATTGATAAATAAGGGTGATGACAACAGTGATTAGAAATATTCCCAAATTTAATGTAAATAGGTAAATAACTAATGTCCTTTATAACAAAGAAAATTACTGTGATAACAAAGTTTCCAATGAATTTACAATTGACTACAAAGGTTGTTTTGAATAAATCGAAGAGGACATTAACTATTTATTCTAAGAGATATGATGTCTCGGTTCTCAATTCAAAACAATATACAGTATGTTAAAATGTTACATATATTTTAATAAAGGAGAATTTAATAATAACTGACCGATACATTACATACATTAATGAAATTAAAAGACAAACTAATTTTGTGTTTTAATTAAAATGATTACAATAAGATGATGAGTTACAACTTAATATGCATATACAGTGAAGAAAATCAAATTCATTTAATATTAACAATAAATTGTAATAAAATAAAAATAATGAGGATAAAGTATATAATGTGTGAGTATAAAAAAAAAATACAATTATAAAATAATATAATATAACAAGAAGAAAAGTACAATTATAAAATAATATAATAAGAACAAAGTTGTATAACAGTTAAACAGTATCTTTTAATTTTGCCAATCTTACACTTCTTCTCAGACTCGACCTTTCACTAGGATCTGATTCTGAAGAGGGACTCTCTAATTCTATAGAAACATCGGTTTTATCGGATCTTTTGTTGATGTTAAGAGTTAACATATTTGTAATTCGACCACAGTGGTTACTTTGACATCTGGGTTTAAGGTAACGTTTGTAAATTCGATAAATAATATAGACAAGTAGAATTTTACCTATGGTACATAAGAAATAAACAAAATAGGAATTATTAAGAATAGGAATACTTGTTTCAGAGTCTGATAATTTATCAGTAAGATTTTCTAATTGATCCAATTTACTGCTGGCAAGGATTCCTTGTCTAGATTCACGGCTTTTAAGGGAATGACAGTTAAATTAGTAGTAGGTTCCTTTTTATTTTCGCAGCAATTTTCTAATGGGATATCAAAATTTGGAACTACGGCTTTAAAGGTGCTTTTGAAGTTTGTATTATCAGAAATAAGAGTTGTAGAACTTGTATATAATTTGCAATTTGTGTTTATAGTGATTAAACCAGTAGAATTTAAAACTAAATTATGTATGGGAAGATGAGTACAACTGAGAGTGACATCTGTAGGTTTAGGAAGTACGTATAACCAATGGTTACCAGTTTCTAGTTTATGCCATATTTCAATAATTGAAGTTAACATTCGTGTGTCGCATTCGAAAGGAATTCGCTCATTTTGAAAGAGTAATTTAGTTTCGCATATTGGTCTATTGTAAGTATTAAAGAATGGATTTTCGGTTGGGCAAATTAACATGTTGTTGAGGTCATTACAGTTGGTATGAGATTTTAAAGTAGTATATGTGTGTTTATCTTCTGATAAAGCTAAATAATCTACTGAGGGAAGAATAAACAAAATGTTTGGATGTTTGAGAATAGGCAAAGGAAGTAAATGGTATAGGGTATATTTGACATTGTTGACTAAAGGATTAGAGATAACATACATTATTTTATTAGAGTGAAAATGGATTTTTATTTTAACTAAACTAAATTGATTAGTTGATGTGCATAACTGTCTTCTAAAGGTAAAGCATAAGATGTACTACTAGAAATATATTGTAAGGTCCTTCTTAATTCATTCATCAGTTGATTAGGTGTCATAACGATAGGATGGAGAATATTTGATTTGGCGAAAAGAATAGAGTTAATAATGGTGTTATATTCGTTCTGGAGTTCATTAAGCATTAAGTTCAAAAGTGAGAATTGTTCATCTAAGGTTTGAGATAATTCAATGTGGAAATATCTTTGATTCAGGTCTTCAACGTATTTAGAAAGTTTTGAAAAATTATTATCGAAAACTATCTTATTATTATTTAAAGTTACGATGGTATTATTAAAATTTGTGATAGTGGTTTTAACCACTTGTATTTGTTGTTTTAAAAGATTAAGTACTTGCTTTTCATCTTCTTTACATTTATTTATAGCTAAGTTATAAAACTCAGCATCCTGTTCGTCCAGGGTTCCGAAAACAGATTTAAGAACTGATCCTACTATGTTAAGAAGAGCTCGTTTTTCTCTTTTATGGTGAATTAGTGTTTTAAGTGTTTCTTCCTGCTGATGTATGGAAGGTACTAGCTGATCTAATATTTTGATATTAGTTTGACAGAAAGTGAGATTTGAAATTTTGGCATGTTGGCAGATTTGTTTAGTTTTTTCAAATGTATTTTCGAGAAAGGTTAACTTTTGCTCAAATGTATCCAATTCTAAATAAGTTAAAATATTCCAATGGGTTTCATAAAATTTGGTGTCTTGAATAACTTCATAATATATACCTGAAGATACGTTTATATTTGTTACATAATATGGTTCTGAAGCATGGCAGCATCGGATGAGGCACCATACTAAGTATCTGCAACAAAAGCTCGTTTAAGTCTATTTGCATGCACTTTTGTTTTTTTATTTTTTATTTGGATGGTGTAATTCACTGGGGAATTTTCCTCTATGACTTCGTAAGGGCCTGTATAGTTAGGGGATAATTTCTTTGATTTGCCAAGAGTGCTCTGTTCATTGAGTAGATATACTTTATCACCTTTCTCAAAACTAATATCATTTACACTTTTGTCGTAATAGTTCTTATTTGTTTCTTTAGATTTTATTAAATGATTTCTTGCTAGTTCTTGAGATTTTCGTAATTTAAGTGTTAAGTCATCCAGATAATCTTCATATGTATATTTAAATTCCGGTGTTTTAATAATACTAGTTGGTAAATTAGCTTTATTTCCAAATACGAGTTCGAACGGTGAAAATTTTGTAGAGGTGTGAACAGTAGTATTATAGCTGAACATAGCAAATTCAATCCATTCATCCCAATCTGTTTGTTTATCATTGATGTAGTGTTTTAGGTAATCTGACAATGTAGCATGACTCCTTTCTAAGGCTCCATTACTTTGCGGGTGGTAAGCTGAGCAATTAATCTGTTTGATTTTAAACAGTTTAGAAACTTGTTTAAGAAGATCAGAAGTGAATTCACGCCCTTGGTCTGTGACTAATTGTTGTGGTATGCCAAAGTTGCATATGAAATTTGAAACTAAATTTTTCGCTACAGTTTCTGCTTCGTGATTAGGAATAGGGAAAGCTTTAGAAAATTTCGTTAAATCATCTTGAATTGTTAGTATAAATCTATTTCCTTTTTCTGTTAAAGGAAGCGGTCCTACTATATCCATGAAGATTTTTTCAAAAGGTAAGAAACTAGTTGTGGTTATTTCCATCGGTTTTTTATGTTTCTTTCGTACCAATTTATTCTTTTGACATGATTCACATGTCTTGATGAATTTCTTTATATCAGACTGCATTTTTGGCCATTTATAGAATTGTTTTATTCTATTATACGTCCTGTGATATCCAGTATGACCTGCTATAGGATTTATGTGATTTTCTTTTAATATTTCTTGAATTTCCTCGGATGTTGGTTCTACTAATGTGTCATGACAAATCGAAATTTTTATATTACTTCCTCTAAAAATAAATCGTAATATCATTCTAATTTTGTACCATTTTAGATTGTCGAATTTTGTACCTATTATTGGTAGTCTTACTTGTGTTATTTTTTCTTTAATTAGGGTTTGTTTTAATTTATTGAGTAAGTTATAAATAGTTTCATAGTTAGTTGATTCCCAATAATGATCTTTGTAGAATATTAGAATGATGGGATGGTTTTCCTTTATTAGTTTTAGTTCGCCTACTTCAATGTTTTCAGCTTGAATTTTGCTTGAAATTTTATATAAATTTTCCAGTTCCTTTTGTGTCTTTGATATAGGTTCTAAATCCTTTGAAAAGAAGTGTACTTGAGTATGAGAATTGGAGTTAAGACTCTCGTTAATTTCTTCTACGTCGTTATTTATTATCACGTTGGTTTTAGATTGTTTTAAAAAATCTGAATAGCTTACACTATCTGTTGAATTTAAAAGATTTACTTGAAGGGGTACTTGGTTGGTTTGGGTATTTTGTTCACTAATAGGGTTAGGAATTCTGCTTAATGCATCAGCATTATTGTTAATTTTCCCTGGTTTGTATTGTATTTCGTAATCGTATTCTTCTAGGATTAGTCGCCATCGAATAAGTCTTGATCCAGGATCTTTATTGTTAAAAAGCCAAGTTAGAGGTTTATGATCTGTTTGAATAATGAATTTCCTTCCATAGAGATAGCAACGAAAGTGTTTTACGCTCCATACGATTGCTAATAATTCGCGTTCTGTTGTTGAATAATTCATTTCTGCTTTATTCAAGGTACGACTAGCATATGCTATCGGAAGATCGTTTGGCGGTTTCCCTTGTGAAAGTACACTACCTATTGCGAAGTTACTGGCATCAGTTGAAAGGTAGAAAGGTTGGGAAAAATCAGGGTATTGTAATATTGGTTCGGTACATAAATGATTTTTAATAGATTCGAAAGCTTGTTGTTGTAAGGATGTCCATTCGAAAACAGTGTCCTTTTTTAAAAGATTAGTAAGGGGTTTAGAAATTGAACTGAAGTTTTTTATAAATTTCCTATAATATCCTGCAAGTCCTAAGAATGCTTTAATATCTTTAGGAGTTCTTGGTACCGGATAATTGGAAACAGTTTTAACTTTATTTGGGTCAGGTTTAACTCCATTTTCTGTAATTAAGTGACCTAAATACATGACTTCATGTCTCATGAATTCGCATTTATCAGGTTGAATTTTTAAATTGAATTGGGACAATCGATCGAAAACTTCTATGAGACGTTTATTATGATTCTCTAAATTATCAGCGAAAACAACGATATCGTCAAGGAACACAAAGCATCTGATATTTTGAATACCCATAAGAACGTTATTCATAAGTCGTTGGAATGTAGCGGGTGCATTTTTTAATCCAAAAGGCATTCTTTTAAATTGATAATGCCCGGATGGTGTTGAGAAGGCTGTTTTTGGTGAATCTGATGGAGACATAGGAATTTGGTGAAAACCAGAAGTTAAATCTATGATTGAAAAGTACTTAGAGTGGCCTAACTGATCTAAGATTTCGTCAATATTAGGTAACGGAAAAGAATCGCCTATTGTTATTTCATTTAATTTTCGGTAGTCGATAACAACTCGCCATTTCCTTTCTCCAGAAGCGTCTAGCTTTTTAGGTACTACCCATACTGGTGAATTCCAAGGTGAAACAGAATTTTCTATTATATCTTGCTCCAACATTTTGGTTATTTGTTTATTAACTTCATTTTTGTGAATTTCGGGATACCTATAAGATTTAGTATTTATGGGTGGTGAAGGTTTCGTATGAATTTCGTGTTTCACAGCATTTGTATGTGATAAGGAATCGCCCTCCAGGTGAAAGATTTTGTTATATTCGTGACAAATTTTTATTAAGGATTGTTTTTCTTCTTCGTTTAGATGATCAGTTCGTAATAAGGCTGAAATCTTTTCTAATCTATCCGTAGAGTAATTTTCGTTATTATTATTTGAACGTATTTGATTAACATTAAAGGTTTGGTTAAAATTTATTAAAGGGTCTAGAGCAATTTCAATTTTACTAATTCTTACAAATTGTTCGGAAGCATTTAGTATAGACGTTAATCCATATTCTTTATTTTTTACTTTAACAATGCTGGGGCAAAGGAAAACATTTTCTAAAATTTCGGTATTTGGACATATACCTTCTTCGATGTGCGGATTTAGAATTTTAATTTTAACAATCGTTTCTGATCTAGGATTTAGGAAAATATCTGTTTCTTGATTAATTGGAATTGCCTTAGGAATTGAATTGGTTGTAAAATTGTTTTCTATATGATGTAAACTAGTTTCGAAATTAGAAGATTGTAATAGTATATTATGTTACTAGGAGTAGAAGGCCAACATTATTGTTGAGCCCAGATTCTTGCACTGCCGAGGCGCTAGCCGAGGCTGTGCAAACTGGGCGAAACATATAATGGGCCTTCTGCTCCGAGTAACATATACTATTTTTTCTTCAAGCGTAATAATAATATGCATTTTATAAAAAATATAGAAGGCTTTGTTTATATCTCAACTATTTAATTAATACAAACGAAAAATTACATAAAGTGTTACCTATTTATTAACAGTAATATTAAATGTGCAGTTTTGTATACTGCAGTTGTTTAAATTTAAGCCACTGCCACCGCTTTCAGCTTCGACATTTACAATTTTGTCATTGGTATACATCATATTATTAGTAAGTTGATTGTCGATTATTATGTCAGCGATTCCAGAACTATTACTTGGTTGTTCTTGCCAATTAAGTATTTTTTGTGCAGTTTGTGTTTTACTGGAAATGGAATCCTCTAAGTACCCTTCAGCAACACTGGTGGATTTCCATCCACCATGCCGCTTTAAAGCGGTAATATCACCTCCGTTGTCAACTAAAATAGTTGCGGAAGTCCTCCGAAGGCAATGTCCTGTATATTCATGAGGATTTGTTAATTTCAAAAACGTAGCAACGTCTTTTGGTACGTTTGATATTTTGTGGATACCCATTACCACACGGTGACATTTACCATTCTGGTATTTAATAAAAAATCGCTGCAGGCCAATATCATCCGGACGAAGAGCCGTATACTGTCTTACCAAATTCAAATAAAAATCGCCATAAACGACCGTTGTTTTTTGTTTTTTGTGTTTATGATTTTAACCAAAATTAAATTTCCCAAATCTTGGATTTCGCTAGACTTTAAATTAACAAGTTCATCGCATCTAAGGGCTCCTGTGACTCCAAATATTAATATAACCTAAAACAAACGTTGAAATAAATAAAAAAAAAGCTGGTAGCACCGGGATTAGAACCGCTGACCTTTGCGACCGAAGACAAAAGCTCTGCCACTGAGCTACCGTCATTAAATGTTATAAGTAGGAAATGAGGTAATATTTGCTGTCAAGTTAAATATTGATCTGCTAGTAGATATCACTGTCAACGGTTTAATAAACGTAATAATGATTAAAAAGAAATAAGAAAGTACCTACCTTTGTTGCTAAATAAACATTATTTGGTGCATCCTTGAGAAATTTATCAAATTGATCTTGTGTTAATACTTTTGATTTTTTCGGTGTATAATTTTCCCCTTGGCGCTTTATAAATGCAATTAATTTGCTATATTTTTCTATTTTAACATTATGTTTAATATTTAATTGACTTTTAATCATTGAATACTGTGCCCATAGAGTAGAACTTTTAAACTTTCTGGACAAATTCGTGAAGTATGCAAGCATAACGTTTTCCGTGTATTGCTGTACATTATATTCATTGCACCATTTTAGAAATTTTTCGTATGCAAAATCATACAGTTTACGCGACTTCGTTGGAATTAGAGTTTCAATACTGGAATTAGCTATTTCAACTAATTCCGGAGGCGTACATTGCAATTCTTGAGACATTTTTCACAAAATTTTCAAAACAGACAAACGTCAAATTAAATAAGTTTAAAAATGACAGTTCCTACCTACTTGATTACAACGCCCCATTATTTTATTAGTACAATAATGAAAATTCATTTTTGTACTAGTAAAATAATGGGATATTTCTACGGTCTGTGTTGCAAAAAGTAATATAGTTATTATTATACGCTTGAAGAAAAAAGATTTTGTTCATAATTAAGGTGGCATTGGAATTTACGAATAAAGTCATTACCTAATAATCCATCGCATGGTATGGGGAAATTATCTTGGACAACATGGAAACAATGGTTTACAGTGTAATCCTTAAATTTAATATCTAGGTAACAGTAGCAAAGGGTAAGAACTGGATTTGTTCCATTGAAATCGATACCTTTTAAAGATATTTTTTGATCCTCAAAACAAGGAGTGTCGCCATGGAGTTTGTTTAATTTAATTAAAGATATGTCAGCGCCTGTATCTAGGAGAAATGAGTTAGTATCTTGCAAAAGTTGGTCTATGTTAAGATTTACGAAAGTAGTAACTGACATTAGTGAAATTCGGCTTGAATGTGACGAGCATTCCTCGACGTCGCCGAACCGTGAGGAATTTGTTCGTTTAAAGACATTGTTTGAAGTTGGTTTGGAAGATTTGAGGAAGTAGAAGGTGAAGATGATTGAGGTGTGCTTGGTTCTGTGCGATTGTTATTTGGATTTGAGTTATGTTGACGTTTTTCATTATTATATTTCCTTTTTCGACATTCGTTCAATACGTGACCTTTATTCTTGCAATAATTGCAAAATTTGGAATTATATTTTGAAAAGTTTTGCGAATTAGGTTTAGAGTCTGAGAATCGTGGATTTGTATTAGAGTAATTGTTATTGTTATATTGATTATTATTTGAGATGTGTCTAATGTTTCGAAAGCCTTGTGTAGATTTATTATTGTATCTGCAATTAAAATTTGAATGACCCGGTTTGTTGCAAAATGAACAAAATGTTTCGTGTATGAATTATTAACATTTTGGTATTTGAAAATTTCTGATTTGGATTTTATTTCTTGTTCTTCAGCCTGTGCTACGGCAATAGCAGTTTCCAAAGAGTCTGGTCTTTGTGATTTGACTAAAATTGCTAATTCATTTTTTAAACCGGTTATGGAAACATTTAAAGCTTGTTCTTTGAGTAAGTCTACACAAGCCGATCGTTGAACTTCATTTAATTTAGGATCTAGTGTGTTTATTAATTTTAAATAACAATTTTCAATTTTGTTTGCATAAGACAAAACAGAATCATTCGGATTTTGCCTACACGAATTGAGTTCTAATTGCCATTGGCTACTGGTACGTTTTTCTGCATAAGCATCTAACAAAAATTTTCTTAATTCACTCCAATTTAGAAAAGATCTATTTCTTACTAAAGCTCTGGCATTATCTGTCAACTTGGTTTCAATGATAGAGAATAAAATTGATTTTAATTCTGGTTTTATTATGCTATTGGCTTTATCGCAATTATCTATAAATTCGTAAAGTTTTGATTTGTTTCCGTCGAATTTAATTAACATGTCTTTAACAATTTCGAGAGAGACTGACATTGTGATTGATTCTGTTTCCTCTTTAGTTTCAACTTTATCGAGTGTTGGATATAAAGGCATAACAAAATAAAAGATACTCAAATAGAAACAAAAATTATAAAAACTTACAAAATGATGACGTATGTACCAAAGTTCATAATCTTCTATGATTATTCTTCCTGGTTATTCCTACCGTCGATGATTCGGGATTATTCACAGTCTTGTCTTCCAACTCTTTAGGTCCTGGCAGTTCGCAGTTCTCTGTGATTTCTTCGGGAAGAAGGAGTGGCTGCTATGGAACTTCCAAGGTTGGACTAGCGAATACCAAACTTCAAGCAGTAAAGGAACAATGTTGTCGGTGATTTGGCTGGAGAAATTCAACTACTAGAGTTCCTTCCTTCCAGACAATTCTATATCACTTTTCGTTGACAAAACTTCTATGAAATCCTCTCGGAAATCCCACTTCTGACACCAATTTTCTTGTAATGTCAACTGGCTGACAACTTTCAGGAATCAATAATAATCAAGAGAAGTTTTTGTCTTTGTATATTAACACTAACTAAACATCAGATTTACAATTTAGTATATAAAGTTGAGTATGTTATGCAGAATTAAATATTGGAATGCCTACAAAAATGTAAAATCGTCGTATTTATTACAATTGATAAATAAGGGTGATGACAACAGTGATTAGAAATATTCCCAAATTTAATGTAAATAGGTAAATAACTAATGTCCTTTATAACAAAGAAAATTACTGTGATAACAAAGTTTCCAATGAATTTACAATTGACTACAAAGGTTGTTTTGAATAAATCGAAGAGGACATTAACTATTTATTCTAAGAGATATGATGTCTCGGTTCTCAATTCAAAACAATATACAGTATGTTAAAATGTTACATATATTTTAATAAAGGAGAATTTAATAATAACTGACCGATACATTACATAAGAATTGTCGCTATTTTTAATAACAGAGGTACTTTACTCTTGATTAAAATTCTTATTTTTTGACAAATCTCGTATACGGATTAAAAAAAAATTGATATCTGATTGTGGTGTTTTGAGTTTTAGACTATTCAGAACTTTTTATAAAGAATAACATTTTTTCATAAAACTAAAAATAAAACTTGCCATATGATGTCAACTTAATATGTTCTATTAAAAGATAAGAACAAATTATTTTTAAAAAATATTAAATATCAGAAATAATTTTTTTAGACTTTTATTTCATGTATTTCGTATGTACTTATATACTTGAGAAATTTAAACTATTATTGATAAAGCGCAGTAATCTTATTTTCACTGGTGTAACTATTGATTTTACTATTTAATTATTTATCGATTTTTATAATTTGATGTCAAGAACCTTGGCCTATACCATTACCATGAATTTAGTTATCTCTTATCTTTATGGTTTTGTAGTTTATTTTTGTTAATTATTTTGTGTTTAACTGACTTTTTGAATTGAATTTATATTCTAACGTAAATAATATACGTTTTTATTTTCTTAAAATTATAATATGTATTTTATTTTACGTCAACCTCTCTTATCTCCTTATTGATAGCTTCAATTTAACTTTCTTTAGGATTCTACTATAAGTCATTATTTGTAAGTGTCCGTACTAGAGATGAAACGGATAGTGATTTGGCCAGATACCGGATATTCGGCTAGCTACGAGGCCGGAGCGCCGAATAACCGGCTACCGGATATTCGGCCGCTTACAGCGTTACAATTTGATTTGAATATGCACGCGCGATTAAGATCGGAAATATTCGGACGCGTTCGGCGTGATCGGCACGACTCGGGGGCGTTCGAATGTAATCGCTCATGCCAGGTTGCGTGCATTTGTTGCTCAGTTCGTTAGTTGATTATTCCATTGTCCGTCCATAACCTATTGTTGTATTATTTTTATTTCATATTTGCTTTGTGTAAAATAATCCATTACTAATATTATAAATTCGAAAGTTACTCTGTCTGTCTGTCAGTCTGCTACGCTTTCACGCCTAAACTACTGAACCGATTTTGATGAAATTTGATACAGAAATAGATTAGACAATGAGAAAGGATATAGGCATAAAGAAAAATTTGTATTCCCACGAAAAAGCGCGATATAGACGAGCTTAGAACGTAAAGAATTCAACATCTAATGAAATATATTTATTTATTTTATTATTCAGTATCGGATAGTTACCGGATATCCGTTTCATCTCTAGTCCGTACCATATTAACTATCTGCTTCGTTTTTCATCGGTGATGTCATGTTTTACTTCCATCATTTGTATAATTTTTTTACCTGTAATCTTTTCTCTTCATTTTCCCGCTGCTCGTCTGCAATAATCCATCTCTGTGGTTCTTATCGTTGTTTGATTCGTTGTTTTAGTACAGTGATGTACAGTAATGCTCTTTACTATAGTATCGTATATTCTCTTCTTGTTTTCGTTCATATTTCTATCTAATATTGCTTCATCAAATGTTCTATCTTTTTTTATTTTCATTCCTAAGTATTTGTACACATTTTTATGTTTGATTTCTTCTAGACCCCAAATATTGTATTTCTTGACAAAAAATTGCGTGTCATATTTTTTTTATCGTCTATGTCTTGTGCTACAATAGTTTGGTCGTCTGCAAATGACAGTGTGTATAGTGTTGTTTGGTCATCCAGAGATATGCCCATGTTTTGACATTTTTTCCAAGTCGCTAGCGCTCATTCTTTGAACAACGTTGGTGAGAGACAACATCCTTGTTTTAGACACTTTATTATATCGAATTCTATTGTTAGTTGATATCCTATTTTGATTTGTGTTTTGCTATTACTGTAAAATGATTTGACATTAATATTAGTGCATTGTAGAGTTTCCCTGAGTTTACTTAAGTCGTATGTTTTCTTACAGTATATGAGTTTCTTGGTTATATGCTATTTTTTTAGCTGAAACATACTGTTAACAAGAAAATTGCAAAAAAATATGGTAAAGTATGAAAGGTAGGTATAAAACGTGTAAAAACTAATGATACAAATAAATAAAACCTGTGAACAGATACAAAAATTGGGAAAAATATATTGTTAAATAATACCAAATCATTTGCATAAACCAACGTAGAACCAATACATATTTTAAAAAATGCGAAAACAGAAAAGTTAAAAAATAATAAAATAACTGTAAATGTAATTTAAATTAAGAAAAATAGTACATTTACATATACAATATAATAAAAAAGACTAAGTCATCATGGTTCCTTAGCGATGTTAACTTCGTCCCTTCATGATTTTTTGGGCCGACCTCTTCTTCTTCTTCCTATTGTACTCTCAAGTCTGTTACTCTGTTAATCCAGCGATCATTGCACGCCTTACGTGGCCATACCATAAGAGACTCTTCTCTGTTAGGGCATCTTTTTCATTCTTCATCTTTCTCCGAATTTCCACACTGGGTATATTCTGTCTAGTCTAGTTAATCTGCAGCAGTACCTCCAATAGTTCATTTCTGCTGCAGTTATTTTACTTTGTAATTTCTTGTTCATCACTCAACATTATGCGGCTTACCTTATGATAGATCGTACAACTGTGTCGTATATCCTTGTATTCGTGTTCCTAGTTACACTTCTGCTCCGTAATATAGGATTTAGCTTTTTGATCGCAGTTCTTGTCTGACTAAGTCTGTTTCATAAACTGATCTTCCATTTTTAGATATTTGGAAACCAAGATATTAAAAATTTCCGCTACCTTTTACGACAAGGTTCTCATCTATTTCCAAGTTTTTCAGATACTCTGTTTTCTTCTTCTTCTTTCGGTGCCATATCAGGTCTCCCTAACGTTGGCAATTACATTGGCGAGTTGTTCACGATTTTCAGCTAATCTGAATAGTTGTTCAGCACTACGTATTCCAGTCCAATCTCGAATATTCTTTAGCCATGATATATGTTTCCTTCCAATTCCTCTGCGGCCCTCAATCTTACCCTTCATTATAAGCTGAAGGATTTTGTATCGGTCTCCTCTAAGAACATGCCTTAAGTATGCTATCTTTCTTATCTTGTTAGTTGTAAATAATTCACGAACGGCATTTGCTCTATTTAAAACTGCTTCGTTGGTTTTCAAAGCTGTCCAGGATATTCGTAGCATTCTTCTATGCAACCACATCTAAAACGCTTCTAGGCGATTAATCGTATCAGCCTTTAGAGTCCAGGTCTCAGCTCCATATAACAGCACAGACCAAATATAACATTTAATTATTCTTTGACGTAATTTTAAATTTAAGTTATCGTTGCATAAGGAAGATCTCATTCTCAAAAAAAAAGCATTGTGTGGTTTTATGAAACCACGGTAAAAGTGAAACTTTTTTTTACCCTATAGACATTTAACTAAAAATTTTTCGAATCATATTCCATTAAGGGTATAAAAATCGCTTTATCAAATCAAAATCAAAATCGAAATCGAAATCAAAATCAAAATCAAAATCAAAATCAAAATCAAAATCAAAATCGAAATAGAAATTGAAATCTAAATCAAAATCGAAATCGAAATCAAAATCAAAAGGTGTGTGTGCGATTCACACACGATAGAAGTGAAAACTTCAGTAAATTTGTTTAAAAATGAAAGTGTTTTGATTAATTTTAAAAGATTTTATTTAATATATGTTACATAATTTATTGCTCAAGTTCCATATTTTCAGTTTCAAAAATTATTATTTACGACTGTAATATTTTTAAAACTTTGCATGTCGTAGATACTTACGCAGTCGAAGTTCGTATTAATACGAATAGGTAAAATATAACCGTCGACGTTACATGTCGTAGATACTTACGCAGTCGAAGTTCGTATTAATACGAATAGTAAGATTGTTTTCATTAGCAGATGTGCTCACTCCCGTACATTTTTGTATTAAACTATAAGCGCCGCCTACTTTATACTTTATGCCTACTCGGCGTTCGACCGACATGCGACATACAACATGCACTTAAAACGATCTAATAAAAGTTTCACTTTAAAAAGTTGTTCTAGCTGTTTTAATTCTGCATTTTATCTCTTTATTTGGGTCTAATTGTTCTGTGATGTAGCATCCCAGATATTTCAAATAGGTAACTCTTTCGATGTCTTGCTGGTCTATGCGAAGGGAAGCATCGGCGTGTGGTTCGCGGCTGAATACCATGAATTTTGTCTTAGAGACATTAATTTTTAGACCCATCATCCGTCCTGTATTATTTACACAATCTAATAGCTCTTGAAGACCCTGGATACTGTCGCACAAAATGATCGTGTCGTCGGCATATCGAATAGTATTAATCAATTCACCATTGATTTTCACTCCAAGATGTTTATTTTGTAAAGCCAGTTTAAAAATTCTATCCGAATAGATGTTAAATAATAGCGGAGATAGAATGCATCCTTGCCTAACTCCCCGTTGAATGTAGCATTCATCGGTTAGTCTTCCATTTATACGAACCACTGCTTTTTGTTTCCAATATAAGATCTCTATGATACGCAGATCTTTACCATCGATTCCCAAGCTTCTTAATATGTTCATAAGTGTTACATGCCGAACCTTATCAAAAGTTTTTTCGTAATCGATGAAAGCTACATATGAATCTTTACGTTTGTCGCGGCATTTTTGAAGAAGTACATTCAAGGCAAAAAGTGCCTCTTGGGTGCCAAGTGCATTCCTAAAGCTAAACTGGGTCTCATCAAGATCCATTTCGCATCGGTTTCTTATTCTACCATGTATTATGCGGAGGAAAACCTTTAATGTATGGGTCATTAGACTAATTAATCGATATTCTTCTCCCGCTGTTTTTTCGGGAGTGTTATAAAAGTGTTATACTCTGTTTTGCTGAAGGTTATTTCGATCCCCGGTTTATCATACTCTTCTCTCAATTTTCGCACCATATAACTAAGATTATATTTCCTCACTGCAATAATTAATAGTATATTACGCTACAAGGGACGAAAGTTGAATTTTCGGCCCTGCGCGTCATGATGCCCGAGGCGAAAAGCCGAGGGCAACATGACGCGCAGGACCGAGATTTCAACTTTTGGCCCGTGTAGTGTATACTATTTTTCTTCATACCTCGGTCGAAAGTACTTGCAGAACGAGCGAAGCGAGTGCAGCTGGTGTGGTGGGACAGGCATCAAATACATTCGAAGAGTCAAGTTTTGTCATTGATGATTATTTTTAAGGTTATAGATAGAAATAGAAATGACACGAGAATAAACAGTCCCTAGTTACAAGTGTAACTACGCATGAGAAATTTTTCCTCCCGCCGTAAACAGGGAGTAAATGTTATAGACGACAAAACATCATGACGCGCAGGGCCGAAAATTCAACTTTAGTCCCGCCGTAAACAGGGTGTAAATGTTAAACTTTCTTCCCTGCAATTAGGGATGAAAGAACGTAATTTCGACCGAGGTATGAAGAAAATATATAAAAATTTTGATTCAGTGAAAATATTTTATATTTTATCATTTTCCACTATAAACATTTTCAAATAATTTTCGCTATTTCTCAAACATGGATATTTATTCGTATCTGAGGTCAACTCAAAGAATAAATTAATTTATTGATGTATTTGGTTCATGAAAAACATTAACGATATGCTATCCTTGAAAAACATCCATTAATTAGTTTACTAGTTTATTGAAAGAATCGTTTCTATATTTATTTTAAACGTATAAACAATAAACATGTTTATACGGTAAGAATCTACATTTATCCTTTTCTTTTTATAATTTTATTATTAAAATCTTTGTTTCCGATTCCATACATATAAATTGGTTTTATAAATGATCTAAATATTCAAAAATGGCAAAGAATTTTAAAAATGTATTAACTATTAATTATACTTATAAGTATATAAGTATTCATACATTTCATACATACATACTTCGTAAATTCAGTGATAGTTTATTTTAAAAGGCACAGTATAATGACTAGTTTACTTCAGTGAAAAAAAGTTCTATATCTTATGATAGCTAAATAATTACATATACAAGGTGGACAATATGCAACTGACTGATTTTTAGAAATAAAGTACATCCATTTTTTTCATCTTTATATTTATTGAAACTAAGAAATTTTGTATGAAAAATAGTATCAGACAAATAATGTCCACTTCTAGAAGCCGCGCAAGTCTGAGCCCTCTGGACTACATTTTCCATCACTTTTCCATTTGATGCGTCTTTTGTTTTAATTGGGCAGTATCCTGACCTTCCACTAAAGCAGTGTTTTTCAATCTGTGGGTCGCGACCCCTAGTGGGGTCGCGAAGCCTTATTCGGGGGGTCGCCGACTTAAAGAAAAATGCAAGTTTCTAACACTACAATAAAAACAAAATGTTAGTGAGAAGAATGGGCTTGTTTATTTTTCAAAAGTTTATCAAGTCGTGGTGCTATTTTTGAAACATTAATAATCAAATCGTTTTCTACTTGCAGTCTATTTCTCTTTTTGGTTTTAATGTCTAACATTGAAGAAAATGTCAGTTCGCAGAAGTATGAAGTGGCGAATGGCTCTAATAATTTTAGAGCTTCCCTTGCCAGCTCTGGAAATTCGTGTTTCCTTTTCATCCAAAATACGTCAATACTTTGCGAATAAAATTCCATTTTAAGCATGCCATCAGCAACTAAATCTAGAAGATATTTATGTTGACATCAGCCAGATCTATTGACTTGTCCAAAAAATGGTTTAAAATCCATCTACGCCCATTGTCAGCTTCAGAGTGCAAGTCTGGAATGTATGTCAAAAGTTTCTCTTGTAAATTATGCAAGCTCTGTAGCATGCAAGGAATGTGAGCTTCTACTATAAGACTTTGGTCTGATGCGTTATCTTCAACAATCTTCTGAACACATGGAAAAGACTCAAATATATTGTATAAACGAAGTTTTGCGTTAAATACTTTGACTTTATCTTTAGCTGTTAAAATATTTTCTTCTCGACCTTGGAGGTTTTTGTTCAAATTATTAAGGTGGCTAAAAAGATCTGCCAAAAATGCTAATTTAAAGAGCCAAATAGGGTCACAAAAGCGATTAGCATATTCAGATTTTGCATCTTTTAAGAACATTAACAGTTCAGCCCTCAGTTCTAGAACTCTTGTTAATACCTTTCCATTGGATAGCCACCTGACCTCTGTGTGATAAAGAAGATTTTGATAAAGCGAGCCCATATCTTCACAAACGATTCTGAATAGCCGGGTTTGCAAGGCTTTGCTTGTATAGCATTCACAATTTTTATTACCTCCTTGAGCACGTCATTTAAATCAGAAGGTAGTACCTTAGCAGCTAGAGCCTGTCGATGAAGAAAAAGTGTGTCCAGGATATGTTTGGCATTATCGCTTTTAATTTCGCAACGAGTCGTAATAATAGATAAATGTACCAAAATAGAAAAAAATAATTAACGTAGTGTTTTAATTAAATTTTATTGTCTTTCTATACTTTACACAAGGGGGGCGCCAGAATTTTTCAACTTGTAAAGGGGTCGCGAAATCAAAAAGATTGAAAAACACTGCACTAAAGAAACAGTACTTCCTAAGTTAGAATAACGAAATGGTATTGAGAGTGTCAACTAGGGCTTCACACGAGAGCGAGTTTTTTATGGTCTCGTTCTCGTCTCGCTTTTCCGAAACGATACGTTTTGGAAAATACTATGGGCGATACCGAGACCACATACAGGGCAACCTGAGAGTCTCGTTTTTAGTGTCGTTAATTTTTTTTATGATGTTTTTATTGGAAAAATCAGAAATGGCCTGTATAGAAAACAATATATTTTAGAAAATATAAAATCTGGTGACTATTTGTGATATATTTTATTGTAGCATTAAAAAATTATTTATTATTTCAGTTTATACAAAATTTATAATCATTATTTACAATTAAGCGAGACGAGACCGAGACTTGAACAAGACTAAATTTTAGGGGAATTGACGAGACCGAGACGAGATTTTTGTTACTCTCGCCTACTCTCGTCTCGTGTGAAGCCCTAGTGTCAACACCACCACCCCCCCGAAGATGCCATAAACTTTACATTTCATCGTCGTATATTATTATAATTCTATTTTCTTTACAATTTGTACTTGTATTTATTTATAGGGGACCTTATAATACTTTTACATTTATATTGTATTTTTTTAATTTAGGTTATTGCGCTTTTGTTTTATGACTAATATAATTCTGTATTTGAATTAAACTATTTCATAATATTACTGAAGTGTTTGTTCTGTAATCAGAATTATATATTTTTGGATTATCTTATTTATGGAAGTACTAATTTAATCTTTTCGTAATGATTATTTAAATATTATTTTTATACAATCTTCTCAGTAATTCCATTGTCAATGAACTAAAGAAAATATTATCGATAAGATAAAGGTATTTGTACAAACGTAGTAACTTATATTTAGAATTTGTAAAAAATCTGTTTAGGATACTCTAATTTCCTTGCATAGTTAAACTAAAACTGAATTCTTTCTTCGAAATCATTACTATTGAGATTAATTATAAATACAAGGTGGGCAATGTGTAACTGACTGATTTGTATCTTGAATATTTAATAATAATACATTTATTTGCAATAGAGTATAAATTAATTATATAGTGTACATAATGTTGTTTACCAACTGATAGTTTCTAAACATAATATTGCAAAAAGGAACTGGAAGGCAATATAATTGTTCAATGTCCAGTTACCAGAAATAAAATATGTCCAGTTTTTCATCTTTATTGAAACTAAGAAATTATGTATGATAAATGATATAAGACAAATAACGCCTCTAGAAGTAGCGCAAACCTGAGCCCTCAGGACAACACCTTCCACTTTTTTTTAGGTTTCCAGAGGAATACTTTCAATCGCTTCAGTAATATTGTTTTCTACTATATTGGTTTGGTGGCATAAATCCTATCTTTTAAAAATCCCCATAAAAGGAAGTCAGGAGCCATTAAATCCGGTGTCCTTGGTGGCCAGATGACATTACCAAGTCGAGAAATTAAACGTTTTGGAAAGATTGTTCGCAGAAGATTCATTGTTTTCCTAGTTGTGCAACAAGTTGCCCCGTCCTGCTGGAACCACAAGTTCTCAAGGTAAATTGTTGGATTTGAGGAACCGGAAAGTTTTGCACCATATCATGGTAGCGCTCGCCAGTGACAGTAAGAGAATTACCTGCAGCGTCTTCAAAGAGGTAAGGTGCAATACCACCTCCATACCAAACACCGCAGCAAACTGTGGCTCGACGAGAATGTAGTGGCGTTCAGGTATGACACGAGGGTTCTGTAATGCCCAGATACAACAATTCTGCTTATTAACAAATCCGGCCATGTCGAAGTGGGCGTCATCGCTCATTATCATTTGTCGGTAAAAATCGTTATTTTGGGTATTAATCTGCAAAATCGCATGACTGTACTGTCAGCGACTTTCATGGTCTCTAGACTACAGTTCTTGGGTTAACTGAATTGCAAATGCAAGTCTTCTTTTAAAATAGTGCGTAATGACGTGCGACGAATACCCAGTTCTTGAGAACGATGTCTGTTTTTTTTTTCATTACCAAAATTCACGGGTATCCCTGAAGAATGGCTTCAATTCCGGGAAATATTCGAATCTATAATCCATACTAACGCTAAATTGAAAAACATGCAAAAATTCCACTATTTGAGAAGCGCGCTGGAAGGTAGAGCAAGTGCTTGTATTACAAACATTAAGTAAGACGCCGTTAATTATCCAGTGGCGTGGAGCACATTGTGTAGTAGGTTCAATAATAAAAAGCAATTATTAAATGAGCATATGGAAGCTTTATTCAATATCGAGCCCATTCGAAAGGGTTCAACACAAAAACTACATTACTTAGCTGACCACATAGTACAGCATTTATCTTCAATAGAGCAACTTGGCAAGTCTATCGATAATTGGGACTTGTTATTAGTTTTTTGGATTTCGGCAAAATTGGATAATGCTCCCTTATGCGAATGGGAAAAGTTCACTAAAAATCATAGAAATGATCCAACATTAGATGAGTTTATTCAATTTGTAAGGGACCGTGCCAATTTCCTTGACACTCTTGAGAAAAAACTTAAACGACATACAAACCCTGACCACAGTGGCGCCGTCAGAGCTACCAAAAGGGAACAAACTTCTAAGTCCTTTGTTTCCGGTGTTTATACATGTGGTTATTGTAAACAGCAGCATGCAATATATGTCTGCAACGATTTTCTCAAGTTATCTATATCCGAGAGAAAAAGTTTCGTCGAAAATTCAAAACTATGTCCAAATTGCTTACGGTTAGGTCATGCTATTAATCAGTGCAGATGCGGTCCATGTCGCAAATGTAAAGGGCGACACAATAGTCTCTTGCATCAAGAAGCGACAACCCAAAATACAGAGTCACCAAATTCATCAGCGAACGCCTTTAACAGCAGCATTGCTTCTTCGCATACAGGACAAGTGTTACTATCAACAGCCATAGTTTTAGTCTCTGACAAAAACAAAAGATATCAAGCATTAAGGGCATTGCTCGATTGCGGTGCGCAAACATAATTTATTACTAAATCCGCCTACGAAAAGTTGGGACTACCCTATACGACAACTGACATGCCAGTCTTCGGCATCTCAAATAACTCCATAAAAATAAACAAAAAATGTGCATTGCATATTAAATCAATACATAGTGATTTTCATTCTAATCTCACTTGCTATATCATACCAACAATAACAGGCACTTTGCCAAATGTAAAAATAAACATTCACAATATCAAAATCCCACCAAATATCAAATTGGCTGACGATAAATTCTATATTCCAGAAAATATTGACATGCTAATCGGTGCGGATCTCTTTTGGCTCATTCTGGGCACCAATAAAATATCAGAAATTGGTCAAGGCCTTACATTCCAAGAAACTGCCCTTGGTTGGGTAGTTTCCGGAAAATTTGCTCATACGCATTCTAAAAACACAACCTGCATTCTCGCAATCAATCAGGAATTACTCAATAGTTTGACAAAATTTTGGGAATTGGAGGAATGTTCAACCCCTAAAGTATTTTCCAAAGATGAAATTCTATGTAATGAACTCTTCAAAGAATCTACAGTACGCGACAAAGATGGACGCTTTATGGTAAGTCTGCCTTTATGTAAACCACCAGAATGTTTGGGTGATTCCAAACTACAGGCGGAAAACAGATTTTACGCTCTCGAGCGAAAACTGCTAAAAAACGATTCATTGCGAAAACTATATCAGGACTTTATGCAGGAGTACGAAACCATGAATCATATGACACTAATTACTAATCAAAAAGATGATCTTTAACCAGAATACTATATGCCACATCATGGGGTACTAAAGGACAATAGTATCACAACCAAACTGAGCCTCGTCTTTGATGCTTCTGCGCCCACATCCAACGGACTGTCTCTTAACAATATACAATTAGTCGGTCCAACTATACAGGATGATATAATCTCTATAATTTTACGTTTTCAGCAACATACATACGTTGTAACCGCTGACATCGAAAAGATGTATCGCCAGGTGCTAATCACACCCGATCAACGTCAACTTCAGAAGATTCTATATAGGCAAAGCCCTGACCAGGTTTTACGAACCTATGTCTTGAACACTGTTACATACGGTCAAGCGGCGGCTAGCTATTTAGCTATCCGGTGTTTAGTAGAATTATCTTACCAGATAAAGGACGAGAAACCTGCAATAGCTGAAATCATAGAGCATGACTTCTACGTGGATGACTTGCTCACCGGAGCTAACTCCATAGAAGAAGCTCAATACATTTGCAAGGAAGTATCTTCCACCTTAAAAAGTGGATGTTTCGAGTTACGCAAATAATCCCGACATACTTTCTAATATGTCTTCTACAGACCAATACTATAAATTTCTCCATTTCGCTCCTGATGAAACGACAAAAACCTCAGGTCTCACGTGGTCCCCTATAGATGACACACTCCTATATGACGTTGCTAAAACCCCATCGAATAAAAGAGTTACCAAACGCTTAATTTTATCTACAATCGCTAGAATTTTTGATCCTCTGGGTTTATTAAGTCCTTGTATTATCATTCTAAAAATATTAATACAAAGGTTATGGTGCGAAAGGCTCGGATGGGACGATTCTGTTTCCAATGATTCACTACAAATATGGAAAAGGTTCCAAGGTGAGTCATACAGTTTCAATAGCATAAAAATAATGCGACATGCGCTATGCGCCAATCACATACATGTCGAAGTCCATGGGTTTGCAGATGCATCTGAACGTGCTTACGGCGCTTGTCTATATTTAAGAAGCACCAACAGTGACCGTATTGTTGAGGTTAATTTACTATGTGCCAAATCCAAAGTTGAACCTGTAAAAACCGTGTCAATTCCTTGATTAGAGCTCTGTGCCGCTGTATTGCTAGCACAATTATTCAAAAAGGTTTAGCAGTCCATGAGACTAACTTTCAATAGAGTTACACTTTGGTCAGACTCGACGATAACGTTGTCTTGGATTTCCACAAGTCCTAATCTGCTAAAGACCTTCGTCGCTAATCGGGTTTCTGAAATTCAATCACTCCCCAATTCTGTTACTTGGAGGTATGTACCCACTAATGAAAATCCTGCAGATGTAGTCTCTAGAGGAATATACCCCGGTCAATTAATCAATAATTCGCTATGGTGGCACGGTCCGTCATGGCTTAAATCAAATGACTCTATATGGCCAAATATCCAATTAAAAATCGATACTTTACCCAAGTTAAAGTCGTCTTCTTTTATAGCGAAGGAGTCTGTCGAATTACCAACATTTCCATTCGATAGATTTTCTAAGTTAACACGTTTGCAAAGAGTAGTTGCCTATATAATGCGTTTCAAACAAAACTGCAACAACCCCACAAATAGGAATACAAACCCTTTATCTATATCAGAAATATCACAAGCAAACAAAACCTTGATAAAGGTTGTTCAAGCTCAATGTTTTCCTTCAGAATTACTAGCCTTACGCCAGGGGAAACAGCTCGAAGTAAAAAGTAAATTGATCTGCCTCAGTCCCTTCATGGATTCAGAGCGCATTATGCGTGTCGGAGGTAGGTTGAAGCATTCCGATTACACCTTTGACAAGGTGCATCCTATCTTGTTACACTCAAGTCATCGTTTTACAAAACTATTATTTGAATCTCAACACATCGACTTAATGCATGCAGGTCCTCAGCTGCTTTTGAGCAATATACGGAATACATATTGGCCCATAGCAGGACGCAATCTAGCACGCGCCACTGTGAAATGTTGTTTAAGGTGCTTTAAATTCAAATCAGAAAACTTACAACCCATTATGGGAAATTTACCTAAAGAAAGGATAGTACCTTCTGGTCCGTTCTCAATAGTTGGAGTAGATTACGCGGGTCCATTTTTCATACAAAATAAAAGAGGGCGTGGTGCCAAATCATCCAAATGCTATGTTGGATTATTTGTTTGCTTCGCCACAAAGGCGCTACATTTAGAACTCATATCAGATCTCACTACAGCTTCTTTTATTTTAGCTTTGCGTCGCTTCATAGCTAGAAGAGGCAAACCTATAAAAAGATGGTCCGATAATGGCACCAACTTCGTTGGCGCTCAACGCGAAATCAAACGATATTTTGACACAAACAATACTCAATTAGTTTCTGCTTTCACTAATGAATCGATAGATTGGGATTTCATCCCTCCTTATTCTCCACACTTTGGTGGTCTATGGGAAGCTGGTGTCAAGAGCACCAAGTACCACCTTAAACGTGTCTTGGTCAATGCCAAATTAATATTTGAAGAGCTTATAACGGTTCTTGCTCAGATAGAGGCTATATTAAACTCCAGACCCCTTTATCCTATGAGTTCTGATCCCAATGATTTCCATACTTTAACCCCGGCTCACTTCCTCATCGGAAGACCTTTGACGTCAGCACCAGATGTAGATGTTCTCGATATTAATCTAAACCGCTTGACCCGATTCCAATTAATTCAACAAATAGTTCAACATTTTTGGGCTCGATGGAAGTCCGAGTACATCAGTGAGCTACAGCAACGCCAACGTTGGAAAACCAGTCAAGGTGCGCTCAAATTGGGTGCGATGGTTCTTCTCAGGGACAAATCCCTTCCTACTCAATGGCGTTTAGGTAGAATAGTTGCTTTACACGAAGGTGACGATGGACTGACCAGAATAGTATCAATTCAAACTAGCCAAGGTGTTATAAAAAGAAGTTTCCAAAGCTTCTCCGTTCTGCCATCTCCAGTTAATTGAAAGTGGAGCCTTTCAAGGTCGGGGGCATGTCTACGCCTTTGGACGCAAGAGTGGTGCTTGACCGGCGCAGAGACAGTTAGATGTTAGACAGTTAGACAGTGAAAAACAATACACTGTGCTCGTGTGCGATACTCAGTTAAAAATTTAATTATTGTTCGAACCTTATTACAATTTGTATTTTTGATGTGAAACATCTATAGCCGCACGTGAATCAGATTTCTCGCGTGGCGACGGTGACGTATGATTCGTATGACGTAAAAAACCTAACGCATCGATAATATATAATAAAGAGATGTACTGATACCTTATATGAAATTGGTCTCATGTTTTGAGCGACGCCGACGGTGGCGCGCCAACAATAGGGGGAAGAAGCTCATCGATTCAAAAATTTGGCGGGACAGGGTATGAATTGTTTCATAAAAACCTAACTCGATTCCGCCTACTATCTATTCTATATATATAAAAATGTTTGTTTGTATAGGCAACATAATATACCGAATAAATACAAATTATTAGGTGAATGGTTATACAGGATAAGTTGTTAATAATATCGAGGTTTGAGGTATAAAATTCATGCAGGTTGAAATGGCATTTATATTAAATTTTTCACAAAAAATAAAAAATATCCTTTATAAGTATTGTTATTAAAAGAATCGTTGACATTGACAGTTAATATTTGACAGCTGACAGATAATATTTTACATGTGACAGTAGAGATTTGACATTTCAAATTTGGCATTTGACAGTTGAAACTTGACAGTTGACATTTGATAGTTGCCATTTGACAGTTGACATTTGACAGTTGACATTTGACAGTTGACATTTGACAGTTGACATTTGACAGTTGACATTTGACAGTTGACATTTGACAGTTGACAGTTGACATTTGACAGTTGACATTTGACATTTGACATTTGACATTTGACAGTTGACATTTGACAGTTGGCATTTGACAGTTGACATTTGACAGTTGACATTTGACAGTTGGCAATTGACAGTTGGCATTTGACAGTTGATATTTGACATTTGACAGTTGACTTTTTTCAATTGACAGTGCAATTTTTTTTATAAATGATTATTAAATCGGTCGTGCATAAAAGTTTGTATGTATTTCGGGCGTAAACAGCGTTTATGGACCTTACGTGTTAATAGCCCTCGCCTGCGGCTCGGCCTCTTATTTACACGTTGCGGTCCATAAACGCCTGTTTTACGCCCTTGATACATAAATAACTATTATTTTGTATCCAAATTTTGTATTTGCTAATTTTATTACCTATATATATATATATATATATATATATATATATATATATATATATATATATATATATATATATATATATGTATTTAGTTTGATATAAATAAAAATTATGGTGAAAATTACAAAAAAAAATCGTGATGACAAATTTATTGCAAATTTCCTACAAGAAATAGATATTTAAGGTAGTACGGTTATGAATGCAATGTTTCAAGAATTTCGCAAAACTCAGAATATAAGCTCGTAAATGTATAATACACATACTGTTAAAATTTGAAGACGATTTACCTCATCAGATATGAGATATTTGCAATTAAAAATGACATTAATTGTACATGTAACATGGGGGATGGGTGGGAAAGATCAATTTATTTTAATTTATGAATGAATGACTTTCACCATCTCGATGAAAAACTGACATTTGGTAAAATACTATATTTAGATGATATAAAAAAATAAATAAAAATTATTTACCTCGTAGTTTCGATAAAAAATTGAAATAAACAACTCGTTTCAGCGATAATTTTCTAAGGAGTGGATATAAAGACTAATGAAATGAAAACGATGTGGCAACGTTGTCACAGGACTTTGCGACTTTGACGTTTCTATTACCAATATGGCCGCTGAGAGGCAAATAAAGGTTGTGTTTACTTTGGTTTTGTATTTAAATCCATGTTACTTCGTGTTTAAATTGTCTTTTCCTAACTTTTTGTTGCCGATTGTGTAGTTATAATAGTGTTTGAGTGACTTTATTTATTGTTAAGTTCTAAAGAAATAAACATGAGTGAATATTTTTAGAAGTTGTCATTAGGAGATTCAGATGTTACCTACCTCTAAAAATAAGCAAAAGATGAGTAAAATAAATAATTTAAATGTAAAATCAAAGGTGTGTAGAGCTCTTACATGAATTAAATAAATGTAATTTGTATTATTTGTCTTTATATTTATTAATAAAACACATTTTAATAAAGTTTATTTTTATTTCTATATTTAGTAAAAATCTATTTGTCTTACGAAAGTAAGCAGTGGAACAGAAAGAAATAGCGCGAAATTTAAACGAATTTAATATTTTAAAGGATATTACAACTTTTTTTTAATAAATCATAACAATTATTAATAATTATTAAAATGAGAGAATAAATCTTATAGAGCAATCTTGTAATTTATTATTATTTATAACAATAGATACAAAATATATTCAACAATATTATAGGTATAGTTGATTCAAATAGAAGTGTCATCAAGTGGGCTGGGTACGTGTGAGATCATCTTTAACTTTATTACTAGATTCAATGGAAACAGAACTTTAGTTAGGGAATTATATGTCATTGCGATGTGTCAAAATGTTTATAGTTATATTGAGCATATGTAGTAATCTGATCACAAGCTGGCTAATATTGCGATTCAAATTTCACTAAACGTGGGTGCTGCCACTACAAATTTGAATTTTCCAGAGACTACTTGATGACACTTCTATTTGAATCAACTATATTAATAAACATTTAAAAACGAAACTTTCACGATAGTAAATTTTTAATTATTGCAATACTTTATGACGAATACGATATACGATCACCCGTAAGTATTTATTTATTTATTGCAATAAAAATAGCAAGTTTATTTTACGTATAAAGTATAAACTATAAGTAGGTAAGTTTCAGCGGTTAGGAGAAATAAGAATAAAAATAACGCGACGTTGCCACATTTCCAAACAGAATTATATTTCACAGTATATGTGTATACAATTAAGGGATAGAAGTACACTCACGTTAACAAATTTAACGTACAGTCATAGGACAAACAAACGTGTTTAACGATAGTGCGATTCCAAAACTTTTTGACTGGACTGTCGCGGAGGAACTACCTTAATTATTTTTAGTTACATTTGTTTCAGTAAAAAAAATTAACGACAAAAAGTGCAAAAATGCCATGTTATTTAAATTGGAAATGTCTTATGATTTAGGCACGGGTTAATGTCGATGTTTCACATCTGCCAGGCGTCCCGTGACGGCTCACATTTTTTTTTTTGAAATATATAGTTAATAACGATTTGAACAAATTATTCATACAATAATACAGTCCATTGCCAACACCCACCTTGTATATCTTACCGTATTTATTCTTATATTATTTAAATTTTTTTGTAATCTTGGAGCATAAAAATCTTATTTTTCAGATAGCCCAACAAAAAGCAAACTAATGTAATTATATCTAGCGACTTAATAGACTATTCTATGGCTGCTCCCCTTTTGTATCCATTTCCAGTTAGTATCTAATGTTTTTCTGTTGTCAATTTACTGTTTAGGAAGATAAAAAAGTTGTAAAAGATATATATGAAATGCCCGAAGCTTTAAACAAATATTACGTTAACAGCATCAAAGAAATAGTCAACAATATAGACTATAACGGTACAGATTTTCCTATTGTAAATAGAAATAAAAACATCTACTTAAAAAGTTTTAAATTAATTAATAGGGACCTCTTAAAGGAAATTATTTTCGAAATGGCAAATAAAGGAAGTCCTGATGATATAAATGCAGAATTTAAAAAAAATTGTTTTGATAATATTGCAATGCCCTTAATTAACATTATAAATACTTCGTTAGAAACCAATACCATTCCATCAACCTTAAACGTTTCAACGATAACACCAATAGCTAAAGTTACTAATTCGAATAAGGCATCTGATCTTAGACCAATCAATATGCTCTTTACTATTGAGAAAGTATTGGAAAAAGTAGTCTATATAGTCGCGTCAAAGTAGACCTAAAAACCCAAAAACTTAAAACTTTGGTCGGAAAGGTCCGATCGAGCTCATTTTTTTTTTGAAATGTTCATTGAGACCTTAGCTTTAAAGTTGTATAAAATCTGGATGCCGCTCGCCCCCCCCCCACCCCCCAAATTCACCCCTTGGTGGGGGGGTTTTCGTATTAAGACTGCTCTCCCAACCCGGCCAAATGTTCCACTCAGGGGTTTTGAAGTCCCCTCCATCCATTTGTTCGGTCAGTTCGCTTTTTCGACCTGCCCAGGGGCGTCTAGAAGGGCCTCCAAGGGTCCAAAATATGAGATATCTACAGAAATGTGCTCGGACTGCAATATTGGGTCAGGCGGATTCCGAAGGACGGGGTTCTCATTTCTGTCGAAAATTAAGGCTTTTTAACGCATTATAACATATTTATATTTCTACGCATTTATTACTTTTAAATACATTTTCAATCTAATTTTAATTTAAAGTGGTGCAATATTATCGCCATTTCTTATAAAAATCAGTTCAATTTACAGCTGATTGATTAACAATTTATTATAAAAAATCGGTTCAATTTATAACTGATTAATTAACAATTTATTATACAAATCAGTTCAATTTAAAGCTGATAAAATCAAATCGAATCAAATGCTAGATAAACATGCGAGTTTTACCCCCTCAAGCACCCTTGTTCGTAAATCCCTGGGGGCATAGTCGCATGCCAGGGCAACCCAAAAGTACACCCCTACAAACCCTCAACATATCAAGTTTGTATGAGATAAGGGAGTTTTACGAAAATTTCAATTTGAGCCCCCTTGGAACGCCTCCCGTCCATACCTGGATCCGGAGTTTCACGTTGGTATCGAATCCAATCCAATGACATTTTTTGGGCCCCGGCAATCCCGCGTAATCATAATTTTGAGATCCCATGGGCCCCTTTTTATACGGCCCTAAAGGGTTAAAAAGCCTTAATTTTTGACAGAAATGAGAACCCCGCCCTTCAGAATCCCCCTGACCCAGTATGGCAGGCCGAGCACATTTCTGTAGATATCTTATATTTTGGGTCCTTGGAGGCCCTTCTAGACGCCCCTGGGAAGGTCGAAAAGGCGACCTGACCGAAGAAATGAATGGAGGGGACTTCAAAACCCCCGAGTAGCACATTTGGCCGGGTTGGGAGGGCAGTCTCATCATGTATATACCATCTTGAAAACCCCCCAACTTGGGTCGAATTTGGGGGGGAGGGAGGGGGCCGAGCGGCATCCGGATTTTATACAACTTTGAAGCTAAGGTCTCAATGAACATTTCAAAAAAAAAATGAGCCCGATCGGACCTTTCCGACCAAAGTTGAAAGTGAAAACCTACTTTGACGCGACTAATAGTCAACTTGTTGAATATCTAGAAGAGAATAACTTATTAAATAGTGTACAGTCGGGATTTAGGAGCAAACACAGTTGCGAAACAGCACTGCAGTACGTTTTGGATGAGTGGAAAATAAACCAAAACAATAAATTAATCACAGGCGCCGTTTTTTTAGATCTTCAGAGGGCATTTGAAACTGTTAATCGCTCTTTACTTATAAGAAAACTAGAAAGTTTTGGTATCATTGATAATGCTTTAAAATGGATAATGGAATATTTAGATGATAGAAAACAGAAATTAAAATTAAATAACATTTTATCTCCAGAAATTACAAACGAGTGTGGTGTACCCCAAGGTAGCGTGTTAGGTCCCCTTCTTTTTTTACTGTATATAGATGACATTGCGTTTACAATAGATAGAGGCTTTGTTCACTTGTTTGCTGATGATACTTTAATATATTATGCATCAAATGATCTGCTTGAGATAATTAATGTAATAAATGAAACACTACAATCAGTATATAAGTGGTGCTGCTTTAACTCGTTAAAAATTAATAAAAACAAAACTAAATTTATGATAATAGGAAATGACAAACAGTACCATGACTGCAAAGAATATAATTATAAAATCAAAATAAAAAATGATAAGATTGAATTAGTAAGAAAAATTAAATATTTAGGTGTAATTGTAGACAATAGACTGTTTTTTAAGGAACATGCTTCATATATTATTAAAACAATAGCATTCAAAATTAACTACTTATGTAGGCAATCTAAGCATCTAAATCAATGGACGCTATTACTTTTGTATAACAGCTTGATTTTGCCTCATTTCACTTATTGCGGGACCATATTGTATTTATTAAACCAAAATGAAATTGGAAGACTTCAGAAACTTCAAAATAGAGTAATGAGAGTAATATTATCTTGTGATAGAAGAACACATATAACATTAATGTTGAATACGTTACAATGGTTATCTATAAAAAGTTACTTTCGTTATTTAACATTAATATTTATTTTTAAAATTAAAACTGGTGATGTTCCTGTATATTTACGTGACAAATTGAAGTATAATTTTGAATTTCATCAATACAATACAAGAAGTCGCACTAACTTTCATATACGCCAGACTAGGAATAGCAATTCCAGTAATACAGTTTTCATTAAAGGAGTTCAAGCTTTCAATGAAATACCGGCGGAGATTAAAAATGCTACTTCTCTTAATATATTTAAAAGAAAATTAAAAGAGTACCTGTTAGGTCAACAAAAGGTTTAGTATGAGAACCTGCTAATACATCCTATTTTATTTTTATTTTATTCATTGTGTTATTTTCATTTAAGTATATGTTTTAATGTACCTACCTATATGATTTTAAATTTTAATTGTGATATTTAAATTTTAACCTCTGCTGCATTATTGTAACTATATTAGCTTGTGCTAAATAAACGATTATTATTATAGCAAACAAGTTCCGAACCGTCGACAAACTTTAAAGTTTTTGGAACGAAGTTCCCTTTCGGGCGTTACGACCAGTTACGACTGAGGCTAGGAGCTAGCAAAAAAAAATTCATACCAAAATTTGTCACGACACGACACACGCATGTTGTCTCTCTCTCTCTCTCTCTCTCTCTCTCTCTCCTAGATAGATATACCTATCTTTATTTAAATAGGAAACCCCAATATACATAAATAAATACTAATAAAAGTACAATTAAAAAGACACTAATTTAAATTAAAAGAAAATACTGTAGAGAAAAAATAAGTACCTATAATAGTATTATATTATATTTCATCCTGTTTTTATAAATTAACAAATTCATAAACATTTTATAAATAGTTCTTAACTTGACTAGTTAGGTAGGTACCTACGTCAAATTACCTTAACTGTTAGTTACTGTCAAATATTTTAATTTTAAAATTTTCTATTAAATTGTTAATTCCTGTTTTAAATTAAATTGAAATAAAAAGTAATTCTAGGTATATGTATGTCATCTAAACCTCCTGTATTGTATAAATGGACACTTTAAAAGAAACGAACTGTTGAAAATATTCAAGTGATAATCGATTTACTTTTTTCTATTTTGCTTTGATAGTGTAGTGTCGTGACTTTGTTAAGTTTATTCAGGTTTTTTGGATATAATAAATAATAAAATAATACAAAATAATAACAATAATGAATCCTGACAGTGTTTCTGTTCTGCAAAAGTTCCGGACATTGCTGATGGATTTAGGTAAGAAGAGATTTACCTTATACAGACAATAATAAATGCTTACGTATGTATAAACACTCTGTTGTGTTTACAAATTACAATTCCTTCACTAATTAATCGGAAGGAACTTCGTTCCATCCGGGTGTCCCTTGACACCTCACACTTTTTTATTTTTTCTAAATTGTGGGGTAGCATTAAGCTAACAACATAAATATTATCATACGCCATTTCGCCTTAGCTATTACTGACTATGAGTTTTAAATCTCTTCTCATTTTTTTATTAAAGCTAATAATTTTTGATCCAACCTTTTGGGCGTACTATTTGTTTACATCCCAGAGATGTACATAAACGTGTTATAGGATTCTTATTTTAATTTTAGAGTATTTTGGAACTATACCAGTACAAACTACACTTAACTAAGATTAGGACCCTGCGACAAGACATATACTAATTTCTTTTTACCCTGGTGGAAAATACGACTTCCCTCCCTAGTCCATCAAAAGGCGATGATGCATGCATGTACCAAAGACATTAAATTTCGAGATTTGCCAGACATTGAATACGAGTGGCTGAGAAAAATAAGGAAAAAAAATGTATAAATTACACAGGAAAAAAGCCTATTCATCGGATTAAATTCCTTTGACTTCACCTCGTGACCAAATTCATTTGCCGGAAGATATGATTGACTTTTGCCCCTTGTAATGTAATATGTAGGTACTGTAGTTAATCAAATTGGGTTAAGTTTTAATCAAAATGTAATGACAATTTACTTTTATTATAGTCCATTTCACCGTTTTTGGCCGATTTGATATTAGAAACCACTGAAATAAGATTAAACTGTCATCCAAGTTACCAATGGCGGAGAGTTTTTTTTGTCTAAATAAGGTCGTAAGTTTCTGAAACTATCAGTGTGGTTTGACATCTACAAAAATATGACATTAATAATTATTAAATTCAACCCTTCAACAACGAGCCGTACATGAAGGTTACTAGGAATGTGAATTAAGTCAAGACTTCCGTATTGAATACTTTTTATCTAACGGTGAAACAAGATGCAGTTACGTAAGTGTTGTATTAAAAAACAAACGTCCTCATTTAAATTTCTAACTTGCCTGTATCTGAGAGAGATGTAACTCTAAATTTACTTCGAGTATGATTTCTGTCATCGGCCAAAAACGGTGAAATGGACTATAACAAAAATTACGATATTGACGCGATAACGACGATTAACAAATAGTGATAGTGAATTCTACATGACTGTTGATAGTTGATAAATTAATACACTTTAAGATAACACATATTTTTTATTAACTTTTATAAATACAATTAATCTTTTTATAAAAAATATAAAAACATTAAAAAAGAAGAGCCTAAGATTGTTAATAAACAAAGAACGCTTCAATACGTACGGCACAGTGTTGACCAAAATTTGGCATTCCATTGGAGTGAAACTATTCCATTTTTCTTGAAGGCGATCACGCAAATCTTGAATAGTTTTTGCAGGTTGTGATCGCAACCTTTTGTTGATTATATACCACAAAGTTTCTATTGACGATACATCTGGGCTGCTGAATGTCCATTTTAAAAGTGAAATATTATTATTATTGGCGTACTGTACAATAGTATATTGTAATACAAGTGTTACAATGACAGAGGTTTCGTAGTACGAGTTCAGTTTGTGAAACGAACCGCGAAGCGGTGAGTTTCGCAAAGAACGAGTACTACAAACCGTCATTGTAACTCGAGTGTTACATACTATTTTTTATAATGAACTTTTAAAAGTATAAAAAAAGTAAAATGAGAGTTTTTCGAAATATTTATTTATGTTGGCAATCTTGACAGTTTTGACACTTGTCAGTTTTAATGATTTTAAATTAGAATGTTTGTCAAATTTGTATAAAATATTCCGAATTTAGCAATAACGCTGATAATGTAGTTAATAATTTACTACAACATACTTCTTGATTTACTACCTGAACTCTTTCGTTGAAAATCAGTGCAGTGCAACCAATTGTGTAAAACAAAAAGTTACCAAAAACAGTGTTACAATGCATCTATTTCGATACTGTTTTTAGTGTCGAAATAGAAACTTTGTGAACGTGAATTATAAAAAAATATTTTTCCGTACTGTACGGGAATAATCCATTCACTTTGTCTTTGTATTTATTTGGAAATAAATTTAAAACCACATTAGTAGCGGTGCTTAGTAACTCTAGAGGCGTTTTGCACTTCTGGGCATAATCGTCACTGTCTATTTTAAATATAATCCCTTCCCTACTAATATTATAAATGTGAACGTAAGTTTGTTTGTTACGCTTTCACGCGAAAACTACTCAACCGATCATCATGAAACTTTGTACACATATTCTTGGAGGTATTAGAAGTAACATAGGATACTTTTGATTAAAAACAAATATTTTTTATTTTTTATGGAAACTAAAAAAATTGTTTGTCAAAAAATTCAACGTTATCTAGCGGTTCAGTAATGAAGTTCCAACCCTGAGTAGGTCACCGTAAGGTGGCGCAGTTTATATCTCACATATTTCAACAAATTCTTGCTAAATTAAATAATATGGTAACAAACATATTTAATCGATAAATTACAAACTACAATAAAAAAATAGTATACACCTGATAACTTACGAGAAAATATGATAAAAACGATAAAATCAAAGAAAATAATTGTAAACAAAATAAAATCGTAAAAATTTGAAAAAACCTAAAAAGACATCAGTTTTATGCGGTACGAAGTCCGCCGAGTCAGCTAGTTTAAAATATTTTAAGCAATATGTAACTAACCAAACTGACACTTTTGTGACACTAATAAACAATGATAAACAAACAATGTCAACGAATCGGTTTCACAGAAAATAAGATGATAATCAACACCAGTTATGCATATTATATACAACTTTCTTAATTTACGATTATATTTAATGCGATTTCAGAAAAAATAGTATGTGCATCTCGTAATAAAAGCACATTCCCGGACTTCAATGTTTGTTGGCCTCGGCTAAACGCCTCGGTCAACAATTTACATTGTCGTCCGGGAATATATCGCTTTTCCTACTAGATACACAATATACTATTTTCCTTAACATTATTTTACACAGTTTGTACTGATGCAACCATTGCCCAACAAACGGTCAAAAATGATTCATTTTTTTATTGAACAACAGAAATGAATACAGCTGAAAAATGTGATTACGTTGTTATTAAAAACAAACAATCCAAACTAATCCTGTATTTACAGATCTGCAAATAAATGAGTTTATTTTGTGTATTAACTCTGATTTGGACTTATAAAAAAACGGTATTGAAACTGGCAATGGATAAAATACACTGAAGGACAAAAAAAGTGGCACACCCAAAATTTTCAGAAAATATAAACCTTTAAAACTTTTGAGTTGGTGGTCCGATTGCAATGATTCTTTTTTTTTAGAGAATGGTTCTTTGGTATTACGACGCTGTTATAAGAGTTTTTAATAATTTTAGGTTTGTAGCCAGTATTGCTTAAATAACAAACGTTTACACGTTTTTTACGCTATTTTTGAAACACCCTGTGGACGTTGCTGTTACTCTAGTCGTACTAAGTCTTTTATGGGCATGTGGAGTAGAGCTTTTTTTACATTTTTGGTATGTAAATAATGTCTCTATCTTAGATGGTTCAAAAGATAGAGGCTTTCAAGCATAGTTTTACTCCCAACACAAAAATCCATTTTTTTTTCAATAGGAAAAAGTAGGCCCAGAAACGGCTTATTTGTGACAGTGTCATTTTGGCTAAACTTCTGACTGTCAGTAGTTTGTGTAGTAGTTTTTCGCGAAAATTTATAATGGTTCAACAAATTACACTCGAGCAGGTTGCAAGAATGATGGCTCTTGTAGAGGAAGGTAAAAGTAAAAGATATGCAGCAAGAGCTTTTTGTGGTTTAGCATCAATACTTGGTTAATATTTACTCTATAAGCTAAAATTGTATCACTTTCTTCTTTATGTATAGCATCAAACAAAAACCCTCTTTAATGCTTTCACTGTCTTTTTTGCTAGTCCTAGGTTTGTCATCAATGTCATCATTCGTATTTAGAAGTAAGCTTCGAGAGTCATTTTATAAATAACTAGCGGCCGCCCGCGACTTCATCCGCGTGTACTTTAGTTTTTTGCCACCGAGTTTCAAACAAATTTGCAACCCCTATTTTAAATCCTTAGGGATGGAAATTAAAAAAGTAATTTTTTAGTACACCACTACGTAATAAAACAAATTTATTCTCGAATTTTCAAGACTCTACGCGTCTATCGACAGTGTCATGTCGGCTAGCAGCAGCGTGCTACCGTCTCCCCGCTTCACACACCCCGCTCAGTAAAGCGCGAGTGGTATTAGACCATTATTATTTTAAAACTTTAAAAACTTGCATGCTATATGCATGCAAAATCTCACCCCGATCGGTTTGAAATTGACAAAGTTTCATACAAACTTTCATCCCTATTTTATCCCTTAGGGGTGGAGTTTATCAAAATCCTTTCTTAGGGGATGCCTAAGTCATAGTAGCTATATGCGTGCAAAATCTCAGCCCGATCGGTTTAAAATTGACAAAGTTTCATACAAACTTTCATTCCCTTTTTTATCCCCTTAGGGGTGGAAATTATTAAAACTCTTTCTTAAGGGATGCCTACATCATAGTAGCTATATGCATGCAAAATCTCAGCCCGATCGGTTTGAAATTGACAAAGTTTCATACAAACTTTCATCCCTATTTTATCCCTTAGGGGTGGAGTTTATCAAAATCCTTTCTTAGGGGATGCCTAAGTCATAGTAGCTATATGCGTGCAAAATCTCAGCCCGATCGGTTTAAAATTGACAAAGTTTCATACAAACTTTCATTCCCTTTTTTATCCCCTTAGGGGTGGAAATTATTAAAACTCTTTCTTAAGGGATGCCTACGTCATAGTAGCTATATGCATGCAAAATCTCAGCCCGATCGGTTTAAAATTGACAAAGTTTCATACAAACTTTTATCCCCTATTTTATCCCCTTAGGGGTGGAATTAATCGAAATTCTTTTTTAGGGGATGCCTAAGTCATAGTAGCTATATGCATGGAAAATCTCAGCCTAATCGGTTTAAAATTGACAAAGTTTCATACAAACTTTTATCCCCTATTTTATCCCCTTAGGGATAGAATTTATCAAAATCCTTTCTTATGGGATGCCTACGTCATCGTAGCTATATTCATGCAAAATCTCAGCCCGATCGGTTTAAAATTGACAAAGTTTCATACAAACTTTTATCCCCTTAGGGGTGGAATGAATCAAAATTCTTTTTTAGGGGATGCCTACGTCATAGTAGCTATATGCATGCCAAATCTCAGCCTGATCGGTTTAAAATTTACAAAGTTTCATACAAACTTTTATCCCCTATTTTATCCCCTTAGGGGTAGAATTTATCAAAATCCTTTCTTAGGGGATGCCTACGTTATAGTAGCTATATACATATGCATGCAAAATCTTAGCTCGATCGGTTTAAAATTGACAAAGTTTCATACAAACTTTCATCCCTTATTTTATGCCCTTGGGGATGGAATTAATCAAAATCCTTTCTTAGCGGATGCCTACGTCATAAAATCTATCTGCATGCCAAATTTCAGCCCCATCCGTCCAGCGGTTTGAACTGTGCGTTGATAGATCATACAAACTTTCGTCCCCTATTTTATCCCATTGGGGGTGGAATTAATCAAAATCCTTTCTTAGCGGATGCCTACGTTATAACATCTACCTCCATGCCAAATTTCAGCCCCATCCGTCTAGCGGCTTGGGCTCTGCGTTGATAGATCACTATATCAGTCAGTCAGTCAGTCAGTAAGTCAATCAGTCAGTCAGTCACCTTTGAGTTTTATATATATAGATGTACATTGTGTGTTAATTACTCACATGTTTTTTTTTGATAAAATCTGTCTACAGTCCTTCCAAATACTCTCCCTGCTTTGCAGCGTGTAAGAAGCTTGAAAATTCCATCCAGTATGCCAGTATCTGTCGAATGAAAGCTCTTCCAGAAATGAGAAATGACTTCTACACGAAACCCATTCTGTCAGTATGATTCCTTGGTTATCCAATGAAAAGATCATCAATGTTTGACCTTTATGATCATTTACCCTTTACCCTGACTGCATAACACCCTGGCGATAATTTTTGGCACAGATTGGTAATAAGATGTTCAAACTTTGTTGTTGAATCAATATGTGGTCCTAGAAATTTATTACATTTACTTGAAGGAATCACTTGAGTCCCTAACATTAAATTGGGCAAATCAGATTTAAGTGGTAGGATGTTAGTTTTATCAACATTACATAAAATCGCTTAGCATTACACCATTCCTTTATTAGACTCTAGATTGCTCGTACTCTGCTATAAAATAGAAGTATCATTGGCAAAATTATAAATGGAACTCTAATATTAATAAGTGTTAAGTGATTGAAATAAATCAAAAAGAGAAGTGGTCCCAATAGAGATCCCTGCGGTAATCCGCATTTTATAACATTATTATTTGATGTACAATTATCAAACATAGTTTTTTGATTTCGATGAAATAAATCAGAGCGAAACCAGTTAAAGGCTATTCCTCGAAAACTATAAATCTCCAGCTTCCTTAACAATATATCATGATTAACAGAATCAAAAGCTTTCGATAGATCACAAAATATTGCAGCATGTTGACTGTGCTCATTAATTGACATAAATATTTGTTAAAAGGGAGAACATTATATAACTAATATTTTTGGATGGCAAGAAACCGTACTGGAAAGTTAATATTCTCGTTTTCACTAACTTCTCTACAATTTTTGATAATCTTGGCGGAAAAGATATCGGTCTGAAATTTGGGGCTTCATTTGTGTATTGGAATTACTAATGTAAGTTTTAGTCAATTTGAAAATTGTCCCGAAAAAAATGAATGATTAATAGCATCAACTAACAGATATGTCATCCCATGCTTTACTTTAAAGTTTTTAGTTTTAAAATCACATAAAATTATTTTATTTTCAAGGGTATCTGTTGGAATCTTCTATAAAAAATACTAATGCTGTTGTAAACAGATATTCTATAAAAGAAAAAAGTTAGCCGTTATTCAAACTTTGATTGATTTGGAGTAACAATTTACGAGCATGCAATCAATATAAAAAAAATTTAGATTGGAATCTTCAACAGAAGCGTGAATTTGAGAATTATTGGGTGTTATCTGAAGTTTTCAATATGTTGCTATGGGTACAAATTTTGAAAGTTTGGTCAATGATTAGGAACCGCATAACTCTATTGATTCGACTCTACCAAAAAATATAATGTCTGCATTTACCCCAATTTTCACACGTCAATGCTGTATATTATTTCTTACACGATGGGTTACGTAAAATACAGGGCTGGTTTTTATCGCAATAACTTTTTCAAATTCAAAATATTTTTTACATTTTTTAAATAAATTACTTTCTGGTTACATCCTCGAATTTCTGTATCAATCTTTAGTTATTATCAAGTAAACAAGATAAAGAAAAAAAAATGTGAGCCGTCACGGGACGCCTGGCAGATGTGAAACATCGACATTATTGTGTAAAAGTAATATGCAGAAAAGAACAGATTGTGATAGGAACTAAGTATGTCATAATGATAAAATAAAATATTACGATTTTTTCCAGATAACGATGACTATTTATTGAATAAATTTAAAAAGTGATTTCGTTTAGCTTTTTATTTAATTGCCTTAAATTCAATAATCTTAAAAAAGGAAATTATTAAAACACAAATTTATATAGAAGTACGTTACTATATTAATATAATTGTAGTTACTTCATAATTTTAGTACAAACAAAAAGCGATACTAAATAAAAAATAGGAAAATGATGAATTTAACTATGAATACAACTTTATCGTTGAATAACTTTTAAACCGTATTTAAATGGGAAATGTATTATGATTTAGGCACGGGTTAATGTGAATATTAAGGGCTGGTTAAGGTCTGATAATTTTTGTTAGGTCATAATCTAAAAATTTGATGGGTGTTTGGAGAACAAAACCAAATCTGGGAAATAACGGACACCCCAATGTATATAGGTACTCACTCATTTTTATTCATATTTTTTCATCACTTTCTTTATTAACACTTTGTTTATTCATATTTAAAACTAAATACACAAATTTTACGCGGACAACTATATGACAACTATTCACCAACAATCAATTTTGATTGACTAGCTGTCAATTTTACAGGTCAGCAAAATATGTAGGTATATTATGTTGCCTATACAAACAAACATTTTTAGATATATAGAATAGATAGCAGGCGGAATCGAGTTAGGTTTTTATGAAACAATTCATACCCTGTCCCGCCAAATTTTTGAATCGATGAGCTTTTTCCCCCTATTGTTGGCGCGCCACCGTCGCGTCGCTCAAAACATGACACCAATTTCATATAAGATATCAGTACATCTCTTATCGATTATTATCGATGCGTTAGGTTTTTTACGTCATGACGTCACCGTCACCACGCGAGAAATCTGATTTACGTGCCGCTATAGATGTTTCACATCAAAAAAATTATTCGGCAAATAAATAGGTTTCTGAAAATTTAAGGAGAAATTAATTAAGCTGAAGGTTGTGAGTTCGAGTCTTGCTGGATTCGACATTTTTTTCAATTTATCCTTAATGTTATTTAATATATTCTTGTTTGTATACTTTCTAAGAACTTTAAAAAATTTCAAAAATTTTCACCATAAACTTGTTTCAACAATGGAAGTGTTTCTGTAAATGTTTTACCAAATTTAGAACGGAACTTAATATTAAAGTATTATTACAAGAAACTGTAATAGTTTCTTATTTAATAAAGCAAGTTATCAATCAACAAATGTTGCAGAATGCAGAATATTAATTATTTTATCGCTTTACGAGTTTTTAAAAATGACGGATAACATATACCTTGTACTGACGAGGTGCAAATACACCGAAACCGGTCTACAAGTTATGTTGTCCCTTCTAACTACAAACCAAAATGGTTGGTTTAAATTATCTATTAAATATGCCAACCCCGTTTGACTTTGAAGTATAATTCAATATCCGTTGGGGCACATAGCCCGGGAAGTAGTTGTTTCTTCTTAGTTAAATGGTCAATGTCTTTGAAAATGTTTTTCCAAAACTCGTAAAGCGATAGATAATTAATATTCTGCATTCTGCAACATTTTTCTTGAGAACTTAATATTGCGATAACTCGGCGTGAAGTGGTTCGATTGTCATGTAATTTTGACAGAACATCAATAAAAGATGTATCTATTGAACGCTAGCCCCAATAACAGATGGCGCTACTGGTACCGGATATTTCTTAAAAAATCCTGTTTGCTTTGCGACAGACCTCGTACACTGTATTTCTTGGATTTAAAATTTCATGTTTCTGGCAACTACATATTTATAGTTAGTTTTACTTTTTACTTTTACTTTTTAATCCTATAAATTTATTTAGTATTATTCAGGTATTCATATTAATATTCGTAATTATTTTTTGAAAATGTTTTATATTCCAACTGTATTCTTTAAGAAAATCATTTGGAAAATATGAATTGGTGATTTAACAAATATATGTTTTTCAAAATTTACAATAAATTCAATTAATATTCCGACAGGATTAAACCTATTTGAATTTTTGCTTAGTAAAAAAAAACAAATAGAAACCTGAAACACCGCATACAGAAAAGAACAGTAGGAACACTCTGACAAAAACTTATCCATGCCGCCAAAGCTCTCGCTCCACATTTTGGTCTGCATCGTTGTCGCTCACCAGAAGCGTAGCCAACCTAAAATTTAATGGTATATAGGTAGATTACTACCTAAATTAGTAGAGTTGGCATCGCTGCTCACCAGATCTCAACAAAACCACACAGAAAACGTCGACAAACCTCAGCGAAATGTGGTACAAAGAAAAGCGGAGGGCAGAATGATCCTACTACTCTTGTCTATATATATCCGGAAATTTGCTGTTGTTTTTTGTTTTAAAAAAATTGTTGATAGAAATAAAGTACAAATTTTTAAACTCTTACATTTTTCTTCAAATAAAAGTGTTCCTTAAAATTACTTTTAAAATACTAAAAATTTGTAAAAGCTATAAATATGTTTTATTGTAAAAAATTGTAATGTTCTGAACTATTACCGATAAACAAAATCATATTAGATTAAAAATTGAACTGCAACAATTATCAAAAAAAGTATTGTGTGGTTTTATGAAACCACGGTAAAAGTGAAACTTTTTTTGACACTATAGACATTTAACTAAAAATTTTTCGAATAATCTTCCATTAAGGGTATACAAATCGCTTTATCAATCTTAATTTTATACTTGGAAAATTGGAATGGACCGAATATAAATAAAATTAAACACAAATAATATAGCATGGAGCACACTACACTGTCAGCTGCTGCAAACTATAGGCGTCGAAATCGAAATCAAAATCGAAATCGAAATCAAAAATAAACAACAACTTTGCCTATTTCACTTTATATTTAAATAAAATTTGCATTTTGTTTCAAATACGAATTTTATCCATGATTTCTTTAAGGTACCTACCTACGTACCATACGCAAATATTCACACTTTAAGGTTAGATAATTAGATACGTAATTATTTATAATTACCGCTGAGTAGGCGGTCGACCACGCGACATGCCCGACATTCACTAACACAGACCAAAAAACGATGTAATAAAAGTTTCACTTTAAAAATGCCAAAAAAACACAAAATGAGAAAATCCTTATTTTTTTGTTAAATTTTAAGAGAAAAAATGACAAATGCGTTTTTTACGTATTTTTTTTTTTGTACCAACTTCAAATTATGCATTTTATTGTATTTACGAATTGTCACCAAAAGAGGAGAATTTTCTATTTCAGTGTAACTTCATACTTTAAATTTAACCTTAGAATAAACGTTATTCTTTATACCCCAAAAAACGATTCTGTCTTCATTATTGTAACTTTTATGCGGATATTAAAACTTTTGTGTTTAATATCGTGATTAATGTACTTTTACCTGGCAAATCAAACTTTTTGTTCTATTATTTCTACGAAATATAAAAAGAACGTTTCAACTTAGTAGCTCTTTTGTAATCTATTTTATAAGCTTTTCTTTGAAATAATGTTATATTATGTATTTAAGGTTAAATATGCAATTATTTTTTTATACGTATAATGTCAGACTGCAATAAGTATTTACCAAATACAGTTATAGTATATAAGTATTTCAAATTCAACAATTAACTTTTATATAATTGTTAATAAGTTGTTTATAATGTTACCATAATTTATTGTATATTTAGTTGTATTGTGATTTTATTACATACCTATATTTGAAAATGAAGCTATAAAGTACTTGTAAATTTGTTAAAAATAAAGTTCGTTTAAATAATCATAACACAAATATTTTATTCAGTTTGTTTTAACACTAAAAATCGACAGTCAAGCAGCCATTAAAGTTCTGTACTCACACCAGAGATAATAGAACCAAATTACTCACACACAATCAGTTCAAAAGTGGTCTGTAAAAGCTTAAGCAAACTAAATGAACTAGGACAAAATAACACGGTTACCCTCTTCTGGGTTCTAGGTCATATAGAAATAGAAGGAAACGAAACAGCAAATAAGCTAGCAAAGTTAGGAGCTGAAACCCCATACTTAGAACCAGAACCATCTTGTGGAATCAGCAGTTGAAGAATTATCATTTGTAACGATCTATCTGATTATGAATAATTTCACCAGACTATTGTTACCATGCCTATATTGGTAAAAATTACTTAGATTAAGACTTGTTGTTCAAAAATTTGCCGTGAGCGGTGTTCCAGAAAATTATCGACACTTTCTAGTTGTGATTAGTAATTCTCGTCCCTTTACGATTTGTTCAGTCAAACAATCTGGTTCTTTTGTGTTTAACCTCTTCGAAATGCAAGGTACTTCCAAATATATTCGAAGAGGTCCACCCAGTTGCTGAACTACTAGATTGGAAAGTCCAGCCATTTTTTGGAGGAAAAGGAAACATAATTTTGAGTCATATCGTCCCGAATTTTGGAATTTGGTAGGAAAAAATCATATTCAAGTTTTCAATATTTTTTTTTTATTTAATTAATTGTTTTTTTTTTTGATAATTAAATTTGTAATAAATCATTTAAATCAGGTGTTTGAGTATAATTTGTGGAGTTTGTTACCCCTTAATTACATGTTTGGGGAGACTGGTAATACTCTTGAAAGGTAATCCATGACTTAGTGAGCTGACTAGGGAAATAACGCCTTTTAGGACGTTTTAACGTTACAAATTTTGGCTCCCAACGTGTGGTCCAACCCACGACCCTGAGATTAAGTGTCTCTATCGACTGGGCTAGCCAGGCAATAACGCCTTTTTGGACGTTTTAACGTAATTCGTTTTTGGGGACAAAAGGTATGTAGTAGTGTCGAGGCCAGTTTTACGTATTTCTTGATTAATGACATGATTCTAGGACTGACCAAAACATGATATCGTTATTAGCATGATGTTTGTGAACAAACTGAAGCAATTTGGAAAGACAGTTATCAATTCTATTTAAACTTCACCCCGCACCCTTCCCACAAAAAACCGGGATACACCACTGTTACGAAGAAATTCTGCTCGAGAGTATTTGGGGCACTTACATTTCTTGCAATTTTTATGATCATTCTTCACAATTCTTACGATATCGTACTCTTAGAAAATCTGCATGGACGAGCGAGTCTCCTCGTTGTCATTCGAATCTAGGTTTTGTTCCTCTCACCAAAAACATTTGTACACCAAATGCGCGTGATCTTTTGTTGTTTGGAAGATTCAGACATGGTATTTCCTGCTCGCACTCCGATATTGTTCTATAAATGGTTCCGCGTGAAATGTTTTCATTCTGGATTATTCGACAGATTTCAGCTTTGGGTGTCCGCGTAACAGCTTGTAGGACCATTTTCTAATTTATTCGAAATCTTAAAGCGAAACCTTCAAAATAAGTAAATTTCAACTGACAGTACACAAAGTAAACAAACTTTTGTTCCCAAAAGCTACTTATTTTATTTTTATTAGCTCTTAGGGAGAGTGGATTTCTTAAACCTATGTAGCTTCACTTTAGACCTTCGCTTATTGTTTTATATTCGTAACTGTAATAAATCTCTGGAACTCCATCGCGAATCAGATCGTTGCATTATATATCTTCAAAACATTGACTTATTATTATAGTTTTTGAAATTTAGATAGTATACAAACCTTATTCTAAAAAACCAAGATCTGAATGAAAATAAATACAACAAAAAACTAGATAATCAAAAGCTTAAAATACTTCTTCAATCTGAAAAATGGGAAAGTGTTCTGAAAGAAAAAGAACCAAACTCATGCACAGAAAAATTTATATAATTTTTTCTACAAAAGAAACTTATATTAAATGTAAATTTAGAAAAAAGAAAACTTGGGTGACAACAGGCTTGATACGATCTATAAGGGAAAGGGATAAATTAAATAAATTATCGGTCACTCAACCACTTAATATGGAAGCCAAAGAAAAATTTATAAAATATAGAAAAACATTAACAAAAATTTTATCTAAGGCTACAGCAGATAATTTTAAAAATATTTTCGATAACTGTACAAATAACCCCAAGGAGTTGTGGAACAATATTAAGCAAGTAACCAATAAAAATATATCAAAACCAAAAATTTCTAATGTTGTTAGTGAGGAGGGTTCTGTATTATCTACAGATAAAGACATATCTGAGGAATTCAATAAATATTTTAGCACAGTAGGCGAAAAATTAGCTTCGAAAATCAATAAACCTCAAAACTATACTTTTAATTTACAAAACCAACCTATTTCTAGCTTCTTTTTAAAACCAATTCTTAAACCTGAACTTATTACAATAATAATAATAATAATAAAAAACACCGATTCGAATATAGGTGATGGCATATCTAACAACATCTTGAAAAGGTTCAGCTCTAGCTTATTGGTTCCTATTCTACACTTAACAAATCTTATTTTTGAAACTGGAATTTTTCCACAATTACTTAAAAATACAATCATTATCCCACTTTATAAGTCTGGTCCGAGGGACATATTACAAAATTACAGACCCATAGCACTCACTAACAGCATTAGCAAAATAGTAGAAAAATGTATAAAATTAAGGCTGTGTGAGTACATTTATAAGAATGAGCTACTTAACGCTAATCAGTACGGTTTCAGAAAATCTCTGGGAACTGAGGGTGCTCTCATCAGGGTAGCAGACGACATAGCCACCAGTTTTAACAAGGGTAAAAAATGTATGACCATATTTCTAGATTTGGCCAAAGCTTTTGACACCGTGGCGCACCATATCTTACTGAAACGTCTGGAATTGAAAGGTATAAGGGGGGTTCCGTTTAAACTGTTTGAATCATTTTTAGGGGATCATGAACAACAGGTCAAAATTGGTGAGACATTAAGTGGCAGACTTCCGGTGAGATATGGCGTGCCGCAGGGTACGGTCCTAGGTCCAATTTTGTTTACTCTGTACATGGATGGTCTATTTTCAACAGTTGAGGGTGCCTTGGTCGTCTGCTATGCTGATGACACAGCTATTCTCATAAAGGGTGAAACTTGGAATGAAATCCATTTAAAAGCGGAACAAGTTATGAGTGAAATAAAAAAATGGTTTGACATTAGTTTACTTTCTCTAAATGTTGACAAATCACATTTCATGTGTCACTCTATGTCAAAAGCCGGTTTGCCTAAAAATCTATCTAGTATTAAAATTCATGATAGCAAATGTGATAACGGTATGACTTGTACATGTAAACAAATTACATCAGTGGATGAAATTAAATATTTAGGTATCTACTTTGATAAGCACTTAAAGTGGGACTCCCATGTGCAATATGTTTGTGATAAACTTAGGAAGCTTATGTATAAGTTTTACATTTTAAGGCAGAGTTTAAACCAAAAATCTATTTTAAATATTTATAAGGGCTTAGTCGAATCGATTATTAGTTATGGTGTCTGTATTTGGGGAGCTGCAAGTAATAACAAACAAGACACAACGAAGGTTCGTTTAAGATGACTCAGGTGCTCTGCTAGCTAGATCTAACAGATCAAAATAGATCTAAAGGGATCTAATAGTCCAGGTTCCCACGTGGAAAAAAATGCATAAAGAATAACCGGCTGAAACTTTCAGAATCGCTTAATTGCACTTAGACCTACAACTTTCCATAGCAACAATATCGATGGATGGGGCGTTTTTTCTGCAGCAGCGCTCAAACGTGTCGAAAGTTATAACCCTCCCCGGAGTGATGGATAACCAATTTATTTTTTGTGAATCAACAGTTTTTTATTATTATTACATAATAAAACATGTGACCTACATGTAATAGTTACGACTGCCAACGAATTAACAAATAACGAAATAACCAGTTAACGCACTCTTCTTTTGTAGGTCACATGTTTTATTATGTAATAATAATAAAAAACTGTTGATTCACAAAAAATAAATCGGTTATCCATCACTCCGGGGAGGGTTATAACTTTGAGAAGTTTGACCGCTGCTGCAGAAAAAAACGCCCCATCCATCGATATTGTTGCTATGGAAGTTTGTAGGTCTAAGTGCAATTAAGCGATTCTGAAAGTTTCAGCCGGTTATTCTTTATGCCTTTTTTTCCACGTGGGAACCCGGACCATAAGGGTCTTCCCGACAGATTTAAAATTTTCCCTTCGAAAGAAATCAAATAAATTAGCAAAATGTAGTAGTATAACCGAACATTAAATACGCCACTGAAGGTGACGGGAAGTTTCTAGTCATTGCAGTACTAATAAAAAATCTTACTAACCATTTTATTAGAAAGCACACCTCCATCAGCCCCTAAAATTAAAGTATTTAAAACTAAACCGCTTCAAAACTTGAAATTTAGCACCTATTTTTATTTTGTATCCAACGTGTTTGTTTCTCCGTTCTCGAAAATTAAACAAATCGTCTTCGGAAATAATTTATAAAATTTATTAGAACATGTTGATGTGACTACGAAACACGTACAGCACTGATCTTATAAACTAGGATGCCGTATCGGCGAATGTTCAATGCGAAGCAGTGCCTTCCAAAGTGAAAATTTGTGTCCAAAGAACTCGCTAAATGGTTTTAAAAAAGCTATGTGAATATTTCATCCGCTATCTCTAGAGCTACACATTAATACCTACAAGTGTATAAGGGTGTTGTATTGACGGCACTTAAGAAATCAGGAATTCAACTCGATCATCGAACTAGTGCAACCCTTATTCATTGAATAGAAATGCTAAAAGTCTTATTAATACTAGCTTTTCCGGTATATATGTATATACGAAAGGAGTATAAATACAACATTAATAATCCCGATAAAATTCGATTAAAAAATGGTACAGCTAATTACTATAAACTAATTCACCGAGTTAGAACCGATAATATCAGATGTAAATACACCCAAAACACAATTTTTGAACTACTTAAAGAATATAATACATCAAATTTATAAAATGAACATATTAAACGAGAGTATAAATTACCTAACAATGTTTAAATTCTTCGAAGAAGAAATAAAACTATTAAATATCATTCCTGGAATATACAAACGTGGTTAAATAGACGAACTAGGATCAATTTTCAAAACCGTAACTGGAAATTTACCGCCCGTGACAAAGCACGTTATAATCAATTTATAGGACAACTGCAAATAAATAGTACAAAATTTTTAGGTAACAGTATAAAAACGCAAAAACCAACAATTTTATAAATCAGTTCAAAGAATCATAAAAGACCAAAGAATTGCAATCTATTCAAGAATTTATCTCAGAAAATATTTAAGTGTTAGTTAACACAAAATCAAATCGCTCAACTTGCATAAGGAGCCTTCATTTTTTAGACTGATGGGTCTAAACCACTACCAAAAGGAGTTGGTTACAAATCCGAACGTTAGGCTCTTAATAGCACTGGGAAACACCCCTATAATCTTCCAAGCAAAGCTTTTAATAAAAGACTGTGGTCAAGAGTGAATTAAAAATCGCCTCAATTCATCCGAAATATTTATTGCCTCCAGTCTATAATACTCGAGTCTAAAATAGCCTAGAACTGCAGTCTCGTCAGCAACAGGTTAAACACAATAGGTATATGCACAATAGAAAGTGCCGCTTGAGATAAAAGCGGCAAAGATCTTTCAGTTTGAATTACACGCAAGATTTTGTCTACGATCACATGGAATTAAAAAACTGATTTTTAATAATTTTATTTTTTATAGCATGTGTATTTTGTGTTGCCTATATTCGCAGTCAAACTAAGGTAATGTTTATTGACAGATTCATTATTTTTATTTTTTAGTCCTTTTATTTTAATTTCTTAAAATACCAAACAGACAAATACAATATTCATTAGTCCAAGATTTATTTAAATATACCATATTGCACACCTTTTTTATTTATTTATTATAAATTAAAATTAGCAATCGGAATGTTAACAAATTTCGGCTCTAGAGTGGAAAGAGGCAGATAGGGGCAAACGCCAACTTTCTATTAGGTATTTGGGAATGTGGAAAAGACAATTTTCAATAGCGATCGTAGAAAAAAAGGTCTTTTAGGTCGCAATGTAGTAGGGTCGCCTGGGCCAATCGACCGCACTTATAATTTAGAATCTACAACTGATGCACTTTGCATAACGACCCTGATAATCATTGCGTGCAAAAAGATAGTTCAGAGAAGAACCAGGAAAATCCAGAAAGCAAATCCTTTACAGATCATCTGGATTTTCATATTCGTAGAAAGCAAATATCTCTTTCCCTTTGGGAATTATATGAAAATACTGTTTAGTAAATCTCTGCAACAGATGCACTTTGCATAACGATCCTGATAATCATTGCCTACCAGAAGATACTTCAGAGAAGAACCAAGAAACTTCAGAAAGATACTAGAACCTTAGCACTATCAGAGGTTTAAATCGTTTACTGATCCTCTGCATTTTCATCTTCAAAGAGAGCAAATATTTCTTTATATTAAAATATTATTTAGTAAATATCTACAACAGATGCAATTTGCATAACGACTCTGATAGTCATTGCGTACAAGAAGATACTTCAGAGAAGAACCAAGAAAATTCAGAAAGATACAAGAACCCTAGCACAATCAGATGTTCAAGTCCCTTACAGATCATTACATATGCTGGAATTATGTTTTCCAAAAATTCTGCTTCATTTAACACATATTTATAACTGTTGTTTAATCGAAGGTTATTTTCCAATTAATGGGACAAATGCCTGCGTGATTCCTCTGCCTAAGGTATCAAACCCGAAAGAATGAAAACAACTGAGACCTGCTAGCAGACCTGCTAGTAAATTGCCTGTATTGTCCAAAATCTTAGAAAAACTGATATATGTACAAATGGTCCAATTTCTATCTGTAAAGAACCTATTTGCTGAAAATCAATCTGGTTTTAGGAATTCGCAAAGCACTGTAACTGTCTTAACAAAAATGTAGATAAAGGAAAAATAACTACCTTAGTGTTATTAGATTATAATAAGGCGTTTGATACATTGGGCAGGGAATTACTTTTGGCTAAGTTAAATTATTATGGTTACTCAAATGATTTAATCCAACTATTAAAAAGTTATCTTTCTTTGAGATGTTAGTATGTTAAGATAGATGACCGTGAGTCAAGTTCAAGGCTAATTGAGAAAGGAGTGCCGCAGGGTTCAATCCTTGGACTTCTGCTGTTTCCATATACTATGGATCTTAATAAGAATTCTAAAAATTGTATTATTGATAAATTTGCAGATGATACTCAAATTTATAAAAGCTTTTTAGGCAAGAAACTAGATCTGGCATGTTCAGAATTCAGATATAAATTGTACCCTTTCAAATATCTTTACTCATTCAAACAAACATGGACTTAAAATTAATCCATCAAAAACTCAAGCAATATGCTTTGGTAATGTAACAGATGGAGTTAAAAAGAATTTTAACATAAAAATTGATAGCGTAACTGTAGAAATATCTGATACTGTTAAAAGTCTTGGAATTTGTATAGACACGAAGTTGAGATTTAAGCAGCAAGTTACTTCTGTAATTCGAAAATGTTATAGTTCTTTAAAGAACCTATATCGTAGTAGATCTTTTATTGATTCAACACTAAGAAGACGGTTGTGTGGAACGTTAGTATTGAGTCATAAAAACTATGCAGATATTGCGTATGGTCCTTGTCTGGACGTGGATACGTCAGCAAGACTGCAGAGGATTCAGAATTCTTGTATAAGATTTATTTATTCTTTAAAGCCAAGGGATCATGTGTCACCTAAACTAAAACAGCTTAAATGGCTTAATATGTATAACAGACGAAAGCTCCACATCGGCAGCTTGGTCCATAAAGTCCTAAAATGTAAAAGTACCTCCTACATTCATAAGCGATTTACCTCCGAGATTCATAACAGAACTACTCGTAATAATAGCCTTCTTGTTATACCTAGACATAGAACTACTTTTTATAAAAGATCTTTCTCATATAACGCTGTTATTATGTATAACTCTCTTACTCAGAGCATTAAAAATAAGCCACTTAGCAGTTTTAAAAGAGTTGTAAAGGAATATTACAGAACTTTTTAGATACTCCTAACTCATATTTATTTTCTAGTAGTATATTGTGTTGTATTATTTAGGGAAATTTGTTGTATTTTGGTACTCGGTTGAGTAGAACCGCTCTGCTGGACTTCGCCGAGGATTATAAAAATAAAAACCTTTTATTATTATTATCTGGATTTCCATATTCTCTTTGCCTTTGGTACTTATATAAAAATACTGTTTAGTAAATCTCTACAACAGATGCACTTTGCATAACGATGCTGATAATTGTTGCATAGAAGAATCAGGAAACTCCAGAAAGATACTAGAACCTTAGCACTATCAGATGTTCGAATCCCTTACTGATTCTCTGCATTTTCATCTTCAAAGAGAGCAAATATCACTTTCCCTTTGAGAATTATATAAAAATACTGTTTGGTAAATCTCTACCACAGATGCACTTTGCATAACGATCCTGATAACCATTGCCTAAAAGAAGATACTTCAGAGAATAACTAAGAAACTTCAGAAAGATACTAGAACCTTAGCACTATCAGAGGTTCAAATCCTCTGAACTTTCCATCTTTAGGAATTATATAAAAATACCAAGTATTAAATATCATATTTCGTTGCAAAAGTTTAAAAAATTCTTTTATATTTGTGACTTGTACTTTTGTAGATTAAATTCGAATTATACTCCGGATAGTTAAAATGAAGATTTTCATAAATAAAAAAATATTTTTTAAAGATGTCGGATACTTATTTCAGTTACAGTTCCAAAATAAAATGATATACGATGTTAATACCTTTAGTTTATTCTGATCCACATGTTTCTCATAAAGTGAATGTTTTTTTCGGAAGAGTAGTGGCGACAGAATAATTGTCACATAAATGGGTAACGAAACTTTTCCTGGCCTCTCTATCTCTCGTTGCTCCCACTTTCGAGTAAGCCAACAGTTCTTTTTTAGTAAGTATATTAAAGATGTTGAAACTTGTACTACCACAAGAATCCTTCCTATAATCATTTAAAAAAACTTATCTGTATTTTTTATGTGTTAAAATATGATTTATTATATTCAAGTGGTAAATATCGTTAAATAAAATTATTAAAAACGTATTTTTTAGTCACCCTTCACTTCCATCAGAATTCAGTGAGTTCTAGACGTTTTATTTTTTTATAAAACATATAGTAAACCAATAGTTTAAATTTATATTTATTATGTAGGAAATATTATTGGGAATAGTTATTTAAAATTTATCACTGGTTTGAATTTAAAAGCTACATACCATTACTATATACACTGGAATCTAAAGACTGCCGGTGATACAAATATATTTAGTTATTACTGTGTAAATACTTGGACAATGATACTTCGTCACAAAATGAACCGATTCACAAAAAAACAAATAAAAATTCCGTAGTACCTTTTATAATTTATTCTTTTTAGGTAACAAAAAAATTAAATAAAAAATAGAAATTGTCCTTACGATTTACTCTCTGTGTACCAATACGTAAATTCCCAAACAAGCCAATACCGCATACTAAAATAGAAAAAGCACTGGTTAAAAAAAATTATACTTAAATATTTTATTAACATATAAATTATTAATTAAACAACCACTCCTTGAACCTGCGATTTTTGTTATTTTATGTATAAAACTTGATTACCTTAAATTTGGGGTATTCATTCATCAAAATAGTAACCATTCCTACATACGGCAAAAACCCTCTTGCTCGCCCAACTACATCATCTTTTGTTAACCAAAGCTGCCCTGGTGCATATAGCCCTCTATCATCGACACTATTGTTATCTCCTTTGGTTAAAAATTTAACTGTGCCGTTTTTCCTGAAAATTAGAGGTTTAATGACACGTCATACGTTGTATACCACAATTACTTTTCATGGAGTTTAAGTACACGATGAACAATTGGAATGTCCCTGCCTTCTACTTTAAACACTACAATTTCACCTACTCTCACTGGTTCTTCAGGATAATTGGTTAGGAATAATAAATCGCCTCTATGAAAAGCTGGTTCCATACTACCAGATAATACTACTACAATAGGGCTTTCACTACCAGTAACTACCATTAAGCCTTTCCATATCATCAATGCTGATGATACTATCATTCCAAAGCTGAGAACTTGATAAATAAACTATAAAACAAAACGTTAAATTATTAATGAAATTAACAATAAGTAAATTAAATACGAACTTGTCGCTTGTTCATACGCTTAACATCATCAAATAAATTAGCTACATCCATTTCGAAAATAATTAAACTTAGTTTACAGATGGAAATAATAACTCCACGTCAGAAAACACAAATTAGCCGATTGAGGTTATATATGCTATGTAGCTTCCAAGTTTTGACGTTTCTTCTTTAATAAAAAGTATAAATACTGGACATTGACATGTTAGGTTTGCACAACATTTTTATAGATGTCATAGGGTAATAGTCCAACTATAATCGTAAAATTCCTAAATAAACAAAATATAAAGTTTTATGCATTCTAGTTTTCAATTAATAATTAGAAAGACTCACATATGTTTGTTGTTATGTGGAGTTGGTTGAAGATATTATAAAAAAGAAGACACAGTATTTGACTTGACATGTGACATTTTCAGTTATTAGTGATTGTCAACATCACCGAATCCCTGTCAACACTGTTAATTTGTGTCGTGTATGTGGAAACTACTATTTGAAAAATGAATGTTTTGTTTTTTATATGAAATACTCGTAAAAAAATGAGTTTTGTGTGAAGTAATCGTTACAAACATGCCACCAACTATACAACAAAATAATCAAAACGCCACTAATGGCGTTGAGAAAAGACCCGTGAAAACTGTAGAAAAAAGGTAATAGTTGATAAAATTCATTTTTACAATCTACTATTTTTAGCTGTTTTTTAGGTCAGACTTACTGTGTAAAGTGAAATATTGTAATACTTTACCAGATATTCCGTTTGATCTCAAATTTATAGCTTATCCATTTGAATCTATTAGATTTATACAGTATAACCCAACTTCTTTAGAACGGAATTACAAATATGAAGTGCTGACTGAACATGATTTAGGTGTTAGTATAGATCTTATCAATAAAGATATATACGCTATTGAGCCAGGTACTTCTTTAGACCCTGCAGATGAAAAACTTCTCGAAGAAGACATTCTTACTCCACAAGATTCAAAGAGATCACGCCATCATGCAAAATCCGTATCCTGGCTCAGGAGAACTGAGTATATTTCTACAGAACAGACTCGATTCCAACCGCAAACTATGGATAAAGTTGAAGCTAAAGTTGGTTACAGTATTAAGAAATCACTTAATAACGAAACATTGTACATGGATAGAGATTCTCAAATTAAGGCTATTGAAAAGACTTTCGAGGACTCAAAAACTGTTATCGATAAGCATTATAGCAAACCTAATGTGGTACCTGTAGATATACTACCAGTATTTGCTGATTTTAGCCTTTGGAAGTATCCGTGTGCTCAAGTTATTTTTGATTCGGATCCAGCCCCAGTTGGTAAACAGGTGCCAGCACAAATAGAAGAAATGTCTCAGGCTATGATTAGGTAAGTTTATTATAATTCTTTGGATTAGATCAGAAAACATTCACTTGAATGAAAGTTATATCCCCAAAATGTCAAGAATCTAAACAGCACAGGATAGTAGAAACTTTCGCTTATTAGACTAATACGTACAGTACTAACAAATGTAGACGTGAAGACGTGTCATTTGATTCATATAATAAATTACTGAATGGGATGATTTCATTTTGATATTACATACTAGAAACAAATATAAAAGTGATATCGGTCCGACTATACGTGTGGTGTTTGTTCTGTTGTTGTTTTTCACTTAAGAAGTTCAGATCTGTTGACGATATTCGTCTAACGCTTGTCTAAATTAGTCAATAAAGTATACTTAGCTGTATCCGATTAGTCTAGTTCAAAAATACTCGTTACTTTGACGTCGATGAACTAAAATATTCGTCTTTGCTTTGTTAATAATATGACGATATCGATAATGAGTACCCAGAAAATGCATCTAGAATTTCCTAATTAAAATAAATAAATAATAATAAAATTATTTTTGAAAATATGTATAAAACTGAAAAACACCATCATAGTAAACCACTTTGTGTGATGGACCTTTCTTTAATACAAAATCAAAATATAACTGTCTAAAAACTTTTAGTTTGGGTATTGTTCGGTTGTTTTGTTGAATTTTAGCCAAATGTAAAAAAAACGTTGAGCACATTCGACAACAATCGTTGAAATTTAATAACGTGCAATGTAATGCACACTTACCATGCTGAAGTGTTACTTTAAAGTATCTAAACATGATTTCATCTTTCTATCATGTTTATTAGAAGAGTTACTAGTCTGCTAGCAATATACAGCTGGTTTTAACCATTACGTGTATAATTTATGTTTTGGTAAAGACTAACCGTAAAATTGAAGTATCCACTGACCCACTGGTAGCAAACATCTATTTCCAATAAATAAATCATTATAATTACTAATAAGGATAATAGATATGCTTCTTAGTTTTTTAACATGACCTTCATATGAAAAATTTTTATTCCTTTTAAAACAATTTAGTCATCTTAATGAATTACTGAAAAGATTTCTGATATGCCTCCTTAAGTTTTTTTACCTTTTTTTTCTGAGGTTTTCTTGATATATTTTGTTTCTTCTGAATTGATAATTAATATATTAATTTTAGAGGTGTGATGGATGAGAGTGGTGAACAGTTTGTTGCCTATTTCCTTCCGACCGAAGAAACTTTGCAAAAACGTCGTGAAGATTTCGCTAATCAAATACCATATCAAGATGATGAAGAATATGAATACAAAATGGCACGAGAGTACAATTGGAACGTAAAAAGTAAAGCAAGCAAAGGTTATGAAGAAAATTACTTCTTTGTGGTACGAAATGATGGTATATATTACAATGAGCTTGAAACTAGAGTTAGACTTAGTAAGAGAAGACAGAAAATTGGTCAACAACCAAGTAATACAAGATTGATTGTCAAACACAGACCAATGGATGCTAACGAGTTTCGAATGCAGAGATACCGAGAGAAGCAGCTCGAACCTCCAGGTATATTTATTTATTATTTCTTATGTTTTATTTTTTGATACATATTTATTTTTGATATTTTTTCTTAGGTGAAGAAGATGAAGAGATGGAAATTGATGAGCCGCAGGAAGAAATCCTTCAAGAGCAAGGAAACGAAAGTCAAGGTGAATCAGATCAAGAAAATAAAGATAAAGATGCGGGAAGTGATGGAGAAGAAAAACGTGATTCTAGAGCTTCATCTAGGTCCAAATCTCGTTCGAGGTCTAGATCGAATTCATCAGCTAGGTCACATAAATCACGATCTAAATCTCGTTCAAGATCAAAATCTAGGTCGCGTTCAAAGTCAAGATCCAAATCTCGTCCAAAATCTAGTAGATCTGTTTCTAAACCTCGTTCTAAATCAAGATCTAAGTCTAGATCACGTTCTGCTTCAGGTTCTAGATCTAATTCTGGATCTAGATCAAGATCTAATTCTCGATCCAGATCCGCATCAAAGTCTCCAGCAAAATCAAGATCTCGTTCTAGATCCGCTTCTAAATCAGTTTCTAGATCAAGATCAGTTTCTAAATCTCCATCAAGGTCTAGATCAGCTTCCAGAGCATCTTCGCGATCGAAGTCGGCTTCCAAGAGTCCTTCAAGGAGTAAGTCTCGTTCTCGATCCAAATCGGGATCTAGGTCTGGATCTGGGTCTGGCTCGGGTTCAGAGAGTGAATGAGCTGTTTTCAAATTATATTTTTAGAATAATAAGTAAAATAAAGAAAAAAAAATGTTTTATTTTGTTTTTACTCATCCACTGATAATTTAAGCAATAACAGTTCATTAAAAAATGTAAACTCGATCAGAAATCACAACTATGAGCCTGAACAAGAATTTACTGGAGAGAGTAAATGTATATATTGCGGAAAAAACTGCAAAATCCACAACACCCTCGGGATAATTCAAATAAAAAAACTAATCAATAGAGGCTATACTTCTGTTCTGCATGTAAAAACGAGTTATAAGAGCTCCATTTGATCCTTTTCATTTTACAACATGTTGAAAAAATACATTTTTCCAATTTTCTATTTTTTCAGGTTGTGGAAAGTCATTTTTGCTTAGGAATTTTTTATACTCAGATTTTTAACCAAATTTATATAAAAAAATGTTTGAAAGTTTTTTTTTGTTTGTAATCTCCAACTGTAGAGTTTTTAAGAAAAATCAAGAAAGACATTGACGACAAATGACTTGATACTATTATAGATATATTACAACAAAAAATATCAAGTTGGTAAGCTGTCAAATTACACGTTGTACACATCCTATTAAGTGTACTTCAGAAAATTTGTTCGAGTCCATAGGTAAAATGTATTGCCAACTCTAGATGCAGTTCTTGGCACATTAAAGTTAAGTTTACTTAAAAAATCCGCATTATCAATCTCACCATGAATAATTTTATACAAACAAATCATTGACTGCGAGTCACGGCGCGAAGTTAATACTGTTAATCCATGTCTCTCCAAAAGCTAAGTGTTGGATATACCAATTTGTGGATAAACCTTATCTTCCCTAAAGGACAAAAGTTTCAAAAAACCACGTTGAACTGACTCAAGCTTCTGTATATGTATTCGAGTTTTGACCTGACAAATGAGTATTACAAGGTTTTAACTGTGTTTTTTTGTATAAACTCGCTCGAATTCCGTGCTATAAAGCCATACATTCTGTATCAATATGAGGTGCAAAAGACAGCTTAGTGTCAAAGGTTACTCCCTTAACAGTTTGGGATATCAAGAATACAGTTATTTATTTTGTAGTTAAATATAATTGGGCTGTTGCTAAGAGTGAACGACATGACGTTGCATTTAGCTGCATTTAACTCCAAATTGTTATTACTACACCAATCTTGGAGACCTTTTATATCCATCGACAAGTTGTGGCAATCACCAATAACAAAGATATATCTAATGATTTTAAAGTCATTTGCATATCCTAAGGGTTTCAAAAGAAATTACGTCAGCTATGTCATTAATGAATATATTAAATAATAATAATGAGGGACGCCAGATATTGCTTTATATTCAATAAATCTAAAACCGTTAAATTCAACAAATTGTTGCCTATCTTTTAGATATGATCTAAAGAGATTAATAAGTGGAACAGATAATCCGCATTGGGCTAGCTTTAATAAGAGTTTACCATAATCTAGTCTACCAAATGCTTTGAAAAATCTGTGTAAACATCTGTCTGGATTTTCCCATCAATTCCTTCGGCAATTAATTGGGTTATAGGGTTATGTTGACTAAATTGGTGATAGTAGAACGCCCAGTCATAAAGCCGTGTTGATTGGGTGTAATTGATTTTTGCACATGGGCATAAAGTCTATTGTACAGAAGAATTTCAAATACTTTACAAATTATTGAGATGGGCCGAAAATTTTTAACATCAGTTTTTTCACCTTTTTTGTTAATGGGTTTTACTTTAGATAATTTCCAAATATCAGGAACTGTACAGCTTTTAAGACATAAATTAATAACTATAGTTAGTGGTGAGGCCAAAGCAGCGGCACAGTCTCTTAAAATAAATGCTGGAATGTGATCCGGACCCGTTGCTTTAGTTGCTTTAACGCCATTAAAACCTCACTCTGGTAAAATGATGGGACGCTCAGAATATGATTAAGTGAAAACTCACTACCACATTTATTAAAAATACTAACAGTAGACGAATAGGAGCTGGCAGAAAAGCTTGCAAATCCATTTAAGTTATCAGAGGGACTATCAAGAGTCAGATCGTTATAAGACATATTCTGTTGGAAATATTAGTAACACCTTTTTTGTTAATAATAAAAGCCCAAAACTTGTTGGGATTAGACCTAATTTCACACTCAGCAGCTTTTGCAAAATTCTTATATGATCTATCTAGATCTGCTTTAATTTTTGTCCTAAGGCGTTTATCTTCATTCCTTGCAGCTGGATCGTTAGTATTTTTAAATACGCAGTCTTTAATCTAATATCCTCAATATTAGTAGCTTTAGAGTACCAGGGTGGATATTTGCAATTGGATTTTTTTAAGTAAAACTTCTTTAGGCGCGATTAGCAGTAACTCAGATTTATTTTCTGACGGAACGAAATAATTCTGACGTCCGAATCTGACAGAAATAACGGTGTGACATCAGCTATGGGAGGAGCAGAAGTTTATAAACCCTGTTTTCCAATTACAGCATTATAGAGCATTGTGCCGCATAATGCTCAAGTTGATTGTTCCAACTACAGCAGCGCTTCGCACAATCGAGCAATTTAAAAAGTACTGCTTTCGTCTGATGTGCGCAAGGGATACCAACTTGTAGCAGAAAATATAAGAAATGTTTGAGCTTTAAGTTGGCGTTAATAAAAATTTAATTTACACTATCGCCTATTGTTAGTAATATTCTTTATTTTTGAACTGATCTATTAAAGTTTCTACGTATAATCTGTTGAAAAAATAAAAAAGTGAATTGAAACTGTGTTACAAAACTAAATATAAGTAAGGATGAAGGTACGAACATGACAAATTTATTTTTCGTTATTTTATATACTAAGTGAAAATAAAATTTTATTGTATATCATTTTGTTTATTAAGATTGCTAAGTTTATTAATGTTTTTGTCTCACAACACTGAACCTTGCGCACTCTGTCGGTGCACTTGAAAACCAATTCGCGTTCCAATTAAGCGTTAGCACATTTCGGCATTGTGCGTCACTGAGTCGCATTATGCTCTGTAATTGGAAAACAGGGAAATTTTATTAAAGTAAAACTTCTTTAGGCGCGACTAGGAGTAACTCAGATTTTCTGACGGAAGTAATTCTGACGTCAGGATCTGACGGAAGTAACGGTGTTTTATTATGGTAATCTTGTAATTAATTTTCAAAATTTTGAAGATTTTTAGAATTTTTAAATTTTCAAAATTTTTCAAAATCTTTAAATTTTTCAAAATCTTTAAATTTTTCAAAATCTTTAAATTTTTCAAAATCTTTAAATTTTTCAAAATCTTTAAATTTTTCAAAATTTTAACATTTTTCAAAATTTGAAAATCATGAAAATTTTTAATTTTTTATATTTTTTAAGTTTTACTTTAATCGCGCGTAAAGGTTACACACACACTCGTTTTTTTTTGTTTGTTTAGGGACAAATTAATCCAAAGCGTTATACAATTTTCCATACAAGTATGTACAGGCATCATCCGCTTTGTCAAATGAGTCAAGAAAAGTCCAGTCTATAAATATGTTAGCATGTTAATATAAAAGAGGAAAGTTTGCCTTTTTAAAGTTATACTGATTTTGTGAGGAATATGGGAAGTTTCTTTTTAAATTATGACTACAGTTTACTTGACAATTGATTTTTAATGGTGGATGATGAATATCAGGATTGACTGTGCTTTCCAAGGATTTTTCAACTATACTACCTATACTATTGAATAGGATAAGATCTAGAATATTGTCATTGTACACTGAGTTAAATTGAGATAAGTCAAAAACTGGTAAGAAATTGTATAAAGCTGTTATGGTTGGATTTGGTTGGTTATTATCAAGTTTACCGCAAATGAGGTAATATTAAAATCTCTCGTAATAAGAACTTTGTTGTTGTTTATGTTTAGGAATTTTAATCTACTATATAAGTGACTCAAAAATGTTTATATATTTCTCAGAGTTGAAATTGGGAGGTATGTAATAATAAACAGAGAGTTCAAGTCAGTAACAACTGTAACTAAGTACAACCAAATCGATCGAAAGATCAGATAACTGAAAATATTCTTCAATGTTAAGTTGAGATGAGATTAGTGTTGTTTTGTAAGTGTAAAATAAATTAAACGCGGGTGCAGGCAGCGAAAAGAAGATACGCCGAAAATTTTCCAATATTTATAGGCGTACAACAAAAAGACTGAGAGGAAGAGGATCAGTACCTATTTCCTAAAAATACTGACACTCTATTGCTATTGTCATGGAAGTACACAACGAAGATATTATAGCTGAAATTGACCACAATCCTATACTCTGTGTCAGAAAACTTGTCATTATGTATCCTAGGATTTCAAAATTTTAGGTATGAAATGTTATTCTTGAAGAAAATCTGTTTTCGTATAATTTTCAGAAAGTGCTGGTGTTGTCGGATGGTGATTTTTCTACTCGAGTAGATTTTTAAAACTAGTTGCCGAAAAGAACGAATTAGTAATAATCACACTATTATGCTAACGTTGTTGAAAATCTTCGAGTATTTAAAGAGGCAATCACCAACAGATTTCGTATAAATGTTTGAATAGGTGTACTTGGAAATCAAATGTCTGTAGAGTTACTTAGCAAGAATAACTTCATTTTCTGCAAAATGTTTTACCTGATTTATTATTAGACGACGTTTCACTGATGATTCGACGAAACTTATGGTTCATGCAAGTTGGTTGTCCAGCTCATTTTAGTATGAAAACCAATACATTGAAAAAAAATTAAAATCGGTTGTCTGTAAAGTCGGTTTACTGACGATAGTTGAACGTGACGTCATAAGAAACTGATGAAATGGTTGCATTTTTTAAAAGAAAATTTTAATTTTATTTGTTTGATAGATATTTTGTATGGATATCAGTTTTCATTTAAGCCTTAAATGGAACGCCTCATTTTTTTGTGCGTGCAGCCGGCTCCATCGAATTATAAGACGTTGTCACGTCAAATAGTTAAAAGTCCAAGATTCTTAGATTAAAAAATTTATTTAAATTTATTTTAAAAAATCACTCTATGCTGTTCTATTAGAAAGTCAAATTTGAATAAGAATTTAAGACGCTTGTAATGAAATTAGAAATAATTATGTACTTTTGCAGAAATGGGACAGTATTTACAGAAAAAAAATATGTATTGACACATAAATCATATCATCATGTAGAGCACCTGCTTTATTATTATTTTTTGCTGCTAAATATATTTAACCTTCTGTTAGGCGCGGTCTTAAATTCGCAAAATCGGGCGCGGTGTATCATATTGATCAAACTCTTTTTATTGTTTCATATTTTGCAAAAACTACAATAATTTCTACTATTATATATATTTTATTTTTATCTAACATATTTCGTAAGTACATTATACTTTTACACAACTTATAAATACATTGCGAAGCAGATTATGTGTTTTTAAACGCCGTTTTGTAATGAGAGATTTTTTATTCCATTTTGTTTTTTTAACGGCTTCTTTCTTATATTTTTTTCTCTTCGAAAAAACAAGTTGTTAACATCTGTGTTGAATTCATTTTTATCGGCGCCATCGTCATCACTAGCCTTTTGTTCCGTATCTGAACCACTTTCACGATACTCGACTTCATATTCCCCATCCGTATCCTCTTCGTCATCAAAATTATCCTGTAAGTCAGCTTCTTTATCTTTAAACATCATTCTTTGCAACTCCTCAACATCTTTAGGTTTTTTCAGATCATATTTTTTACTACAACTTGCCATGATCATCGTATTTCCGTTCTGAAAGAATTATGATGTAGCAGTGCATCAATTTGATATTTTATATAGTAAGTATATATAAAAAACAAATATTAGTAAATAAAAAAATCCAAAAAGGATTCAAATAAATAAATAGCACTTACCAAAGTAAATAATACGTAAATAACTGATTTTGCTGCACCAACGGGCGCCGTGTATCAATAAGAACAAAACCTAGTTACTATTATAGTTAAGTTTCTACTTCTACAGCCTGTTCTCTACTTAAAGGAAAACAAAAGGATAGGAAGGTACTGAAGCCGGCAGTTCCCTATTATTCACGAGTCAAAAGTAATAGTACAAACTATTTGCTTGTGTTTTTCTTGAAGAAAAATTTCTTGTTTTATAAAATTTAAAAAAATAAAACTTTTTATTTGGCGAATAATACGTACCAATGAGTTTAAATGGTAAATTTGTAGTCATTTTTTTCTTACAGGTAAATTTGATAAGTCCGATTTATTGATCTTAGCAAAAAATGTCTGTTCGCCTCCCAAACTGATAGTATTAAAAAAATCGTTCTTCTACAAGCATGCGTAAAACAACACTTTCCCGCACGCATTTTAATTCAGAAAATATCTCTTTGCCGCACGGAGTGCGGGAAAGAATTTTTCCCGCACGCATTTTTTTTTTATTTATAAGAGATGTTTTCCGATAACCTTTTTGACAAATTATTGTATTATTATCTTTATCTTGTTGGACTACATACAAATAGTAAAAAAATTAAGATTATTTTACATGAAAATGGGGATTTTTAAAATGTTTGTTTTTCAAAAAATCACCCCTGTAAACCTTACTCAAAGCAACAACAAACTCACCTGTTTAAGTAGGGTTGCTATAGCTACAGTCGTGTGTTTATTGACACTTTGAAAGATTTAATTGTCACAATCGCATCTTTTTAAGTATCTAAATAATTTTCGAGGTGATTTTGCTTGTAGAAAAAATATTGATCCTAACTCTTGCGGAAATTAACTTTCCCGCACTTAACTGCTTGCCCGAACGACGCGAAGCAGTTCGCGTGCGGGAAAGTATAACTTTCCGCACTTGTTAGGATAATAACAATTTACATTAATGGATTTGTTATTAATGGCTTAATCATTATAGCAAATTTGAACCTTTTTAAGAAATTCATCTTCAAAATCCTCTAGCTCCCTTGAGAAACATGTTTGTATAAGATTTTATAAATACAGTTCAACTCCTAAAATAAAAACACTTAAATCAATCCCCTTTTACTTGGGTTCCATCCGTAGAACTTCCGATAAGAAGTGTAGCTTCCATGTATGAATGTATGTATGTAGTTAGGGGTAACAGATACACCTGCGACCTATAAGATCTATTGTGTCCCCCTTTTCTTGCTATATTTCTGATGATTTCTCAGACTTATAGCAGCTCTTCTAGTCCTATCTTCCTTAGAAAGTTTAGGATATCATTGGGTTTTAAACTAGGTAATTCTTCCCTTTCTATTTCGTATGACCCTAGGTATTTCACCCTTGAAGTACTTAATGCTATGCATTCTGAAAGTATGTGTATTGAGGTTTCATCCTCTACCTCACAGAATCTGCAGTTTGCTTCATCTACTAATCCTAGTTTCTTTATGTCCTTTTAATCGACAGTGACGGGTTAGTATTCCTGTTATAATTCGGAGGTTTTTCTTACTCAGGTTAAGACAGCTGTGAGATCTCTTCTGGTTATAGTTTTCCAGGAGCGTCTTCGATTGTGTTAGTCCTTCTAGATCGTTCCAGTACTTGGATTTTTCGCTATCCATTTTTTTCCTTAGTTTTTCTAAGATTGTACTACTGCTGATTCCACAGGATGGTTCTGGTCCCATGTATGGGGTTTCAGCTCCTTTTTTGCCAGCTTGTCTGCTGTTTCATTTCCTTCTATTCCTACGTGTCCTGGAACCCATAGGAGGGTAACAGTTTATTCTGTCCTAGTTCATTTAATTTGCCTAGGTATTCCCAGACCATCTTTGAACTGATTGTATCTGAGTTCAGAGCTTTGATGGCTGCTTGACTCCCTGAAATAATTACAATCTTCTATCTACGATAGTTCCTTTCAATATTAAAATCTATACATCTTTCGATGGCACGAATTTCCGCTTGAAAGATGCTTGGGTACGCACCCAAGCTTTCTGAGTATTTGGTTCTAGGTCCAAACACCCCTGCTCCTGTAGCTTCCATACAATAGGTCATCCTTCTGTTATAAAAAGGAATAAATTCTCTCAATAACAACTTGAGCATAAGGATTTACTTTCTTTTTCTTTATCTAAACAACATAAAGTGCACAAAAAAGTCATTTAATAAAAAGATATAGTTAAAACGAAACATCTTTATTTTATAAAAATATATATTTGAAATACTTAACAAATAAATTATATAGCATTTTTGAGTTTAGGTAAATTAGTAAAGTACTCATTTACAATTTCATTTGAAACTTCTTCCAATTTAGCAGGTTTCCATTGTGGATTTTGGTCTTTGTCGATGAGCAAAGCTCGAACTCCTTCAAAGAAATCTTTATTGTTTAAGAAACTTAAACACATATTGTATTCCATCTGTAAACAGTCATGAAGATTGTAGTTTCTTCCTAGATCTAACTGTTTTAACGTAACTTTTAAACTAGTAGGTGACATTTTTCTGAGTAAGCTAAGTGAATCTTGAGCCCATTTACTATCATCTTTTTCCAATTTTGCTACGATTTCTTCTACAGTCCCTAAACCAAAATATGTATTTATTTTATCCAAAACACTATCTAAAGAAAATGCTGGTATATCTTTTTTTGAGAATTTATCTAGTGTATTTTTAATATCAGTTTCATTTGAACAGCTAAGTAATGCTGCTTCTAAATCTGGCAGATCTTTACTGTCAATTATATGAGTGGCTACACCGGCTCTTAGAACATCAGAACCTTTTAATCTGTGACCTGTTAATGCTAAGTACCATCCTAGTTTCCCGTTTAGTCTTGGTAAAAAGTACGAACCACCAACATCTAGAAAAAAATGGACATATTAATGAATATTTTAAAAATGTAGTAAACTTGAGAGTTTAGACTCTTAGGCTAATAATATACCATTCTCGCCTGAAATTTTTTTAATCAATATTAATTTTCTTGAAAATATGGATTTGAGTAGTTTTTTAACTTCTTCAAAATCTACCCTGTGCTGAAATGAGCTTTTGTGATGGGGGTGGAAGCCACCTCTTCTTGGATGTGTTTTTTTTTAATAAACTGATAAACTAAGAAATCGGTAGATTGGCCAATTCTAAGCAGTTTTTGTTTCATAAAGGTTTAAATTTTACAATTTTTATTGGAAAGACGTTCATTTTTTAATAATTTCTGTAAAACCAATACGAATAAAGTTATTACTTGTTGAAGGAAAAAAAACTTTACATCCTTCAACCTTATATAATGTGAAATTGGTCATTTTTTAAATTAAGAGACCTTTTTTAGAGTAATTACAGTTTTCTTCATTTAGATATTATTGATATGTGATTAGAGTGATTTTACTAGTTTGAAATGCAAATACTAGAAAAAAAAGTAAAAATAGAATTTTTGTATTTAATATCACTAGATAGTATAAAACAAAGTCGCTTTCTCTGTCCCTATGTCCCTTTGTATGCTTAAATCTTTGAAACTACGCAACGGATTTTGATGCGGTTTTTTTTAATAGATAGAGTGATTTAAGGGGAAGGTTTATATTTATAATAACATCCATTAAATAGTGAAGAAATACTGTTATTTTTGAGGTTTTTAATGTGATGTCGTTAATTATCAATTTTTTTCCACTTACATTGCAAACGCAGGGTGAACCCTACGAGATTTATCAAAATAATGTACTAATTATTTGTACACATTAAAAAGGACTACAGAAAACTCCGCGATGGTATAAGTCTATTTCTTATGGATATCCCACAATAACATTTTTTTGTCATTTACTTTTTACGACAAATAATGACTAATTTTCGAAGCGATTTTAACCAATACAGCATTGATAATAATATTGTCGATGTCGTCGAGTCTGTAAAGTTCTTAGGTCTTATTGTGAACAATTCACTGAAGTGGCAAACACACATTGATACTCTATCAAAAAAACTGAGTTCGGCATGCTTTGCATTACGATCGGTCTCCGGGGAGCTCAACACATCAATAGCTAAAACGGTCTACTTTGCCCTGTTCGAATCACATTTGCGATGTGCTCTTCCTTTCTGGGGCACCTGCACTCGGACTCAATTCGATCGTATATTCAGACTTCAAAAAAGAGCTACCTATCCGATATGCTCTGAGATTACACAGCAGAGCCCACTGCCAAGATATCTTCAAAAGACATAAAATATTAACACTTCCTTCTTTGTTTATTTATGAATCGATTTGCTTAATCCGCAAGAACCAAACAATTGTCTCGGAAAGGCCCCTCCATGGCTATGCAATTAGAAATGCGGATCATAATTTTCTTCTTCCTATCCCAACCTCCGAATTGGTCAAAAATTCGATTCTATACAACGCAAAAAAAATGCATAATCATCTGCCGTCTGCGATTAAGTCCATATCAGCCCCCTGTTCTATTTCGTAAGATACTAAAATCATATTTGCTGGAAAGACCATTTTATACAGTAAGCGATTTTTTTAATAATACGAGCATTTCGCACACTGGTTAATAGGCTGATATTCATCTGTTTAATGTGTGATTCTTTTGTTTACATAAAGTGTTTATATAAAGTGCCTAGGCATTTTATAAAATGTCTGAATTACACAAGTTGCCGGTAACACATATATGGTAGAACTAGTTCCTAGTTCTATCTTATATTTATCTGTTGTTGGCTTTGTCTACACAAATTTTTTGTAAATTTTTTGACAATAAAGCTTATTTGATTGATTGATTGACATTAATCCTTATCCAATTAAATAGCTTAAATACATTGTTGATTTAATATAGATCTATACAGCACAAGATTTAAATGAATATTTTCGAAGATATCACAGATTTAAAATTGCGGGACGTAGCGCTTGCGGTGGTACTGGCCGGCCGGGGCGGCAGCAGCGTGCCTATAAATAGCGCGTCGGAGGCCGCGATTTTCCCTATAGCACTTTGAATTTTGCAGCGATCGGATGCGTTTATTACCAAATTATTCATTACGACGCTACCCTAAGGTGGGGCAGTTGAGATGTTATAAATTTACACCTGTACTTTTTACATAACTAAGTACTATGACGCCACCGTAAGGTGGCGCAGTTGATATCTCATATATTTAAAAGAGCAAAACTTACTCACCTAAGAACTATGACGCCACCGTTAGGTGGCGCAGTTAACATATAATATACCTAACCGATAAATTACAAAGTACTATAAATAATAGTACAAACTGGTAACTAACGAGAAAATATGATAAAAAATAAAATTATACGTAAAAAAAAACAATAGTGTTAGGCGGTGCGAAATTCGCCGGGTCCGCTAGTTTTTTAATAAATCAAAAAAGTATTCATGATATAAAACAAGCTTTATATGAAAATTGTAGGTTTTTATTTAAATAAAATTTTTGTACTTTTTTTATTATTGTATCATAAAAATGGAAAAAGATATGGCGGTTTAAAGCTTGTATTTGCGTACAGTTGCAACTAAATCCTTTTCAAAAATAAGGGTTACCGAAAATACGAGGGAAACTAAACATTATTTTTTAATATTTATAATCCCTAGGGGGTAGTTTATAAGCGTTGAAGCATCTTAAAAGATAAAATATTTCGTTCAACTAAAGTACAGTAATTTACATATAATATGGCACACGTTTAAATCATTTCGAGTCGTAAATAAATTAAGTTTTAAAAATTACTATTCTCAGGGGATGATTTACAACGGTTGAATCTTTCCAATTAAAGATAAATTTTGTACAAGAATGTCAAAAGATTTGCAAATAACCATTTTAATATAATTTTAAATCATTAATTATACATGTTAATATCTAACATTAAAAAGTTCGGTCATACACAGGTTAGATTTTAAAATAGAGCTAAAAACCCATTTTTATAAAAATTGGTTTTGATTGACTAATTTGCACAGTAAAAGAGGATTTTACCGGTAATGAATGGCCTATTTTAGATAACTAAATATACACATAAGAATGAAGACTAGAAATGGACATATTACACATGAGCTCATAAAACTCTTATACTTTAACGGTTATATCATTAACAGTTCTTTTTAGACTGCAACCAACATTTTCCGTATAATTTTAATTACAGGTGTTAAAGCGTATTTAATATTGATAGAATTAGTGAAGAAATTAAGTTAGCGATAAAGTTCTCAGATATTGTTTGATATTTTCTATAGCGTCTTTTATTATGGAATTATGTGTTAAATTGTTTAGTATGTAGTATCACAAAATATTTGCTGAAGGTTGATATGATGTTGGTCCAATATTTAAATATTTATGTGGAAAACAATGTTATTTTAATATTGTGATAACCATATGTAAAAAATAGTATATTGTAATACTAAGGCACTATAGATATAGGTATTATCATCAGCCATTTTTATTCCAATGTCAATCAATTTACGTGTCAGACCATAGACAACTTAAAGAGACACGTGCAATCGTATTTTGTGGTAAAAATGGGAACTAAACTTGCTGGTAGTGCGAAAAGCAAAAAAGTACTTATAAGGGTATAGTAACAGAGTAAGTACTATTAGCGGTTTTAGTTTAAAATAAATTTAAGGTACTTTAAGCATAAAAAGGGTGTTACAGTAAAATTTTAAACAAAAACATGGTGCGCTTATGTCGGAACTTGTTGCCAACTTTATATTAACCATTAACACATCTGTTCTATTATCTCTAGTTTTGTGGTTGACATTGGACAAAACATGGCTGACGATAATACCTATGTTTATAGTGCCTTAGTAATACAAGTGTTACAATGACAGAGGTTTCGTAGTACGAGTTCAGTTTGTGAAACGAACCGCGAAGCGGTGAGTTTCGCAAAGAACGAGTACTACAAACCGTCATTGTAACTCGAGTGTTACATACTATTTTTTATAATGAACTTTTAAAAGTATAAAAAAAAGTAAAATGAGTGTTTTTCGAAATATTTATTTATGTTGGCAATCTTGACAGTTTTGACACTTGTCAGTTTTAATGATTTTAAATTAGAATGTTTGTCAAATTTGTATAAAATATTCCGAATTTAGCAATAACGCTGATAATGTAGTTAATAATTTACTACAACATACTTCTTGATTTACTACCTGAACTCTTTCGTTGAAAATCAGTGCAGTGCAACCAATTGTGTAAAACAAAAAGTTACCAAAAACAGTGTTACAATGAATCTATTTCGATACTGTTTTTAGTGTCGAAATAGAAACTTTGTGAACGTGAATTATAAAAAAATATTTTTACAACAGTTTTCAACGAGAATGTCAGTATAATGTAAAAACAATATTTATGCAATATAAATAAATGTTATAAAGCAAGATTTTTTAACTATGTACTCAATTTTAATCTGGATTATTATGACATAATTAACCCATTTTTAACGTTGTGACAAAAGTTAGTCTAGCATTCTAATAATAGCCCAAGAACAGGAATAAGATATAGTCTAGGATCCCACTGCAAATTAGTGTAGGAATAATGTAGACAATTAAAATTTAATTTTCAAGTAACTTCATAAGTAGGAGAATTCATTTATCATAGGGTGCCAATTAGTAATTAGCCGCCAGTAGTATTAATTAAAATATTTTTAATTGACTTTTGGAAATAAATTTCGTTCATATCGTATGGAAATAAAGCTTACAGCACTTTATAATAGCGTATTCGAATGATTTAAAAAAGTATGGTTGCTGCCCATCCTTTAGCCGCTTTCTCTACGCAGCCAGGTGTAAACAGGTATGATTTTGTTTGAACTTTTCGTTTATTCCGTATATTTATTTTATTTCCATAACATTAAATATCATTTTTTTCTGTACTTAATTTTATAAAGGTGCTTGTAAAAAAAAATCCGCAAATCAGAGTTTCCTGACCTTAAAGATGCTAGGTATTGAAAATAAATTGACAGAGAGTGAGTTCGCGACGCTACTGGTTAGACCAGGACGCTAAATATCCTTGTCTAACCAGTAGCGTCGCGCACTCACTCTCTGTCAATTTATTTTCAATACCTAGCATCTTTAAGGTCAGGAAACTCTGATTTGCGGATTTTTTTTTACAAGCACCTTTATAAAATTAAGTACAGAAAAAAATGATCTTTAATAGTATGGAAATAAAATAAATATACGGAATAAACGAAAAGTTCAAACAAAATCATACCTGTTTACACCTGGCTGCGTAGAGGAAGCGGCTAAATGATCGGCAGCAACTGTACTTTTTTAAATCATTCGAGTACGCTATTATAAAGTGCTGTAAGTTTTATTTCCATACGATGTGAACGAAATTTATTTCCAAAAGTCAATTAAAAATATTTTAATTAATACTACTGGCGGCTAATTACTAATTGGCACCCTATGATAAATGAATTCTCCTACTTATGAAGTTACTTGAAAATTAAATTTAAATTGTCTACATTATTCCTACACTAATTTGCAGTGGGATCCTACTCTAATACTAAATTTATAAGTACACTAGAATTGGAAATCTAGGGCGCCGATCGCCCAATTTATGTACTGCAAGCGGTTCCCCAGATTTCCGATAATAGTCCAATGAAGATAATAACGATGACGCCTTTCTTAAAGAATACGGTTTGATAGACTGAAATGCTTTCATATCAGTAGCTATCTAAAATATTAATGGCAATCTGGACCACAAATGAAAAGACAATGAACTAATCGTATTCAAGATAACACTATAGATATAATAAAAACAGCATTTTAATCAGAATATGATAATTTCCGGTGTTAAAATTTATTAGGATTTTTTAAAGATAAACTATTTTATATTTTTATTTTTGTTTTTTTTTCTATTGGTAGATCCATAAGAACTTATAATTTGATTGTTTTATAATGGGTACTCAGCGAAAAATCTCAATTAAAGTAAAAAAATTATGATAGGCATTAAATGGTTAAAGATAACTCGAAAATTATACAAAATCACTTCTTCAATTTTAGGTTTTAAAGACTTAACTTACTGAAAAATGTGTACATACATTTCAAATCAAGATCTTAATTATATTATATTATATTTCAAAACCTTTAAGTCACATAATCAACTTAATGTTTCTAAACGGCATTTTTCCAGATGGCTTAAAACATGCTCAAGTCCGTGCCTTATACAAAAAAGAAAGCAAATCTGACGAAAAAATTCGAAAAGAGGTTGACCTTAAAGGCCATCCTTGCAACTTCCCGCTAGTTTTAACCGCAAAGCCATAGTAACGTGACGTATTTTGACGTTTTTGACTTTTTTTGAAATGTTTAAAAATCCATAACTTTTTAACGCCTTATTCGATTTTGATGTTCAAGATGGCATTCGACGCAGTTTTTTGAGACCTAAAAACGTTACCGGGAGTGCAAAATCGGTTAGTCAAAAAATCTCTAAGTTATTGAAAAAAAAAACACTTTTTTTGAAATTTTTCGACAACGATATCTCACGAACGAATCAACCGATTTTAATTTGCAAAACGGCATTCGACGTGGCTTTTTAAGCTTGAGAGCTGATTAGGTTATGAAATTGATCGATGCAATAGCCAAAAAGATATGCCCAAAATACATAATTTTTACCAATTGTTTTTTTCGGTTATTTTGAAATTTCTCGAAATCTACCGGCTCGAATCGGTTTAAACTTACAGGGAATCTAAGTTAGATGGAACTCTTTGGAATGCTTTTTATTTCATTCCGATCGGTCAAGCCGTTCAAAAGTTATAAGAGGTTTACATACATCCACACACACACACACACACACACACATCCACACGTACATACAGACACCCTCGTAAAAATAGTCAGGGGAGGTTCCTAAGACCTCAAAACGTTGAGATCCGATGAAAACTCGATTTTCGAAAAACGGGGTGAAACCAATAACTTCCCGATTTAAAAAAAAAAATTAATTTTTTTAGCGGGAAGTTAAAAAAATATCGCCCAGTTTCTTTGTTATCAAATATAATCAAAATCTTTGAAAAAATAATTTACACTCGACTTGTATCTTTTATCGAATGCAATAACATATTAACAGATCAACAACATGGATTTAGAAAAAACAGATCGACTATAAATGCCATTTACCAAGCCCTATCCAAAATTTTAAACTCTCTAAATAATGATAAGAATACACTTGCCATGCTTATAGACCTTTCAAAAGCCTTTGATTCTGTTAACCACGAAATTTTGCTAAGGAAACTGGAACGGTATGGAGTAAGAGGTGTTGCTCTTCGGCTTATGGGATCATATCTAGCCAATAGAACACAATGTGGTAGAGTTTGGTGAAGAGGGAAACCTTGTCTCCTCCGAAAAAATAATAAACGTTACAAAAGGGAGTCCCACATGGTTCTATCTTAGGCCTATTATTTTACATTTTGTATACTAATGAACTACCAAATGTTATAGAAGGTAACGTGATCCTATATGCTGATGAAGAAAAAATGACAATGACCTTTGCATAACATATGAGGGTAATAATTTTGAGTCAGCGGAAAATATCCTATTTCTTGGAGTCTACGTTGATAGGAGGTTAGATTGGAAGAGTCACATAGACTATCTGGCAACAAACATGGCAAAATATTGTTATAGGCGATTCAGATAGAAGTGTCATCAAGTGGGCTGGGTACGTGTGAGATCATCTTTAACTTTATTACTAGATTCAATGGAAACAGAACTTTAGTTAGGGAATTATATGTCATTGCGATGTGTCAAAATGTTTATAGTTATATTGAGCATATGTAGCAATCTGATCACAAGCTGGCTAATATTGCGATTCAAATTTCACTAAACGTGGGTGCTGCCACTACAAATTTGAATTTTCCAGAGACTACTTGATGACACTTCTATTTGAATCAACTATATGATTTAATGTAATTAAGATATTCAATTGTTTTCCCACTAGATTAAGACAACTTCCTAAAAATAACCTTAAATTTGTGTTAAAAAACTTTTTGTTAAGCAGGTCTTTTTATTCCATGGGAGAATTTTATGCAGACGAGCAGACGAGGCAAAAAACTGTTTATGAAATCTTAAAAACAAACCACTTAGATTAATTATTTTTTATTAGGTTAAGTTAAAATTATATTAATATAGTAGAGATTTGTTAGGATTGTCCTGACATTGTTCCACACCCGCAGGGTAATTTGTAACTTTGTTACTTTGGAATTAATTAAAAGATCTATCTATCTATCTGTATCTAAACAAATTAGGTAATGACTAAATTTTATATAGTTTCTTACCAGGAAAAAATCCGATTTGTGTTTCAGGCATGGCAAAAAGTGTTCTTTCTGTAGCTACTCTATATTTTCCATGAACAGACAATCCTACACCACCACCCATACAAATACCATCAATAAAAGCAACATATGGGATTTTATAAGAACCTATTAATCCATTTGTAGAATATTCCTTCTGAAAAAATTCTTGACCTAATTCTCTATTTCCTTTTAAACCTTGTTCGGCGACTGCTCGTACATCACCCCCAGCGCAAAACGCTTTTTCCCCAGCCCCTTTTATGAGTACTAACGTTTTGTTGCTTTCCCATTTTTGAAGTACCGGTTGAATCTTTTCGATCATTGAAAGATTTAGAGCGTTTAAAGCTTTAGGCCTATTTAATGTAATAACTCCTTTATTTTTCACTTCATTAAAGATAACATCATCTGCTTGTGATGACATGGTTCTATATAATAGGTGTTTAATATTCCTATTAATGAATGTTGTAGATTGTCTAATCATCATACCTGCGAAAATGTGATTGGATACTTTGCAGTTTCGGTATTTTAAACTACTAACCTTTGAACTTGTTTTAGATTTAATTCATGATAATTATCTCTGTTAATAAATGTACAATAATTCAAGGATCTTTCAAAATCAGTAAACTTTTGACGATTGACATTATCGGATGTTAAAAAATTAGTCTAAGCATATATAAGACAACCGACTAATAGTGCCTTACATTGGGTATGTTCTGACTAGTCAACGATTACAATCGATTACAATCGCCTGCAAGCGATTGTAAACTGATCGCAGAATTATGGCTCTCGGACACGATTAGATTATTACTTGACAATTTTTTTTAGACGCCATTTTCGTTTGTATTGTTTACAAAAGATATAGCGTGCAATGATAAATTATTGTTATTTAGATATAAAAAATTAATTAATGTGATGAAAAAAAATGTAAATATATTATATTGTCTCTGTGTAGGAACTTTTAAACACACTTGATCACAAACCCGATTACATCAATCGTGTCCGAGGGCAAATGCCGGCCAATGGTAAACGATTACAAACGTTTGCAGGCGATTGTAATCGATTGTATGTGCATACAGTAATCACTTGTGCGAGAGTAGAAAAAAAAATGCCGCAAGAAACTTGGAGCCCTTTTTTTTCAAAAATTTACCTGGACTTTTTTTGTAAACATTAAGATATTTAAAAAGCGCATTTTTAATTAATAAAGTTTAAGCATCGCTGCAAAAGAAATTCTAAAATGGTTTCATTAAAAAAGCTACCTACCTAAAAAGAAAAAAATATCAATTTTGGTGGATTAGAAAAGGAAATACTGAGACTTTTATTTATTTGAATTTTTTTTCAAATATTAAAATTGCTAGAATAACGCTTAGTTGAATGTTCATTTTTTATGGAATTATTTTATAGCAATACCTAATATACTTGAATCTTTGAAATGGCGCTCTATAAAGAAAGTCCCGTAGAATTTTGGAAAAAAATGTATAACTCGGTTTCTCAAGGTCGTAGGATATTATTTTTTTCTACAAGCATGCGTAAAACAACACTTTCCCGCACGCATTTTAATTCAGAAAATATCTGTTTCCCGCACGGAGTGCGGGAAATACTTTTTCCCGCACGGCGTGCGGGAAAGATTTTTTCCCGCACGCATTTTTTTTTATTAATTAGAGATGTTGTTCGATAACTTTTTTGACAAATTATTGTATTATTATCTTTATCTTGTTGGACTACATACAAATAGTAAAAAAAATTAAGATTATTTTACATGAAAATAGGGATTTTTAAAATGTTTGTTTTTAAAAAAATCATAATTTATTAAATCACCCCTGTAAACCTTATTCAAAGCAACAACAAATTCACCTGTTTAAGTAGGGTTGCTATAGCTGCAGTCGTGTATTTATTGACACTATGAAAGATTTAATTGTCAGAATTGCATCTTTTCAAGTATCTGAATAGTAATCCAGGTGATTTTTAAAGTTTTGATTAAAAAAAATTAAATGGATAATTGCGATGAAGACCTTCCGCACAGTATTTTGGAGGCTGCTGCTGAGGCCAACCTAGAACTCCTTCCTGCGATTTCCAAACAAAGGTATGAAAGGCAGTATGATCATTTTGTTCAGTGGGCTCGTCAAAAGGGAACCAACAATCTAAAAAAAGAGGAAGTTTTACTGGCTTATTTTTTAGAACTAAGTAAAGTTATAAGACCCAATACTCTTTGGTCCCGATTCTCAATGATAAAGGCTGTTATGAAACTAAGAGAAAATTTCGATATTGGCAACTTCTACAAATTAATTACATTTTTAAAAAAACAATCTGTAGGCTTTTCCCCAAAAAAAGCCAAGGTTTTCAATAAAGAAGATATTGCCAAATTTTTGGTCGAAGCTCCAGATGATGTTTATTTATTAATTAAAGTGGCCACTATCTTCGGTTTAGCAGGAGCTTGCAGAAGAGTAGAACTCACAAATATAACCTTAGAAAACATCGAGGTTAAAGAAAACTACATCACAATAAAAATAACTGATTCGAAAAATCACACATCCAGAGCTTTTGTAATCTCGGAAGAAGTAAACAACGGTAGATATTTTAAGCTTATTAAAAAATATGCATCATTGAGACCTTTAAACACACCTCATCGTCGTTTTTTTGTACAATTTAAACAAGGCAAATGCACTAATCAATGTGTAGGAATCAACTCATTTGGAAAAATGCCTTTTGAAATTGCGGCCTACCTAAAGCTTCCGGATCCTCAGTGCTATACAGGTCATAGCTTCAGACGCTCTTCTGCGACATTTTTGGCTGATTCTGGAGAAGAAATTACAAATATTAAGAGACTGGGCGGCTGGAAATCTACCACCGTTGCGGAGGGATACGTAGAAGATTCCGAAATAAAGAAAAAGAACCTATGCAACAAAATTTTAACACTAAATGAACCACAACCAGAAGCGCAGGAAGCGTGCCAATTAAACATGACTCCAGCTATATCCTTCAGTGAAAGCAGTAGACCAACTGTGGAGCAACAACTTAATTCGGCAATTAGCCTACAAAAAGCTATAAATTGTACTTTTAATATTAATATTAATAATAAATAATTTCAAATTTTGTTACGTTGTTAGAAGTTAAAATAAAATTTAAAAAATGTATAAAGTATCTTTTTTATGCTTGTAGAAAAAATATTGATCCTAACTCTTGCGGAAATTAACTTTCCCGCACTTAACTGCTTGCCCGAACTCCGCTTCGCGTCGTTCGGGCATCGGCAGTTCGCGTGCGGGAAAGTATAACTTTCCGCACTTGTTAGGATAATAACTATTGTAATTTTGTGTAAAAATGCCAATATTTCGAAAAAAAAAAATTTATGCTATTTTTATAAGAATACTTCTTTTTTACTTTCATTATACACTTTTTAGTGATTTAAATTTTATTAGTACAAGTCTTCCTCTTCAATTTGGTATTTTCAGAATTCATTTAAACCCAATAATTTACGATACTTACGTTACAAATAAATGGCATGTAAATTTTACAAAACTAAGGCCATATAGATCTCTGACTAAGGCACTATAGTTTATAGTGTCTTAACAAAAATATTACCTGAAATTTTTCAAAATTGACACCCCGAATAGCTTATGACAATCTCAACATTAGAGGAGTTGCAGTATTTTGTGTATTTTTAAAAAATATATTAATATTATTTAAAAAACGACATTTTAAGCTATTTTTGCTATTATGAAGCAACAAATTAGCAAAACTAACTTTTTAAAATTCATTTTAAAGGATTTTATATGCTTTTTTAGTCGGAGCTGTTCATTTACGCACGACACCATTTGGGCACAGATGAGACACATGAGAGCGAGAAGTTTTTTGATACCTTTAGACCACTGGTTCACCGATGGAACATTTTTAATTACATCGCCATTGTTCTACCAGGTTTACGTTATAATGGCCAAAATATTTGGAGTTCATTCCGCAGTGTACGCCCTTCTCCCAAACAACTAGACAGGAACACACACACCAGAGTAATCGACCTTCTCAAAACTCTTCAGCTGAACCTGCACCCCAACAATTTCCTGTGATTTTGATTTGGCGGTCATCAACGCATTCAAAGAAACATTTCCTGGGACAGAAATATTGGAATGGTTCTTCATTCAACTAAAAACGGAGTCTTCTGGGGAAATACGTCAATGATGCAGACTTTACTATTCAGGAGCGAATGATTACATCCTTGACATTTTTCCCGACGGACCATTTGGACGAAGAAGTAGACAAACTATATGAAATGTATTGCCTCCAGAGATATAGCCCCTTTTACAATGGTTTATGGATTCCCATATAGGACTTCTAATGAGGAGGGGAAAGGACACTGGCAGCAATACTCTGTGGTCAGTACATAATCGAGTACTGACAAATACTGACAGAACCAACAACCACGCAAGGCAGCACACAGTCGTCTTGAAACTGAGTTGTGAATGAACTATCCATCAATTTAGAACTTCATTGACAGACTAAAAACTGCCTAAGTGGGGGAGAGATCTGGGATATGAGCATCTACTAGTGGGAAACGAACACCTACCCCAAAAAACAAAAAATTCTCCAGGCTGGTAGAAAACTACAATTAGGGATACCCGAAACTTGTAATAGGGAATATGCATGTAATTTAGATTTATTTGATTTTAATATCAACAATACTTTATGCTCTTAAAATTATATCTAAACCATTATTTCTATATTTAATTTGGACTTCATTCCATAAAACTTAAATTAAAATGTTAATTTTGTGCGCGATATTCAAATCTGAGAAAACGACCCATCATTGGTCGAAGCGACGTTACGTCACATCGCATCCCTTTGAGTTGTTTACATGTGTTTACAAGATATTTGTGCTTAAAATTGTGTTTTAATTATATCCTGTGGTGTTTTGTACTGTGTGTAGTAAATATCGGTAAAATGGTTTTTTATCTTTTTGCATGATTTCACAGCGAATTAAACTCAAAAATCTCAAATAATCACACTAAATGTAAACAAATGTCACTGACAGGTGGTGCGATGTGACGATTCCGAAGCGCGCGCAAAATGGAGCGTTTGAACATGACAAATTTAAGCGACTTTTTATTTATTTTTTTTAAAATTTAATTAGTATATTTTCAACAGTACTTTTATTTTTTACTATATTAAAACGAAGTGAAAAGTGAATTAAACGAATAAAAAAAATACATGCATATTCCCTATTATGCTATATTTCCATTAACATATTTTTCTCTCTAAAATATTAACATTATTAAATATTTTCTTGTTTAGCTCAGATTTCTTTAAAATTTCAAATTTTTCAGGATGCAAATTTTTTATAAAATCTACAAATACATGTATGTATTTTATCTGTCAGATTCGTTAGAAAGTTACATATATTTTTTAAATAGTTTAATTTTAAATACGGAAGCAGATTTTGTTTTTGAAAGTTAGGAAGATTTTATTTTTCAATAATACATGTCAAGAGGTTCAGTGCCCAGATGCCCCAGACCGTTTTTGAGTATAATGTTGCAACAACTTTACAAGTTAAAAATGACAATAAATCGTTTGCATATTTTACTTATATATTTTTAACATAGAATCGACCAAAAAAAGCCATTAGATAACTGTATCAACAAGTGTCTTGGCAAAATCGTAATGTTCCGGGTTTAGTTTAAAACGAATATGGTCGCGGAATCCTTCGCACAAGCGCATATTTTGCAATTAAATTATTGTTTCATTAAAAACTTCTTTAAGCGAATAAACTGAATTGAAGGATTTTTTTAAACATAATTATAAAAGAAAAGATCCATAAACCCATTTATTGAATATTTATTTAGAACTTTAAAATCAGTACACAGCATCTAAGGAATCAATTCTTCCGTCAAATAGGTTTTTAAATATTTAGAAACATAGGTATTTTTTTATTTATATAAATCTTTACCGACTCTTCAGTACAATATTTAAAGGAGAAACTATACTTAAAAATAAACAAAGAAATAATCACAAACTCCATAATTACAAAAACAATAAGGCCTATACAATAAAATACTTCGTGTAAAAATTAATTTATGTACTATTTTCCCTCTGTTTTTACCATCTTTCCTGGGTCACCTAAAAATACATAAAATATTAAAAACATGGTATTTGTGGTTCAAATTCATTATTGATATGTTGTGACACTTACTTTCTGATCCTTCCAATTCACCTCCAGAACGACGACGTTTACGTGCAGATCTATCTCGTCGGAATGCCTTTTGTGGAGATGGCAAGGGATCCATACCTAATACCTAGAAAAAACAAAACATAAATAATGATTTATTTTCTCCTTTTTTATAAAGACATTCAAAAATGTGTAGATGTATACCGTTTATCTATTCCGAACAGAGGTAACTGGGTTTAATTAAACAAAATATGCTTCTTTGAAAGCGTTGATAGAGTGGATCACGGCAACATAAAATGTTCTCAATTAAGGATAGAAAATATAAATAACTCCAATTTGTGCTTGACGTATTTTTTCTCGAATAACATACTGAAACCTTATGTATGAAAGCTAAGGACGGTCACCAGCCGTAAATGGCGTTGTGCAGCATAAAAAATCTGAAATTTGCCACTCATGACATTAAATTTGGTCTAGATTCATTTTAGGACAATCAGAAATAGGTATAGGTACAAAATATTTTACGTCCAGACTACCAACTATAATAGTGAAAATGGCAGATGATAATACATTGTTAGCTTTGCAAGTTTAAAAAAACAGTTATGTTTTATGTAATTTCTCGTTATGTTGTAAAATACAATATCACAAAGAATCAACACTTTGTACTAGAAAAAAATGATACAAGTTTTTTTCATATCACTTGCATTGAAGCAGCTAGTTTTGATCTCTGTTTTGTAAGTCGAAATAAGACAATTTCAGACCAATGCAACTGTCAGTCAGAAACAACTTTGTTTCTCCCCTAGGGCAGAAACAAATGTCATTATTTCAAGTTTTTCATAATGTTTCTGAATGACAGTTGCATTGGTCTGAAATAGTCTTACTTCGACTAGCTACAGAGATCAAAACTCGCTGTTTCAATGCATGTGATATGAAAAATATAGTGTGTGGCACGGGATGTAACAAAGACGATTTCTGGCCAGGGCAATGACAGCCCTCGCTTCGCTCGTGCAGTCAACTTTCGCTCTCGTCAGAAATCGTCTTGTTTCGCCCCTTGCCACACAATATACTATTTTGTATCTGAAAAAATACTACATTTTATAACGAGTACGAAAAACGCTGTATTCCCAGCGAATGAAAAAGTTTATCACAAGAGTCGAAGGCGACTATGGCGGGTATACGAGCGTGGAATGGCTATTCCATACGAGTCATACACTACTTTTTCTTACAAAATCCATTAGTATTTTTCAAAATTATCAGTCAATTATATTGTGTGGTTTTCTTTGACAGGTATTACCGTGGGTTTTGGCAACGGAAAGACTGTTCGGAATCAATTCTTACTCAGTGCGACTTTTTTGTTTGAACTAAAAAACTTTTTAACAATTTTTTTTTTATTTATCTGGTAATAAATTACTAATACCTTCTTCAGCATACTGTTATTTCTTGTGGTGTATTATCAAATTTAAGTTTATTAGTTTCGAAATTTTATTGACAGATGGTTTATTTAAATTTATTAAAGATAATCATTTCAAAATGTTATATTCTCGCAAAATCACACCGATTCCATGCTTAAAAATGACACTAGAAAAAACAATATTTTTGACTCTTACTTCAAATTTGATTTGGGTGTTAACTAGTTTACAAGTATTCGGATTCGATTTGCCTTAACTTTGTCTAGAGGTTCTTAGTTTGATGAAGGAATATTAGTTAATTGAACTTTAGTAACGACACTTAATATGCGAGTTAGTTTTAATAAAGTATCACAAAAGTTGTTATTACTTACCTTATAAATTTGTCTGTATGCTATTAATCTAAGAGCGTACTGCGCCGAACAAGTGAGATCTTCTCTTTGTTGCGCATTTAAAGCTCCAGAAGCATCAGGATTATCTTTTTCACATGGGTCAGCTAAACCTGGTCCACCTGGCAACAATAATCCACTAGCTACTGCTTCCATGACGCGTCTCAAGGCATCTCCAGGAGCTAATTGGGACGAACCAGGAACTGAAGATATCACTTTTTCTGCTAGTAATTCCATAGCCTTCAAAAATATAAATAATAAAATATTGGTTGAATTGTACCAATCTTTACATTCTAAAAGATTGGTTATGGGTTTATTTTTATATAGACGGTATGACAAAAGTTATTGAAGGAGCAGTTGTCCTAGAGATATAGCGCATTTAAGATTTATTCATAGTAATTCTTCATAAAGACACGCAACAAATTTAGTTGCATGCAGTAAGGACCCTACTGTTACAATTTGTCAATACAGAACAAACATCCTATCCTTTAGATAAGATAAAGTAGATTTTTAAACTTATTTCAATAAACTTCTTTTATTGTTCAGGAAGTAAAAGGACTTAACGTCTTTGAGAAGCAATCTTGTAACATTATCAATAATTCAAATAGTAAGTCATAATATAGATAGACGCTATTCGCTAGGTGCACGTAACGACGTGGCCCACGTCGCCTGATCTTAGCGCTCGCGGCGGATCTAACGCAAAGTTCAACCGCAGGACCAATTTACATATGAATGTATGTGTTTTTATTAAAAAATATGGCATAGTGTTTGTTGCATTCCTTTTTGCCCAAATAACTGTAAAAATACTAAAAGCACATTTTTTACATTCCCTGTGAAAATAAAAGACCAGAAGAACGTCAAAAATAGATATCTGAAGTAAAAATACAAAAGTAAGTATAACCTTTACATATACCTAAATATGTATATTTTTATACAGGTGATATCAGAATGAATTATACAACAAACATGTGGATAAATGTAGTAAAAATAAATGCTAAAATATTCTTTTAGTGGTGAGAAATCTTCTTGGTCACCAACACCCAGCTATATAATTTGTAGCGATCATTTTATTGGAAACAAAAAATCTGTTCTACCAAATAGTCCAGCTTATGTGCCAACAATTTTTTCAAAACAGTTATTGTGTCACACAGCAATTTCTATTCAAGTTCTCAACAGGTACAAAGTTTCTACATATTGATGGTAATGCTTTTATTATTAAACTAGTAATATAAAATAGTATATTACATAACGAGAGTTGTAAGAAGCTTATTACATGCGAGTAAAAATGTTGCGCGCGAGCCGCGTAGCGGCGAGCGCAGTAATTTTACAAGCATGTAATAAGCTTACAACTCAAGTTGTGTACTATACTTTTTCTACGATTATTTTCATTTATAAAAATAAAAAGTATAACAAGTAACTTTTATTTATTTAACAAAATTCGGGAACAATTTAAATTAAACATGTATTTATAATAATTAATTGTAGAATTTTATTTACAAGTTCTGTACATCCATTTAAAAAAAGTTTTATTTCATCAGGATGTAAAATTTTAGATTTTTTGTTTTTAAAACCTTCTGATTGCCTTTTTAGATAAGCTCGCAATTTCGGGTAATTTTCAATATTAACAACATTATTTTTCAAAGTTATAACACTTCTTAGCATAGAATATATTGCCCATAATGAGGATGGTTTAAATTTCTTAGCGATTTCTCCAAAATAAGCCAAGAGTACGTTTTCAGAAAATGAATTTACATTATTTGTTGTACGCTTATCCATAAATTGCTGATATACCTTTTAATATCTTCCTCTAGATTTTTCTGGTAATAGGTTCTCGGTAGTGTTCGCAGCTAACTGCATAATATTGGGTGGTGTGCTACTAAATTCATCTTCACTATTCGATGAACTCATTTTATTTATCTGTATTTAAGTTACCACTATATTTACACTGATAGATTAATAATTTTTAATGTGTCAAAATAACGTCTGTTAATTCGTTTCCATCGTAACTCGACCAACTGACTTACAAGGCTTATATGATATTACACATTTTTATAGAACTGAAGCGTAATTTTTTTTATTACGTGCTAGTCATTACGTGTCAGTATCTGTTTTAATGTATTTACTTAGCATCCAAATAGTAGGTAATATACAATTTACTAGTAAGAGAGTAGAAAAAATATTTTATCTACTCTACCTCATATTATGTACCAATTTTTAGTTCGTGAAAAATGTCATTATAGACAGCAGTGCGTGAAGGATTGAAAGTGTGCGTGAAGTAACAATGTATTTTAAATGGGATTTACTTTTTTGCACTGTTTTTGACACACCTTCATATAATCAAATATCCTTAGCATTCGCGTTGTCATGGTGTTGCTATGAGAGCATTAAATTTCAACAAAAGTTATTCTGACAGTTTTGTAGTTTGAATTTGTAATTATTTTTTATTTGTTTATCGTAGATTATTTTTTTCACCTGTCAAAATATCACAATTTTGTGATTTCGTCCAATGAAAACGCTTAATCTTCAATGTTTTATGCTAAATCTAGCCAATCATTCCGGTTTATATTGATAAAACCACTATGGTTTTACTAGTATTGATAAAATTATAGGACTGTCAAATATTCAATAACAATATTGAACAATTAATTTTCTTGTTTATAAGTACCTTACTATAAATCAACATTCATTTATATTATCTAAATATTCTGAAATATATTTTGTTAATATTATTATCACAAATTCAATTTATCTAAACGATAATGAAAAATCAAATATGTAGGTACTTTAAAACTAACCTGCTTCCTGGTTCTGCATGCATTTAAAACTTTTATATGCCTACAGGCAAATGTGGTCTTGTAGGTAAACTTTAAATAGATATAGGTACCTAATAATTTTTATTTTGGTAATTTTCTCTTTAATAATATAATTGTATAAATAGGTATAAAAATAAATATTTATTCAAATTATAACCCTGTTTTCACGACAACTGACAACTGTCAATACTATCTAGTGTACAAGATAATTTAATAGGACGGGTAACGGCATTTCGTTTGTGTTAATTATGAAATATAAGTTGTTCTAGGAAGTTTTTTAAATAAAGTAGTTTTTGTACAGAATGGTTCAAAAATAATCTTCTCAAATACCACTCGTCCTGTAATATTTTACTAGATAAATTTTTATTTTCCAGACTCAAACTTTTTTATTTTAGGCAAAACTACTCAAACAAACTGAATATGATAAAATCACTCGTCCTACGGACTCGGTGATTTTATCACATTTCAGTTTGTTTTCGTATTTTTGCCAAATAAAAAAGTTTTCGTGGAAACTAAAAATTTATCGATAAAATTTTAAGGACTCGTGGTATTACCTTTGATAAAATATTGTATGAAACTGTGCGTGAAGTGCTTTTTGCGCACTTACGCGATATATAGCACTCGCTTCGCTCGTGCTCCAAACATCGCATGCGTGCGCAAAAAGCATACTTCACGAACTGTTTCATAAATAACTATTATTGCTGGTATAATTGTTATTTGAAGCGTTGCATAGATTCATACCAGTCAACAAGTACTAAGGTTTCTTCTACAGAACAATCTACTAATACTAATACTAAGGGGACCCTTATTGCGAAGTAACTAACGATGAATTCATTGACAACGAAGAATATTATGAAAGAAGCGCAAGTTATTGTTTAGAATAGTATATTGTAATACAAGTGTTACAATGACAGAGGTTTCGTAGTACGAGTTCAGTTTGTGAAACGAACCGCGAAGCGGTGAGTTTCGCAAAGAACGAGTACTACAAACCGTCATTGTAATTCGAGTGTTACATACTATTTTTTATAATGAACTTTTAAAAGTATAAAAAAAATAAAATGAGAGTTTTTCGAAATATTTATTTATGTTGGCAATCTTGACAGTTTTGACACTTGTCAGTTTTAATGATTTTAAATTAGAATGTTTGTCAAATTTGTATAAAATATTCCGAATTTAGCAATAACGCTGATAATGTAGTTAATAATTTACTACAACATACTTTTTGATTTACTACCTGAACTCTTTCGTTGAAAATCAGTGCAGTGCAACCAATTGTGTAAAACAAAAAGTTACCAAAAACAGTGTTACAATGAATCTATTTCGATACTGTTTTTGGTGTCGAAATAGAAACTTTGTGAACGTGAATTATAAAAAATGCTTTTCAAGCTTATATACATAATCGATGAAAACAACGAAAATCAGATGTTTTTTAGAGAATCTTCTTTTTGCTGTATTTATAAATCTCTTGAAATTGGAAGTGAAAAGTGTGATCTCCAGACCCGAACTAATATAGTGGTTCCATAAAAAGTGTTATAAAAACTGAAATAGGTTTATAAATGAAAAGTATGTTACAATTGAAAAAACTTTTAGAGATAAATATCTGTTGGAACAGACATAAAAAGCATTTAAATAAATATAAATTTTTTAAACATTTGTATTAATTATTAGTTAAATTGCAATCTTTGTTACTGATTTTCAGTAACTTATTTACACTTTTTAGAATTTAAACAAATTTTTTTGAGTATATTAGGTATACTGTGTATAACCTTACATTCGAATAATTTTAAGGGATTAACTAATCTAATTACATTGTATATGCTTACTTTTTTACCCCGTAGTGAAATAAGATACGAAGATGGTCAGAAAAATATTAAAAAATACTATGAAATATTTTAAAAATTTAATTAAATTGTATTTCAATTTTTATTTCTATTTAAACTCTGCGTTAGCGGACCTGCAGTTGAGCTTTGTGATTTGGCCGCAAGAAGCCTCTAGTGTCGTGCGCATAGCCAATTGATTGCAATTACATGAATATGTTACTGTAAATCCACGACCACGGTCAGATTTTCTGATAAAAGCTAAGTTTACCCAATCTTAATTTCAATTCAATTTATTTAATATACACCCAATTTTATGAAAATACATATACATTTTGTTTTTATATTTACAAATTATTTATATACTTTATAAAGGAGCCGGAAACAATCTATAGACCTAGGCGGAATGCCTGTATTGTCTTTTAATGTTTTTCCCGGTTCCTTTGTTAATTATGTAATGATTTTAACAATTTTTGTATAATGTGTGTAACGATAGAAGTCTAATAAAAAATACTCATTTCTAAATAATAATAAAAATATAACTCAAACGGTCCCAAAATTTTACGAGAATTAAATGGCATGTATAGGAACCTTTTCTAGGTTTTTGTAAAACAGGTGTTTATAACTTATTGTGTATTTTTGACATTCTTGAAAGTTTTTCTAGTTTAGATATTAACTGTAAAAAATGGTTTTTGCTAAAAAAATCTCTTACAACAGATGTGCGCTGAATAATCGAAATATATGCAGGAAAAACTATTGCATATGTCTGAAGTACAAAACTTAATAAAATTTGTAGGATTGATGAGAAACGTAAAATTTATGAATATGAATATAAAAATGTTAATATTTTTTTAAATATTCGTTATACTTACCCATGGACTTAGTGGGGACCAAGTAGGAACTCTTTGACATAAATCTCTGAGGATACGAATGATGATAACGCAAGAATGGAGACCCAGAGCCCTCGCCTGCAACCAGAGATAGTTAAAATTTCGAAAATAATTTGTACACAATTTAAGGGTTCTACTAAACTACATTTTAGCAAAAAAAAACGAAATAAACTTTATATATTATAAAGATAATTGTGTTACTAAAAGCAGCATTAGTTTTAACAACCCTACAAAATTTGGATATTTAGCGTAAAATATTTGGATATAATCATTTAAATGTACTAATAAGTAGAACCCTTACGACTTAGATAGCTAAGATGAGATGTGATGTTTTTATTTCTTTTAAAAGTAAATATTTAGCAATACTAGATTCTAACAAAGTGGTTCTGAGAAACTATATATATTCACACTTTAGCGAAAATTTACAATTAGAATGGACCATACAATTTGAACTTTTGCAGTTTGAAATCGCTAGATGTCAACCGCTTCTTCGCCAATTTGAATGCGAAGTAATCTTTAAATAGAACCGTTCGTATTTCAGATCAGATGGTAATGGTGATATCAGCAGATCTTATATAAGCGAAATTGAACAGATACTTTTGTGTTGCATTAAAATATATGCAATATTAAATTGCTAACTCCAATTATAACGAATAAAACAAAAAGAATGTCGTACTTATAACTATTGATATTTCCTATTTTTAAAATCTGATATAATTTCATTTTCGCTATAAATAAACAAATAATTTAACAGATCCCACAGTAACATGAATACTTGTCCTGTCTAATAGGGAATAGAAGCCGGTGTAAATCAAACACAACCAGACTCCGATTCCCAAATTTATGTAAAAACTCACATCATCATTAGATTCAGTTAAAAATTATTCGGTATCCGTTTTCGTGTCATATGTACACATTTTTTAGGTCTGATAATGAAATAAAGCATTTAAGTGCATTACACGGTGTGAGAGAAGACACAAACCTGGAACCATTTGGTATGTCTGAGTGCTGCTAGCGCCTGGAGACACTTGCCGCGTGAGAGAACATCCCGGTCGAACCCACCGCTCGCAGCTTCTAGACATCAAAGAAAAGGGTGTTTGACCATCGCAAGTTCACCATCCACACCTGAGCGCCCCACATATGTTAGGGCCCTCGAAGTGCGGAGTAGTGGTGAACTGGTTGGTCAAAAATCCTTAGTCCCACACCACCTAAAATCACCTCTAAAACAAGCATAAAGCACAGTACAGTTTTATAAGTATTGGACTGAAGTATTTCTTGAATGTTATCTTAAAAAATATGTAAATAAAATTTTAAGGAGTTCCACAAGGTGGTCACCTGAGCCCATTGCTGTTTACCACTTACATATCTGCTTATAAGAGATGAAATATTGAGTCTTCCTATCTGATATCAGTCGCACTGATTTAAATTCACGCCATTTTCCAGCGACTGATACAGACTGATGATTAAAACTGTAAAAGAGTCCAATATTTATTAGCAATCATCAAGGTTTAAGCTGTATGATTCTCTAACTTATAACTATCTACTAAAATTAAATAAAATACATTGTTGATGAATATGTAGTACTCCACCGATCTTTGAGATGACAGTTAGTTTACTAAATAACTAATTACCATTCCAAAATCTTAGATTCAAATTAAACATATACAAACATTTACAAGTCAGGTTTATGCGCCTAGACCCGTAACTGTTTTCAGTAAATCAAATGTAGTTACTTAATAAAAATATCCAAAACAAAGAAGGTAATTATCTAAACATTAACCAACAAAACAAATTAATTGTAAAAGAATAAAAAAAAGTGTCAGCAAAAATTACAACTTTACTTGGTAAAAAAAAAATAGCTATAATTGATTAGAACATTTAAAGGTTCCTATCGATCTTTTTTTTGCTTATTTCCCGATGGAAACAGCAGTTGCAACTGTAAAGACCGAACACCGACTCATAAATAGCGGGTTACAGAAGAAAGGTCCCAGCACCGACTCAACCCATAAAATAGGAGGTTTCACGAGAGACCATAGACCCACGTAGTTTTTACTGATATCTTTTTGATCTACTTTATTTTATTGGAACTCGAGAATAATTTAGAACCCTTTAAGACACCAGGTCGCTAATTGCTGATTCATAATCGGTGCCAATGTTTCTTTTATCGGTAAAAACTGATATGTCCAAGAATTAAAAATTGTGAAATGTTTCCCCAATGAGAACCATTAGATGTTTGCACTATATTTTAAATAGTTTACTTTTAATTAAAATACTTCTTCATAACTGGTGGTTACATTTGATTTACTTTACATTTGTTTAGAAAATAAATATCGTAAAAATACGCGCATTTTCAATGAGGTATTTCTTCTTAAAACAGCTTCCAAAAAGAAGTAAAATTCAATTTACCATTGTAGCAACTTCAATTTTGTAGACCCTGTAGAACTAAACCGACGAATTGTTTTTGAAATTAATAGTGTCTAATGTTTATAAATACACAATCAAATAACGCAAGTGTTTTAAAATACAAAACTCACTATCCTATATTTTACAAAAAACACATTATTTCCAATATTATGCAAAAATACATAGAATATAATATATAAAATTCACATTTAGACAAAAGTTTCATTTAAAATCGTATATATTAAAAAAAAACCTTTTTACTTGCATTCTAATAAAGAATTTTAGGTCTTTTTTATATATATTTGAAAATTCGGGAGATGTTTACAGGAATTGGATTATATTAGATGGAGGGTAAGAAAAAAATTTATTTTTGAAGCGATTATTAATTTTTCATATCACATGCATTGAAACAGCTTGTTTTGATCCCTGTTTTGTCAGTCGAAACAAGACCAATGCAACTGTCAGTCAGCAACTGCCAATTGTTTCTGTCCTAGGGGAGAAACAACGTTATTTCTGCCCGGCACATTCATTTATTATTTATGTCTTTATTTCCAGTCTGCCAGAATCGCATTTGTAATAAACAAAAGCGAATAAAATCATAATCGTCTGACAGCTGTCGTCAAATCTTTGTCAAGATATTACTACGCTATTTGTCTGAAATAGTCTTACTTCAACTGGCTAGAGATTAAAACCCGCTGTTTCAATGCATGTGATATGAAAAATGTAGTGTGGCACGGGATGAAACAAAGACGATTTCTGACCGGGCGAAGACAGCCCTTGCTTCGCTCGGACAGTCAACTCTCTCCTTAGTCAAAAATTGACTTGTTTTACCCCTTGCCACACAATATACTATTGAACATTCTTGTTGAACTTTACTATATTAAGAAAAAAAAAATTAAAGAAAAAATATACCAATCAATACTGATAAGCATATTTTTTTAACCCAATTTGTTTTTTTACATGAATGCCATTATTCGTAAAAATAGTGTACCCCTATATTTCCGATTTATTAGTAGAAACAGTTACGTTTACAGTATTATTTCGTAGTGTTCAGTATGTGATAGTTTATATATTATGTTTGCGATTGAGAAATTCACTCATTTTTTACCAAATGTACTTAAAATTTAATTGAAACAACAACTAAATGGCCAATAAATATTTCAGTAAAACTTTTTTATCAAACATTTTAAAACAGAAATTATTGTTTTACATAATCTTATTAAATATTAAGAACATTATGAAATCAATTACAAATTATTAGACAACTCCTGTTTAGAACGTTCACAACTTACACAAAAAATGTAAGAGGTGAGTTAATTTCTCTGGTTAAGTGTCCAACTTGAAAGAACTTATACTTATTTTTACACATGTATATCATCATTTATATATTATTGTTATAGTTACTGAATATTCCAATTGAAATAACTTTGTTAAACAAAAAATGATGGAATATAATTGAAAAAGAAAACTAGCGTCTAGCAAATATAAATAAAATAAAAGAATATTAAGTTCATATGAAATACGATGTCATTATTTAAATTGGATGTGATTCTTTTAAAGTATTTTTTCGTATTTGTTTAATCTTGATGCCAACGCTATTAGTCGTACTTCATTATTTCATTTCATCATAGTAATTCAACAAAAAAAAATCATAATATAAAAAATCTAAAAACCAGCTTAAACCCTGTACAGTACTGTACGCACATCCTCAGACACTCCTTTATCTTTTTAACCGCTTTACCTTGCTGTTCTCTTATAACAGGACATGTAAACTGCACCAGAACAGTCAGATTGTCTCCAGCGATGAGAAGTCCAGCTTCCGAAGCATTGATGGCTACTGTATATGAATTCTCAGTTGCCACTTGTTTTAGAGCAGCAGGCAGTAATTCAACTACTTTCTTCAATAAAGTAAGAGTAGGTTTATCGGCACAAAGAACCACAAGTTCTACATTTGTATCACCACGAAGTAAGAGACCTTTGGCGAGATGGCCAACTCTCATTACGCCCTTAAGAAGTCTGTTTTGATCGCCTTGTTGAAAGGAAAAACTAAAACAGAAATTAAAAACCACTTACAAATGTATGTATAAAATAAGAAAGGTGAGTGAATGAAAACAGAAACGAAACTTAAAAACTGATTGAAAATTTACAATTATTTTTACTTATGTACTTGTATTTATTTAATCATCGACAGCAATAGGTGAAAATGATGTGTTTGGAAACTGCGATGTACATACCACCTTCTTTCATGTTATATTTCCATTAGTTAATAATCAGGTAATAAAACCTTTGTCTGATGTTATGTTGTGCCATTAACACTTAAATTCACGTAAAAGACACGTTTTTTTTTAAATCTTAGGTAATACCTTCAACCACTCGCTCTTTCAAATACATGTGTAGTAGCTGTTTATATAGTTTTTTTACAAAATCCCGAAAAAAGTTGATTTTTTTCCCATAATCTTGATGATTTTACAATTTTTTCAAGAATTTCAGATTTTTTGTTTAATGAATTTCAGTTTATTTAAAAAGAAATCAAAATCCTTTGGAACAACTACTAGATTAGTTAAAATTCCAAAAAGTACAATTTTGAGTTCGTTGTTAAGTAAATGATTGTGTTATGCATACTCATAAATGTGATACTCATCATACAAAAGCTTCAGATAGTACATTTTTATACCAGTTACATGATTTAATTACTAAATGCACTTTAGTACAGTTGATAAGTTTGATAATATAAACTTACCAATGCTACTTTACATTTAAACAACTCGACGAGATATATGTATAATTATAAAAAAAAATAATTAACAATTGATACACATTTAACAACTCGACGAGATATATCTATAATTAAAGAAAATAATTAACAATTGATACACATTTAAAATTGTGTTTCAAGATTAACATGGTTGAAGTAAACGTTTTTTTATAATTCACGTTCACAAAGTTTCTATTTCGACACTAAAAACAGTATCGAAATAGATTCATTGTAACACTGTTTTTGGTAACTTTTTGTTTTACACAATTGGTTGCACTGCACTAATTATCAACGAAAGATGAAAGAGTTCAGGTAGTAAATCAAGAATTATGTTGTATTAACAACATTATCAGCGATATTGCGAAATTCAGAATACATATTTTATTCAAATTTGACAAACATTCAAATGTAAAATCATTAAAACTGTCAAGTGTCAAAAGTGTCAAGATCGCCAACATAAATAAATATTTCGAAAAACTCTCATTTTATTAATTTTTTTATACTTTTAAAAGTTCATTATAAAAAATAGTATGTAAAACTCGAATTACAATATACTATTTAAACACCAATCTGTGTAAATATCTGTCCGACCATCTGGTATTGTACCGCCTAAATTATGCAGATTTAGCTAAAGATGTCTTTTTTAAAATAAATAGAGTATGTTTCGAAAAAACAATACAAACTACATTGGTATATGTATAAAAGGACAAAACATTATATTTACAGCGGAAAGTAAGAAAGAATTCTGATATTTCTGAACATTGCAAATAAACAATCTTGTAAGCAAATAACAGAATTGCAGTTTATCAAAGATAATTCTGCTCCAAAGATTTTCAAACGTATGGTGAAATATCTAAATTAATAAAAAAAAAGAAAGTATAAAGTTTTAGGAGAGCGAATGAAATTACATTTTGGGAAAGTAGAATTTGTGAATTTATATAGGCGTAATACCTAACGAACAAAGTACATAGAATTTTTTTTGCAATAAGACAAACTTCTTTTTTTTCATTTAAAAACAAAATCACGTTTTTTGCGAAATTGAAAGGTTACTTACAGCTGGTTATCTCGTCCGTCTTCCTTTTGCTGAGGTTCGACCTTCTCGTCATTTTTAGGCGGAGTTCCTTCAGTCTTCGAAGGAAGTTTTCCATCGGAAATTTGATCAGATACAATTTTCAACGCTCTCTCGGTATGTGAAACAATCCTTTGAATAGCTTGAAGCTCCTCTTCTTTGGGATAAATTTCTGCGTGGCGGGCCATCACATGTTTATCGTCACTTGATTCTGTTCTACGTGGTAAGCCACCCTGGAAAAACTACAATAGACAACGGGTAAACGGCTCGATAGGCAAAACCTTGGAGCGAACTGAAATTTTGCCTACTACTACAATTTTCTTAAACAATCATGACTTTTTTATCAGAACATTATATATAATAAGTAACTTACCGGTGGCGGACCGCCAGGGAATGGCCTACCTCTTTGGTAAGGGCCCATATTTCCATGTCCAACCATAGCCATATATTCTTCCTCATATCTTCGATGATCATCCCAATACATGTTGTCATTAGCTTCAGGATAGTGACGACGTGCCCAATATTCTTCCCTCATGGCCTAAAGAACCAAAGTATTTGCTTTAAATTGTTTTTGTATAAAAATAAATATTAAAATTTAAGTATAACATGTTTTTGTACGAATATGCAAAACCAACATTTTTTAACTTTAAAAAACATAGGGTGAATGTATTCATTTTGATCTACGACAAGCCTAAAATATTGTTAAACAATAAATAAAGTTTAACAAAAGGAACAACTGTCGCAACTGTTTAAGAAAAAATATCCTGTCTGCACCACAAACTAACGAATGTAGACTTCCGTACATTTCAAAAGATATAAATTTGAAATAACACACAAGTATTGTTTTGTTAAATACAATCGTCGGGTGATCGCAACAAGCTTAATTGTTTGCGATGGCAAAACCAGTAATTATTTTATTTACTTACTTGTTGATAAAAGTATGACATACTGGACTCTTATACAAAGTCAAAAGCATTCTAGCCCTACAAACTTATGATGAAATCATACATTGAAGATCGTTAATTCCAAATAAAATATAACACGATAAGTTCCACATATTTTCCCATCAATTCGGGCATACCACGTCCCACCATAATCGCTGTCAATGAGGATCCCACTATCGCGTGTGCACAACTGCAAAACCATCTTAACCAATTGGGAACATGGCTCAACAAATGGAAGGTAAAAGTGAATGAAACGAAGTCAACCCAAGTTATTTTTACAAACCGAAGGGATGTATGTCCAACAATAACATTAAATGAAACACAATTACCAATCAGTACTCAAGTTAAATACTTGGGAATAATCCTTGACAAAAAATTGACATTCAAGCTAATAAACCCAGATTAATAACAAAATACGACAAATGATCGGCTTATGGAAATTAAAACTCAATATTGAAAATTAACTGCTCCTGTATAAACCTATGATAAAACTAATTTGGACATATGAAGTCCAAATCCTGGATTGCTCAAAGCTATTAAATATCAGGATAATTTAAAGGGACCATCAAAAATATTGAGAATAGTATTCAACGCGCTCTGCTATATAAGCAATAAAAGCGTACACGAGGACTCAGATACACCTTTGGTAGAGGAAGAAAATTGAAGAATTACCTTGATGGACTAAGAAGTCATCCAAATAATGAAGCAAGACTGCTAAACGCCCTTCCCACATTTGCAAGACGATTGAAAAAACTATGACCAACAGACTAAATAAATTAAATATATATTCTAATGTAAAAAGTAAAATAGAAGAGTTGCCATTGAGCAGCTTCTCCCTCGTGTATTTAACACTCAAACCATTTACTCACAGCTTCGATGAAGCAAGTTGTAAATTAAAACATGTAATAAATAAAAAAACTTGTTTGTTAAATTATTTTCCAGACCGCTATTGCTGGTATAAGTGAATTTACAGAATTTTAAAAAGGCTAAAATTATAATAAATGTTTTATAAAGAATATATTTATTGACCCTTAAAATTTTTGATATGGAATATTTTTTTGAAAGATATTCAAACTGTTTAAAATAAAGTTGTATAGTTTAGGCCAACTTTTGAGTGTTTTTTAATTTTATTTAAATTTCTTGTAACATCTTTATTAGTAATAAATTATAGATTATGTTTTTATTTCTTATATACAATTTTCCAAGCAAATTTTTAATTTAAAATTGCTAAAACTTAATTCGCCGAGACATTTTTTTAAACAGCCAATTAATAGAAAAATAATTAAAGAACTTTATTGTAAATTTTAGATATTGAATTAATATTTTGTTGTGCAATTTTCGACTGACAATAAATGTAAATTAGATAAAAAATGTGCATTATATATTAGTTTAGAAATAGATTTTATAAATATCGCAACCTTTTTATGTCACCTAAAAATGAATATAATTTAGACATTATCAGATTACCATTAACTGTTAAGAATCTATACATAAAGTATTAGTAAAATTACAACTTACAGCCCTTCTCATTTTCTCTTCCTGTATTTTTCTTTGTCTCAGAGATGGTTTAACGTCGACCACAAGATCAGGATTAACTTTCTTTTTATATTGCAATCTATGTCTTCTACCTTTCATGTGCATTTCTTTGGCATTGGGATCATTAAATCTGCATTCACATAGTTTACAGTTGAAACTTATTACCTACAAAAAAATTAATTCATTTCATATAAACATTTTGGTAGACCATTCTTTTACTTAAACACAGAAATGACATAACGTCAAACTGTACACAAGTCATATAAAAGGACTCTGACATTGCTATATATACTAAATACGTTGTCAAAAGTATTAATTATATAAAAAAACTGTTTTTAACAGTCAGATTTCTATAAAACCGAAATCCATGTGATAGGCTTCATGATGCGTAACAGACAGGCGCTAAAGTTAAACTTTGGATACCCTCAACGTTTGTCGAACAACAACTCTTATTGCTACAGAAATTGGTAGATAGCAGTAGGGATTTACTACATAACAACTTAGTGTTTCAATTTAAACTATTACAGTTGCAGAATACTTGAAAATCTTTAAGGTTAATATTTTTGATAATTGATAAATTACCTTTCCATCATCACTTTTAATTTCTTCTATATAATCTTGTCCAACAGGTAGAATATCAGGTTCCGGTATTTCATCATCTTCATCTTTTAAGCTGTCACCATTTCCAGACACAACTCCCAAACCACCTGACTGAACAAAATTTATTTTTGGAGTTGCAGAACCTGACTTCTTCGATCCACCGATAACTTCAGGTTCCTGAGGAGGAATCGGTTTACCTAATTTTGTATGTAGAAGCACAACTTTCTGATGTTTGGCACCTCGAATATGGGCAGCATAAGCGTCATTACCTAAAATAATAAATATTTAAATAAGGCTATATCTTAAAAATATGTTTCTAAATTGAGAAAATAACACGTTTTTAATAACAAATACATAACTGCTTCAAAATTAGTTTCTATTAAAAATAAATGTAGACTGCGTGTTTTTAGTTTTTTTACTAGTATTTTATTTTTTAGTTACTAAGCTTTTTGATAAAATCATGTTTTTTTTTTTAGTTTTTTATTTATTTATTACACGGGAAAATCCCTTTAAAAATATACAAAACATACAATACAATATCTAGTTGTGTAATTTAAACTAAATTAAAACAAAATAAAAACCAATTAAAACAATACAATACAAACAGGGCGCAAGAACTATAGATACAAAACTTCAACGGTTGAGTCCAGGTCGCAACTGACTAATTTCTTTTTTAAAGTGTTGAAGAGATGTATCTAATATAATATCACATTTATATTGATTACAAAGACGCATACATCTTGAAAGTGGACTGAAGTAGCCGTAATTTGTTCTGTGATTAGGTAGACTGAATAAAGTCACATTACGTGTTGTTCTAGCAGGTACATGAAAAGATAATGATTCCAGAATTTCGCTACAATTAATTTTACCTGAGACAATTTTATGTAGAAACAGAAGGTCATTAATATTTCTACTTACATACAGGAACTCTAGATTTAAACTTGTTAAGATTGTCTCATAATCATAATTATAATTACCCCGCTCATATCCCATTTTAAAAGCACAACTTCTCAAAAAACGATTCTGAACGGATTCCAACCAGTGGATATGAGCAGCATAATGAGGAGACGAAACCACAGATGCATATTTAAGTGTAGACCTGACAAAAGCTAAATATAAAGTTCTCAGCGCGGCCACACTCAAATCTCTAGAGTTCCTATTGATAAATACAAGTAATTGTAAAGATTTGGATATAATGGAATTAATATGAGGAACAAAGGAAAGTTCACTATCAAAGATTACACCCAAATCACGGATTTCACGGACTCTTTGTAATGGACTATTACTTTTTGAAAAAGTTAAAATGTAACATTTACTTGAATTTAAAATCATGCCATTGTTCTCACACCAATCACAAATTGAAGAGATATCCCTCTGTAGCTTAATACAGTCATCAACGTTACAAATTATCTTATATAGTTTAAAGTCGTCCGCAAATGAAAGGTACCCTAAACTAGTACTTCGTATGATTTTTTCTCAATACGATTAAGGAGGTACTTTCGCTGCAAATTAGTCAAAACAACTGTTGTAGTCAATACTCGATAAATTAAAATAAAAAACCCATAAAAATTCCTAAAAATAAAAAATAAATAGTATATGAGGCATTGATAATTGAAATTTAGAAAATTAAAAAAAAAATAGTTAAATACAGAAGTTAATTTGACTCTTGTAAATCAGCTGTTAATAGCCTGTCTGTGATTTGACAACGCTGTCTCACGTTTATCCACACATAGCCTTAACCACGTAAGCTTTAGCTGTCAATGTGGTGAACGAGTAAATTAAATAAAAATGATTAATCATAATATTCGAATGTCTCGTGGCAAGGATGCTTGTAAATTTGTAAGTCTTATACGTATACAGTGGTGTGATAATGTAAGTGCCAAAAAAGAAAAGTTTACATTGAAGGTATTCAATGGTTTAAAGTTCGCGCGCTACGCAACGTTGCCAAATGTTTTGACTCCATTTTATTAATTTCTCAGTAAATTGCACGGTGACTGATATATTTTATTGCAAAAAAGGAACCTGGATATTTTAAAAATCTAATTTTCAGTTTTTCTTTATTCCATCTAATCGGTAACTGATAGTATAATTCGAGAAATATCGTTAAGGTGTTACTCTCTCATAAGACTCTGTAATAACATTTTAAAACTTTTTTTTTTCAAAAATTTGCACGGTAAGGTATAATTTAAACTTCACTATTCGATAAATAAGGTCTTTAACTATTAGAAAAAAATTAAATTTATGCATAATCTAATATTTTTTATTTAACATTGGCGGCGAAAGGACCTCCTTAATCCATTTACAAACGGTTCCTTACGATTATTTGTAGACAATATATTTTTTTAATTTTCATTGGTCCTTGATAAAGTTTAAACTTAATCCGACAATTTAAAGTTTGTCAAAACAACGTTCCAAGTTTCCATTTTAAAAAAGATGATCCCTTCAATTAGTCTAATCAAACGCGCAGTCTATAAAATTTTATATGTACGTCTATGATCTAGACACGCAGTTCACAACCCATACGAATATATAGATCTAGCAATGTATCGGCTCAGTAATCTTATCACTAAAGATAGCGTTATATTTTTTTAACATGATTAGAGTTTTTCCCCATCTAAGTTTGTGCTCAGGACCGTCAAAATTCTAGGTGAAATCCAGAATAACTACTTAATTCCACTGAGTACATAATTGCAGAATCAACTTAATTAACTTTGTATTAAAAATAATAGTTGTAAGTTAAGTAAAAATAGTTACAAGGAACATTTACCAAATAAAATGGAAAACATCTAAACAATTTTACAATGACAATAAACTATTTGAACTCCCCTTAACTGCTAATACGTCCCCTTATACAGTAAAAACGAATATTCTAGCATTTTCCAGAAACATCATCTAACCTAATTGCTGCATACTAGAAGAACCTAAAATATTCTGGAATATAGTCACTAAAACATAACAGTCTTTTAACTACAGGTCCTTTCATTATTCGGTTATCCCGTTACAATATATTACTATGAATTTATTCATCCATTGGCAAAAATGCATTAACAACAGATATTACCTGTACATGTAACGTCACACAACTGACATCTCAACGAGTTTCCAGCTCTATTTTGATTAGTGACGGCTACGGAGGCAGCCATTTTTGTAGCAGCTTCACGCTTCTTATGTTTTTGTCCTTCTAAATGCTCTCTGTAAGTTTGAGGTCCAGCGCAACTGAAAAAATACATATAGATTATCCGTTTTTCAAAATATGTATGGAACAACAAACACACGTAATTTATTAATCTGAAACAGGCAGTGAAAAGTAATATTTTTTTTGGGAAGTTTATACACCTTTTAAATTTTGGTCGCTTGTGTAAGTGTTTTAATCTTTATATTAATAAAAAAGCGTCATCAATGATATAAAATTATTAACTGATATATTGTTACCAGTTACGTTTCTAAAATATAAAATAATTTATTATACCTCGAGACCCAATTGTATGCTAGTGACGTCATTGTGACGGAAATGCAAGTGGAACCAATGCGAGGTTCGAATGAATGTTAATTGCCGTGTTTAACTTAAAAAGACTCACTATCTGTGTCTTATTAACGCGCAATAGAAAGAGATACTTTTAAGAAAAATGTCAAGCGGCACTAGCGCACTTAATAATGTTCTCCAGTGTTGATATTTTTCTTAAAAGTATCTCTTTCTATTACGCGTTAATCAGATAAAAATAGTAAATCTTTTTAAGTTAAACATGGCACCTAGCATTTATTCGAACTTCGCATTGGTTCCACTTGTATTTACGTCACAATGACGTCATTGACAGACAATTAGGCCTCGAGGTATAGCTCATATTTTTCCTCTGAAACAGTTTTTACATTGATATATATGTAAAAACTGTCGTTTTGCAAATGTCCGCGTTTATCTATGTAAATTGCCAAAAAAATGCCGTTATTTTTATAAAAATTGTACCACTACAAATTCAAGCGTGATTAAATTAGATATACTAAAGAAAAAGCAATGCGAACATTGTCTAATGTAAAGAGCAAACAAAAAAAATGGATAATGGGAGTCGACTAAGAAAATTAAAAATTTAATTTTAACCATTATGTACTAAAAAAATGTTTACCTGATTTTACACACATCACAATAATGCAATTGCTGAGGTTTTGGTGGCGCCTTGGCTCTCATGTTTTTAATTCCAACACCAGCTTTTTTATAGTTTTGCCAACCACCAGTTTTCTGTTGAGCATTTCCAGTTTGCTGAGCGACATACATTGTTGCAGCCGAATAGAGTGCCGCATCATATCCTGAATATGTTGTTGTAGAATTAGTTTCTAAGACAGAGCAACAATGGTGAGGATTGGAGAAATGGTTACAACAAGGTTCATGCAGAATATAAGTCATGATAATACACGTATTCTCTTTTGCATAAATGTTTTAATGATTGTTCATCTCAAGCTTATGGAGTAATCAACTCATTTCATGGCCTAACACGTTCCATTATCTTAATATTTGTGCAACCGGGTCTTGTGACGAAGGATATAGAACACTCAGAAAAAATTAATACATAATTGAATGTAAATACGTAACACAGTGTACTGTATTCCAAAGTTTATATACTACATGTATAGAGTCCACTACTACTACTAAGTCATCTGTAGCTGAAGTGATTAAGCGTTACCGCGTAAAGGTTAAGATTGCGTGTTCGAGTCATGCCGGATGCGACATTTTTATTTCAATTTCTCATTTCTTAATGTCATTTTCTTGTGCATTTCAAAAAACCCATTAAATATTAAATCCGATATCCCAAAAATACATAAAGTAGTCGTGAGTAGCAATTTAACGCATTATTAACAAAATTCTGGTAAATTATAAATATTTTTATTTAGATTCAGCGTCTTCTGTTATGTATGTATATCTAAAATAATTTAAATCTTTTTTCATTGAATGTTCTATTTTCATTTACGGTAGCATTAACTATTTATTTATTAAACGGAAAAAGAAGAATACGCCAGACTTAATAAAAACAATTTGATAATACCTAAAAGAATAATTGAAAAATGTTTAATTAACAAGAGAATAGCAGGAACCTTGTGATGTAGTATTAGACAATGGATATAATGTTAAAAATGACATTAACAGCACTTTAATAGGATGATTGTGAAGACTTACGTTGTTTAGCTTGTGTGGTAGGCTGAGCAGCAATGGTAGTCTGAACGGCAGGTTGAGCATATGTCGCTTGGTATGCACTTACATTGGGTTGGTACGTAGCCGTATATTGCGCTGGTTTCGCTGCAGCTGCAGCCGCTGCCGCCGCGGTCTGTTTAAAAAATTAAAATTTAGGTACTACTTTTAAAAACTAATCATTAATCAGAACGTATATTTTAATTAAAACAAAAAAAAATTAACTTAAAAAGATTTTCAATGTACTTTTGTATACATTTACTATTAATTAGTTTAAAAGTAATATTTATATGCAGCAATAAAAACAAATAAAATCTTACGGCTACTTGTTGTGTGGTTGCTCTTTGAGTATATGTAGTAGCGTACGTTGCTGGCTTTGCTACAGCTGCTGCTGCTGCCGCAGCCGCAGCCGTCTGGTCATATCCACTAGTATATCCTGTAGCTGCAGTTTGGCCTAAAATAAAAAAAAAACAAAATAACACCACATTACTTTAATACATGATATTTAAAACATCAATCTTATTTATTTTCCAAAGAACATAGTTGTTTATAAAACAGAAAAAAATACAAATTATTTAATATAAATAAACGATTTTACAGTTTTTTATTGTTTGGAATAAATAAATTGTTTACTTGCTTTAAAACAGTTGTCTTATTAACTTTTCCAATTTTATTTTCAGCTTTTTTGTTTTAATATTGGAAATTATTTCGTAACCTGTAATAATATTGTTGTAAAATATTGACGAGCTGGCAAAATTTGATTTCAGATTACTAACATTTAAAATTGAATTTGTCTATTTTACCACGCAAATTTAAGTTCTTATACCTTATAAGTGATAATAAAATCAGTACAGTATTTTAGTTTTAAAGCCAGTATGTAACCCGCAGATTTATTGAAATATAGTTTTTTTTAATGTAACAGTATTTATTGGTTTTAGTTTTTTTTAAAGTTCTAGGTATGAGAAAACAGAAACCGCAAATGTTGATTTAATATTGTAATCCTACAGATATTAATGTAAAGTAAATCGATTTAAAATGTGTAATTCAAAATAGTATGTTAATAATGGATTAAGTTGAAGTCTTAATTTAACTTCATATGTTTGTTTTATTTTAAAAAATATTGTCGTTTATTTGCATATAAAATCTAAGAGGTGCAATTTAAATGAATAATCTTATTCTGCATCATAGGAACTTCACCGGGTATTTTATAGTTAATTGGCTTTTAAAAGTCGATTAAACCGTCGATACGTGAGCAAATGAGGGATCATACGGAACGAAACAATATTCTGTTTAAGGGCTAACCAGGATATTGGTCTAAAGCTAAAAATACTCATAGACACAAGATAAGAGTTAAAAAGATCACGTTTGTGAAATTTAGTTCACTATTTTATAAATATAAACTGAAAATTGGTAAACAGTTAAGTTTTGGAGTATATATAAGATTATTTTATCAAATAACCATTTGGAACATCAAATAATAAACAAATTTCAAAACTAATTATCGACAGAATTCAGTAAACTCAAACATTAAAAGAGTCATTTCTTTAATGATATTTTAATCGACATTGATACTTTGTGTTTGGGTACACGAATCGCTCATGAAATGCAATATCCGAATAGCTACTGAAGCCAATTTTTCAAAAGACTTTTATGTGTTTGATATTTAAAAACAAAACATTTTTTTAACGTTTAACACCATAAGTTTCAAACGTACTATTTAAATGAATTTCCTTTTGGTGTCTAAATTTTCAAAATTTGTAAAACTTATAATTCATTTTAAATAGCCATAAATCTAAGCGTAGAATTTAGTAATACGTTTCTTATTAAGAAATATTACCCCTAAAACTAAATAAATAATATAAAATTTTTTGATAAATATATAAATACACGTTTTTTATTGCTATAAAACAATATATTTTCTAAATTTCACCAGAAATAACTTACCATATCCGTACTCATAAGCTGGAGTTGCCCCTGTACCAACAGTAGCGTAAGTACCTTGTGAAGCTGCAGCTGCGGCTTGATAAGCGGCTGTATCATATCCCGTAGCTCTCTGGGTGCCATAGGTTGCAGCAGCTGCTGCAGTTGCAGGGGTAGCTACAGCATAACCAGCTTGTCCCGCTTGATATGCCCCAGTAGTTGCACTGCAATACGAATGTTTTTAGATTTTAAAGTACATTGACCTTTACATAATAAAATCGGAATATTGTTTTTGTTCAAAGATAATGCAAATCAGTTTATTCATTGAACGTATGTTTTACAAAATAAAACGAAAACGAATATTTAAGAAAGATGGTGGACAACCCAAAATATTGATCCTGAATTGATGAAGTGCCATCAAGGGCACCGGTGATCAATTTTCTCTTGATTATTTCAACAACAAACTGACATTATATTTCACTAAACACTACAGAATTTTACTTCACGAATCAATAACAGCTAAACTTTTAAACATACCTATATTGTGTCCCTCCATGAGTAAATCCAAAATAATTATTTGTAGCCATTATCGAACATTAACAACACGCCAACAAAATAGTAAACTACTAGAGAGACAGAGAGACCTCTATACTGTAAAATGTGCATGAAACTCAGGAAATCGGAAATGTGTCACTTGTCAAAACAACGGCACGTTCTTTAATTCGCATAGGCGAATTTCTTATAAATTTTATTAATAAAATTATTACAAACTAAGGATACTACTAATTGAATTTCAGAAATAATTAAACTTTTTACAGCTGTTAAAAAATAAAAAAGAATAAACTATTAAAAAAATGGCGAACCGAGCTATAACCCAGATTTTTAAGTTTTGACGTTCTGGATTTGACAACCTATTTTATGTTCCTTGTCCTTGCTGTTTTATGCCATATTTGACAACTTCATGTCGCTATCCGGTATTTAGTGATAAAGAATTGTTATTAATTTCTTTTTTTGGTGGTGATTCATTTAGATGAATTCGATTCATTGATATTTAATAGCTGTTATTTGTTGCGATTTGCGATAGTGTTAATTTCTTGTATTTGAAAAGCAAAATGTCTGAATTATTAACGATTCCGTTAAAAAAACCTAGTGATGTGGATATTATAACACCTTTGAAAAATTTAATTCAATCCCGTTATAGTACTGCTGATAAACCTGAAGACTGTTCAGAAGCTATAAATGAATTTTCTAAGCAAAGAAACAATGCAATTTGGAAAGCCTTTGAAAAATATGAGAGCTCCTTGGATATTATTTATGGGTATGATTCATCTTTTTATTAACTAACTTAATGTAACCTAGAACAATAAATTAAGTATTCATGTTGTGCATTTTAGATATTACGATCAAATAGTTGCTCTCGAATCTAAAATTCCCCCTCAAGAGTTACAAGTTCCATTTAAATGGAAAGATGCTTTTGATAAAGGAAATCTTTTTGGAACGAGAATGAGTTTAAGTAAATAATAAGTTTATTTTAATAGATGTTAGAGGTCATGGTCATTTTTATTTTAGCCATATCTTCACTGAGTTACGAAAAAGTTTGTGTTCTTTTTAATATTGCTGCACTGCAAAGTCATGTTGCTGCTACTCAAAGTATTGAAAATGATGAAGGGCTTAAATTGGCAGCTAAATTATTGCAGGTATTTATCTACTTGTTTTAATGTAAAACGTGTATCCAGTCCGAAATTTCGAACTATATAATAATATTATTTGTAGATGATACTTTGATTCTTAATAGAAATATTCCAAAATTAAATTATGTTTTGCACACTAAAATTAAGTTTTAACTTAATTTAAACCTAATAACATAAAATTATAAAGTATTGACTTTTCTTCACACAGAAGAGTCATTAAATATGATCATCGAAATATTTTGTATTTTACTTAATTCAAAACTTAATCAGAAAACTTTTGTTTCTTCTAAATCTTAATTCAGAGATTTGAAAATAAATACGTTTACTTAAATGTTTAAATTATAAAATCAGAGTAGTTCAATTTAGTAGGTACATCAATTTGATAAAATTTATATATAACATATTAAATAACGTTATTTATAACAAATTTTGTTTTATCAATAATTTTAAATTTGACCAGCCATAATTAATATAGGAAAATAAAGTTTATCCATTCCAAACTAATAAGTTGTATGATAGTAATTAGGGGTGACAGATACACCTGCAACCTATAAGATCTATTGTGTCCACCTTTTCTTACTGTAATTATGTTTCCTCATACTTATAGCAACTCTTCTAGTCCCATCTTTTTTTAGAAAATTTAAGATATCATTGTGCTTCCGTTAGGTAGATCTTTTTCTTCTCTTTCGTATGATCCTGCTCCAGTACCTTAATCTTGGAGCTGTCCGTGTACCACTTTACAGGTCTGCGTGTGAGATCCCTTGGCCTACCGACTGGAGATCAAAGGGAAGAACGGACAACCATAGTCAAAAGGATCTCTTGGTTCATTAAGAACCTGGGATTTGACGGAGAATGAGGACCTGTGAATGAGGGTGCACAATAAGCTGTACTAGCTGCGATGCAATCCCATGGACTACCCCTAAGCCTGGCCCTCTGTTAAAAAAAAACACTTTACAGCATTTTGTTTTTGCCCCAATATGATGTCTTTGTCCCATTCAGATTTACTTTACAGTTGTATAGTGAATTTTTCACAAAGTTTATTTTCTTTGGTACGTCATCTTGGGGCATTTCCCAAGTTTGATCAAATTGAAGGGATCGAGGTTTTTCCTTGATTGTTCCTTCTTTGACCATTCTATATATTGTTTGTAATGTTTCTGCACACTATTAATAAGAGGTAATATACAATCAATTTCGGAAAAATGTTAATCACAGGAGCATTTTTTGCTTAAAAGTAGTGTGCATAAATTAATTAGTGTAACATTTTGCCTTAAACCATTTTTGATTCACAATTTTTAGTTCGACTTTTTTCTCTGTCTAAATCAATATATTTTTTTATACTTTATAAAAACTAATTAAATTTCCTTTATTGTCACGAACACAGTTCAAGTAATTTCCAGTGCAATTCAAACACGTTTAACAATCCTTCAGTAAGAGGTTTAATTTTATAATCCGAATGTCCCATTGATAACCAATATCAAATAAAATATGAAGTATTTATCAATACTATAAATAACATTTGGTGACTCCAAGTATTTATAAATAAAAAGATAACTAATTATCAATGTCTTTTAGTTGTTTTTATTTAGGTAAATATACAATTCAACGGTGTAATCATTTGTTACACTAATGAACTTGAATATTAAATTGCATTTTTTACTGGAAATGGAAAAAGACATGTAACTACAGTGGGTTGCCAAATTAATAGGGACACTAGAAATTTTTTACATAGTCTCAATTTTAATGAACTATACTCGCAAATTACTAGGTTTGTTCCAACTCGCGTTTTATAACCATCCCAGAATCGTTTTGAAATCGTTACAGAATCAATTAGTGCGCATGATCGTACCAAGAATCGTTCTAGGTATTAGCCTTTTATATATATATTTTTTAGCTAGCAAGTTTACTGGTAAGCTTAATAGGAGAAGGTGCTTAATTAAAGATTGGCTATCTATAATTCTTTTATAATTTCTTATAATTTCTCTCAACAACTTTCCAACGATTCTTGCAATGCTTGTCTTGCACATCAGTTTTTAACAAACTTCTTATTTCCTGTCGAATTCTTTCCCACAATTGTTTGTTATTTTTTACATGTGCTGTACCCAACATATTTTTGTATTTTTTATATATATCAAGTAAAATTTTTGTTTCGTTAATCGGCCACTTGTGCTCTCGTGGCCGGTCATCAGATTTTATAATAAATTCTGTATTTTCTTTTTCGGTTTTAAACAATGTATTTCTTACAATTTAAATAAATCTTTTTATTCTTTCAAAGTGATTTATTTTCAATGTATATTTAGGTAAATTAATTATTGGATTGACAAACAACAGTACTGATTAAAGAAATTTATTTTAAACAATAAACATGTACAAACCTATTTTGACATTAGTTTTGGGCCATCCCTACTAATAGAACATAAAGATATATAAATGAATTCAAAAGTTCATCTATTATTTAATCTGATGCAAAGCTGAAATGTTTCCATGTCCCATTCTTCCATTATAAAAATTACTATTTTCGAAGCGCTCGCTAATGGTTTTAACTAGATGTCTTGATATTCGAAAATGTTTTACAAAATCATCGTTTGTATATTGTGGCACTGTCTCTTCTATAACAACAAACAAAAGTAATAACTAAATGAAGTAGTATACGATTATTTATGGATCGCAATCATTTCGTCTTGTATATTTTTGATAATAAATAGGTATTTTATTTCACTTATCCAAATAATTACTGTTTTTAACTCTGGGTTCATGTAACATTAGGTTCAGTTCATTATCTGTAGAGTCACTAAAGTTCGAAAAATCACTATCATCTAAATCACTCATTTTACACCAACTAAAAATCCAAAGTTCTTCACAAAAATACCGTAATATTAAAGCAGACTGCAAACAACAACAAAACAAAAACAAATATGGCGAATAAAAAATATAGGCTGGCTGGATGTCAATCCATTGCGCATGACGATACCAACGATTCTACCTTTGCATCGAGAATCGTAATCACCGTTCTAAAACGATTCTTGAACGATACCAACAACAGTTGGAACAGAAAACTGAATCGTTCGAGAACGGTTTTTTGTCAGTTGGAACGCATTTTTTATAATGAGCATGCGCGAACCGTTCTAGAACGATACCACTAGTCAGTTGGAACAAACCTACTGTCTTTATACAGAAAATAATTTATGTTTTTCATTCTGGCAACCTTGGTGACGCTTTTCGTGATTGACAGTGGCGGGAAAAGTAACAAACATGTCAGTATTTTAACTGTCATTCAGTTTGTCAAAAGTTTGGTTAAGAACGTTAGTTAGAGTGTGCTCAAAGAAATATTGAAATAAATTGTTTTCATGAAGTGTACTAGTTTATCTTGATAAAAACGTAAGTCTTATGCATTTTTTTCTATTGATTTATGATAAATTTTATATGTATTACTTTTTTAATTAAAGTAATTTTTTTTTATAACCTCAAATTGATGTTTTTGCAGCATGGGTCGGACTACAGACACGTCTCCAAGAAAATGTGCAGAAGTAAAGACGTTGCTACTCCATACTAGCCATTCACAAAGAGAAATTGCAGCAATAACAGGCATTTCAAAGTCTGTAATCAACAGAATAAAAATAAAATTCGACCAAAATCTTTCCCTGAATGCGGATCGTTCGGGAAAATGTGGCAGAAAACGGGTCACTACTCCTCGCACTGACCGAAGGATCAGGGACATCTGTCTCCAAAACAGAAAACAGAGTGTGGCGCGTTTAACCTCCATGATCAATGAACAGGGAGTTCAAGTTTCGAAGAGAACTGTTCAGAGGAGATTGGCTGAGGAGAATATCATCGGTCGTCGTCCTTCTAAAAAACCTCGCCTCACAGATGCAATGAGGAAAAAGCGGCTGAATTGGGCTAAATCACACAAAAATTGGACTGTTGAGGACTGGAAGAAGGTAATCTATTTGATCTGAAGTCACAAAGCTCTTAAATTTATTTATTTTTTAAATTTACTATTTTTTTCAGGTGTGTTTCTCAGATGAATCGACGTTCCAAATTTTGGTCGATAAATCGTCATTTGTTCGACGGCGTTCAGGAGAAAATTTCAAGCCGGAATGTCTCGTGGAGAGAGTGAAACATCCTGTGAGTGTTATGGTGTGGTCGGTGATCTCTTCCGAAGGAATGGGGCGCCTCCACATCGTGGAAGGGACCATGAGGCAGGACCAATACAAGCAAGTACTGGAAAATCGGCTCCTGCCTCAAGTCGAGGAATGGTTCCCTGGTGGTCAGGAGTACGTGTTCATGCACGACTCTGCACCATGTCACAAAGCCAGGAGTGTCACTGCATTTCTGGCTGAAAAAAATGTGGAGGTTTTGCCATGGCCGGGTAATTCCCCGGATATGAACCCCATAGAGAACCTGTGGGAATTCACCAAGAGAGAGATCGCCAAAGAAGTCATCACGACAAAAAGACAGCTCATCGAAACCCTCATCCGAGTGTGGCATCACTCTCCACAACTAAAGGAAAACGCAAAAAAATGCATTGAAAGTATGCCACGACGAGTGCAAGCAGTGATTGCAGCAAAAGGCGGAATCACAAAATATTGATTTTTTCCATCTTGTGCGGTCCTGTGTCCTTAAAAGCTAAAATAAATCTTATTTTCATTATTTTTATTGTGTTTTTATGTTACTAATTACATGTTTATGTCAGTAAGACATAATTTACAAATACTGAATCAAATAAATCCGAAAATTCTATACCTCAAAACTAAAATTCGATGTTTTTCATAGTGTCCCTATTAATTTGGCAACCCACTGTATTAAGTAAAACTACAAAGTTTATGTTTTTTTATTGTTTTTCGTGAAGTTTACTATAATCAATGTTTTTTTGGACATAATGTTTCTAAGTATATATTTACACCTGAGATTGAAGTTTTTATACTTACAGTTACTTTTAATAATTGCAAAAAATTATTTATAGTCTGTTTAACTCAATTAAAGAGATATAGTTCTGTTATGCGTATCCGTTTTTCACTTTTGATTTGTTGATTACATTAAACCGAAACTAGTTCTTAATTTCTAATCAGAGATAATTGTTTAATATGTAAATGTGTAAATTTGTTAGTTTGAATGGGTGTATCCTGATTATCTGGCTACTACGCTACACCAAGATGAAGATATACTTAATTTAGGTCGTTTTTATTTTTAGCAAGCTTCAGGAATCCTCTCCCACCTAAAATCAACAGTGATGTTGGCTATTCAGCAAGATCCAACTCCTGATTTAAATCCCGATACTTTGGGAGCTCTATCTCAGCTAATGTTGGCGCAAGCTCAACAAATTTTTGTTCACAAAGCAATTCATGGTATAAAAAGATTATTTTTAATTTAAAAAGTTTTCTTGTATATATCGATGTTATATATTTTTTGTATTTTTTCATGCAGACAATATGAAAGATTCTATTGTGGCCAAATTAGCATCACAATGTGAAGATTTGTATGCAGAAGCATTGAAAACCTTCCAGAGAGAAAATTTGAAGAGTATCTGGGATAAAGACTGGATTCCAATGGTACGACTTAAAAAAATTAAATATTAGATAAAGCAGCTAATGTATTATGTGTTTTATTTTAGATTGCTGGAAAACAAGCTGCTTTCGGAGCTATTGCAGAGTATTATCAAAGTTTGGGTTGCAAAGCCCGAAAGAGTGTTGGTGAAGAAATTGCGAGACTTAGGGTTTGTATTATGATTATTAGTAATTTATATTAACAAACTTTTCTCAAGGAGCAGTTTTTAGTAAATGTATTAAGCAAACAATATTGTAAATCGTATTAGTAAACTATAAACATATCTATACTAATATTATAAAGAGGAAAGGTTTGATTTTTTGTTTGTTTGTTGTTTGAAATGAATAGGCTCCGAAACTACTGGACCGATTTTAAAAATTCTTTCACCGTTGGCAAGCTACACTATTCCCGAGTGACATAGGCTATGTTTCATTTTAAAAAAAATAGGGATCCTTACTAAAATGCCATTAATGTAACCAAAAATGACCTTAAAATCCTTACATCGCGTGCGCTGAGAATACTATTGATTATAGAATAAAATAATGTACTACGATTTTGAAGAATATATAAATATCTACAAAAAATGCCGCGACAGCATATGTCTAACTGTTATAGTTACGTCACAATAACTAATTTTTAATTTTTTAAAAGTTTTTATCTTGGTATTATTCCTTATCAAAATAACTTATTTCATAATCACGACAGATATCACAAATTTAGCATGTGCAATGGGACGAGGCTACTTATAAAGGAATTAAAGGACAATTAAGTTGTAGCAACCAATATAACTGAACCACCAGCTGGCCAACTAGCTCATACACTGAGGATACCGATGATCTCAACTGATCTACCAAATCCATTTAAACCGCTTCAATTTCCTATCAAAACATCTTTCGCTTTTACTAATAATAAGTCTCAAGGTCAAACCTTTCAAATAGTAGGGATCGGTTTTCCTCATGGCCAACAGCCTAAGGCGGGTCGGAGCACCTGAAAATCAATTTATTTTGCTGCCAGAAAATAAAACATGTAATATTGTTTACAGGGAAGCGTTGACCCAATAAATTTAATGGCTTTTGTTATTTTTCTTAAATCCCCGTGCAAAGCCGGGGCGGGCTGCTAGTAATTAATATACAGTTTGATACTACTCTGAAATGAAGTGAAAGTCGATGATAATTTATGTCAACATAGTTCTAATGTGTAGCTTGATTTACTGTTGGATTTTAAAAGAATCCAACAGCGCGAAAACCATACATTTTTTTTACCCCGTCCCCGTATACAACTCTAATCTTATATAGAACAGAACCCTCTTGAGACGATACGAGCTATACCAGGGTTTACATTCACATGGCATTGACGTCATTTGACGTATATGCAGTAGAACCAATACGCGGTAGGAATGAAGCGAAGTTGCCAGGTTTAACTTAGAAAGACTTACCGTGTATTGGTTCTACTGCATATACGTCAAATGACGTCAATGCCATGTGAATGTTAATCCAGGTATAGTCTCAAAAACAATCAGTAACCCTCTAGACCCGAACTAGAATGGTGGTAGTACTCTCTCTCTCTCTGTTTCTCTCTTCTTAAGATAAAATATTGTTATATTGTTATTCACTCTCAAAATAAAATATTGTTATATTGTTCAGTTGGCTAGTTTATTTGTAGTGTAATATAATCTAAGTGCAAGTGTTACTGATGCAGTGTTCCTTGCGGTAAATTAATAACTCTAAATTCAATTTACCCTTATGGTTTATTAGGCGTTGTTGCCATCGCTTGGTTTTATTGTTATATATGTTGAACGTTTTTTATTAAATAGTATTGCTTAAAAATAGACAATTTTTAGTTAACCACCCTTTCCTCAGCAGGTCTATTTTTACCCTGTTGTCGGGAGTGGTAATCATAGTTCTTTTTCTCAAAATCTCACAGCCACTAAAATCTAAGGAAGAAAGTACGTAAGCTATTTTATTCTCCCGACAGTTTACATTTTAAGCCTTCTTACTTATTTTATTCAAGCTGTTTAGTCTTTTAATCTAAAATTGTTACAAAATTTTTCCCAAAAAATTAGGAGAATATTAAAAATATTGGACAACCGTAAGAGATTAGATTAAGAGAAAAGTACATGGTAAATATTGTTTTTCCAGTATATTCTAATTTTTAAATTTTAAATAATACGTGTATTGCTGAAAGTCTATCAACATCCATTTTATTGTACCATTCAGGCAAATATTCAGATGTTGCAAATTCAAAACTGCTGCAGCTAAATTAATAATTCCAATATTAGTTTTTTTTTTAATATTTAATAACTTCAATGATAGTATTAAACATTTAGTCTTCGAAATATTCGTCAAATTTTGTTACTTTTATCAAAAACTTAAAGTTAATTCTACTTTGTTTTTTTACAGCGCTGCATTGACCTTTTCAAAGCATCACAAAGTCGCTCAGGTCGAACTCTTTTTGGGGAAATATTTTCTAGAGCAGAGAGAAATCTTAATGAAGCAGTCAAAGATAACGATTTTATATATCATGAGATAGTACCTGACGTAAAGTCTCTGGAATCAATTGGTAAAGCTCAACCAGCAAAAGTTCTCCCATTAGCACATCCTATGTCTTCAAATTTTAACGATTTATTTACGGGATTAGTACCTGTTGCCGTCCATCAAGCTTTAGCTTCTTATGATATACGAAAAACTGAGATTGTTAATACTGAGATCACGAAATTGAGGGAATCTTCCCAGATGTTAAATGGATTGTTAGCTAGTTTGAATCTACCAGCTGCAATAGAAATTACTTCCAGTGGAAATGAAGTTCCACCTTCAATTTTAGAGAAAGCTAATGCTGTTAGTTCCTTAGGTAAGATAATGTGAATATTGCTTTTTTCTAACTAAGCTTTCCATAAAAAAAGCTACAGAAACACCATTTAAATAATAACATATATAATTATTGTACATCACCGTTTTTAATTTAAATAAAATGTTATGATTGATTAAGAACTATCTCATTTTCTGTAAGCTGTTTGATATAATTACCAACATTTTACACTGCGTTGCATTAGTGATTGAACCTATTTGTTATATGCCTTCACTACTTGTAATTTATTTTTCATATCACATGCATTGAAACAGCTTGTTTTGATCCCTGTTTTGTCAGTCGGAGCAAAAGACAATTTCAGACCAATGCAACTGTCAGTCAGAAACTGACAGTTTTTTCTGCCCTAGGGGAGAAACAACGTTATTTCTGCCCGGTACATTCATTTATTTATTATTTATGTCTTTATTTCAAGTCGGTCAGAATCGCATTTGTAATAAACAAAAGCGAATAAAATCATAATCGTCTGACAGCTGTCGTTAAATCGTTGTCAAGATATTACCACGCTATTTGTCTGAAAGTCTTACTTCAACTGGCTGCAGAGATCAAAACTCGCTGTTTCAATGCATGTGATATGAATAATATAGTGTGTGGCACGGGATGAAACAAAGACGATTTCTGACCAGGCGAAGACAGCCCTCGCTTCGCTCAGGCAGTCAACTCTCGCTCTAATCAGAAATCGTCTTGTTTCACCCCTTGCCACACAATATACTATTACATGCCTATACCAGGTCGTTTAATATTACAGTTTAATACAAAAACTGGCACATTAAAAAATCAAATTATTTTTTTACATAATATTATGTCTTTTATAAATAGTATATTTCCATGTGGATCGTACATGAATGTAATAGACAGTGATCATATTGCTTGACATAATTAGCATAGTATTTAGTTTACAAACTGTTTCCAACTTAACTAACCGTATCCGATTTGTTTCCTGTCATTGTACAAAGAGACAAGTATAGTTCAGAACGCGGATAAATTTTTCCATTGAAACTAGCTGAAAATCGTTCAATATTTAGAAAAATTTTGTGGAGCGTTAGATTTACAGTTAAGTGTATTTTTAATCGTTTTGTAGGGGGTATAGCCGAACTTGAAAAAATGATAACTGAACTACCTGAGCTACTCAAACGCAATGAAGATATCTTAGATGAAACGGATCGTATGTTAAACGAAGAAAAAGCTTCCGATGATCAATTAAGAGCTCAATTTAAAGAAAGATGGACTAGGACACCATCAGACAATCTTACAGAAATGTTTAGAGCTAATTCTTCTAAATATAGACAAATTATAAATAATGCGAAGCAAGCCGATAAAACTGTAAGGGAAAAATTTGAGACCCATAAGAGAGGTATGGAGCTTTTAAGTAATGGACCTGCAGCCATTCAGAGCGCACTACCTAGTGGCGGATCTGGAAATGTTGGAAATTCTTCAGCAGTTCAGACTTTAAGGCAATTAATGGAAGAGGTAGTAAACATTTCAGAAATTTGATTTTTTTCTTTATGTGTATTTTTTAGGTTGAAACAATTAAGGCGGAACGAGAGGCTATAGAACAAGACCTCAAAAGTCCCACGATAGACTTGAAGGATACCTTTTTGAGCGCTTTGGCTAAAGAAGGTGTTATAAATGAGGCTGCTATATCATTTGAAAATCTGGGAAAAATTTATGGAGGATTGCAGAGACAAGTTGCTGAAAGTATTGAAAAGCAAGGACCTTTAGTCCAAAAAATACAGGTTAGTAAATTTCTACAAATGATTATAGTTTGATGTTATTTATTTTTTATTTTTAGGAAGCTCATTCACAATTTGTAAGTGAAAGAGGATCCACGGCTGGTGGAAGAGAAGATATGATGGTTTCTTTGGCTTCAGCACATGACGCATTCAGAGATCTTCAAAATAATTTGAAAGAGGGTACTAAATTTTACAATGATCTTACACAGGTAAAAGATATATTTATTACTTGTGTTAGAATAATATTTTAAAAAATATGCGTTGACTGACGTTTAAACTTGGAATTTTCTATTTTCCAAACAGATGCTCTAGCAACTGAGCAACCTTTTCTTTGTTTTCGTTATTATTTTTAACCTGTATTTTTGTATCTGGTTCTGGAAAGTTTGGAGGATCTTCGTTTTCGTTATTATTTTTTACCTTTGTTTTTCTATCTGGTTGTGGAAAGTTGGGAGAGGTGAAAAATACTTTACCAGCATTTAGATAATGCTGGACAGTCGCAAAGAACATATTTCACTGTTTCATTACCTTTTTCACATTCCTGGCATATTTTTGTTTTCTTTATTATTTTTTATTTGTTATTTATTTCTTAATATTTATTAAATATAAATAATATTTGCCTAAATACTATTCACATAAGATTTAATAAAAAAAAAATATGTAAACAGTTTGAATAAAATCACATTTATTTACTGCACTTTTTTTCATATTATTTCTGCTGGATAATTCAATATAATTTTTAATTTTAGATGTTGGTTACATTCCAAAACAAAGTGTCAGATTTCTGTTTTGCTAGGAAAACTGAGAAAGAGGAATTAATGAAAGATCTTACTCAGGAGAGCAGTAGAGGTATTAATGTCACTCCAACGACTCCAAAGTACCATGCAGGTAATTATGAAAATAAAACATACCCTCATTTTGTAATTCTTTTTCATTATTTATTAGAACAATATCAGTTTCATGGTTTTCACCTATAGAAAACAATTGTCTAATTTTTTACAGATCCCACGCCTCCATCACAACCTGATAGTGGCAGCAGCGCTCCCCAGGCTCCACAGGCAACGGGTTATTTACCATATCCAGTTCAAGCACAAGGAATGCCAGTTCCATATGGAGCTACCGCTAGTGTTCCTTATCCTACTTATGTGCCTCCGCCCATGCCCCAAGGATACAATCCGTATGGCACTATGCCATATCCTTGTAAGTGCCATTTTATGGATAACTTTTATTCTTTTGTTAGTTTTATAGTGCTCGCAATCGGCACGGGGTATTAAATCTTTAGGTATATATTATTATTTACAGTGTACATAAAATGGGCATTTAAAAATATTTGTTTCGAATAGGTAGGTAATGGTATTATTTCGGTATGTACTTTACACGTCTTTTTAGTTGTTGTAAATCAATAAACGTGACTATTATACTTATTGAATTAAAATTAAACGTAAATTCTGTAAATCTTTAGATTTTCTCTAGTTTATGGCAACAAATATATTTTTATTCATATTCGAGGTTAAACTTCATAAAATTCGTATTTTTACAATTAAAACCCAATTTTAGTCAACGATTTTTTTTATATACAAAATATAAAACGGGTGTAATAAAACATTTTGTCTTCAGATTTTAAAGGTTAATACCAGTAAAATTAATAATACACTCCAGCATTTTCCCAAAAGTACGCCCGCCAGACTCTTAAAAGAGATTAAAATAAGAATCGGCTATTCGTATAATAAGTGTCAGCTATGGTTATATCTCTTTAATACGGGTGGGCATAGGTAAAAGACTTGAATTACCACCAATTTTAGTGGCAGATTCTATTAAGTTAATATTTTGTTTGAGCTGCCCGTACTGTAAATTTTGATTTATTACTCCGTGTCGATCGCGAAAAGACCATAATATATTTAGATGTTTTTTAAACATACGTATATGAAAAAGGCTGCTGTTTTCCTTAAGGTGGTTTATGGAGAGTAAACACTATTTATTAAACAAAGATGGAAAATTACGAAAAAATGTAAATCTTACATTTTTAGTTACTTTAGGGTAAGTACGTTTCAAGATATTTCGAGTGTACTTCTGTTTCCAATATGATTTAACAGTAGGTTTTGCATTAGTGGGCGTAGAAAATACAAGAACTTATGGATGCAGATGACGAATTGAAAAATCATACAGTAAAATTCTTAATAAAAAACAACAAATATTTAAGAATAAAAACTTACATAATTTTTACATTGACAAATAATTTTACATTCTTTTACCCGCGTAAGAAAAACAATTTTGTGCCATTAATGCAAAATCTACCTGCGTCCTAAGTGCCTACTTGGAACAAATAAGGGCTCCTTACTAAGGGTTTATTATTGTTAAATCATATTGGAAACAGAAGTCAAGACGAAATATCTTGAAACGTACTTTATGTTGCAGCCATTTGGTTGAATTAGCCAATTAATTGAGTGCCTAGGCCGTTCACTAAACGCCGGCCTTCAATAAAATGGGTGGGTCGATAGTTAATTAAACTACAATCACTCAACGTTTAACAACTTTGCGTCCTCAAAGTCAGCCAAATGGTTTAAATTTAGTTCCGTTTTTTTTTTCATTGCGGTGCTAGTAGTCACCAAATTAATACGGTGTCAATAGCACAAACCGTGAAGGTTATTTTTAATTCTTGCGTGCAATTTTAAAAGAAATTAAAGAAAGAAATTTAAATATTATGTTTGAAAGAATTATTTTATTATAGTTTTATTATAGAACACGGTTGCCAGTGTTCATTGGTGTAAATCCCCAACCGAACATTCATAGTAGAGCGACATTGGTTGCCTAATGTTTCATATACCTAAAAAAGCCATTGAAATATTTGTTGCTCATTACCCTACATGTGAAACAAAAAAAAAACTTTCCCAAAAAAAGGAATAGTAACACGACCGATTGTATCTCAAGATTTTAATATTAGGGTGCAGGTGAATCTAATAGATTTCCAATCTTGTCCTGACAGCGAGCATAAGTGGTTGCTGAATTATCACGACAATGCCACAAAATTCAACAGCCTCCGACCACTGAAAACTAAAAGAGCAGAGGAGGTAGCCACAGATAATTTTTTATGTTTTTTTGGAGCTCCTTAAATATTACAATCCGACAATAGTCGCGAATTTACGGCAAATATTACTGTGGCCTGATTGTAAGATAAATTCATGGGAGCCCCAGGAGACCACAAATACAAGGTAGTGTGGGAATAAGTAATCAAGAAGTTGAAAATATGTTGAGATCATGCATGTTGGACTACAACTCGACAAATTGGGCTCTCGGGTGCTATCGTGTGCAATAACAAAAAAATACTTCGTTTCATCGCATAATTGGAACATCCCGATAAAGCATCGTTAGGTCTTGCAAAGTATAAAAAGGCACAAATATAGATTAATATTTTATATTCTGGATACAATGGATACAACATACAAAAATAATAATGACAAAATATATTTGACAATAGTAATCAAAATTATTTATAATAAAACAAAACTAACTACTTAACAACCTTTAGCCACCTCAAATATTTCAACACCCTCCCTATTTGAGGTAAGACCTTGTTTAATAACACATCGTAAAAATTTTACTTTGTCCAGAGTCTTTGTCAATGAGTCAGCTGCATTAGACTCACTAGAAATATACTCTAGAGCCAATATTCAATTTTTCTTTCAAAAAATGATGACGCACATCTATATGTTTGGTCCTGGTTTGATACGCTCCATTTATCCCCAATTTCTGAGCACCCTGATTATCCACATATATTAATGTATGCGCTGGATTTTTTGCTAACTCACAACTAAGACCTCGTAGCCAAAGAGCTTCTTGTGCTGCAGTTGATAAGGACATATATTCTGATTCAGTTGTTGAGAGTGCCACTGTTGTTTGTTTCTTTGTATTCCAGAATATTGGTCCATTATTTCGCAAAAATATGTAACCTGTTACAGACCTTCTGTCGTCTTCATCATTGGCCCAGTCTGCATCACAATATCCAATTATATCTGAAACATCTAGTTTTTTTGCGTTACCATCAAATTCCAACTTATAATCCTTTTAAATAGCGAAAGATCCTTTTCACAGAATTCCAGTGAGATGGCCCTGGGTTTTGGTTAAAACGACTAACATTGCTGACTGCAAAGCATATGTCTGGCCTAGAAATTTGCGCGGCAAATAAATAAACTACCAACTGCTTGTTGTTAAGGAATTTTATCCATCTTTTTAATCTCATCTTCAGTAATAGGGCATTGTTTTCTTGTTAATCTTTCTCCTGGACAAGTAAGAATACTTACTGGTTTACAATTAACCATGTTAAATTTTATCAATATTTTCTCCAAATACGAACATTGATCTATCCATATCTTCTTGTTTAATCTGTCTCGCGTAATATTAAAACCTAAAACAGATTTGGCTTTACCAACATCTTTCATTTTAAAATTATTCATTAATTTGGTTTTTAAATCATCTGTCAACTCTTTGTTATTGTAAAAAAATCAACATATCTGTAATATCGGCGCTACTGGGTCGATATTGAGACGCCTATGGCGGCGGCGGTTGCGCGAAGCTTGCCCTCACTTGTTGTTGGCTCATGCGATTGGAAATGCTTCCTTTTTCTATCCGTTCGGCTTAGCGACAACTATTATAAGTGAGAGGTAAATCGATGTAGAATATTGTATTTTAGTTCTTATATTTACTTGTAATATATTTTAGGGTTTTCTTGGTATATGTAAATAAATTTCGACCCGCAAAAACCAGTAATATTGGCAACGGACGCTTCAAACTATGGTATCGGGGCGGTACTCTCACATATTTTTCCAGACGGCAGCGAAAGACCAATAGCTTTCGTATCACGGAGTCTAAACGATGCGGAAAAAAAGTATTCCCAAATAGATAAAGAAGCCTTATCTATTTTCTGGGGAGTAAAAAAGTTTTTTAACTACATTTATGGTAGACATTTCACGCTACTGACAGACCATAAACCCTTAGAGAGCATTTTTGCAGCTCATTCAAGTGCACCAGGGCTGACAGCCACTCGACTTCTCCATTATGCAATATTTTTGCAAGGCTTTAATTATACCATCAAATTCAGAAAAACATCGCAGCATGCGAATGCCGACTTTTGTTCGAGATTTCCAAACGAAAATATTAGACAGTCAATTGATGAACCAGGCTATTTTCAAATAAATCAGATTAATACGGTAATTGATGGTAAAATTATTGCGGAACATAGCGCTAGAGATAAAGAATTAGCGGTTTTGATTAAGCAAATTGAAAAAAATGATCCCAACAATATTAACAAATACGGAGAATACACGGTTGAGCATGGGTGCTTAATGAAGGGTATTCGTGTAGTTATTCCAAAGACGTTACAACCAATAGTTCTAAAAGAATTGCATGTAGGGCATTTGGGTATAGCCAAAATGAAAGGGTTGGCAAGAAGTTTCGTACACTGGAAAAAAATAGACAAGGACATCGAGGAACTAGCTCGTAATTGCCAAGCGTGTACGGGACTTCTAAACCAAACTACAAACACAAAAGTACATCCTTGGGAGTACCCAAATGGACCTTGGGAACGGGTACATATAGATTATGCGGGACCATTTAAAGGTTTAAATTTTCTTATTGTAGTAGATGCCTATTCCAAGTGGCCTGAAGTATTTATAATGAAAAATACAAGCGCTACAGCCACTATTGAAAAATTACGGGAATGTTTCGCACGTTTCGGTTTGCCTAATTCTTTAGTTTCGGATAACGGACCGCAATTTACGTCAGCGGAATTCAAAAATTTTACTGAAAACAATGGAATTAGACATATTTTCTCAGCACCTTATTACCCCCAATCGAATGGTCAGGCTGAAAGATATGTGCAGACAATAAAAAATGCACTTAGGTCAGCAGAATTATCGGGTATATCAATCTCTGCGCAATTAAGCACCTTCCTTCTGCGTTATAGAAGAGCGCCTCACGCAACAACGGGAAAATCACCTGCAAGTTTAATGTTGGGCAGAGAACCGCGCACTACACTTGATCTTGTAAAACCAAAAGAAATTAACGTAGAAAAAGACAAAATAGACAATAAAAAATTTAAAATAAACGACACTGTACAATTCCGAGTATATAAAAAAGGGGAGAAGTGGGATTACGGGTTAATAAAAAAACAAATCGGTTCAGTGCTATTTTTAATAGAGGCAAAGGGTAATATACACAAACGACACGCTAATCAAATTAGAAAATGTGGAAGTAAATTGATCCACCAAAATGATCCGATCATGATTAAAAAACAAGCACCAACGCGGCCGAAAGAGAACATTGCTTTCAGTAGACTCGATCCTAAACCCAGACAAATTAAAATCATGGAACCACCCGAACCACAACCACCACCACAAGTAACCCAACCCAATAACCAGCTGGAATTACTGGAACAAATCCATATGGAGGAAAACCAGAACAACCAGCGTCCAGAGGAACCACCCCAACTGGAACCAGACCAAGGGTTAGTCCAAAGACCCAACGAAGGCGCAACAGAAAGCAAGCGAGAACGTCGTATCCGGAAGCCTCCAAGCAGATATTCTCCCGATTATATCGATTAAGGGAGGAGGTGTAATATCGGCGCTACTGGGTCGATATTGAGACGCCTATGGCGGCGGCGGTTGCGCGAAGCTTGCCCTCACTTGTTGTTGGCTCATGCGATTGGAAATGCTTCCTTTTTCTATCCGTTCGGCTTAGCGACAACTATTATAAGTGAGAGGTAAATCGATGTAGAATATTGTATTTTAGTTCTTATATTTACTTGTAATATATTTTAGGGTTTTCTTGGTATATGTAAATAAATAGTAATTAGTAAAGGGAATACTATTATTTAATTATCGAACCCACAACAATACATAACAATATCATTAACATAAATAGCCAAAATCAAAATCAACTCATTATAAATTTTATAGTAAATACATGCGTCTGTTTTTGATTGTGTAGGTCCAATTTCTTTTAGAAAGTTATCTAATTTTTGATTCCACACACGACTAGCTTGTTTTAAACCATATAGTGATTTTCTTAGACGGCACACCATATTTGTTTCATTGAAAAGTTGTGGAGGAACCATATATATTTCATCATTCAAGTCTCCTTGCAGAAATGCTGTTACTGCATCCATTTGATCTATATCAAGGTCGTGTTCTGCTGCAAATGAAAGTAAGTATCTAATTGCTTTAGCATCTAACTTTTGCCGTTTTTGTTTAGGTATGTGTGCAAATGCTTTACAACCAAATATCTTTAAGTGTCTCAACGTAGGTTTTCTATTAGTTTATAATTCTTCTGGTGTTTTCTCCACACATTTACTGGGTAAACGATTTAATATATATATACTGATGTATAAACAGCTTCAGCCCAAAAAATATTGGGAAGATCCGCCTAAATTAATAAAAAACGTGCCTTTCTCTATAATGGAACGATTCAGTCTTTCTGCCTTACCATTTTGTTCTGAGGTATAAGGAGCAGTAAGCTGATGTTGTATGTCTGAAACTTTAAATAAATTAGTTATTTCTTTGTTACAATATTCGGTTCCATTATCAGTTCTTATGTTCTTAATTTTGTGCCCTGACTGATTCTCAGCAAAGGTTTTAAACAATTTAAAGTTAGCAAACACTTGGTCTTTACTTTTTAAGAAATAAACAAACACTTTATGTGTAAAGTCGTCAAGAAAGGTAAGCATATACCGACAGGGAATTCTTTTGAAAAGGTCCACATAAATCTGAATGCACTAATTCCAACGGCATTGTTAAATGACTTTCACTGATTGGAAATGGTAGACGATGACTTTTTGCTAATATGCAAATTTCACACTTGAAGTCATATAACTGTAACATCATAACCATTTAGTAGTGCATTATTCAATTTCTTTAAACTGGCTGAATTTACATGTGCTAGTCGTTTATGCCATAGGTCGAATTGTTTCGTTTGAGGTTTACTGATCAAAGCTGAGCCTAGATAACTTCCAGAATTTAACGTGTCTAATTTAAATAAATTATTTTCTAATGTGGCAGAGGCAACTAACTGGCCAGTAGAATTAATAATTTTTGCTCCACTAGATTTAAAAATAACAGTATTGCCTTTTTTTACAATTTGGACAACAAATTCAAATTTAAATTTGGAAGTAAATAAACATCTCCCACCTTAATATCTGAAGTCTTCTTATTAACTGATATAGACATATTTACATCACCTATAGTCTCTGTACACAATTCTTCATTAATTGCAGTTGTAATGGTCACTTTTGGAGATTTCCTCTGTGATTGCAATAATTCTTGACTACCTGTCATATGAGCCGAGCAACCTGAATCTAAATACCATTTAACTTCATTTTTCTTTTGTATTGAAAAAGCAGAAAATAATGCGGAATTAGTAGAATCACTATCACTTTTATTTTTATTGGCACTGTCACTGTCTTTATAACAGTTGTTCGCGAAATGTCCGTATCTATTGCATCGATAGCAACGTACACCTTTAAGTTTGTTTTTATTTAAATATGACCTGTATCTGAAATTGTCTGCGTTCGAACAAGAAGTACCAACACCATACATTGCTACAGATTTGTCCTGAACTTTAACCACTGAGACATCTTGTAACAGTTTAGTTTTTATGGAATTCGCGGTGATTGGAGTGCCTGAGCTTTCTATACCCATGATCATTGGGATGTAACTGTCCGGTAGTCCTGCAAGTAAAATTGTACCAATCCATTCGTCACTAACTTGTAAACCAATTCCAGATAATTTGTGTGCTGTAATAATAATGGTGTTTACATATTCTTCAACGGAACTACTATTGTTGTAGTTAATAGAATTCGGAGTAATCCCACTTTTCTAGTTAGTCCTGTATTCTGAAAAGCACTGGCAAGGTTATCCCAAGCTTCTTTTGCTGTTCTGGTTCTCTGCACGTGGATAAAATTTAACGGATCCACCAGCAATATAATCATCGATCGTGCTTTAGTAATCTTTTTTACGTCTTGTTCGGTGCCTAATACTGCATCCCACAAATCTTCATGTTCGAGATAAGTTTGTACAGCAAACTTCCAGGTATCATAGTTTTCCTGGCCTTTTAATTTTTCAATTGAAGGCAATTGATAGCTTGAAGACATTTTCCTTTTAAAATGACTGACAGTGCTGATCTAAATCTTTGCTTCTGGGCCCATGACCTCTTGCAAAGTATAATAAGGCACAAATATAGATTAATATTTTATATTCTGGATACACCGGATACAACATACAAAAATAATAATGACAAAATATATTTGACAATAGTAACCAAAATTATTTATAACAAAACAAAACTAACTACTTAACAACCTTTAGCCACCTCAAATATTTCAACATTAGGCAGTGATTCTAAAGTTGGCTTGAGTAGTTCGGATATACCTTCTTTAATTCTTATTAATATTGACTTAAAAGAACAATTACAAAATTTGTTGGTGCAAGAATCTATCAGTCAAAACAATCATGTTGATGCAGCTATGTATGCTATGAAGCAAAACATACAGTGTGACTCAAATAACGAGAGTCACGAAGAATTTAGCAGAAATATTCTTGATCAAGCTGAATCAGTAAGTGATCAGGTGCCAAGCATTTAAACAGAATCCGAACTATGCGGCTCCTTCGATTTACATATTACAACAAATCAAACTAATGGATATAGAAAATGTAGATCCTAACTGCACTTGTGTAGTATGTCATAATGCTTGTACTGGTGCGCATACCTAAATTTCATGTGCAAATTTTGTATATGTTCTCTGTGAATTATCTGATGAGAAAAATAAATGATGTGGTTCGAAGGTACTTTGTATTTTATGCAAAAAGTGAAAAAGATGTACACCTCCAAAAAATGAAGCCCATAAAGGAACTAAGCGAGCTGCCAAGAAAATGGTAAACAATACGGCAAAAAAATACCGGCACTCAAAACTGGTGTAACAGTTATTATCAGTGTTCCTAAAGTTGACCATGGACCCCTAGAGACACAGAATATAAAAGAAAAATTTTAGACTTTCGTAATAGGGTATACAGAGTAGGAAGTAAAGCAGGAATCCTAAAAAATTGCTTTGCACGAAACGAATTGCAGTTTTCAACCGAAGATTTTAGTGATAATATTCCAGATGAACCAATATCGTCAAGAGAAGCTGTGTCATGGCAATCTTTATTTGGGGTAGAGTTTTCAAAAATGTGTATGTAAACCACCTCCAAATCAATGCCGCACAAACCGATGTGCCTGTTTTAAAAAATTAAACTTTGTGGATTTAAATGCTACAATAGTTTGAGTTGCGTTAATAAATAAGAACTAACTTTATTTTGTTTTAGTGTATTAGGTTAAATTTAAAAAAATATATATATAGTTATTATTGTTGTTTGAATAAAACTGTCCTTATTTGAGTTTATATTATACTTTCGCACATCTCATCAAAACTCATTTTAACTAAATGACTACACAACGTTTAGCCATTTAGTTAAAATGGTTCTCATTTAGCCATTTGTTTAAATGTCAGCGTTTAGTGAACGGTCTGTGCACTCAATTAAGTGGCTAATTCAAAGAAATGGCTACGACATGTACTATAATAATGTTAATTTCAAAATGTCATAAAAAATGCGATGTAAAGTAAATGGAAGGTTTGATTCTTCAAAACAACTGACAGCTAAAGCTAAAAGAATTTAATTAATTGAATCGTTAGCAAAACTGGATAAAAATGATAAATAAAATAAAAAAAAACTTTAACCTCATAATGTCAACCAACTGTAGAGTTCCCATTTAAAGGTCGAAGAGGCATGGAATATTTATCAAAGCAATTGACAGGCCTTTGCGAATATTTGTATTGTTAATAATCTACAGGCGAAATAAATCTTTTCGCACAAAATTTTTGTTTATTGGTAATTGATATGACGTAACTTTGTATCGAGTAACTCATCAATTTTAAATGATTAACTCTTTGAATTTCTTTGTATATTTCAGCTGCATACCAATTCCCACAGGGACCACCCGGAGGTAGTTATTCAAATGTTCAACAAGCTGCACAAGCTCCGTTCCCTCAACAACCCGGTGGATTTCAACCTGGAAATTATCCTCCACCTGGTGCCTATCCTCCCGGAACTTACCCCACTTGGCGCTAAAATCCAATGTATTATTTTAACCTCTAGTCTACGAAATTGTAACAGTAACTCAGTAAGGTGATTAAAAAATGGTCTTAGTCATCTAGTTTTCTAGAGGGATTTCTATTACTGGTTGAGCAAATTAGTATAAATTTGCTTTTAAAATCATTTGCGCAAATGAATTTGTTGAACAACAGTAAATTAAAAAATTCCAGTGTTGTTCGTTTTAATATATTTGTTAAATGTTATTTGCTTAAATTATCGCACTTCATCTGTCAGCGTGTCAAAACATAATCTGAGAATTAGATATATATTTATATACACAAGAATTATATTAAAAAATGATTATATTGAAGTTTGTTGACATCTAATGTTAGGTAAACACAATAATGTAAAATATGAGTTTTAGAAAGTTTCGAATACATCTATTTATTATCTTTTGTTTCCGGTATACATTGTAAATAATATAAAAAAGCATTTGTTTTCACCTTGCTCTTTATATAAAATTATGTTATTAAAATATATAATTTAATATTTTTTAGAAATGAACAAAAACTAATTTAGTATTTTGTTGTTTACGGCATAATATTACTAACAAGCCCTGTATATTATGTAGAGTATAAGCTATTTTGTTATTCATCTGATTTTGAATATTTTTGTATTATCTATAAAATATTTTGCAGCATTTAGTGCCTGTTACAATTATGTAGCAATTAAATAAATATTTTTATTCTATATATCTAGTTTTACTCAATTTAAGTTTCATCTAAATTTTTGCGCATTGATTTAAAACTAGAGAAATAGGAAAAGTAAATATGATTTCGCTAAGAATATAAACTCACAATCTTCGAGCATATACTAATTAGAGACAGCCTTCAATGCTCTTAAGACGAGACGAGTAACAACAGATAGAGAAAATGAATCGATATGCTATGTCATCTAGGTTGCCTCTGGTTAATATAGCTCGAACCTTTGTAATTTGTAACTGTATAAATTTCCACTGAAGGGATTATATCCGTTAGCTTGCTTAATTGAGTCGTGGCTTATTCTTTTCTGAGTTTTATCAGTTCTTCCCAAACATAAAATAATGGGCGCCAGAGTATAAACAAGCAAATAACACTCAAACACCAGTTTAAATGATTTATTTTAAAAAAATGTCAGAAGAAATAACAAAATTAAATTTTAGTTCGTAAATTAATTTAAACTTTTATCCTTTTTGGTTGATTCTTCGGAAAGGATTCCCTTAGACAAATTTCTTCGTGGGATGAACTGTATAATCTTCGGTTAATTCAAATTAAATTTCTTCCTGGGACGAACTGGGATCTAATTCGAAATTCGGCTTTCTTTTCTCAAAATGGCGGACGACTCGAACTCGCCTCCAATTAAAATTATTAGCTCCTACGTAGGTCTCCTCACAAATGTGGGAATAACCTTGTATTGAGGAGAAGTTACCACGATGAAAACAGATCTGAAAATGAATGTAGAAATCTATCGTAGCGCAAAAAGAAGACTCCGATATCAGTCAAACCTGTCTCAAACAAGTTAATCACGGCGATAACATTAAAATAAATCTCACCGAATGTAGTCTGGTGGATTTCAATACTAAAACGATGCAATAAAGAAGTGTTATATGTTGTGTTGAGAATTAGTTTCATTTTTACTTCGGAAATCAATAGACTGTTTTAGTTTTTATTTATATAGTTTAGATATCATGTTGTAAATACGTTTTTAATTTCGATTTTGAATTAAATTTTGATATCCTTACTAAAAAAATGGTTAGTAAACAGAAACAAATAAAGCAAAGTTGTGTGGTATTTCAGACGAAGAAAACAATCATGATAGAGCACTTTATCCTCCACCATTTTGAGTGTGTACTAGAAACCGGTATCATTTGCAATTTTGTTTTGACTATACAATGGAAAGAGGCTATCAATATCAATGAATTACGTACCATAGGTACAATTTCGTAAACACTCTCTGGGACTAGTTAAAAAGTACCATTTTTAAACCTTTTTTTGTATAAAATAATCAACTTAACTAGCGACAATCTACTTTTAATGTACTAAGTATCTGCAGTAAGAACAAATTGTCATCGCGAATGGTTAGTCTTGTGTTGTTGGTCAACGAATTTATAAAACTGGATGTACAAGAGAAGTCTAGTAAAAAACATACTCCTGGAATCAACCATGAAAGAAATGAAAAATATAAAAGAAAACCAACGGATAGATAGATAGATATTTTTGGGTTGGCTGTTAGCCTATATCACTGGGACCTTTGCAGATCTATTGTGAACACCCATTATCTGTGGAATAGGATTAGAGCACCTTGTCCAGCTCTGCCCTCTTAATGAGACTTAATAGCCTTGACAGTGGCCACTCCGCATAACTTGGAGCAGCCGGTTTCTCCTCTCCCAGTAATAGATACCGCGTCCTTGCAAGGTCTTCGCATTGGCATAGGACATGAAATGCAGTTTCCTCTTCCTCTTGGCAGTATCGACAAATGTCTTCATCTGCTAAGTTTAGCTGACTCATGTGTTTTCTGAGCCTACAATGTCCTGTCAAGAGACTGACAATCATTCTGACATCATTTCGCCTTTGTGATAGCAGCTCTGCAGTAAACTTCGCCGAGTATCCCTTTATGAAGAGTTTGGCTTGTCGCTTGCCCGGTGATGTTTCCCAACGGGAATAAACCGCAAACCAAATAACAACGAAGAAGAAGGCAGGTGGAAAACACTCCCTTTTTTTAGCCTCTTGGGAAACTTCCCGGGAGACTGGAATGTTAAACGCCGGCACCTCAAAGTTCCGAGTAGCAACAAGCCACAAAGTAAAACCTGAGCGGAGGAAATCCGTCCAGCAGGCATCAATATCATAATATCAATATGCTAAGGGAGCTTTAGCGGTTATTTCAGGGACGTTTATTAGAAACCAAATGCGAATTGCACTAATTCAGAAACCTAGGGTTCGTGAAGGACAGGTAAGATGACTTGCCAGTAGGGAAACAAAGTAGATATACAAATGAACTAATCCGGACGTACCTAGAGCTTGTATCTTGGTTTGGTAAGTAACAGTATTAATTATTGTTGCGTTTCAGAATTCATGACGAGAGACCTCGTTCCGATTCAAGCAAAGCTCGAGAACGAACGTCAAACAGTCATAAAAGCGTCATGCTACTTTGCAGGAGACAGGTCTGCACCGCCTCTAGAATTGCAAAGATTAGTAGAATACTGTCATAACAAGAATCTACCATTACTCAATTCTCAAAATACCGTGCGGGAAAGCAGAGACCATCAAAATAGGTGAGCAAATTTATGCTCAATATAATCCACATAATATAGGAAACACCCCAATCTTCGTAATAAGAATAACAATAAGCACACTTATAATCTAAAAGATAATGTGAAAGATTGGAGAGTTTAGAACGAACCGTCGCTCTCTAATCACAGACTAATCATGGTCAAAGGAAAAAGAAACCTAACTTAAACAATGTTAAAGTAGGTAAGAATATCGTTGAGTCGGAAACAGATGTTAAATATCGGACTAACCCTATATAACCCAAGGTCATTGTAATGAATATACACGGCAATACTGAGACCAATCATCACTTATGGGGCAGTACCTTGGGGCACGAGAGCTAATCTAGTACAGTAACAAACCTCTGGAAGATTCAGAAACTAGCCATATGCATGCATCACTGGAGCAATGAGAACATACTCCACTGCACTGCTGCAATGGAATTAATCCTAAATCTCACGCCACGACACATTCAAGTAGAAAGTATAAGGAAGAAAACAATATATAGAAAGGTCAAAGAAGGAACAATCAAGTACAAACCTCGATAACTTTAATTTGATCAAACTGGGTAAATCCCCAAGATGACATGCCAAAGAAATTAAACTTTGTGAGAAAATTCACCACAAAACTGGATAATAAATCTGAATGGAATGACGACACCATATTGGGACTAAACCAAAACAGAAGCAGGGATTTTTGAACCTAGAGGCAAATACTCAGAAAGCTTGAGTGCATACCCAAGTATCCGGAAATCCGTGCCATTGAAAGATGTGTATGATTTAATGTCGAAAAGAACTTTCGTTCTGTTTCAGTAAACACAATATACTGATCAGGCAACAAACGAGGTAACTAAGCAAAATCGTTCTATCGTGCAAAATAAGATTGTAATCATGTCAGTTAGGAGAGCAGCCATCAAAGCACTGATCGCACACACAATCAATTCAAAGATTGTTTGGGAATGCCTAGGCAAACTAAATGAACTAAGACAAAATAACACTTTTCCCTCTTATGGGTTCCAGGACACATAGCAATAAAAGGAAACGAAACAGCAGATAAGCTGGCAAAAAGAGCTGAGACCCTATATTTGGGATCAGAAACATCTTGTGGAATCAGCACAGTATAGTCTAAATACTCAACTAGGATTAGTAGATGAAGCAAAGTACAGATTCTGTGAGGAAGAAGACGAAATAAACATACTTTCCGATTCCATTGCTTTGCGTAATTCTAATGTCAGATACCTAGGATCATACGAAATAGAATGGAAACATCCACTTAACTTAAAATCCAAGATATCCTAAACTTTCTAAGAAAGATACGACTAGAAGAGCTGTTATAAGTCTGAGATAACATTAGAATTATAGCAATAAAAGGAGGACACAATAGATCTTATAGATCGCAGCTGACAAGTGCAAATCGACATTTTAACAGTTTTAATGACGAAGGCAGACAACCGAGTGAGAAAGGAGACCGAGACGGTTCTCTTTGGGACTGCTCATAAAACAGGAAGGGATAGGACGACTTTACTTTACATTACCTTCTTTCCGTATGCTACGACATTAGAAACAGCATGCAGAAACAGGCGCCAGAGACACGTCGCGTGCCACCGTTCAGAAAGCAGTACCTACTATCTGCGTTTAGTATCAACACGTGGGTGTTTATAAATATAACAATATGATCGATCTAGAATTAACTAGTGAAGAGGTTGCACAGTTGCTGAATTTATTGGAATAAATCCACCTTAAAATGACGTGTAGAAAAATTATACAATCCGTGAAAATGTTTGGAAATTTAATACCCGCCTTAGACAGAACTGGTAAATTTTGATTTCTGTGAATAATAAGAAATATTATCATCAAATGTTATATTAAAGTCCAACCTACAGCACTTGTTTCTGAATCTGGAACTTAATTCTGTTGTATGCGTCGCAATAGCAAAAGCTATATTTTTCAGTTTAATCTGTTGATACTTTACACTCATTTGACAAAAAAATAATTTTTACTCAGTAAAAGCCGGCTGCACAGATGCGTATACGAATATTCGACAATTGTACGAATATTTGGAACAAATAATCGTGTGCAAATATTTGCTTTTGTCTACCATCCACACATATTACTTTAAAAAGCGAATATTTGTATTCGAATAAAAATACGGAAAATATTCGGATTCGACATTCGTAATGGATGACTCTATCAATACTACAGCTGCTCACTTTTTTATGTGTCATTATAATTTAAATATGAAGAAACGGAAAGCTAAATAACTGCTTCATTTGTCCACTCCATGTCAACTATCACTTTTTCACACTATTTTTAGCAATTCTATCACAACACGAAACAAATCTAAACTAAAAAATGTGTTGACATTCAAGACGAAAGTGTGGACGGTAGTGCGAACACGGACAATACGAATATTCGGGTGCTTTGATGTGTATCAAGTACCGACTCAAGATGGAAAACATTCGTGTTCGGAGAAATACGCGAATATTCGCCAACGAACACAAATATTGTATCCACATATGCGGTATTTTCCGCAAACACCGATTATTCGTTGAAGAATAACGCAAGTGTGGAGCCGGGGTTCAGATGTTTTATCATTGGGATTCGTAATGTAAACTATTGTAAACTGACTGTCGCCTGCCTATGTCGCATTTTTTTTAAATAATACAAAAGATTACTGTTTTGGTCTGTGGTATCAGTCTCTCGACTTCGTCGTGTGCAATGAATGGCATCTAAAATGTATAAAGAAGGAAACAAAAAATAATTTTTATTACAGATTTTATTTAATACAAAATATTTAATGATATTATTTTCCATCAAACTTGCTCACTTGGTAATGTTCCTTAAAACTTTCAATATGTTTGACCATTGAAGATTTTTGTTTCCTATAAAAAAAATAAAAATTTAATTTTATATGTTTATAACGAAAAAAGATTCATTTTTATGTTAGTATTAGTAAAAAAATGGCATAAAATGTTAACTTACGCTAAATGTGGTGGTATATATTTATAAACGTCGTCAAACATAACTTCCCATTTATGTTTGTGTTTGGCTTCTCCATTTTTAAATGCATCCATCACAGATTTTCTAGCTGTATCCAGCCATTCTTTCTCTTTGGTGTCATCCCACAGTCCTTGGTTTTTCAAATAAAACCTGAATTTATCAGTAGGGTAGTCATTTTTGGTCCATTGTTCTACTTCTTCACTTGGCCTATAGGCTGTGCTGTCATCAGATGTTGTGTGGTGACCAACTCTAAAAGTCACATTTTGAAAATAATAAATGATATGGAGTGAGTAGTGTAATAAATCTTAAAACCGATCTAAAATAGGAGTACACTTTAATTCAGGGCTTAAAATAAGAACGTTAACCATATTTAAAAAAAAACACTTTTGTTTGAATGCTTTGTTTTAAAATTTTTATAGATTAAAATCGATCAATTTCAACTCTTTTACTTTTTAATGACGCTTGATAATTCACTGATGTAATACACTGAAAATCGATTAATATTATATTAAAAGAAAACTAAGCTCCACTTTCTTAAAAGCGTACCTTACAAGTATAAGAATTATTGGCGTATAGACCAGGATGGAGGAAAGAGGCGGTCCAACGATCTGTTTGGATATAAGCTTTTTGCCTTTTTCATTAAATGATTATTGGTTGGCTGTACTTGTTACGGTCGGTGCATAATAGTAATATTTAAGTACCAAAATAATATTACACAAAATACGAGTACCTACAATACTAACAATGTTTTATAGATAGACGTTATGATCAGGGTTACGATTGTAATCATAGGACCGTAATTTAATGCGGCATCAATTTTTAAGACATGCAAGGACCAAACCTTGTGATATAGCTTAAAGCATTGTGAGATAGAGTCGTTATATTGTGAGATCGAGTCGTTATACCACCTCTTTCGTTCACTCTGGTACAGAAAAAAGAAGCATCTCTAGTGGTGATACAATGTAGTGGAAGAAATTTCATGTATTCGGTCCGTAAATAAGAAAAAACCGTTACTTTCTTAAGGTACCCTATATTTTACTGTTACTTTAAAGCTTCATCAAGAGTAAGCACACTAGTTCTTCTGTTTCTTCGTTTCTTTTTCAAGCAATACAACTGATGTGCCATATATTTTTAGGATTGGACCCCTTATATTTTTGATTTACGTCAGTCGTTATCGATGGGAATAGTGCGAAACGTTTTAAATGCTTTAACATAATATAAAGATCTTCCTAATCACATTAAAGTAATCAAAGAATGGACAAAAAAGTAAAATTGCGTGAAAATGTAAAATTCTTTCATTTGCTTCTCTGACAAGATATATCACCAATATGATACTAAAACTATATATGCGTAGGTATGTTAGTTGGAATCCCAAACAACAGTAACAAGAATTCTTCTTGGACTTTCACAATTTGGAACAAACGAAAGATATATGAACACGATATTTCAGTAAATCATGAAAATATGTTAGATATGTTACAACCAAGAGTTTAAAAAAAAGGATCGAGAACAAAAAAAATCCAAACTCGATAGGCAATTGCATGTCAATGACGTCATTGTGACGTATATGCAAGTGGAACCAATGCTTGGTTTGAATGAATCGTAGTTGCCAGGTTTAACTTAGAAATACTTACTATTTTTTTCTTATTAACGCGCAATAGAAAGAGATAATTTTAAAACAAATGGCAAGCGGCGCTAGCGTAGTTCATTATGTTCTCCAGTGTTGCCATTTTCTTAAAAGTATCTTCTTCTATTGCCCGTTAATAAGACAATGATAGTAAGTTTTTCTAAGTTAAACATGGCAACTAGCATTCATTCGAACCTCACATTGGTTCCACCTGAATTTACGTCACAATGACGTCAGTGAGATTAGAATGAATTTTAGATTTGATAATATTTTGACTGAACCTAAATTAATTCCCATTACAATTAGTGAATGTTTTTTACCATTTAAGTTGTGTAGTTATTTGTTTTGCACCAAGTTACAAAACACTTACTTTTTGATGTTAAAACTCTGAATTTTGGTTATAAATTTTTAAATTCTTACGTTACAAAAAGAAATTAATAAAATTTAAACTTTGCACTCGGAATTTAGCTATAAGTAATTTTGGACTGGTCAAAATTTAACATAAACAGTAAAGAATTTTTTGTGGTATCTCTAGGCGTTTTAGGTCGCAGGTTTTGGTATAAAATTTACCTACTAACTGTGTTTAAATAATATACCACATTACCTGTAAGTCATTGCTTCAATTAAAACAGGTTTTTGTTCATTTAAAGCATAGTCTTTTGCGAACTTGGTAGCATTGTAAACTGCTAATACGTCATTTCCATCTACCCTAATAGTATTTATTCCATATGCAGGTCCTCTAGCTGCAATACCATCTCCTTTATATTGTTCATCAACTGGAGTAGAAATGGCATATCCATTATTTCTACAAATGAAAAGCACTGGGCATTCAAGCGTAGCTGCAAAGTTGAAAGCAGCGTGTGCATCTCCTTCTGAAGCCCCACCGTCACCGAAATAACATGTTACAATTCTGTTTTTGCCTTTTAAAGCATAAGCTGAACCTAAAAATATTGTTTTAATTAATTATTATTGTAATTGCTAAAAAAAGAATGTGTGGGTAAGATTGGAAAATAACTGAGAAATAGTTGACTTAAAAAGGAAAATCTTCTAAACACACATGTCTAAACGTTAGGTTCTCTCCTTACGCAATGGTAGAAGCTGTATAGTATATACAAGGATGACTTCATAGCTATACAAGATAGTTTTCTTACGTAGCAGGCACTTATTTTGTTTTTTGAAGAAAGTTTTGTTGCACAAAAGGTAGGACTGGTTTTAGAATAAACATATGTTATCCCATTTGCTCCATTTATTGAAGATTTTTTCTTAATCGGTCTCGTATAGATTTGTTACATCCCTTCTTCTTAAAATTCTTTATAATAAACAAAATTCAATTTCATTCAATAACTAGTTGTACTCGTGACGTCGTTCGCGTGGCGTGTGATTGTTGTATAAAAATTTCTCCCTCCACCCCGTTAAAGGAGTGGGAGAGAATTTTTTATACACCAGATGTTAAGTTGAAAGAAGAAAAATACATCTGTGAAAACACCTCTATAAAGTTAGCACTACCACATGTGATTAATTTGTCGCTTTTTTGTCGTGATTTTGTCGTGCAAACAAAAAATTTGTCGCGTATTTTTTTTTAAATTAATGGTAGTGCTAACTTGATATCAAGTTAGCACTACCACCTTTTGAAAACGATCTTCCAATGATCGGACAAATGTCTTCTGTAGTGCATAATTTGTCGCTTTTTTGTCGTGCAAAAATAAAATTTGTCGCGAATTTTTTTTTGCCTTAAATTGATGATAGTTCTAACATGGTATCAAGTTAGCATTTCCAACCATCTTCTGATATTCCGATAAAAATCTTGGCTAGCGCATAATTTGTCGCTTTTTTGTCGTGATTTCGTCATGCAAAAAAAATTTTTCGCCAAATTTTTTTTTTTGACCTAATGGTAGAGCTCACTTTATATTAAATTAGCACTACCGCCTCTTGAAAACGGTCTTCCAATGATCGGACGAGTGTCACATCTAGTGCATAATTTGTCGTGATTTCACCGTGAAAAAAAAATGTTGTCGCGAAATTTTTTTCATCTTTATAATAGTGCGACCTTGATATCTAGTTGCACTTCCACGCATCTTGTAATATTCGGACGTATGTCTCCTCTCGTGCATAACGTGCATAATTTAACGTTTTTTTTATGGTGGTTTTGTTGTGCGAAATTATATAATTGTTGCATTTGTTTTTTTAATTTCATTAGTAGTGCTAACTTGATATCAAGTTAGCACTACCACCTCTTGAAAACGATCTTTCAATGATTGGACAAATGTCTTATCTGGTGCATAATTTGTCGCTTTTTTGTCGTGATTTTGTCGTGCAAAAATAAAATTTGTCTCGAAATTTTTTTGCCTTAAATCGATGATAGTGCTAACATAGCATCAAGTTAGCACTTTCCCTCTCCCTAGGTTTGTAAGAGTATTGAGAGACATTTTTTTAAAATCATTTGAGCTAAATTAGACTTCTATTAAATTAAAACGAATAGTTTTCTTGAAGTTGCCTAATACAATTTTTTTATGAATACCTAATGAAATTATGGTATTTTCGACAAGTTTTTTTTACCACCACTCATTTTGTTTCATACTAAGACTCTCTGTTTTTAAACAGATTAAAAATCATTTGTTTTGAATAAAGTAATTAAGTTTTTTATAAAACCAGCCATTATTGTTTAATTAATATGGAGCCATAAAGCCATAAGAATATTTATTGTTTAGTGACCCATCAATGGTTTTAATTTTGTGTCAACCATGAGAATTTTTAACTTCATTATAAGTCATTATAAAAGAGTTCACTTTATAGTGAGCTACTAAAATTTTATGTGGACTGGAAAGAGTTTCATAATACATATGTATAACGTGCCAAAAAAAGGTTCACTTCGTAGTAGTATATAGAAATAATAAATTTATAAGTCAGAAAAAGTCGATTCCGTATATAATGTGTAGTAGTGCTAACTTAATATCGAGTAAACACTACTAGCGATTTTTTAAACACAAATTTTTGCAAAAAAAAAATTTTTTTCGCACGACAGAAAAGGAGTCAATTATGTAGGTACAAGATTTACATCCGAATATTGAAAGACATTTATCAATGTGCGGTTGTACTAAAATTTAATATAAAGTTGGCACTAATATTAATTTTTTTCAATACCACAACACATATTTTTCGCAAGACATTATCATGAAAAAAAAAGCGACAAATTATGCACTAGATGCGAAACTCAACCGATCATTGAAAGACCGTTTTCAAAAGGTGGTGAAGTGCTAACTTGATATTAAGGTGGCGCTAGGATTGAAATAACATAAAAATTTCGCGACAAATTTTATTTTTGCACGACAAAAAAGCGACAAATTATGCGCTAGCCGAGATTTTTATCAGAGTATCAGAAGATGGTTGGTAGTGCTAACTTGATGCTATGTTAGCACTATCATTGATTTAAGGCAAAAAAAATTCGTGACAAATTTTATTTCTGCACGACAAAATCACGACAAAAAAGCGACAAATTATGCACTACATAAGACATTTGTCCGATCATTGGAAGATCGTTTTCAAGAGGTGGTAGTGCTAACTTGATATCAAGTTAGCACTACCATTGATTTAAAAAAAAAATCGCGACAAATTTTTTGTTTGCACGACAAAATCACGACAAAAAATTCGAATCGGATCAGTAGTTTTTAAGTGATGCGCGCACAAACATACAGACAGACAAAAAAATCTAACCACATTTTTGGGTTCTATTTCGATGTACCCGCGACGTCGTTCGCGTGCCGTGTTGATTTTTGTATAAAAAAATCTTTTCTCACTCCGTTAAAGTGGTGGGGGGTGATGTTTTTATATACCAGATGTTAAGTTGAAAGAAGATAAATACGTCTGTGAAAACCGCATTCGAATCGGATCAGTAGTTTTCATGTGATACGCGCACAAACATACAGACAGACAAACAAAAAACTAACCACATTTTTGGGTTCTATATCGATGTAGTAACACCCCCTGCTAATTATTTTTTAAATATCTTTAATATACAGAATTTTCTTTTCTACAGTTTTATTATATGTTTATCCAACAAAACGATTACCCTATTGAAAAAATTTTCTATCTAGTGTTTTATGCTAAAATTTATGAATTTTGTGTCAAATCAGAATGGCTTTAGGTAGGATAAAAACTGGTCTAGATTTTTCAATATTTGCAAAAAAGTAATTTTTCATAAAAGTTAAGTTTAGATTTTTTTAGGAACAATTAACGCTACACTCCCCTGATCTAAACAAATAGTACTTAAATTTGAGCAAAATAAATAAATAAACTCACCTACAGCTTGAGGAATTTGGGTGCTAAGTGGACTAGAAATGGTCACAAAATTGAGATCTTTACTTCCATAATGAACTGGCATCTGTATTCCTTTTCCAGGATCATCCTTGTTACCATAGCATTGATCAATAAATTGTTGTAGAGTGAAGCCTCTCCACATTAAAACACCTACCTCTCTATATTGACCATAAACTACATCAGCCATTTCCATGGCAGCTGCACTCCCTACTTGTGTAGCCTCTTCGCCATAGTTAGTTAAATAAAAAGAAATTCTTCCTACAATAAACAGCTATAAATAAACAATTAAATTTTATATATTAACCTTAAAACAATTAAATTTGCTTAAATGTACCTTGTCTTTGTGCCTCATATAAAACTTTATCCATTATACCGATTAATGTCATATCTTTGTACATTTTAATTAAAAATTCTGTACTTAAATTAGGATTTTCAACTGTTTTTAAGACATTTCCTTGTCGATCCATTACTCTGTAAACAGGAATGGCCGAGTAAGAGTGCTTTCCAGTAAATTCTAGTTTTTCCGTCCATGTGGTTCTTGCTCCAGGAAACAGAGGACCATCAGTTGAAAAGTGCTTCTGTGAATATATATATATATATATATATATATATATATATATAATATATGAGAGTTATTATTTTTAGTTCTTAAAAATTTATACAATAAAAGTATTGAGGTAAATTCTTTGTTTTTAATGAAGTATTTATCGTAGGTAACCGTGGTTAAAAATTAATTGTCGCTCCTTTTTAAAATAATATTTATCATATCCTAAATATCAATGTCTTCTTATGATTTAATAAGTAGTACGCATAATAAAAACTACATAGTCTAAAAATAAATCATTTCTATAGCCTGAATAAGTTTAAAAAGAGCTTATGGTTCTACAGGATTGTTAAATTCTCGATAATTAACATTGAATCACCTCGGTCTTTAAAACGTTGACTCAATGAAAAGAATAATAAAACATGTGTATTGTGGTTTCTAGAGTTGTTTGAGCAACATTACTGAAAAAAAAAACTATTATACTTTAATCTTCGTCGGAAATGGTGATAATTAACAGGCTTATATAATATACTATCTGCAAAAGTACTTAACAGTTAGTTAGATAGATAGATATGGCCCGACACTCCTAGATAGGAGTGTGACCACCCCAATAATATGAGCTCCTCTGATCCGGTTTTCACAGGGTATTAGTCAGTTTTTCACAGGTCCATTCTCTTCTGGGTCCTTCAGTCACGAATTCCCATCTTGCTTATATCTTCTCTTACTTGGTCTTTTCATCTACACCTTGGTCTCGTTAATACTGGTTTCTACTTTTGAATTTTTTTATTAATTCATCTTTCTCCCGATTTTGTACATGCGAAAACTATTTCAACCTTTGAACCTTTATGTGCCCAGCAATATCTTCTCCTTTCATTTGCTATGTTATTTCATAGTTGAAAAGTCTACTGCACTCTTCTTCCTAAATCTTCTTTGGTCCGAGGATTCTTCTAAGAATTTTTTTTTCTAGGATTTTCAATCTATCCTCATCTCTGTTAGTCTGGTTGTTGCCTTATATATTTTGATCTTAATGTTTTTTACTAATATTCCGATCTCTCCTAAGTTTTTGGTAACTCCAGTACGTTCTATTGCCTGTACTCACTCTATTATTTTTTTCTGCACTTCTCTAATTTAAACTGTCAACTATATATCACTCCTAAATATTTGAATCTTTCTACTTTCTGAAATGTGTATAGTTCAATTTGCGTGGAGCTATGTGTAATCAGTCTTTTAATCCCTGTCTTTTTAATTGTTCCATCAAGAGCTTTATTAAAACACGCTGTATCCTTGTCGTACCTACACCTGTTTCTATATCGATACTTGCGGTATTTCCTTCGCCTGATGTCCATTGTCATTTTTGTTAACCTATTCAGCTTTGCTTACCATTTCTCTGAGTAGTTGTTATCTATTTATGAAGTCAAAAGCTTGTTGGAAGTCTATAAACAAAATATGTAGTTCTATGCCATATTCATAACACTTGACTGAGTTAGCAAATATATGCCATCTATTGTCGATTTCCCTTGTCTAAAACTTTATTGGTAGAATCCTAGTATATTTTCGGTTTGTTTATTTATTCTTTTTATTAAGATGCTCGTTAATATTTTAATACCACCTCTGTTGGTGTTCATTGGATTTTCCTTTTTATATAATTTATTATATGCCCTTTTCTCCAATCTATAGGCATACTTTCCATACTCCAAATTTGCCCTATTAGCTTATAAATTCTCTGCTTCAGTTCCTCTCCTCCATTTTTTATTAGGTTAATATTTAATTCATCGGTTCTTGCTGCTTTACCGCCTTTCGACCTCTCCACTATTTCAGTGAATTCTTTGTCTTCTTCGTCTGGTTCATTACTTATCTCCGCCTTCCTATTATTAACGCTCGTTGTTTTTGTATAGGTTAGTGAAATGTTTTGTCTTAGTTCGTTATGTTTATTTATAGTGCTGAATGTATCTATTATTATTTATACTCGGAATAAAAATGAATCGTACTTTCCGTTTCAGTAACGACAAAATTTTCATTTAATAATTTTTGGAATACAAATGAATTGTATTATCGGAAATAAATTGCATTTGTTAATCACCAAAAGGGAATACACCATATTTTTCAAAAGAAACTAAGTATACGAAATTCCTGTTATTTTGGACGCGAAGCTATTCCTTAAGAATCGTTTTATACGGACTTTTTTATGAAAACGAACAAAAGTGATTACCTATCGAGATACTCAATGGTTTACAAGCTAATAGGCCTACTTAATTGACACAAAAGTTGGGCCTGTATACAAGAACTTTTTAGCATCATCCGTCAGTAAGAATTTTTGGGCTACTGAATTTAGTCGTACCAGGTTGGGTGACGATGAATTTTCGGGATGGTCATAAATTGCAACTACTAATGGCAAAATGGTGTTAGAGAATAGTTGAATTATTGCTATAGAAGTAATAAGGAGAAGGTCGGTAGGTGACTTATTACAGTACTCGTTTTTATTTCCAGACTCGGCTCCTACGTCGCCTCGTCCGTAAACTCATACTGTAAGGAGTCACCTACCGACCTTGTAAAGTATAATACTTTTGTGATAGTTTATAAATATTAGTTTCTCCACTCTCTTGCTCTCCATGATAGCCTGACGTTTATCGATAGTCATAAAAAATCCGTTATTCTTCAAAAATTGCCACAAAGTCGTTCTTGAACAATCTATTGCTTCTTTCCTTTTCAGTTCTATTTGAATGCTACGAAAATAGAATATTTTCTTTTAGCCCACGTATTATATTTAATATTTCGTACTTGTCCTAAATAATGCGTTTTTATAAACTTGGAAAAACCGCAATTAATATGCGTTGTTTGCCTGAAAGGTCCGTTTTTATATTAATTTATATACCGTGGTCCGCAAAACTTTTGTAAAGGTTACAGTCTGGTTTGCAACATCTATGCTAGACATATTTTTTCTTCACAGTTAAAATTATTTGCTGAGTATCTTCATTATAAATACCGATAACTTTTCTTTCACCTCTTTCGATACTGCATCAGCTTCAACTATTAGATTATCATATATTTCATCTCACGAAAATCCTAATATATGTTCAGTTAACATGCAGACTCACTTAAACCAATTAAACACCTGGTACAAAACATGGAATATGAAATTAAATCAATCAAAATCCGTTCAAGTAACATTTACCAATCGCTCCAACATCTGCCCTAGAGTCATTTTGGGTGGAATAGCAATTCCTGTTAAACAGGACATCAAATATCTAGGATTACACCTGGATTAACGATTAACGTGGGCCAAACACATCCAAACAAAAAGAAGACAATTAGACTTAAAATTTAAGTAAATGTATTGGCTGATGGGGAAAAAATCTAAACTGTCGACCAAACATAAATTGACTTTATACAAAACAGTTCTAAAACCCATATGGTCATACGGTGTCCAACTATAGGGTTCTGCTAAACCAACGAGGCTAAAAGTTATACTAAGGTTCCAGTTTAGGACACTTCCATCAATAGTAAACGCTCCATGGTATGTCAGCAACCAAAGATTACATGAAGACTTACAAATCCCTTATGTAACTGACGTCATCAAATCTGTATCCACCAAGTACAAAGAGAGGCTACTAGGTCACCCAAATGACCTTATAGTAAACCGCTATCCGAAGACTGAATAAAACGTATCCTGATAAAGATCTTCCACAGCACCACTAAATTCTGTGTACAATAAGCAGGAATGTCGCTAGACATTCCGCTTTCAAGTCGATACACTCATCAAATTTACTTATTACTTATAGATTGTAAATTTCTAATAATCACACAAAAAAAATATTTTTTTCTACTATTGTGTGTATAGTATTTTACATCTTAGCGTGTAAGAACTTTTTTATTGTTAATTAAAAATATTGGTATTCCTAGTAAAGTTTACTCTTTGTGTACATCTGTAAATACCTTGTCTGTAGTTGAAAAAAACTTATTATACTATTAAATAAACAACACCTGCTTATTACAGTGGATCTAATTTTATCAAATATTTGACTAACAATAAGCAGTGATAATAGTTAACACCTATGAAAACTAATAAATATCCAAAGTTCAAAGACTAGTTGTTAAAATTGATATAGCAAATAATGGTTTAAATAATTTAGAATATAAAAAGAAAAATGAAAATTAAATTCCATTAAAACAATATGAATTTAAGAAAGAAGTTTACAATTAAAAACAAATACGATTCAAATGTGATACATATAAAACTGTAACAAATTAATAGTTTTTTCGTGTATGTTATTAGATATTTGTGTATTCTTGTATTATTATTATTACGGAAGAAAAATATTTATAATGTCTCTTATGTAAAAATCTATAAGTCTCTGAAACCTGGCGATCATATAAGACAACTTGATGGGATTCTAAGGATCAGACCAACCCAATCCTTAAAGATGCCTACAACTATTATGTCTCCAAAACGGAATTCCGAACTCATGGTAAATATTAAGTAAATATTAGTATTCTCGAGTGTGAGTTAACACAAAACGAAATCACTCAACTTACAAAAGAAGCCCTCACTAATTAATACAGAATATATATTGCTTTGAAGGCTATAAAATCTATCACGTTCAAGTATAAAAATAACTGATTAAACATAACAAAGTAACTTTGGGTACGGAGGCATACGATTGAGATTGCTTATTATTTCGCAAAAGAATAAGCTAATACTCCTTCTATTGCACCTGAACCTTTCTGTGGAACCTCGAAATGCCGCATTATGGATGAAATTCAAAATTGAGAAAAGGAACTCAGTGCAGTCTACTGGAAAAACACTTCAGTGCAACGACAAGCAAAAGGCTTAATACGGTCTTCACTATGCTACTCTAAATCACTCTTAGAGCTCAGAATAATCGTAGGAATGCTTACAAGATAGGTACGATCCACCATTTCTGTAAAATAAGCAAAGTATACAGTGCAATGATGTAGACTGTGCGAGTATGCAGAAGAAAAGGCTGAACATACTATCTGTAACTATAGAGTAATCGTTCGTCAATGACATAAATATCTGGGACAGGTCTTCTTAGAGACTGATCAGGTTCCAAATGTATATACTAAGCGGATAATAGACTTCCTTAAAAATTCTAGTCCTTATATGGACTCATAAATAGATGTAGAGTATATACAAAAGATCTTTTAGGCCACAGTGTTGAAAGGACACCATCTATTTAACACTGTGTACAACATATTAAAAGAGGTACAAAAGTTGCCCCATTATTATACATAAAAAGGTTGATGTGTAAAAATACTAATCGGATATGTAGTTCTATGACAAACTGGTACTTAGCATTTTTTTTAAATTAGTCGAAATGTGTTTCTTTTGGCTCTATAAATAATTTCGAGATAATCCCGTTCTCAAATGCTTAATCAAAAAAAAAAATATATATTTGTGAAAAACAAATGTTTTATAAGTCTGTTTGGTATTTGACATGATTTTGTATACTTTGTTTTTAATTGTGTTAATCCTCTGTAGCTTTTGCACATTTGTTGGTCCTCTTTTTTATGGATCGTAATCATTTGTCCTTTCTAGCATTTTGTCCTCTTTGTCCTCTTCTAGCATTTTTTCTTTATCCCATATGATCATTATTAACTTGTACAGTTGTTCTCTTAATTCTACTCCTTCATATTTTATAAATTCCATATTAACTTCCTCTTTCTTTGGTCTTTCTAAGTGGTTTCCTATCGCCATATTCTCTTCTTTCACATTTTCAATCAGATCATAGTCGTCTCGGTCTGTTAGTAGTTCTTTAAAGTAATCAGTCCAAATTTCTTTAAACTCTTCCTTATTTCCTGATACTTTTCCATTTTTATTCTTTATCCTTCATATCTTTCCTTAAAAGATTCTTTTTCTATTTTCTTTAATGTTATTATGTAACTAGGTTCGTTTAATTTTTCTTATTTTTTTCTTACACTTTTTTCTACATCTATTGGAGTCTTTAATTTTATTTGTGCCTATCCACTTATCTTTTTATCTTCTTTTTTAGCATGTTTGGACATTCATCATTATACCATTCTTATTTTTACTGATTTATTTTTATTCTTACGTGTACAGCAGCTGCCTCGTTTATACATTGTTTTATATTATTTCATTCTGTTTCTACGTCACTTGTTTATTTACATCGTTCTTTCAATTTCTGATTTATATGCTCTTCATATTAGTTCTGTTGTTGGTGTCATTTAGTTTTTCTACGAAACATTTGTCTTTTGTTGTCTTTTTTTTAAGTAACCTTTTTACTTTTTGTCTTAATGTTGCAGTAAATGGTCTGTGTCTGCTTGTGCACCTCTATATTATGTTCTAACGTCTGTTATTGATGTTTGTTTCCGTGTTTATAAGACAATTCTAATTAAAAATGTAAAACAAATCACCAATATTTTTACAAGCACATTTGTGCCAATATAGCCGAACACATCAAACCAGAGATAATAGAATTTGTCTATGCATCAAACAACGTAGCATCCATACGTGCGATTGAATGAAGTTTAAAACATATATATGTTCCTCTTGGGATTTGACGAGCTCGATAATAAACAATTTTAAAGAATCTCATTCCCATTCACTATGTTTTACCCTTCGTATACTAATAAGAGGTTCCGAGCCTCTAAAACTAAAAGCAATATCTTTCGCACCTCACTCTGATTGGTGAATAGTGGTGCATGCACATATTGCACATCCTCTACTCCCTAGACCGAGAGAGATAGCGTATAGTTTTATTTTATCTCTTTGTTATTATTGGTCCCGCGCTAAGAGCCTTGAACGACACCTCTAGTTAGTATATTCTACCTAATAAAGATAAAACACTAGATTTATTAAACTACTTCAAAAAATTCAATTAAATAACGTGTATATTATTTTCATAAGTAAGAATCTTTGTGGTGTAAAGTACTGAATGTGTTAGATAGCAGTAACTTCTTGTTAGACAAGATTTTTATTTAGCATACTCGGCGATTATGGGTAGAAATAAAAAAGCATTCTCCACACCTGTTTTCATGGACCCGGGTCGTAATGATAACAACTAGGTAACTCTTACTAAACGAGATGATACTGTCTACTATCCAAGAAGAAGAGAGAATCTTTAAACAACTCTTTTTTCGGCAATATGCTGTGGGTAGCGATGGGTTCTATGCGAATCTAAAGCAGATTCACTTTAAAAGCCGGGCGGAAATCCAGATGACGTTTAGTAATGTCATTATCTATCTATACATCTATATCTATATATCTATACATATAATAAAACTGTAGAAATGTATATGTTTGTGCGCGCATCACATGAAAACTACTGATCCTATTCGAATGCGGTTTTCAAAGACGTATTTGTCTTCTTTCAACTTAACATCTGGTGTATAAAACTTTCTCCCTCTCACCCCTTTAACGGGGTGAGGAAAGAAATTTGTATACAAAAATTAACACGCCACGCGAACAACGTCGCGGGTACATCGAAATAGAACCCAAAAATGTAGTTAGATTTTTTTGTCTGTCTGTCTGTATGTTTGTGCGCGCATCACATGAAAACTACTGATCCGATTAGAATGCGGTTTTCACAGATGTATTTGTCTTCTTTCAACTTAACATCTGGTGTATAAAAAATTCTCTCACATTCCTTAAATGAAGTGGGGTAAGAAATTTTTATACAACAATCACACGCCACGCGAACGACCTTGCGAGTACAACTAGTCATAGAATAAACTCACGAGAGCTGAAGTGACAGCGAAATGATATGTTAAAGAGAGTTAAGAATGACTATTCATTTGTAGTAGGTAGTCGAAAATATTCATGAAAGCTGGAAACTGAAAAATAATTTTATTTCATCCTGTCCAGTAAATACACTTCCCTATAATCAATTTGGCGCCGGTAAGTAAAACATTACGGTATCAGGTACTGTAATGTGTTGCCTAGCAACGCTGCTTTAATTGCTTAAGGAAAGACAATTACTTTTAATTTTTGACATTTAAAACCACTATATTGATTATAAAATTAAAATAAAATAATTAATTACTTACTTTTAGTGCCATATTTAAAAAGAAGTCAATATTATTTAATTTTATATTAACAATTAAATCCTAATAATAAAAAAAATATTTGACAGTGACAGATGGCTCTCAAGGTAATTTGACCTAACTAATCACGCTACGAACTATTTTTAGTCAAGTTACGAACTACTGTTAAAATTTTTATGAATTTATGAATTTATAAAAAGAGGATGAAATAAAATATAATACGATACATGGTCGTTAGGTGTTATTACAGTACTCGTTTTTATTTCCGGACTTGGCTCCTACGTCGCCTCGTCCGTAAACTAACTCGTACTGTAATAAGTCACCTACCGACCTTGTAACGTATAATACTATTTAACCAAATAAGCATGGTCCTGGCCACAATCAGTGTAATGGTGAAACAAAACAGTAAAATTAATTATTGTGTTTCAAGACTCTATTAAAACCCGGACTTAAGTTCTTCTTTAGCATCATTCAAATGTCAAATGATAACTTTTCAAAAGATTTTTGTCTTTTGCGGAAATGATCTAGACACATCCCAAAGATCAGATGACGTTTTTTCTTTTTTTTACAAAGGCACTGTAATAATAAAACGTCTTATTTAGGAAATTTCTGACTATCTTGCGATTGATCGACAGTCTGCATAGCAAAAAATCTTATCATTTGGCTCACTTGAAATGTTGAATTCCCCATCACTATTTTATTTTAAAAAATAGATATTTTTAGAGATATATTTATTATAATAACTAATTTTAAGATGCAAACCAACTGATGTCCATCAATAAAGAAAGTAACAGTTCAATTAAACTCTTTAGTCTGTGTTTTAAATCAAGTGACTTAAAGGGAATTCAACACGAAATAAATAAGTTTTTTTTTATGATAAACAATGAAAAAAAGATTTAAAGTAAATGTAGCTGTCCTGCAGGTGCATTAAGGAAATAAGTAAGAGTTTAATTGACCTGTTTTTGTATTTGAGCCCGCTTTTATAATAAGGAATTGTATAAAAATATATAGTTATCCTTGATAAATAATCATACGAGACATTATCACAAAATATCACTATAAATCATTGATAGCTCTACTTTAAGTCGGCTGTAGGTAACAACTTATTTAAAAATTCAGAATCCACGCAATAAAAAAAGTTTTTTTCAAATTTAGTTTTTATTTCATAAGAAAATATTCGGAAGTAGTTAAAATTATTAAATTTAATTAACGTTGATATTTATAACATTTGGTAAAGGTTGATATTTTACGATATTATTATCTTAATTACATAATAAATTACAAATTACCAAACGGATATACCTAGTATATTAGTTACTAAATAACGTTTATACGTTAAGAATACATACCTCAAACAAAGGAAATCTAAGGTTAATACGTTTTGTAAAATTTAACACATTTCTTGTTAAACTCATTTTAATATTTAGCTATTTTCAATTGAAAGCATGTATTCTGATAAGAATTATTATTATTTCTTTTGTCCTTGACAATTACACAATCCGTTTTACTCACTTTGGTTTTGTTTAAATGATATCTTATTTTTTTGGTGAATTTAACATTTATAAAATGATCTTTGTAAATTATTTAGATTTAAAAGAAAATAAAGACACTATATAATTATTGATTCATTAATATTATTTGATTTAGCTTGTTTATTATCGGGTTCAAATAAAGGTCACTATATTAGTCGTCAGTACGTTGCACTACTAAAACAATAACTGATAATTATGATATAGGTACACAATTATTCAATTTTATATAAACGTAGATTAGGTACCTAGTAAGTTTAGTTTCTTTAATATAACAATATTGTAATGTACTTAGGAAAATTGTATCAAAGTACTTTTTAGACTTTGGAAGATACTTATTAAAACACTTAGTAATTGTAATGTGCAAATTATTTTGGTCGAATAAATAGTACAATATAACGACTGGTTAAAAGTTGGAAACCGAATGTCCAAAAATAGAGGCACATCTGCTCTTATAAAGACTCAAGTGCTTATTCGTGTTATATATCAAAATAACCAATATCTTGTTTTAAGTTAAACTCGTATTGTAATAGTATATTACGTAACGAGTGCGGAAAGCAGGTGATCTCATCCCGAGTGCGGTTGTCGCGACTTACGTTTTTCGGATTAACGAAAACGTTTTTAAAAATTTTTATTTTATTTTAAATACAACTTTATAGTGTAGAATCTAACATCAGACTGACTATTTTCAAAGATATAAAGTTTAAAAGTAAATTTTACAATATCAGCTAAATACAATATTAAGCATTAATTTATTTTATAGTAAGGTAGAATGGGTCACATAACTCCTCCCTCCTTAGAATGAAGTTTTGGGTGGAACAAACAAAACTTCTGGTTGTTGCTGGGGTGAGTTCTCTCGGTAGGAGTTGTAACTGCATTTTCTTCTGAATTTTCCTTTAGGTGGATGGTATTCTTGGACTTTCGAATTTTCTTAAAAATAAACCATATTAATAAAAATAACAAGAAAATATAAAGGGGTATGGTCCAAGGATGATGACTTGAAATAACGTCAGGCTGTATTGGTTGTAGTTGCTCTATTTTTGATTGTAATTTGTAAAGTTCATCTAACGGTACAGTTTCTAAACGGAGCTTCGTCGCAGAGTCATTGATTTCATGAGTCTTGATATCTGGAAGCAGCAGTGTAGTGGTGCTTTGACTTCTTTCTTGTCATTTGTATATTCGAACAATGATGTTTTTATGCTGCATTGGTATGGAACTTCTATTAAATAGGTACCTTGTAGTACGATGAAGTCATTTCTGTCACAGTGAATTTGTAACTTTTCTTCTTTTGGAAAGATACCAATGTACTGTGATTTGCTCACTTCTTCAATTAAAGTTGTCGCAATTGTAACCGACGCTATTTTGCAATGTGGGGTATTATTTCCCAATTTAAGAATGGAAAACACACAATCATCTTCGATTTTTCCATGTAAAAGTTTATTGTCCTGACACAAATAAATTGGGTCCAAATATTGGCAACATTCAGCATTATATTGGAACATCTCGTTACTCATTGTGAAGTAGGAATTTGTAGGGATTATTACGGAGAAATTTTGGGTAGGTATAGAGTACAGATGATAGTGAATAAAAATATCTGGATGTACAATAGGAACATGTAAAGCAAAAACCAACCTATTATTTGAAAAATATGCTTCTACTTTAATAATATCATAAAATTTGTGGATATCATTAATTTTTGAATATACTAGTTGTTTGACTGCATGGTGTTTTAAAAGATATAATAATATTGATTTCATTTCTTGAACAGAGACAATGCTATGATGTAAACTTCCTAGCTTTGCAAAAGATATGGCATTTTCGATATTAATAAGAAATGAGAGTAAGGTGTCAAGGCTAAATTTTATTTGTGATAGTATATCCGATAAGGCATAATAATGGAAATCATCCTTAAGCAGTTTCTCAAAAGATTTTCGTAAAATATCCTGATTGTGAATAATTAGAGAGAATGTTTTATTATTATTTTTAATAATTTCTTTTGTAATAGATATTTGCTGATTTACGTTTTTAATTACTTGATTCTGATTTTCCTGCAGCTGTTCAATCATTTGATCATACTTAATAGCATCTTCCTGATCTAAATTACCAGTGATTGCCTTGATAATATTACCTAATCCATTTATTAAACCACGTTTTTGTCTAATATTAAAAGGGAATATTGAATAAAATTTTGATTTAACACTTTGCAATTCGTATTTCACATGGTTTTCCATTGTTTTTAGGAAATCTCCGTAAGTATTATTTTCTACTGCGGTTTTGTTTACTTTAAATATTCTACAAAGATTATCTTCTAGATTTCTGATTTCTAAATAAATTGGTTTGATGTCAATGTAATGTAAAAATGTGTGTGTGCCAACTTTAATTTTTGCTTCCCCTAACTTAAAGGGTAAGATCCCGGGGTTGTTCTTCAGGTTCTTCACCGTCACTGTTTGAGTCATCGTCATCGTTAGAGTCATTGACATTGTCAACAGGATCCTGCAACAATTCCTTTGTTTTAGTTGTAGGCCTTTTAAAAATATTTTTATGATATATACTACGATCTGTTTGTAATTTTAAACCCTTATCAGCGACTATATTTTCACGAATGAATGGAGGATTTAATTTCTTTCCTCGCGTTTTTACATTGTGTCTGTAAGCAGTTGTTTGTTTAGAATAGTCAGGTGGTACTTCTCTATTTTCGTTTAATTTTGAAATTACTTTTTCCTTTTGTTGCTGAGAGCTTTTATAAATATTATTGTATAGTATTTGGGTCTTTTGTTTATGCTCTTCAATGTAATTATTTACCAATTCTTGTTGAATGTCAATGTCAAATGGATCTTTGGTATTTAAATGTCCAGATATAATGTCAATAGGTTTATGTTTTGTTACTGAATGTATGGAATGATTGTATCCAAAAATTGCATAAATCATAAGGTCAACGGTAGGTTTTTCTGGGTATTCTAATTTGAGTGCCCGTAAATGCTCAAGAATTGTAGAATGAAATCGTTCTATACAAGCATTACTGTTGGAATTTTTGGGAGTTGTAAAATGAATATCGATTTTGTGTAATTTACAAAAATCAATTACTGTAGAGTTTTTGAACTCCGTGCCACTATCAGCAATAATTTGTAAGGGCAAACCATGAAATCACATAAACTTTATTAATGCCTCTATTATGGAAATGGCATCTGCTGATCTTATTTGAAAAGCTTGTCCGTATTTTGAAAAATTGTCAAGTATTGTCAAAAATTTTGTATTGTCGGCTTGAAAAACGTCTAGATGTAAAATTTCAAAAGGACATTTAGGAGTGGGTGTCAACTGATATTTAATTTTTGGTGGATTTCGGTCATATTTGGTACGCTGACAAATATCACAATCATTTACATAAGACCTTACGTCGTTATCTAGATTTGGCCAATAATACTTTCTTTTTAGTGTTTTAATTGTTTCTTGAATTCCACGGTGATTTGTTTTAATTCTATGATTATACACAATTAAATCTCTTTGTTTTTCGTTATCAATTACATCTTCTAATATTTTATTGCATTTTATAAATTTAAATGCTGAGTCACTAAATGTTTCTATCATTAGATTACTTAAGCTTTTGTAAATTTCGTCATTGTCGTCATCTTTTATGAAAAATGCATAAGTATTTTTAGGTTTTCCAAAGTCTTTTAAAAACTGTATGATTGGGGATAAATCATTATTTACAATATAAATAGTCCATATTTGTTTTTTATTATCAAATATAGTTTTCTTGGAAAGTTTTCGTGGTAAGGAAGATTTATGTATGTGTAATTGGTGTTTAAAAACATTTATTGGGTTTTCAGTGGGGTGTATACCTAGTACAGGGTTTTCTGCACTACTATGTACTGTAACTTCATCAGTAACTTGTTCGGGGTTTGTTTCTATAGGTTCAGATAAGAACTCAGGTGGAATAATGTCTTCAATTGTCTCAATTTCTCTTGTAGTTAAATTCGGTCTTGTATTTCTTATATATTCCTCTATTTCGTTGTCTATGTCTCCAGGATTTCCTATAAGGGAGTCGATCTCTTCTAAAGGATTCGTTTCTATTTCATTTGGATGTATTTCAATTCTGGACAGAGCGTCTGCATGACTTATTTTTGATCCTTTAACATAATGTACTTTATAATCATACTCTTCTAGCTGTAGTCTCCAACGCACTAACCTTGAGTTAGGTTCTTTTAAGGACATTAACCATTGTAATGGTTTATGGTCAGAATAGATGTTGATTGTTCTGCCAAACAGATACGGACGAAAATATTTAGTAGCCCAATGGATTGCTAATAATTCTCGTTCGATTGTGCTGTAGTTCTGCTCACTGCTATTAAGCGTTCTGGAGGCGTAAGCAATAGGTTTGTCAGATCCAAGGGGTCCTTGTGAAAGAATTCCACTTATCGCAAATTTACTTGCGTCTGTTGTTAAATTGAAAGGTTTAGAAAAATCTGGATGACTTAAAATTGGATCGTTAGTTAAAAGTGATCTACAATGGTCAAAACTTTTTCTGTAAGTATCGTCAATTTTGATTTCTGCTCCTTTTTTCAAGCATTGAGTGAAAGGTTTTGTTATGGCTGCAAAATCTTTAATAAATTTTCTATAATAACCCAAAAGTCCTAAAAATCTTCTAATTTCTGTAATAGTTTTAGGCATAGGATATTCGAGTATCGCTTTAATTTTTTCCGGGTTTGGTTTAACACCGTCTGGGGTTACAATATGACCTAAAAATGCAGCTTCCTTGCGTAGGAATTCAGATTTATCTAACTGAATTTTTAAATTAGTTTCCCTTAATCGTTGGAATACTTTTTTCAAATTGACTATATGCTCTTGTAGTGATGTTGAATACACAATTATGTCATCCATATAAACAAAACAAATTTCGTGCTGCAAACCTTTGAGTATTTCATCCATAACTCGCTGTAAGGTAGCTGGTGCGTTCTTCAATCCCATTGGCATACGAATGTATTCGTAATGACCGTTTTCGACATTAAAGGCTGTTTTCTGAATGTCTTCTGGAGCCATCTCAATTTGGTGGAAGCCACTCGCCAAGTCTAAAGTCGAAAAATATTGACATCTGCCAAGTTTGTCCAAAATATCGGTAATATTTGGCAAGGGATATCGATCGTCAATAGTCTTCTCATTGACTTTTCTATAATCCACAACAATTCTCCATTTCTTTTTGCCGCTTGCGTCTGCCTTCTTCGGGACTATCCAAATAGGAGAGGACCATGGACTATTACTAGGACGAATTATGTCTTGGTCCAACATACTATTAATTTGTTTCCGTACTTCCTCTTTATGGATATAGGGATATCGGTATGATTTGGTATATACAGGAATTTCATCCTTAGTTTTTATATTATGTTTTAATTTGTTTGTAAACGTTAATTTTTGTCCTTCGTAATGAAAAATATCTGAGTAAGATTGACATAATCGCATAATTTGATATCTTTCTTCCTCATTCATATGGTCTGTACGAATTAAATTACAAATGTCATGAACTTCGTTAGGTACAGGAACAATGTCAGCATGGTATATCTCAAAGTCATTGTCAATAAATTTATCTGTTCTTATCGGTCTATAAAATTCAATGTCGGCAACAGTATCACTAGGATTTTCTATTTCTACCCAAGCATAATTATTTTTAGCCGTTGTCAAGGATGGTTTTATAAAACAATCATTTATTTTAGTACAAGGAACTATTATATTACCATTTTTTTGTGTGACAGGAATTTTTACTTTACTTATAGTATGAGGCATAATTTCTGTATAAAATAATACCTTTTGTTTTGAATCAAAATAATGAATTGCATTTTGTGAATTGGGTGTAATTAATATTGAATCATTAAAATTAATTTGTGCATTTAATTTTTTTAAAATATCTAATCCGATTAAACCATCAAAATATCTATGAAATTTAAATAAACAAAATTTAATTAGTTCGTTACTATTAAATTCAGGAAAAGAGGGAATAGATACACAATGATCTCTCTGTGATTTTTGAAATATGGAACAAACTGTAAATGGTTCCTTATAGATATTTTCGGAAAAGAATTTAGAAGCTATTTCTGGATTTAAAAATGATTTAGTTGCACCAGTATCAATTAAAAGTTTCAAAGGGGGATTTTGTATTTGTATGTAGGGTAGTTCGGTTTTGTCATAAATAGAGTTGATTTCTATTACGTTTTCTCTATTTGGAAAGGGATTTCCTGAAAATTTTGGTCGGAACTTTCAGAGTCTACAAAAGGAATCTGATCTAACTCGAAATTTTCTGTGTCCTGATTAAATTGTTCATAATAAATTGATTCACCATTTTCTGAAAATAAACTGTCATGATTCTCAGAACTTTCTACGTTGTGTAGTTCTTCCATGATAACATCTGGTCTTTGATTAGGATTGGACTGAAATCGATTTTGATTTTGGAAATTATAAGGTCGAATTTGATTTTGAGAATTATAAGGACGATTTGTAACTTTCGTTACCACGCTCATTGGTGTTGGTTTAGGCAAAGTATTTTGAGGGGGATTTTTCCAGACATTTCGATTTCCGAATACTTGTGAATTTGTTGGAAATCTTTGAGGTTGAGTGTTCACTGGAGGCGGTAATTGAATTGGTCCTCGTGGAAACTGGTTTTGAGTTTGATAAGTCATTGGTTTTGGTTGAAATGAAGTTTGAGAAGAAAAATTTGGTGTCTTATTAGGAGGTTTTGCTGAATTTGATTGGGGATGATTATATTTTTGTAAATAGCGAATATTATTATCTTCAATTATATATTTTTGTGCTTCAGCTAAATTAGTTGGTTTCATAGCCCTAATCATCGAACTTTGTGGTTCTTTTAGTCCTACTAATAAAGTATGCAATGCATGAGCATCGTATAAAGCTTTCTTACTAGTTACTATAACTTCATTATTTTCGTGTATATTAATATAATTATGTAATAAATTTAAAGTTGAAAGAACCCTTGCATAAAACTGCAAAGAATTTTCATTTGCATTCTGCCTTAATGCACTCATATCTGCTAACAAACTACTTTCATTTCTTTGGTCGCCAAAATGAGTAATTAACAACCCTTTAATAACATTCCAATCATTGGATCCGCTAAGATTAAAAACTTCTTCTGCAGAGCCAGATAGTTTTGATAATATACTATTAACTAAAAGTTTATTTTGTGTACAACCCGCATTTTCATGATTCCAAAATTCATTTAACAAATCAGTAGCGGTAGAAATATATCTATATAATCTAGTCGGATTTCCATCAAAAGTGGGTACCGTTTGCAAAAATTTTATATCAAAAACTGGAGGATTTGGCATGGTTCTAGATGAAGATGCCAAAATATTATTTAATTCTATATTTATTTCGTTAATTCTATTTTGTTCTAACGTTAAACGTTCTAAAGATTCTACTAATTGGTTTGTACTATCCAAATTATTTTCACTGAAGGAAATATTGGGATAGGAGTCTGACATGAAAAATATAGGAAATTACAATGAGTAACTTACCATTGGAAACTTGTCTTCATGGCACTAGATCGATTCTGGATACCACTTGATATTTTCATTTATTTCTTCTTTATTTCGTTTTTTCTTGTTAGGTTATTCCCGATAAAGAGTAAACTCACGATTTTCTGCGATAGAAACCTTCGAGGAATGATCCTACTGACTGCGCCACTTACGTTTTTCGGATTAACGAAAACGTTTTTAAAAATTTTTATTTTATTTTAAATACAACTTTATAGTGTAGAATCTAACATCAGACTGACTATTTTCAAAGATATAAAGTTTAAAAGTAAATTTTACAATATCAGCTAAATACAATATTAAGCATTAATTTATTTTATAGTAAGGTAAAATGGGTCACATAACTCGCGTTACCCGAAGGCGAACGCGATAAAAAGCACGAGTGGTGGGATTACCTGCGCACCGCACGAGTTGCGTATTCTATTTTTCATCACTTCGTGAGGAAAGCTCTTGAATTTGTCTAAAATAAAAGGTAAGAAGATAATAAAAGTAGTATTAGGTCTGATCCGCCTGCACCGCGAAGGAGTTGAAGGAGGGTTGGGGGAGGCGGATCCCCCCATTAAAACAAAAATTTTTAGAGCTAAGAAATTATAACATTTTTATTAAATAAAAAACACTTTTTGATTAAAAAATAATATATAGTTATGAATCTTTGTTAAATACGTTAAATGTAATATTTAAACAGTTGCTTAATTCTATAGACATATTTTTTTTATTCAACTTAAGTATATTAGATAATAATTGAGAATGAACAAAATCTTTATTTAGTAGTGAAACGTTTGATTGATTATATCGTGGTGCATTTACTACCCCGTAATCAGATGCAAAACTATTAGAAAATTCATCCTCAATTTCTCTTAATTCACTTTCTATCATTTATTTTTGATTGGGAAACACTTATCAACTCTGTTTCGGTCATTCATTGCTTTCCGCACGGTCCTGCATGGTTGAAAGCAGTGCTTTCCGCACGGAGTGATGAAAAGTTTTATATTTCGTAACTTTAAAGGAAGCATTGCTTTCCGCACGGTCCTGCATGGTCGAAAGCAGTCCTTTCCGCACGGAGTGATGAAAATATATGTTCGAATTAAATGTTTTAAAATAAGATAATATTGCAATTGACAAAGATATTAATTACTTATTAGGAAGATAAGATGTCGCCACATGGTTTATTTCTTGTACAGTGTTTAAAATGTGTAATGGTAAAAAACGATACTTAATAGATAAAAGGACAGGTACATTACAATACTTTAAATGTAATATTATGTATCTATGCGTATGCCTATTTAGTTTTAAACAAATTTCCGATTTTCAAATTTATCGAACAATAGTGGCTTGTCGTGCTATTTCAATAAACTTTATTCTATTTTGTAGGTAGTTGTTTTCATTTGTTTCGTATTTTGTGACTGTTTTGAAGATTTCTTTATAAAATAATGATAGTTGATGATTTTTTTGGTATTTCCTCTTTTTAGTGATTTTAATGAATATTTTTATTTCGTATTTTTTTGAAAATCCTTTTAATTTTTCCAAAGTTCTTTAAAATAAAGAACTAAATATAAACAGCAGTCTTGTTAATAGCGATACACTGTACAATAAACTATAGGCTAGTTTTATTGGATAGAAACAGTTCTATAAATCGAAAAATAAAAGCTGTTTTATAGGATTATACATTAACACCAAAATGATAATTCTTACGTAATATTATCAAATTATCGAAGAACAAACATTGGCGTTCAGGCATATATAGACGGCACTCGTTCAAAAACGAACGTTTACTGACTCAGTTCACAGATTGGTCCAGAAAATGGAGGGTTTCCATCAATCCCAAAAAAAACTATCATCTACCGCTATCCTTCTTACAGGTGTTTTTTTTACAGGTGTGAATCGAATCAATCTTTTGACGACATCAACCTAATTCTTTTGGAGAGAGATTTTAGTAATGGACTAGATTGACTACTTGGGAGTGTGTCCTTTTCACGCACCCTCTATTGGAAATCAGGAATCTAACACATCCTCGACAAACTGAGGAAACGAGCTTCTCTCCTTAGTGTGTTATAAGGACGAATAGGAAGATGCCACTCTACTCTATACATACAAAACATACTTTCGACCTATAGTCGATTATAAGGCTGTACCATTTATTACACTCAGTCCCCAACAGACCAGCCTCCTAGGCCCGATAGAGAGAAAAGTTTTACGTAATTGCCATTACCTCTCTCCTTTGCAACCAGCTAACCTCAGATCCACTTATCATAACAACAAAAATACTACACCTTTACCTCTTTGGTTACAGAAACTCCAACGGAGGTATGCCACCAGGACCCTGAAGAGCCTCAACACCGGGACACAGAATACTTTTCGAATCCCTTGGAACAGATGTCGCAAATTCGTCCAGAGGAAACCTCATAGGAAGCTTCCGCTTCCTCAGGTGAGGCTACTTCAAGCAGCAGGACAGAAATATCCACATATAACTTCAAGAGGCACCAGTAAACCTAGATAAATTGATATAAAATTAAATAAATTACTAATAATTGTACAGAAAGTAATCCGAGGTTTTCTGTGGTTCCCTGTTGACCTGTCTCAGTCTGGAAACAGTCTGTTTCAGGCAGAACTTGCCGAATGGTCTTTCTTTAACAGGATAAAGTTGCCACGGACAACTCCTGGATAAAATGCAGTAAACATTAAATTGTAGCATTGCCCTGAAAAGGACAGTAAGGCCTAAAGCAGGGTAGGTATAGGAAAAAAACATTTTTTAAAATTATTCTTAAGAAAAATTGCAACTTACTTGGGAACTCGTCAACATGTAGATGGAGAAAAAGCAAACCGTCTGATGTACAAGTCCATCACTAAAGAAGGTAACAGTTCAATTAAACTCTTTTTCCTGTGTTTAAAATCATGTGACTTACCTCAAGAAATAAATATTAAAACTTTTATGATAAACTATGAAAAAAGATTGAATCTAAATGCAGCTTTCCTATAATAGGTGTATTAGGAAAATAAGAAGGATTCAATTGAACAATGATTCTGAGGTGAGTCTGCTTTGGAAAATCACTATTACTGGAACTATCAGCGTATGAAACATTTTCTTCTTCACCCTCGGTTTCAATAATATTTTTTTTTACTTTTTTAGTTTCCTTTCTCTCGGTTTTTTGTTTTGAACCTTGTTTAAGTTTTCTTTCCTTTAGTTTTGTCATCTTTTAGCTTGGGATTTTGTTTATTATTTTCTTTAGCTTTAGTGTTTTCTTGAACCTTATTATTAGTTTTATTAGTATCATTTTTAGTTTCTGATTCAATGTATGTAGCTATTGTCAATAACTCTTTCCTTGATATTCATTTTATTTCATCATTTTTCGTAATCTTGGATTGAGTTTGCTCTAGCTTCCTTTTTGGTCGTTTGGAGTCACCAAATATGTAGTATCAATAATCAGGCAATAAAATAGTACCTCTATAAACACGGCCGCAATCTCAAAACTACAATAAATATAAAACTTACTCCCCATAACAAAAACACCTTTTCGAACCTGACAGCCAAACATACCGACCGTTGTTAACAATGGCACCGTGCTTGTTATTGGACTACCAACGAACGTCTTTAAAAGACGGTTCAACTCTCCCACCTGAGCAAGTCTCCCGTGGTCCTCCTAATACAAAAAACTAAAAAGACATATTTTTTTAACTGTGTTGCTAAGATAATAGATTTGGTTTCAATTTGTAATGTGCCCAGAAAGTATTGGAGTAGATTGTCCAGTACATTCTTTGTGGTTTTAATTGTTCCGGATGCCCTCTAAAACATCTATGAAACTATAAGTTCATATTCCGTTAGTGGAAAGTTAGGTATATATAGAAAATAATAAGTAAAAATATCTTCAGACAATACATATTTATTTTTCTTCATAGACATTTAAAGGATAATGTTCTTTAAACATTTTGACATGCTCCTTCATCTTTGATTTTTGTTTCCTAAAACGAGTACAATGATTGGGATTATTTAATAATAATAATTTTATTTCACTTACAATATATGTTGAGGTGTATATTTATAAACGCCTTCAAATAAATTTTCCCAATTGGGTTTGAGTTTTTCTTCCCCTTCTTTAAAAGCTTTCATTACATCTTTTTTAGCTTGATTTAACCATTCTTGTTCCTGTGCTTCATCCCATATTCCCTTATTGGTTATGTAGTATTTTAGTTTGTTAACAGGATGATCATTTTCCATCCAGTATTTAATTTCTTTAGGTGATCTATATGCTGTACTATCATCAGATGTTGAATGATCACCAACTCTAGATAAAAAAAATGCATAACAAAACTTTTTATGTACGATTTTTTTTAATTACTGCAAAATGTATATAAATATAATAAGTAGTAATTAACGATAGATTAAGCTGGTTCACAGGTAACTAACGATATGAAGTTTTGGTGGGAAACAAACAGACCTCTTGGTAGGTAGTTCCAGTGCTGAACTAGATGTTTAGAAAATGTATGAGCGTGGTACTTGTGTTTGTTCAATTAGGAATTGGAAAAGTAGGAATTATCGACAACAACTCCTATAAATAAAAGACACCAAATTAGTTAAAAAAAGACATGATCAAACGCTTAATATAGATTCAGAAGATATTACTGCCCATCCGTCGTTGTTTAAACCTACTGAATCAAGGACTTACAAAGTAGATACAAAGAACAGCAGAAACAAAATTAAACTGTAGTATTCTGCTATTTAAGACAATAAGTGGCATATTTTAGCAGGCATAAAACATGTAGTACATCAATAACAAAATATTCATTTTTTTAACTCTTATTTGTCAATCTGCATTTGGAAGTCTAAGTGTAAAGATAGTACATTTGTGGTTTCGTGATTCAATTGAAAAGAATTTAGTCTTGATAATCGTGTAAAAATCAAACTTTTATATGAGCAAAGTGGTGAAATGTTCGCGGTGTGAAATGCAATCTGCTATTAAAAGTTTTGCTGAGAGTGGCACTGACGCAAATAAACCAAGAACAGACAGAAAACGCCTGACTACTCTCCGTCATGATAGGAAACTTATCCGTTAGTCTGTGAAAGACAGAAAATGCTTCTTTGAAGCTTGCTGCGACTTTAGCTGAAGAGACTGGTAACCCCATAAGTGCTCGAACTGCAAGACGGGGGCTTAACAGGTTGCAAAGCCAGGAAAAGCCGTGGCTTTCAGAAGACAACAAAAGAACACGAATTGATTAGGTTCTGAGATTCCAACATTTCACTGAGGAGGAATGGTCCAATGTACTGTGCTAGGATGAATCAAACTTTGAGGTTACTTTTATTAATTAAGTCTATAGCACAATTACAAGGATCATTGCAGTGCTAATCATCAAACTTCAAAGGTTTGTAATGTGTACATTTGTTTGTGTAATTTACAGATATTTGGAACACCAGGTGTACTTTCGTGAGGCGAAGAATATCACTCAGATTGCGTAGTCCCAACTATAAAACATGGAGGAGGCAATGTATTGATTTGGGGCCGAATGGCTGCGGATGGAGTGGGCAAAATATTCATTTGCGAAGGACGTATGAACAGTGAAAAGTACATTTATTTACTAGAAACTGCTCTTATAGCTTTGTTTTCATGTATTTTTGGTGCCACTAATTTAAATGGCGTTAAATTTTAACAAAACAATGCACCTAGATGCGCTGGTTTACTGATAATTGTATTGACCTGTTAGATTGGCCTGCCCAGACTCCAGATTTGAATCTAATTAAACATTTGTATGGTATTTTGAAGAAAAAAATAAAACTGAGAATGAGAGTAATTTAATCATTAAAAGTAGTTTTAATTATCGCAAAACCCAAAATATGCAGTAGTTGATAGGGTACCAATCGCTTTTGGCCAAGACTGTAAAGATGGTCTTATTTCAGATTTTTAAAAAATGTATAATTTTTAGAGTGGAAAGAATTTACAAGTTCAGAGCATTTGGTAATTGTTTCGTCACAGACTATTGTGGACGTAACCATTTAGGCCAATCCATATTGCAATCAATTGTAACAATGGGACTGCCTAGAGCCTGGGTAAGGACCAAAGTCAGGAACTGGGTCTGGGAAGAGTCAACCAAACACTGGAGTAATACTGTAGGACTGAGGCATTCGAAACTGACGCTCAAAGGCTACTCCAAAAAAACCGACGTCTGACATACTGAATCTTGGCAGAAGTTAAATAAGAGTAGGTACTGGTGGGTCTGCTCACTGGGCATGAACCATTCAGACTACATCTTCGAAGGATGGGGATTTTGACACAGAAATCCACCTCGTGCCGACTGTGCGCCATGGAAGATGAGACGGCAACTCACATTCTATTTGAGTGTGAGGCCTTGGACCATAAACGGTTCCTCATCTTCGGTGACACGAACCCTGAAACCTGTCACCACCTTGAGGAATTAGTCACAAGACTCAGATCTCTTATAAAGGGAACTGCCCTGTGGCAACAGTAACTCAAGGATACATCCAAATCCTCAAGACTTGGGACACCAGGATTTATGCCTACCTGAAGATCAGCGGTAGTGATGATCTTCAGCTGATCAAACTAGAGTCCTGCACGTATGGGGACATGCAAGGACTCTTGGTGCCGAACCTGGTCACAATATTCCCATAGGAAGCAGTGTTTAAAACATGGAGCTCTACAGGAGCCAGGTTTAATTAGATTAGATTAGAACACGAATAAAAGTTTCATTGTCCAGAATGATCTAGTTGTTCAGACTAATGGAAACAAATTTTATTAGAATTTATTCTATTAGATATCAAAACTACGTCTTACATGGATGCCTTGGCATCTCAATTTAGTATTTTTTTTTTAATCTTGTGCCTAAGAGATCACTGCGTCAGGTTACGGCAATAGTTGACTTATCTACCGAAAGCAGGTCTTGGAAACTGCCTGATGGATTGAACTTTGCTGTTATTTATTTAACTGTGGTTTGCATTATTTCTGGTGGTCAACACATCGTAGATGAAAAGCATCTACTACTATAATTATGAGAAGAGAAGGTATAAGATTTGTCAATTAGTAAATCTTGAAAAACTTAAAAAAAGCTTTTTAAAAATATCTAATTTTTACCTGTAAGTCATAGCTTCGATCAAAACAGGCTTGGATTCTTTTAACGCGTATTCTTTTGCTGCCTTCGTTGCACTATAAACTGCTAAAACATCATTACCATCAACTCTGAGTGTATTTATACCATAACCTGGACCTCTTGCAGCTATTCCATCCCCCTTATATTGTTCTTCAACTGGTGTAGAAATGGCATAACCATTATTTCTACAGAACATTATAATTGGACAATTGAGAGTTGCTGCAAAGTTTAATGCCGCATGAGCATCGCCCTCTGAAGCTGCGCCGTCTCCAAAATAACAAATGACGACTTTATTTTTATTTTTCAAAGCGTATGCTGAACCTAAAATTAAAACATGTTTAGTCTAAAGTTCTAGAGGTCAAAAAACTTATAATTTCAATTATATCTATTACAATTTGTAAGAGATAAAGTAGGTCCATGGAGTAGAAACCAGCAAAAACAAAATTGGAAGCTGTCATACGAGGGTGGTCTTTTTAGTTTTGCATATAGCCGCTTAAACAGCGCCACCAATAGAACCTTCAGACACAAATCTAACCTCAATATTTTGTTGACATAAATCCAGAGTTTCATGAGATACAACAAGTCGTGTAGGCACAGTAAATTTTTGAAATTAGCAAGTCGGTGGAAAAATGAATCTTAGCCGAGAAATTTTCTGAGCAATAATTTTTTACAATTTTCGGAAAGGATTATCCCAACAGCAATGTATCGCTAAATGGTTTCTGTCGTTGGGAATTTAACACCACACCAGTCAACTATTTCCCGTTGGTATAACGAATTTCAACGGGGTCGCTCCAGCCTCAGCGACGAATTCAGGCTAGGTCCACCCAAAACGGCAAAACATTGATTAGGTTCGTCAGCTAATTGAGGATGACCACCGTGTAACATACCGGGAGATAGATACATCCTTGGGCATTTTGAAGACCTCAATCCAAAAGATCCTACTCCTACATGAAGAACTGGGTGTTACGAAGTTGGTTTCCCGTTGATTCCCCCATTTTCTCACAAAAGAGCAAAAAGCAGTTCTCGCCAATTGGTGATGAAAATTAACAATGCAAGTGCTCACACTGACCAAAAGACAATCGAGTTTTTGGAGCTAAAACCATCGAATTGTTAGACCTTTCACGTATAATCCCAACCTAAGTCCCAACGGCTTCTTCACGTTACCAAAGATCAAGAACTCAATGCGTGGGCAGCGATTCCAGTCGCCAGAAAAAACCAACGATGCCTTTAAAACAACGGCTTTGCAGGTGTCAAGTGAAGACTGGGATAATTGTGTTACCAATTGTTTTGAACTTGAGCAAAAGTGTAGGAAATATTTTGAAAAGTAATAAAATACTTTAAATCAATATTTTTTGTCTTTATGGCTATATGCAAACTAAAAAGGCAATCCACTACTTTTTATTACGAAGCTTTCGGAAGTAACACAAAAAACGCATACTTATTAAAAAGTGTAAAAAAATTAATTATACTAATTCATTCACTATTCAGTTGATTTATAATAAACTAGTTGTACTCGCAACGTCGTTTGCGTGGCGTGTGATTGTTGTATAAAAATTTCTTACCCCACCTCATTTAAGGAATGGGAGAGAAATTTTTATACACCAGATGTTAAGTTGAAAGAAGACAAATACATCTGTGAAAACCGCATTCGAATCGGATCAGTAGTTTTCATGTGATGCGCGCACAAACATACAGACAAACAGACAAAAAAATCTAACCACATTTTTGGGTTCTATTTCGATGTACCCGCGACGTCGTTCACGTGGCGTGTTGATTTTTGTATAAAAATTTCTTTCCTCACCCCGTTAAAGGGGTGGGGGGGGAGAAAGTTTTATACACCAGATGTTAAGTTGAAAGAAGACAAATACGTCTTTGAAAACCGCATTCGAATAGGATCAGTAGTTTTCATGTGATGCGCGCACAAACATATACATTTCTACAGTTTTATTATATGTATAGATAACTTGTTATAAAATTAAATTAATCATTAGCTTTATAGTATTTTAACAATCTGAGCCTTCAATTTAATTCTTTTAAATAAATATTAAATGCTTTCCCAAAAAGGTCATAAGACGTACAATTTTTCCAGTTAGTTGATATCCAACAATTACGACAATATATTTATGTTGGCTAACAGTGAAAAAATACATTAATGAAATAAAAATGTTCCCAATAGTACCTAAAGATATTTCTTTGAGAATGATATTTCAGGTAGAAAGTATAGAAAGGAATATATTCTTACCCACGGCTTGAGGTAACTGTGTTCCCAAAGGACTAGACAACGTAATAAAATTTAATTTTTTACTTCCATAGTGAACTGGCATAGATTTACCAACTGCCAGATCGTCTTTGTTTCCATAACATTGATCAACAAATTCTTGAATACTGAACCCCCTCCACATAAGGACGCCAGCTTCTCGGTACTGGCCATATACCACATCTTGAACATCCAGTGCTGCGGCACTACCAATATGGGAAGCTTCTTCGCCGGAATTTGTCATGTAGAATGAAATTCTACCTATAAAATTAACTTTCTTAGAATAAAATAAAATAAGGAAATGTATTGGATAAATCTAATATAATCTAAATAAACCTGGCATAGTCTCTCCTGTAGAGCTCCATGTTTTAAACACTGCTTCCTATAGGAATATTGTGACCAGGTTCGGCACCAAGAGTCCTTGCATGCACCCCATGCATAAAGGACTCTAGTTTGATCAGCTGAAGATCATCACCACCGCTGATCTTCAGGTAGGCATAAATCCAGGTGTTCCAAGTTCTTGAGGATTTGTATGACTATCCTGAGTTACTGTTGCCACAAGGCAGTTCCATTTATAAGAGATCTGAGTCCTGTGACTAATTCCTCAAGGTGGTGATAAGATTCAGGGTTCGTGTCACCGAAGATGAGGAACCATTTCTGGTTCAAGGCCTCACACTCAAATAGAATGTGAGTTGCCGTCTCATCATTCGAAGGTGTATTCTGAATGGTCCATGCCCAGTGAGCAGGATCACCAGTACTCTTATCTAACTCCTGCCAAGATTCAGTATGTCAGATGTCAGTTTTTTTGGAGTAGCATTTGAGCGTCAGCTTCGAATGCCTCAGCCATACAGTATTACTCCAGTGTTTGGTCGACTCTTCCCAGACCCAGTTCCTGACTTTGGTCCTTACCCAAGCTCTAGATAGTACCAGTACAGGTTCTGGACCAATGAATCGTGTATCCGCTCCCTTCTTGGCCAGAAGGTCCGCGATTTGATTGCCTTCAAAACCCTTATGCCCTGACAGCCACTTTTTGTGTCTAGCCAGTTCATTGAGGTTTTGTATGCACTCCCAGATCAGCTTGGAACTAACCCGGAACTGGATAAAAGTTTTTAAGTATTTATTGATCACGATCATATTATATGATCCTAAACTATTTGGAAGCGCATTTTAATACCACTTTATTTGAGATATTTATCTCTTATATTACAACATTACCATGATAGATTCTAGAAAGTACATTTTTGCCTTTAAAATTGTAGACGATGATCTGGACTCCTTTTAGTTAGGAGAGAAGAAGCAATCATCTGAGAAGATACCCACTTCAGATGCAGAAAAGGATATATAGTGGATAAAAAGAATTTACGAAATGCCGTCCACAATCAAGTTTTTTATACCACCTAGATAATAAATTTTTCGTCGCCTTTGGATTCTTTTTACAAATAAGTTGCTAGAGTCCTGTGCAGAAAAAACAAATTTATATGCGGTTCAAAATTTTGTTCCAAACTTTCCAGCAACAAACGTATCTGAACTGAAGGCATTTTTTGGAGTCCGAATAATAATGGGAAATTTGGGTTATCCAAGAGTCCGCATGTACTGTTTCTCCAACAGCTGAAAATATGTTAGTCAATCGATTTTTTAAACTTAGAAATAGCATGCACTTCACTACAGAAGCGGACAAAAATTCTGCTGATATGCTCTGAAAGATACGGCCTTTATATACCAATATAAGAGAAAGATGCAATTTGTTGGATCCAGAAGAAGTTTATAGCAGTCATGAGCAAATGGTTCCATTTAAAGGAACTTTAATTATCAAGCAATACATCAAGAACAAGCCAAATAAATGGGATATAAAATGTTGTTTTCACCAAATGGGTCGACAGTAGTGTGGTAACTCTTGGTTCCAATTTCGTTATAATACTAACTCATTAGTTTAATTAACGTGTAAATATGTTCAAGGTCAAATTAATATATATTATTATAGCCTAGTCAAATAAAAAAAAATATTCGTTTCAGATTGGAACCATTTTTAAATCAATGCTTAGGGAAATAGAAAAGATATTTTCCAAAAAGAAGGTATATGAATCAAATAATGGATTTTCTGTTTAAAAATCGAAAAATAGATAATTTTGTTAACTGCTGTTAGAATCTATGTTTTTATGAACGTTTTTTTTTTTTTGTAAAATTGACGGGAAAATCTTTCATTTGAGACCTACACAGTTGAATTTGACATATATAATCATTGACATATTAATACAAATGGAGCGACTGTGCAGCAAAATCACGAAGCAAAATAATCGATTCCAAAGTGAGACGGATAAGAAGGATAGCGCTAGTGCGGGCAGAAAGCTCCTAATTTACATTTGATTTACGTTGACTGTCTGTTAAGTAGGTACATTGTTTGTTTCCAGATATTAGCAGCTTTTTAATGTTTTTGGTGTTTATCTTATAAATTCGATATATTTGACTGTGTTTATAGTGATATTTATAAACTATGTACTATACCGCACACCCTCTATAATATTGTAACGGGATAACCGTAAAGGAAGGGACCTTAATTTGAAAGATTGTTGTTGACAGTTGATTTTTAGAAGTTTGTAAAAAAATCAACTGACCATTTTAAATAATGTTTCTAGAAAATTCTAGAAACTTCTAAACACACTGACTAGATTAAATAATGTTGTATATAAGGTGATGCATGAGCAGTTTACGTCAGTTCGAGTCAAGTGTTCAGAAGAGTTCATTGTATTGTCAAGTAGTTAGACGTTATCCAGCAGAGTTCAGTGTATCTTAACAATTTTGTAAATAAATTGTGTAAAAAGCCCCCATACGTGTTTCAAATTGGTGTCAGGTGTGGGGTGAAGATACAAGAATGCCTGAAAAAAAGATAAATGAACTATTGGTGGCTGAGCTCAGAAGAGAGCTTGAAGAATTAGAGTTGGAAACTACTGGAAGCAAATCCGTATTGTTGAGAAGGCTCCGTGAGTACTACGTAAATAATAATTTGGACCCTGACGCCGTGGAGTTCGAAGACCCAGTTCAAAAAGCAAATTCTGAACTAACTCAACAACTTTCCCGGTTGCAAGAAGAACAAACTCAACAACTTTCCCGGCTGCAAGAAGAACAAGCTCATCAACTTTCCCAGCTGAAAGAGGAGCTATCAGGACGAATGACGAGCCAGCAAGAGGAGCTATCCAGTCAGATGAAGAGCCAGCAAGAGGAGCTTTCCAGTCAGATGAAGAGCCAGCGCGAAGATATGTCCCAGCTGTCACAACGGATGTCTACCCTACCAGAAGAGTTATCCAGTTCCTTCTCCCAGCAAATATCGCATTTGCGCTCCGAAATGTACACTCTTCGTGACGAACAAAATCAGCAAGTGTCCAGCTTGCGAGACGAACAAAATCAGCAAGTGTCCAACTTGCGAGACGAGCAAAACCAGCAAGTGGCCAACTTGAATCAGCAAGTGGACAACTTGAACCAGCAAGTGGCCAACATCCGAGAGGAGATCAACCAGCAAATGCAGTCCGAGATAAGGAAGCTTCAACAAGAACAGGAAGCTAGCCGCCGAAACCAAACCATCCACCACGGCGACGGAGATGCAAGAAGGATGGAAACCTGCCACGCAGACGTCGAACGACAAAGAAGCGAGGAGACGACCCATGTATGAACGACGATGAAACCCCCGACCTTCGACGGGAAGACTTCCTGGCCAAATTACCTGAAACAATTCGACGCAGCGGCCAGAGCTAATGGATGGTCATCCCAGGAGAAAGCATTGTCCCTAACCGTAGCTCTGCGAGGCGAAGCTTTAGACGTCTTGCAATCATTGACACCGGATGAAGCTGACAACTTCGAGTTATTGGTGAATCGTCTAGAGATGCGTTATGCTCAAACTCATCTACAACCGGTGTACCGAATGCAGTTAAAGAGCCGAAAACAGAAAAATGGAGAAACTATCCAGGAATTTGAAGCGGATGTAGCAAGAATGGTACGACTTGCGTATTCAAATGCAGCGGAGGATTTCCTGGAGTGCCTAGCAGTCCAAACCTTCACCGATGGTCTTCGAGACGTCGAGTTGCAGCGCGCTGTACGGTTGGCGCGGCCGAAGACTCTTGTGGAAGCCTTGACCATTGCCCTGGAGTTTGAGGCAGCGACGGAGGCCTCACGTGGAGTTGCTAGACTAAGGGAAATCACCGGTAACTACGACCATGCCGTTCATTCCGTTAGCGACGTTGAAGCGGTAGTAGAGAGATTAATGAAGTTATCTCCAAAAAGAAGGCGCCAAGTGAGATGCTGGAACTGCGGAGAACTAGGCCATATAAGAAATACTTGCCCCCAAAAAGAAAAATCTCCTGCTGAAGTACCCCTGCAGCAGGAAAACTTTAAACGGGTCGACTCCTGGAGGGCGAAATCGACCCCAAACATTCCCGAAGCCCCTCACACCATTAAATTGGCAACTCTGCGACATCACGTGGACAGCTTATATGTAGATGGCCTCCTTGATGGGAAGAATATTAGCATGCTGGTAGACACTGGAGCTACAAAAACTATCGTCCGACCAACCATCATTATGCGAAATAAGATGTTGCCTACCGGTTGGAGACTGCGTACCGCTACCGGAGATTCTGCTAGAGTCTACGGTGAGATACAGGTGACGCTACAGTTTGGTTCAACCTCTCTTGTTCACTCAGTGCTGGTGGCTGACGTTGATGAAGATGTTGTTCTGGGCATGGATGTTATGCTCCACTGTGGTTTTCATTTGGATCTTCGCCAACGTATCCTTCGTACTGGTAATGAAGAAATATTCCTGCACCGAAAACAAGTTGACAATGCCTCGATTAAGCTAATCGATGATATCGAACTTCCGGCAAGCTGCGAATGTGTCGTCACAGCGCGGTTGGATGGACTGGAGCCAGATGGTGCCCCAGCCATGATAGAGCCGAAGAACCATGACCATGAATTGGGAAAAGGACTCCTTGTGCGTAAGACTCTTGTTAGACCCGCCAAAGAGGTACCCATCCGAGTTATCAACTTGAACGATCATCCAGTTCTTCTCCGAAAGGACACGGAAATGGGAAGTTTAGAACCAGTAATGGCCATAATTCACAAGATAAATGTTACGGAAACAGATGAGACCAACGAAATTGAACAATTAATGACAAAATTAGACCCCTCTTAGAAAAGAAACAGGTAAGAGATCTACTTTACCGTTATAAACCTGTATTTGGTTCTAAAAGTAAACTGGGAAGAACTGATGTTGTACAACATAGAATTGACACTGGTGATGCACGTCAGATTCGACAGGTACCCCGAAGGATGCCTCAAGTTAAAAAGGAAGAAGCAGACAGAGCCCTTAAAGAAATGATTCAAAATGGCATAGTCGAACCATCCAGTAGTCCGTGGGCTTCTCCTGTGGTATTAGTGAGAAAGAAAGACGGATCAATGCGGTTTTGTGTCGACTATCGAAAGCTACATGATGTCACTAAGAAGGACAGTTATCCTCTGCCAAGGATTGATGATGCCCTTGACGCTTTGGCGGGTTCTACTCTGTTTTCTACCTTGGACCTTAAAAGCGGATACTGGCAAGTTAAAATGAATCCTGCAGACAAAGAAAAGACTGCCTTTACCAGTGGATCAGGGTAATGGCAATTCACGGTCCTTCCATTTGGCCTCTGTAATGCTCCTGCGACGTTTGAACGACTAATGGAGAACATCCTGCGGGGTTTGTCATGGGAAACTTGTCTAGTTTATCTAGACGACATCATCATAATGGGTAAGACCTTTAAGGACCATTTATCTAACCTGGAAGAAGTTTTTAAAAGATTACAGAACGCTAATCTAACATTGAATGTTAAGAAATGCCACTTGTTCCAGAGACAGGTCAACTATTTAGGACATAACGTAAGCAAGGATGGCGTTGCTGTTGACCCCGCTAAGATACAAGCCGTTCAGGAATGGCCAATCCCTATCGACAAACATCAGCTCCGGAGTTTCTTGGGTCTTTGTTCCTATTACCGACGATATGTCAAGAATTTTGGAGACATCGCCAAACCCTTGACACCTTTGTTGGGATCAGGAATGTCAAAAGGCGTTTGAAATATTGAAGAAACAGCTTACGTCAGCACCTGTTCTTGCTTATCCACTTCCTGATGGTAAGCTTATTCTGGACACCGACGCCAGCAATGTGGGAATTGGAGCCGTCTTGTCACAGCTACAAGACGTCGAATACTTTTATAAATATCTGTATGGCAGAAAATTCCTGATCAGAACAGACCATGCTAGTTTAAAGTGGCTACTTAGCTTTAGGAACCCAGAAGGACAGATAGCAAGATGGCTCGAAAAACTGCAGGAATATGATGTTGAAATCGAGCACAGACCTGGAACCAGACATCGTAATGCTGATGCACTGTCCAGAAGACCATGTCGACCTGATTGCCCCCATTGTACCCGTATGGAGCAGAAACGAGGAAAAACTTGCCTTAGTTAAGGTTGTGCCAGGAGACGAGAGCTCTATGCTGGAGGAGCAACAAGAAAACGATCCCGTTCTGAGAAAGATTAGGGAGTGGAAGAGAATGGACCGTCGTCCGTTGTGGAGAGAGATATCCTCATCCTCTCCTGCTTTAAAAGCATACTGGTCCCAATGGAACTCTTCAATTTTGGACGGAGGGCTCGTTAAAAGACTTGTAGAAAATTCCGAGGGCACAGAAACAAGGAAACAAATAGTGGTCCCAAGAAATGCTGTACCGGAAATTTTAAAACAGATGCATAATGATAGTTCTGGAGGACATCTGGGTATCACGAAAACGCTGCAAAAGATCCGAGATAGATTTTACTGGGTAAATTGCACTAATGATGTTAAAGATTGGTGTCGTAAATGCACTACATGTGCTGCCAGTAACGGTCCGCACCGAAAACCGAAGGCGGAAATGCAGCAATACCTGGTTGGAAGTCCTTTTGAAAGAATCGCAGTAGATGTATTGGGGCCACTTCCACAGACCGATGTAGGAAACAAGTACATCTTTGTTGTAATGGACTACTTCACTAAATGGGTTGAAGCATATGCAGTTCCCAATCAGGAAGCTACCACTTTAGCAGATATATTGGTTGAAGAATTCGTAAGCCGATTTGGGGTACCATTAGAATTACATTCAGACCAAGGAAGAAATTTTGAGAGCAAGCTGTTTCAAGAAGTTTGCCAAAGATTAGGCATCCACAAAACGAGAACCACAGCGATGCACCCTCAGTCTGATGGAATGGTGGAACGAATGAACCGGACTATAACTAACTATCTGTCAAAAGTGGTGTCAGATTGTCAGAGGGATTGGGATCGACATATTCCACTATTTCTAATGGCAATTCGATCGGCCATCAACGAATCAACTGGCCAAACGCCTGCGAAGGTCCTGTTCGGTAGAGAAATGAGGCTACCATGTGACTTGGTGTTTGGTTGTAAACCTGGTGAAGAAATGGCACGTGAACAATATGTCACCGACCTTCAGAATCGAATGGAAAATATACACAACCTGGTGCGTGGAAAACTACGATTATCTAGGGATCGGATGAAGAGGTACTATGACACACGGACAATGGAAAAGAGTTACCAAGTTGGAGATTTAGTTTGGCTCTATAACCCCCGACGGCGTCGAGGTATTTGTCCCAAATTACAAAAGAACTGGGAAGGTCCTTACACCATCAAGAAGAAGATTAACGATGTCATTTATCGGATCGTGAAAATTCCCAGAGGGAAACCCGTCGTGGTCCATCATGATCGTTCGGCGCCTTACCAGGGAAACCACAGTGGAGATGCGCAGCAACTCCAAGAAGATGGTTTGGCTGGCTCAGGGAGTGTGCGGGATTCCGATGTAGGAAATAACATTCCAGGAGGAATGAATCTAAGGAGGGGGCAGTGTAACGGGATAACCGTAAAGGAAGGGACCTTAATTTGAAAGATTGTTGTTGACAGTTGATTTTTAGAAGTTTGTAAAAAAATCAACTGACCATTTTAAATAATGTTTCTAGAAAATTCTAGAAACTTCTCAACACACTGACTAGATTAAATAATGTTGTATATAAGGTGATGCATGAGCAGTTTACGTCAGTTCGAGTCAAGTGTTCAGAAGAGTTCATTGTATTGTCAAGTAGTTAGACGTTATCCAGCAGAGTTCAGTGTATCTTAACAATTTTGTAAATAAATTGTGTAAAAAGCCCCCATACGTGTTTCAATATTTTATATTTATTAACCTATTAAGTTGGCGTCTAGAGTCATTTTAACTATTATTAATACTTAATACTTGCCACTCTTAAATATTTTTGGATACATAAATATTTCATCAACAAATAATAAGTAAATAATTTCGAAGCAACTGAGATAACCATAAGCTGTTCTTCTTATAGTCTTATGAATCTAATACTCAACGAAACCGGAATTTTAACCCTTGATAAAAATTGTAAGTTATATATATACAAGTTCAACGACTTTAATATCTGAAGAAATTAATTATTAAAGTGCTTATCAAGCAATAATTCCCAACTCCCAGACAAAAATTGATGATTGCTGTAAAACTAGAACTAATATTACTTCCAAATTAAAATTAACCCATTTGCGAGCAATAAATTTAAATAGAGATGATTTAAATATAGTCAGTAAAAAATTGAGTGACATGGATAAAGTAATTGACGCATTACAAAAGGAAAATAAAAATCATACACTGTTTTATCAAAATTCATATGTAGTATATTTTCTTTGTACAATATTAAAAGTAATAGGTATATATCAATCATCATCAATACATATAGTATAAAACAAAGTCGCTTTTTCTGTCCCTATTTCTCTTTGTATGCTTAAATCTTTAAAACTACGCAACAGATTTTGATGCGTTTTTTTTAATAGATAGAGTGATTCAAGAGGAAGGTTTATATGTATAATAACATCCATTAAGTAGTGGAGAAATACTGTTATTTTTGAGGTTTCTAATGTGATTTCGTTAATTATCAATTTTTTTCCGCTTACATTGCAAACGCAGGCTGAACCCTACGAGATTTATCAAATAATGTACTAATTATTTGTACACATTGAAAAGGTCTACAGAAAACTCCGCGATGGTATATGTCCATCTCTTATGGGTATCCCACAATAACATTTTTTTGTCATTTACTTTTTACGACAAATAATGGCTAATTTTCGAAGCGATTTTAACCAATACAGCATTAATCCTTATCCAATTAAATAGCTTAAATACATTGTTGATTTAATATAGATCTATATGGTAGTTTACAGCACAAGATTTAAATGAATATTTTCGAAGATATTGCAGATTTAAAATTGCGGGACGTAGCGCTTGCGGTGGTACTGGCCGGCTGGGGCGGCGGCAACGGAGGCCGCGATTTTCCTTATAGCACTTTGAATTTTGCAGCGATCGGACGCGTTTATTACGAAATTAATCATTATGACGCTATCCTAAGGTGGCGCAGTTGAGATGTTATAAATTTACACCTGTAATTCTTACATAATTAAGTACTATAACGCCACCGCAAGGTGGCGCAGTTGATATCTCATATATTTAAAAGAGCAAAAATTACTTACCTAAGAAGAAAATTAATCGTAAAAATAAAAAAATAAAAATTGGAAAAAACATTAGTGTTAGGCGATGCGAAGTTCGCCGGATCCGCTAGTATTCAATATTGTAAACATAAGTGCTTTCCTAAAAGGACTTGTGCCACAATTCCTAATTGTATAACATTTAACATATGTAAAAAGACAAATAAAGTAAATGTAGATATCGATGATGGATCAAAGCGAAGAAAAAATCGAATTAAGAAGGAGCCCTAGGTTAGCGAAAATAAAAGAAAAAATGTTACAAACACCTTATTATATAGCCATATCTTAATCTTTAATATTATATACTCATATATTTTATAACTAGTTGTAATCGCGACGTCGTTCGCGTGGCGTGTGATTGTTGTAAAAAAAAATTCTCCCCACCACCCCGTTAAAGAAATGGGAGAAAAATTTTTATACACCAGATGTTAGGTTGAAAGCAGACATTACATCTGTGAAAACCACATTCGAATTGGATCAGTAGATTTCATGTGATGCGCGCACAAACATACAGAGAGACAGACAAAAAAAATCTAACCACATTTTTGGGGTCTATTTCGATGTACTCGCGACGTCGTTTGCGTGGCGTGTTGATTTTTGTATAAAAATTTTTTTTCTCACCCTGTTAAAGGGGTGGGGGGTGAAAGTTTTATACACCAGATGTTAAGTCAAAAGAAGACAAATACGTCTGTGAAAACCGCATTCGAATCGGATCAGCAGTTTTCAAGTGATGCGCGCACAAACATACAGACAGACAAACAAAAAACTAACCACATTTTTGGGTTCTATATCGATGTAGTAACACCCCCTGCTAATTATTTTTTAAATATCTTTAATGTACAGAATTTTTATTTCTACAGTTTTATTATATGTAATGATGTATTGTATTAATGTAATTTCATGTATTATTAGTGTTTATTAGCAAGATAGGATTTCATTTTATTGTAAAAAAAAGAGAAACAAAATTATTTCACTTTCAGTTTCATAATTTCTCTAAGGGGGAAGGTGTAATGTACCGCACACCCTCTATAATATTTTATATTTATTAACCTATTAAGTTGGCGTCTAGAGTCATTTAAACTATAATTAATACTTTCCACTCTGAAATATAAGAAATTTTAACAATATTAAGTTTTATCAAAAAATTCAAACAACCACAAATGAAAAAGCTTTGTTTCACTACTAACCTGAGAAATTGCTATTATTTACTCCATTATCCTAACGAGAATTAATATTTCTCACCCTTGGTAATAATTATAATAAAAAAACAGTTTTATAACTTTTAAGATATTGACATAATAATAGCTCACTTCTCACCCTAAGTATATAATATACTATTTTTTACATAAAACTTTATAAAAAGATGTATTTCCCTTAAGCTCCCATTTAAATAATTTGCGTTTTGCCCGCACTAGCTCCGTCTTTCTCTCCGATCTCTCTTTTAATGTTTGCCACTGAAGCAGGTGTTGCGAATATGGGAAGCGGCCGGTCCATTTGTATTAATATGTCAATGCATACATTTAAATAATTGTAACTAAACTTTGAAAAATTAATTTTATAAAAACTGTAAATAAGCGCTAATAATATTTTTTCGTAGGAAAAGTTAAAAAATATTTAAGAGTGTTATAATTTTTCCTTCGTGGAGTCGGGATAAGTGATAAACACCAGACAAACTTAACAATTTATTGGTAAACACAACTAAATAACAATTTCTTAAACTAGTCTACACAACTTTGATACTGTCACAATTACTAAATAGCGTCTTTAAAATCAGTGGTGTTGTGCTAATTTTCTTTTTACCGGAACGCGTAGATATAATTATATAGACAGGGCCGATCCTGGGTAGGCGGTCTGATGTCCCAAATTTAACGACGGTGGGGGGGGGGGGGGTGATTTTCCATGATAATCCTGGTGGCGACGGTTTTTTTGGTCTCATGTCCCAAATTTGACGACGGGGGGAGATTTTCCCCAATTTTCGCCCGTCGCCAGGATCGGTCCTGTATACATATAGTATAAAAAGGAAAGGAAACGAAAATCATTACGAAACCCATTTTGTGATTATATATGTTTATTACAATAATAGGAACGATTAATAAAAATTAGTTAACAAATTATAAAATAAGCATATTAGATACTTAAACAATATTGCATAAATATTTTTAACAATATGTACATGAAAACACTAATGGTTTTTATAAAATATTCCAAATAGGATTATGTTCAGGATCTTGTGGTTGAATTTTCCTTGTTTTGTTGTCATCCGCTGAACGATGAGACCTTAACCAAGTTTTTACATAATCATCTGGTTTAAATAATTGTTGTGGTGGGCCATTCATTTTTATAAATAAAAGATTTGCTATATTTTCAATTAATATTCTATTTCTTTGTTCATTTAAAATAATATTCATATTACTGAATCCGCGCTCACACTCTGCCGAACTGCAAGATACAATATTTATGTATCGAATTAAGATTTCTACATCTTCAGGAATTACTTTGCCTCCAGTATTAATATAGTCTCTAAACGCATTGATACATCGCATCGGTGATGTTAAATTAAATCTGGTGCATAATGACTGGATTTCATTTTTTCCATAGCCAATTTCAATATCTGCTGGCCACTCCGTTGGATCTAGTACTCGAAATTCACTTATCAAATCATTTTCCGTATGTAGTCTTCTAGTCATATTATTAATGAGACTTACAAGGAATTGATTTCTGTTAATAATAGTAATTTTTTTATTATCCGTTAAAGTTAATGTTCCTAATTTCATCACTTGAACAGCCTCTGCTGCTTCTATGAGTTTGTTTCCTTTTTTAACGTCTTTTAGTGATTCCAAATAGCGAATAGTTCGACGGATTAGTTTGTCCGCATATACTATCGTTACACTTCTGCTCTGTAACGCTTCAGACAAGATGGAAAGTTCAAACAAAACGTCATACATTAATGCCAAGTTAATTATAAACTGTTTAGACATGATATATTTTTTTAGACCAATGTATACACTCTGATCAGTTTTTGAACGAGTTTCAGCAGTTGCGGCTTGATGAAAATGTTCAGCAAGCGATTTTAAATTTTGCCAAACTGCATTAACAGTTCTGAATGAACTAGCTATCCACCTTATTCCTAAAACACGTCCTATTTTTTTAATTTCTTCTCCCAAATTTTCCGCGCATGATTCTAGTTCGCGTTGATTTTTGGGAGATTGATGATAAATGGTATATAATTTATCCATAAATATGTGAAAATGGTTAATACCATTTACTTCCGCGACAGCATCGTTAACAGAGAGCTCCAGACGATGATTTAAACAGTGCCACGTGATTATTTTTGGAAATTTAGCCAATAATTTTGTAGCCACTCCTGACTTTTTTCCTAACATTACACTTGCTCCGTCACTGGTAAATGCAATTAAATTTTGTTTCAAATAGTTCTCGTCGAAGCCATATTTTTCCAAATTATTTAAAAGGTATTCTGTAATGGTGAATGCTCTTTGATCGGACAATTCTATTAAATCAAAAAAAAGGAATCGTGGTTCGCTAATGTTATTTATTTCGAATTTTAAAAATATAATTAGAGTAGATTTTTTACTTAATGTTGTGGATTCATCAATGAGAATCGAAATCTTTCCATTTGTTTTAATAATTTCTGAACAAATTCTTAATTTCATATTTTTGGATATGTGATTAATTAAATTTGTGCAGGTATATCTGGACCGTAAACCAGGTGCCAAAATTGTTCCATTTAATTATTGCAATTGCAATAAATTATAATAATCCGAATATGGTCGGTCGTATTTGGCTAAATAATAAGCAGTTCTAAATACTAAAGACGTGCTCTTAATAGACGCCTTATTTAAATTGTCTATTACATTTTCTATTGGTTGATGCTGTTCGCTTTTTAAAAATTTTTCTGAATTAATGTGCGCTGTTGTTTTCGCGTGTTCAAAATTTTTTTTTCTTAATGACGTTAACTGCTATTTTTTATCTTTACCGTAGTAAGAAACGGATGTGGAACTCCATTCCTTTGAAATATTTACACCACGGGTTTTAGATACCTCTAAGTGCTGTATTTTGTTACAAAAAGAGCAACCTAATTTTCCGGATTCGGGAAGTAACCAAGGAAACTGTCTTTTTTTTTCTAACCACATTTCCGCACTCCAAATATTAGGCCACGAGACTTCGTCAGAATCGTTATCATTATAAGTACTTGTTGACGTTGACGTTGAACGTTGATGCTATGGCTGCAAGTTCAACAGGTTCCAGTGGATCAGCGTTGAAGTTGGTGTTGGATACTTGGCTCAATGTTACATTTTCCTGGGTCATTGACTCTTCTTCGCTGCTAGTTTTTAGTTTCTTTTTAAAAAAATCGGTGATGCTACTGGTTTTTCTTTTTTCACTCATGTTGAAATTACTAATAAAATAAATACTATTATTAAATAGAAAAATAAACGGACATTTTTTTATTAATAATGAAAATGAAATATACTTACACTTTAAGTTTATTAGATTAAAGATTTTAATGCATACAATAGTTTTGTGTGGCACTTATTCACTAACTAAAACTTCCACTTTCTATAAATGTGCTGTCGCAAAGATGGTTTGACACTGATTAAAAAAATGGTTTTAAATACTCAAATTCTTACACTAAGGGTGGGGGATGCACAAACTACAAAGATGGAAATTTCCCAGCAATGCACATTTCAGATGAAGATCGGTACGTTTGTCGGCATTTTTCTTAGCATCACTGTAATAAACAAATAAAGTTTAAAACATCTACCAATACTGGAAACCAACATCTGGAAATTTTACAACAAATGTATAAAAAAACTTCTTAGCATTAGCCGCAGGCCCATTTGGGTATGGCAATAAACGATCCGTGGGTCGCTTGCATTAAAATTTATGTATGAAATCTTTACTTTTTTAAAATTTTATATTTTCTTCTTCTAATGTTTATTATACATACATACAGACAACCTCGTAAAAATAGTCAGGGGGGCCTCCAAAGACCTCAAAACGTTTTGATCCGATGAAAACTCGATTTTCGAAAAACGGGGTAAAACCAATAACTTCCCGAGTTTAAAAAAAATTTAAATTTTTTAAGCGGGAAGTTAAAAAATTAGCAATTCTTTTTAATTTTTTTTTAATACGTCAGTCAGTTCTTGTTATCAGAAATCATTTTTAGTTCCGGAACGCGTTCCGGTTCAAAAAGGAAGTACCGGAACGACGTTCCGGAGCGTTCCGGCTCGACAACACCACTGTTTAAAATATCTCGTACAACAATTCGCACTTTATCACTAGCTACTACAATTACAATTATTATTTATCGCCAACTAATACAATCACCACTATTATTTATTGTCAACTGTTACATTAACATCTTTCCTTCTTTCCCTTATATATAAATTTAATTCTTTTTCGAAGCATCCACAAAGATCCCACAAAAACAAAACATCCTTCTAGAACAGAAGAGTCTCGAAGTTCGATCGATCCACCATTTACGCGAAGATTCTAAAATTCTAAGAAGACCTCATACCTCCGTCTGGGCGACAGGTCCGAACCAGTTCGTAAATTAGTTTAGAAGATATTTAATTTGTTTATTAAAATTTTACTATTTTCCAATTGCAAAAATGTGGTTGTTGTCTACATTTTCGAAAAATGAATCGGAAAATCAATATTTCGATTAAACTCCCCTCCAAAATGGCGTTTTAAAAATGATCTAATTTGTTTATAAATTGTTTCGTTAATAACTGGGCAGAGAATTAAAATTTTTAAATACCGTTCACAAATTAAAAAACAATGCTCCTGGACAATTTTTGACATTTTTTTCCAATTGGAAAAATTAATAATTTGTTTATTTATTAACACTGAAACTTTAAACTGCGGGAATACAGCAATCAACTCTTTAACTCAACAATGCTACTTATACATATCATGAAAATGGTATATTATTCTTATAAAGAATGATTATCGTAGCGGCCTCAAGCCCTCAAATGAAAACTTTCTGCCTGAAAAATGGTGGAGAAATAAGATCCAAACGATCAAAAAATAAATTAGGTACAAATTGGCATCGTCTAAAAAATTTGCAATATCTCCGTTTGTAATTGATCAATTTCAACCTGTTTTTTATCTGGTGTAAGCTAAGAACATAATAACATCTGCGTGTTCATTTTTGTCATAACTATCTATTCACTTGTCATAAACATTTTTTTTGCGAATCAATAATATGAAAAGACTTATAAATCGATTTAAGACTTATAATATACGAGATTTTTATCTGTGTAACTTTATGTATTATTTCAATCAGAGATAAAAAAATGCAAGATATAAATTCTTATTACCTTGTCTTTGAGCTTCGTATAAAATTTTGTCCATTATCCCCAATGCTGTCATGTCTTTATACATTTTGATTAAAATATCATCTGGTAAGTTAGGGTCATTGGTAACATTTATAATATTTCCTTGTCGATCCATTACCCTATACACAGGTATTGGCTTGTAAGTATTTTTTCCAACAAATTCTAACTTTTCTGTCCATGTTGTACGTGCTCCAGGAAAAAGTGGTCCATCTGAAGAATATTTCTGAAACAATATTTACTTCTTTGAGTATGTACTGTTAGATATAAATTTAAACTTAAATATTTGCCAACCCTAAAACCCTCTCCTCAGTTGGCCCAAGTCCTGAATAGAAATAGTCAGTAAGAAGAATAAGATTTGGCGGTAACAGTAGTAGTAAAAAGGTTATGGTGATGATTGATGTGTATGTTTAATGTTTAATTAATAGAAGTGAATAAAGTTGTTAAAACAGTTCATCCTGATAATTACTGTGTGTATAATAATAATAATAATTACTGAGTGTAATTGTGTGATTTAAAGGATAACAAAAGTTAAACAATTAAAAGCTATATAAAGTATTTTAACATATATAAAAAAATAAATTTAACAGTAAATATAATAAATACAAATTTCTTCAACTCTGTCGGTGTAACAGAAAACGAGATTTGTAAAAAATAGAAACAATATGATATTCACGGATAATCGAATTAATTAGGTATACCTTGCCAGGGTTACTCTGATGACGTAGTTATCCTCGCAAGAGGGAAATATGAAAACGTCCTCTGCGACATAGTGCAAAGAGGACTGAACACAGCAAAGCAGTGGTGTGATTCAGTGGGACTTAATATCAACCCCACCAAGACCACGTTAGTAGCCCTTACAACGAAAAAGAAACCTAAACTAAAAACTATAAAAATAGGTGGAAATACCGTTGAGTGGAAGATAGAGGTCAAATATCTAGGGCTAATCCTAGATAATAAGTTACTCTGGAACAAACACGAATACGAAATAATACACAAAGCTACAAAAGCCCTTATGGTGTGCAGAAACATTGCTGGGAAAAATTGGGGCTGTAACCCAAAGACATTGCAATGGATGTACACAGCAACAGTGAGACCTATCATCACATATGGGGCAGTAGCTTGGGGCACGAGAGCTAATCTGATCACTACGAGGACAAACCTCTCAAAGATTCAGAGACTAGCCTGTGCATGTATCACTGGAGCAATGAGAATATGTCCCACTGCTGCAATGGAAGTAATACTGCATATTCAAGTAGAAAATGCTAGGAAGAAAACAATATATAGAATGATCAAAAAAGGGATAATCAAGGAAAAACCTCGATCACTTCAACTTGATCAAACTTGGGAAATGCCCCAAGATGACATGCCAAAGAAATTTAACTTTGTAAGGAAATTTACCACTAAACTGGGAAGCAAATCTGAATGGGACGAAAACACCATATTGGGGCTAAGCCAAAACGCCATAAAATGGTACACGGATGGCTCCAAGACAGATAAAGGAACAGGAGCAGGGGTGTTTGGACCTAGAACCAAATACTCAGAAAGCTTGGGTACGTACCCAAGCATCTTTCAAGCAGAAATTCGTGCCATCGAAAGATGTATAGAATTTAACATTGAAAGGAACTATCGTAGACAGAAGATTGTAATCATGTCAGATAGTCAAGCAGCCATCAAAGCTCTGAACTCAGATACAATCAATTCAAAGATGGTCTGGGAATGCCTAGGCAAATTAAATGAACTAGGACAGAATAACACTGTTACCCCCCTATGGGTTCCAGGACACGTAGGAATAGAAGGAAATGAAACAGCAGACAAGCTGGCAAAAAGAGGAGCTGAAACCCCATACCTGGGACCAGAACCATCCTGTGGGATCAGCAGTAGTACAATCTTAGAAAAACTAAAGAAAAAAATGGATAGCGAAAAATCCAAGTACTGGAATGATCTAGAAGGACTAAGACAATCGAAGACGCTCCTGGGAAACTATAACCAGAAGAGATCTCACAGCTGTCTTAACCTGAGTAAGAAAAACCTCCGAATTATAACAGGAATACTAACCGGTCACTGTCGATTAAGAGGACATATGAAGAAACTAGGATTAGTAGATGAAGCAAACTGCAGATTCTGTGAGGTAGAGGATGAAACCTCAATACCTAGGGTCATACGAAATAGAAAGGAAAGAACTACCTAATTTAAAACCCAATGATATCCTAACCTTTCTAAGGAAGATAGGACTAGAAGAGCTGCTATAAGTCTGAGGAATCATCAGAAATATAGCAAGAAAAGGGGGACACAATAGATCTTATAGGTCGCAGGTGTATCTGTCACCCCTAAAACCATACATACATACATACATAATCGAATTAACAGTTCAAGAATCATAATATAACTCTAATGAAAAATTAATATATTATCCAGATTTGGGAAAAATCCATAAAATAGAAATGACACATAGGGGAATTCATAATCTGCAAAAGTTGTTGCGTAAACTCACAGAAGAGGCAGTTTTCCATTTATTTTAAAAATATACTTTTAAATAAGTAGTATGATATGAGGTTGTAACGATCTATTTAATCGTTTTAAATTTTGAATAATTTCACTAGACTATTGATACCTACCGTGTCTAAATCGGCAAGAAATACTTAGTTTAAGAGTTGTAGTTTAAAAATTTGCCGAGTTGGTACGACAATAGGTACTGTTCATATGTGTTTAGCCTGTTTAAAATAATAGCATTTCCAAATTTATTGTAAGAGGTTCACCCGAGTTACTAAATTTGGAGTTTGGAAGAAAAATCATCCCTACAGAATAGATACCGATACATATGAGTCAATCCAAGGATTTCTGAAGACATTAATAAAATAAAAGAATTATTAATTACCAAAATTAATCTTCTTTGATATAATATTAGATTCCTAATATTTTTATTTAATTAATTAATTAATTGTTTTTTTTTAATAATTAAATTTGCAATAATCATTTTAAACAATATGTTTGGGGAGACTGGAAATAAAATGTAACCCACGACTCAGCTAGCTAGGGAAATACCGCCCTTTAAGAGGTTTTAACAACACAAGGTTCAGTAACTGTTTTCATATTGTAGCCTGATATAGTCCGTACACAATTTGTTGATAGCTCACTGCAAGTTTGACCCTCATTAGAGAACTGAAATACAGAGAGGACAGGTAATATGATATAATAACAAAAACCAACCTAAAACTGGCAGTTTAAGATGTTTTCGACTAACCCACCTTGTATCTGAAGAAATACAATACACCTATAAAACTTTTAATCCGATTATGTAGGTATTTTGAGTGGAAATGACTGACCAGTGTCGTAGAGTATATGATTAAAACATTAGTTACTTTAAATAAATAAATATATTAATATTCTTAAACTGTAAGTACTGTAAATTGTATTTTTATTTTAATACAATTTCTTTATTTTATTCAAAAATAAAAAGTTACTTGCAATTTGTAAAAGATACATTTATTTAATTAATACCTATTTTTAAATGATATAAACTACAAACTACGATTACTTACAAAACTATTCAAATTTAAAATAAACAGGATCATCTTCGGAATCCGAGTCGTCTTGCAGATTAATAATTAGCGGTTGTGTCTCAACAGTCGCATCAATTATATTGTCAAGATCCCACATTTTTTGTTCTTCTTCTATTACATGTCTTACTGCATCTCGCCAATTTTGTTCTGTAATATGTTGTAAAGACTCATATAACAATTCACGTACAGCTTGTATTTTATATGACGTATTTTTTCTAGCCACGTAGCTTTTTATTTGTGCCCAAATGAGTTCAATTGGATTTAATTCGCAGTGGTAGGGTGGAAGTCTAAGGACTGTGATGTTTCGTCTTTCCGCCATTTTGTCAACTACGTATTTCTTGAACATAGATTTGTGTTGCCGGGCAATTTTTAAAAGTTCTGCTTTAACCATTCCATCTTCGTAAGGCAGGGACTTATTCCGCAGCCATTCAATGATATCCTGTTTCTTCCACGCAGTCGTTGGAAGTCTTTCTACTAGTCGTGAATGATAAGGTGCATTATCTAATACTATAATTGAGTTTGGTGGTATATGTTCAATCATCTGCTCAAAATACTCTTCGAAAACATCAGCTGTCATCTCCTCGTGATAGTCTTTTGTGCTTTTGGATTGAAATTCCAACAAACCATGCTTAGCAAATCCTTTTTCACTGCCAATGTGAGAAACTATTAATCTACTGCCTTTACCAGAGGGTGGGGAAATACCAGTAGACCAACCTTCCATAAAGGCTTGCCTGGAGCTTGATATATTTTTATCTGACCAAATTTTTGTGAGAGTATGACCTGCGTTTACCCACGTTTCGTCCTGATAGTAAATTGGCCTTCCTTCAGCCCGAAATTTTCGTATAGATCTTAGATACTTTCTTCTCCAACATATTATCTCTTCCCGGTCAATCAAAAGTGATTTTCGGTCTGATTTCTCCCACCGGAAATTTAATTCTTTTAAAACTTGCCACAATTTGGTTCGTCCGACATGAGGCAAATCCGGGTCGTCTCTAACTTCTTGTAAAATTTTGTTTAAGTTGGGTATTTCTTTTTTGTAAAAAAATTCGTGAATTTTCCTTCGAATACCATTTTTGGCAAATTCATCAATTTCAATAGGTTTTCTCCCCCTCTTTAAGTATTCGTTTGTATTTGGGTTAGCTATACCTTGTTTTTTTCTTTCTGATAGGAACCTATATATTGTTGACTCCCCTACGCCCGTCATGTTGGCACAACTCTTGATTATGTTCTGAACAGTGTTAGTGGGATTCTGAGAAACCAGAGCATCGTGAACGTTCAAAACAATAGTCTTCTCTCTTGGTGAATAGACAGACTTACTGACTGTACGCAACAGTACCGGTGAAGCCATCGCAACCAATCAAACAAAACAAGCAGGAAGGAAAGGTACGTATATGTTTGTAGGAATATGAAAAAAAGTTACTCACGCACTGCACAAAATTCGCAAAATAAATATTAGAGACGTTAATTACTAATGAAATATTAATAACCGTTTTGGAAAGGAAAATAAATGTAAATCTCTATTAATTTTAATGAATAAACACCTCAGGAACCTCCGCCTATGATTTTACGACTTTTACGACCGTTTTATGACTTGAACGCACATTTTGTGCTATCAACAAATTATGAACGAACTATAGAATAGTATATTCTGTAACAAGGTTAAAATGAAAATTCGACACGAGTGGAGAATTCCGAACGCGAGCGTAGCGAGCGAGAGGAATCACGAGTTACCGAATTTTCATTCGAACCGTGTAACAGACTGTATTTTCTCCACGACCATGTAATAATTCTGTTTATTTAAATTGAAATATGTAGCAAAACAAATTAGAACGTCGCACTGACAAACTAAGTGACAGTTTTAAAATTCGCAGGGCAATCTATGTTTTTTGTTGATTAATTACAGAATGTCATTCCGTCACTAGTTATAGAATGGAAATACATGCAAAACACATAAGAAGCAAGTGTTTCAGAATGAATATTCTATCTCAAGAGTGAGAATGAACACTTTCTATTATTAAAAATGAAGTCGGAATTATTACATTCATTAAAGGTCGTGGAGAAAAGTAATAAATAAATCGAAATTAATAACCTATGAGAATCTAATAATAAAATCTCAGGTGATAATATTTTTATAAAAAAATGTACAATTACATAAATAGTATATTGTGTATCTAGTAGAAAAAGCGATACATCCCCGGACGACAATGTAAATTGTAGCCCGAGGCATTTAGCCGAGGCCACCAAACATTGGAGTCCGGGAATGTGCTTTTACTACGAAATACACATACTATTTTTTCTAAAATCGCATTAAATATAATCGTAAATTAAGAAAGTTTTATTATGCATAACTGTTTTAGATATCATCTTATTTTCTATGAAACCGTTTCGTTGACATTGTTTGTTACATTGTTTATTAGTGTCACAAAACTGTCAGTTCGGTTAGTTACATATTGCTTAATTTTTTTTAAATTATATTTAAAATGGACAGTGACGATGATGTCCAGATGTGCAAAACGCCTCCAGAGTTACTAAGCACCGCTACTAATGTGGTTTTAAACTTATTGCCAAATAAATCCAAGGCAAAATATGAATTTGCTTATTAACGTTTTATGGATCATTCCCGTAAGTACGGAAAAAATATTCCCCTACAGTAAAGAGTAAGAAAAAGTTCGTTGCCCAGCAACGGACGAAAATACAAGAATAGTGTATTTTGCGGATCGAATTTGATCAGAGAAACTAGACATTTCCAAGCGATTTCAGAAAAAACAATTTAACTAAACAGGTGAACGATCGGCAAAACAGGTTATGATATCAGTTTTATGGGATGATTAATTATCTTGAAAAAGGTAACTCTACATTTTATTGCAACCTTTTGGACCAGTTGGATAAAAAAATTCGTGAAAAAAGTACCGGTTTACAGAAGAAAACAATAATTTTTCATTAAGTCAATACACGTGTTCACACAAAATTGTTGACGATGGCTAAATTGAACGAATTAAAGTACGACTCGCTTAAACATTCTGCTTATTTACCGGATTTGGCTCTCTTCGCCAATTACCTCTTCAGAAACTAGAAATAATGCCTTCGTTGGAAGAGTTTTTTGTCGAATGAAGAAGCTATTGCAGCCATGGAACAATATTTTGCAGAGGTTCCGGAAAATCATTACAAAGATGTTATGAAATTACTGGATAATCATTAAAATACGTGTGTTAAAGCTGAGGAAGATTATATTGAATAAAAAAAAACAATTTTATTAAAAAAATTTCTTACAAAACTTTTCAACCAATCTGTATACTATTTAATTTTCTTTATATACCTCGAGGTCCAATTATCTGTCAGTGACTTCATTGGAACGTAAATGCAAGTGGAACCAATGCGTGGTTCTAATAAATTCTATATAGTTGCCATGTTTTAGTTAGAAAGACTAAGCTACTATCTTTGTCTTATTAACACGCAATAGAAAGCAATATTTTTAAGAAAAATGTCAAGCGGCACTAGCGCACTTAATAATGTTGTCCAGTGTTGACATTTTTCTTAAAAATATCTCTTTCTATTGCGAGTTAATAAGACAAAGATAGTAAGTCTTTTTAAGTAAAACATGGCAACTAGCATTTATGCGAACCATGCCTTGGTTCCACTTGCTTTACGTCACAATGACGTCACTGGCAGACAATTGGGCCTCGAGGTATAGTCTATTCTATACGATTACATCACAAAATTGGATCTATCTATAAAACATTATATGATTAAACCACCTAATATTAAATTTCAAATGTTAGTAAATAGTCTAGTATGTAAGCAGTGGAAAAATCTGAAAAATTAATAAAAAATATAGAAGCTCAAATCGATCCCATTTTTTTACCCTATGTGCCAGTATTTATCTAGAAGTAAAAAATTGGCAAAGTTGGAATTTTTGCTTTTCAGTTAACTAACCCGAGATTCGTAATTAGCGACTAAAAATGACCAGAAAACATATTTTATGCCAAAAGTAGAATCTGGACAAAACTGTTAAAAAAATGTCGAGTTTTCACGATTTTCCAGTTATTTGTTCAACTTTCCGATCAACTGATTTCGGATTTGTAATCAGCCACCAAACAAAACTCTTAGGTGATATATCCTTAGCCAGAAGTAAAAAATTGTTAAAATTGGACAATTTTTCGATTTTCAGCTAATTTTACCTCGGGTTTGTGATCAGCGACTCAAAAAAAACTTTCTTGACGTCATTTTTGGTCCTTAATATCAGGTTTTTCAGGTTCACTAACTTTTGTTAAAAGAGTCTTTCAAGTCAACCCTAACCTGGGCTCAGCGGGCGGTCCCTAAATGGGACCCACGTAAAGTTTTTAAAGTGAAACTTTTATTACATCGTTTTTTGGTCTGTGTTAGTGAATGTCGCATGTCGGTCGACTGCCGAGTAGGTATAAAGTGTAAAGTAGGCGGCGCCTATAGTTTAATACAAAAATGTACGGGAGTGAGCAGATCTGCTAATGAAAACAATTCTACCTATTCGTATTAGTACGAACTTCGACTGCGTAAGTATCTACGACATGTAACGTCGACGGTTATATTCTACCTATTCGTATTAATACAAACTTCGACTGCGTAAGTATCTACGACATGTAACGTCGACTGTTATATTCTACCTATTCGTATTGTAACGAGATAACCGTAAAAAAAGGGACCTTAATTTGAAAGATTGTTATTGATAGTTGATTTTTAGAAACTTCTAAATATCATAATGTTTCTAGAAAATTCTAGAAACTTCTAAACACACTGACTAGATTAAATAATGTTTCTAGAAAATTCTAGAAAGATCTAAACACACTGACTAGATTAAATAAAGTTGTATATAAGGGGATGTATGGGCAGTTAACGTCAGTTCAAGTTCAAATATTCACAAGAGTTCATTGTATTGTCAAGTAGTTAGACGTTATCCAGGAGAGTTCGTTGTTTCTTAACAATTTTGTAAATAAATTGTGTAAAAGTCCCCATAATTGTTTCAAATTGGTGTCAGGTGTGGGGTGAAGATACAAGAATGCCTGGAAAAAAGATAACTGATTTATTGGTGGCTGAGCTCAGAAGAGAGCTCGAGGAATTAGAATTGGAAACTACTGGGAGCAAATCCGTATTGTTGAAAAGGCTCCGTGAATACTACGTAAATAATAATTTGGACACTGACGCTGTGGAGTTTGAAGACCCAGTTCAAAAAGCAATTTCCCGACTACAAGAAGAACAAACTCAACAACTTTCCCAGCTGTCGCAACGAATGAAGAGCCAGCAAGAGGAGCTATCCAGTCAGATGAAGAGCCAGCAAGAGGAGCTTTCCAGTCAGATGAAGAGCCAGCGAGAGGAGCTTTCCAGTCAGATGAAGAGCCAGCGCGAAGATATGTCCCAGCTATCACAACGGATGTCTACCCTACCAGAAGAGTTATCCAGTTACTTCCCCCAGCAAATATCGCATTTGCGCTCCGAAATGTACACTCTTCGTGACGAACAAAATCAGCAAGTGTCCAGCTTGCGAGACGAACAAAATCAGCAAGTGTCCAGCTTGCGAGACGAACAAAATCAACAAGTCGCCAACTTGCGAGACGAGCAAAACCAGATCAACCAGCAAATGCAGTCCGAAATAAGGAAGCTTCAACGAGAACACGAAGCTTGTCGTCGAAACCAGCCCATCCACCACGGCGACGGAGATGCAGAAAGGACGGAAACCTGCCACGTAGACGTCGACCGACGAGGAAATGGGGAGACTACCCAGGTACGAACGACGATGAAACCCCCGACCTTCGACGGGAAGACTTCCTGGCCAAATTACCTGAAACAATTCGACGCAGCGGCTAGAGCGAATGGATGGTCATCCCAGGAGAAGGCATTGTCTCTAACTGTAGCTTTGCGAGGCGAGGCTTTAGACGTCTTGCAATCATTGACACCGGATGAAGCTGACAACTTTGAGTTATTGGTCAATCGTCTAGAGATGCGTTATGGTCAAACTCATCTACAACCGGTGTACCGAATGCAGTTAAAGAGCCGAAAGCAGAAAAATAGAAAGACTATCCAGGAGTTTGAGGCAGAAGTGGCAAGAGTGGTACGGCTTGCGTATTCCAACGCAGCGGAAGATTTCCTGGAGTGTCTAGCAGTCCAAACCTTCACCGATGGTCTTCCAGACGTCGAGTTGCAGCGCGCTGTACGGTTGGCGCGGCCGAAGACTCCTGTGGACGCCTTGACCATTGCCCTGGAGTTTGAGGCTGCGACGAAAGCCTCACGTGGAGTTGCTCGACTAAGGGAAGTCACCGGTAACTACGACCATGCCGTTCATTCCGTTAGCGACGTCGAAGCGGTAGTAGAGAGGTTAATAAAGCTATCTCCAAAAAGAAGGCGCCCAGTGAGATGCTGGAACTGCGGAGAACTAGGCCATATAAGAAATACTTGCCCCCAAAAAGAAAAATCTTCTGCTGAAGTACCCCAGCAGCAGGAAAACTAGAACAGGTCGACTCCTGGAGGGCGAAATCGACCCCAAACATTCCCGAAGCCCCTCACACCATTAAATTGGCAACTCTGCGACATCACGTGGACAGCTTATATTTTGATGGCCTCATTGATGGCAAGAACTTTAGCATGCTGGTAGACACTGGAGCTACGAAAACTATTGTTCGACCATCCATCATTATGCGACAGAAGATGTGGCCTACCAGTTGGAGACTGCGTACCGCTACCGGAGATTCTGCTAGAGTCTACGGTGAGATACAGGTGACGCTACAGTTTGGTTCAACCTCTCTTGCTCACTCGGTGCTGGTGGCTGACGTTGATAAAGATGTTGTTCTGGGCATGAATGTTATGCTCCACTGTGGTTTTCATTTGGATCTTCGCCGACGTATCCTTCGTACTGGTAATAAAGAAATATTCCTGCACGGACAACAAGTTAACAATGCCGCAATTAAGTTAATTGATGATATCGAACTTCCGGCGAGCTGCGAATGTGTCGTCACAGCGCGGTTGGATGGACTGGAGCCAGATGGTGCCCCAGCCATGATAGAGCCGAAGAACCATGACCATGAATTGGGAAAAGGACTCCTTGTGGGTAAGACTCTTATTAGATCCGCTAAAGAGGTACCCATCCGAGTTATCAACTTGAACGATCATCCAGTTCTTCTCCGAAAGGACACGGAAATGGGAAGTTTAGAACCAGTAACGGCCATAATTCACAAGGTAAACGCTACGGAAACAGATGAGACCAACGGAATTGAACAATTAATGACAAAATTAGATCCCTCTTTGTCAAAATTAGAAAAGAAACAGGTAAGAGATCTACTTTACCGTTATAAACCTGTATTTGGTTCTAAAAGTAAACTGGGAAGAACTGATGTTGTACAACATAGAATTGACACTGGTGATGCATGTCCGATTCGACAGGTACCCCGAAGGATGCCTCAAGTTAAGAAGGAAGAAGCAGACAGAGCCCCTAAAGAAATGATTCAAAATGGCATAGTCGAACCATCCAGTAGTCCGTGGGCTTCTCCTGTGGTATTAGTGAGAAAGAAAGACGGATCAATGCGGTTTTGTGTCGACTATCGAAAGCTAAATGATGTCACTAAGAAGGACAGTTATCCTCTGCCAAGGATTGATGATGCCCTCGACGCTTTGGCGGGTTCTACTTTGTTTTCTACCTTGGACCTTAAAAGCGGATACTGGCAAGTTAAAATGAATCCTGCAGACACAGAAAAGACTGCCTTTACCAATGGATCAGGGTTGTGGCAATTCACGGTCCTTCCGTTTGGCCTCTGTAATGCTCCTGCGACGTTTGAACGACTAATGGAGAACATCCTGCGGGGTTTGTCATGGGAAACTTGTCTAGTTTATCTAGACGACATCATCATAATGGGCAAGACCTTTAAGGAACATTTATCAAACCTGGAAGAAGTCTTTAAAAGATTACAGAACGCTAATCTAACATTAAATGTTAAGAAATGCCACTTGTTCCAGAGACAGGTCAACTATTTAGGACATAACGTAAGCAAGGATGGCGTTGCTGTTGACCCCGCTAAGATACAAGCCGTTCAGGAATGGCCAATCCCTATCGACAAACATCAGCTCCGGAGTTTCTTGGGTCTTTGTTCCTATTACCGACGATATGTCAAGAATTGTGGAGACATCGCCAAACCCTTGACACGTTTGACAGAACAAGATAAGTCCTTCTGTTGGGATCAGGAATGTCAAGAGGCGTTTGAAATATTGAAGAAACAGCTTACGTCAGCACCTGTTCTTGCTTATCCACTTCCTGATGGTAAGCTTATTCTGGACACCGACGCCAGCAATGTGGGAATTGGAGCCGTCTTGTCACAGCTACAAGATGGTAAGGAAAGAGTGGTTGGTTACTTGAGCAAAACTTTATCAAAAGCTGAAAAGAACTACTGTGTAACTCAGAGGGAACTGTTAGCAGTTGTAAAAGCCGTCGAACACTTTTATAAATATCTGTATGGCAGAAAATTCCTGATCAGAACAGAACATGCTAGTTTAGAGTGGTTACTTAGCTTTAGGAACCCAGAAGGACAGATAGGAAGATGGCTCGAAAAACTGCAGGAATATGATGTTGAAATCGAGCACAGACCTGGAACAAGACATCGTAATGCTGATGCACTTTCCAGAAGACCATCTCCACATGATTGCCCCCATTGTACCCGTATGGAGCAGAACGAGGAAAAACTTGCCTTAGTTAAGGTTGTGCCAGAAGACGAGAGCTCTATGCTGTAGGAGCAACAAGAAAACGATCCAGTTCTGAGAAAGATTCGAGAGTGAAAGAGAATGGACCGTCGTCCGTTGTGGAGAGAGATATCCTCATCCTCTCCAGCTTTAAAACCATACTGGTCCCAATGGAACTCTTTAATTTTGGACGGAGGGCTCGTTAAAAGACTTGTAGAAAATTCCGAGGGCACAGAAACAAGAAAACAAATAGTGGTCCCAAGAAATGCTGTACCAGAAATTTTAAAACAGATGCATAATGATAGTTCTGGAGGACATCTGGGTATCACAAAAACGCTGCAAAAGATCCGAGATAGATTTTACTGGGTAAATTGCACTAATGATGTTAAAGATTGGTGCCGTAAATGCACTACATGTGCTGCCAGTAACGGTCCGCACCGAAAACCGAAGGCGGAAATGCAGCAATACCTGGTTGGAAGTCCATTTGAAAGAATCGCAGTAGATGTATTGGGGCCACTTCCACAGTCCGATGTAGGAAACAAGTACATCTTTTGTATCAATGGTTTTTGGGCTGTTAGGCCGGCGTCGATTGTCATTTCGACTTGACGTTTCGCCAACACGAGCGGTTGGCATCTTCAGAAGTTGCTTCCTGGTTGACAGTCTGCGAACTAATAAACTTTGCGTGATCGGAGTCCGTATTTATACGTCGGGAAGGAAGTGGGCGGGGCCTCAGTTGCTTTCCATTCCACTCGGTTCTGGTCGGTGTTGTTCGTTAAGGGTAGAGTTTTCGCACCCTTTATTATCGGGACCCATGTTTTGTTAATCTTGACTGCTTCTTCTTTTTTATTAAAGTTGTTCGGGTGCTTTTCTATCTCTATGGCTTCTCTATAGAGTCTGGAATGGTATGCTGATGTAGTAGCAAGGACTTGGGTCTCCTCAAACTTAATCCGATGGTCCATAGTGAGGGTATGTTCCGCTACGGCGGATTTGTCTGTCTGCCCCAGACGGCAATTGGCCTTGTGCTCTTTAATCCTGGTGTTAATCGAGCGTTTGGTGGTTCCTATGTACACGCTTCCACATGTGCACGGAATGCGGTAAATTCCCGAAGCCGACAGTGGATCTCTTCTGTCTTTTGCCGATCGAAGACATTCTTTGATTTTTCTTGTTGGTTTGAAAATAGTTTTCACATTTTTCTTTCTTAGCAATCGACCAATTCTGTCTGTCACTCCCGGAATAAAAGGCAGAAATGCTTTTGCCACTGGTTGGATTTGCTCATTTTCCTTGGGTCTACGATTTGTTGGTCCAATCGATCTTTTGATTTCCCGTTCTGAATAACCATTGGCCCTTAAAGCATCATGAATATGAGTTAGCTCTGCGTTTAGTGCCTCGGGTTCGCAAATCCTTCTTGCCCTTTCTGCTAAGGTTTTGATGACTCCATATTTCTGACATGGGTGGTGGTTGGAATCCCTATGTAAATAACGATCCGTATGTGTAGGTTTTCTGTACACTGTGTGGCTTATTGATCTTCCTTTTCGTGATAATAACACTTCAAGGAACGCCAGCTTGTTGTTGTCTTCGATTTCCATCGTAAACTGTATCTTTTCATGGATGCTGTTAATGTGTGTCAGAAATTCTTGCAATCTATCCTGCCCATGGCTCCAAATTACAAATGTGTCATCTACATATCTATACCAAACTTTAGGCTTGTATGGGGCACTGTCCAACGCCAGTTGTTCGAACTTTTCCATAAATAAATTTGCTATTACCGGGCTGAGAGGGCTTCCCATTGCTACTCCTTCGATCTGTTCGTAAATCTTATTGTCCCATGAAAAATAAGTGGTGGTAAGGCAATGTTTAAACAAATTGGAGATGTCCTCTGGGAATTTATCATCTATATGTTCCATTGCATTGCTTAGGGGCACTTTTGTAAAGAGAGATACTACATCAAAACTTACTAATATATCATTCTCTTCAAGAACTAAGTCTTTAATTTTTGAAATAAAATGTGTGGAATCTTTGACATACGAATCAGTAAGTCCGATGTATGGTTGCAGGAGTGATGACAGGTGTTTAGCCAAATCATATGTCGGTGAACCAATGGTGCTTACAATGGGACGCAGCGGAATGTTGGCTTTGTGTATCTTTGGCAAACCATAGAGTCTTGGTATAGCAGCTTCACTTTTACAAATTAATTTCTTTGTCTGTTCTTCTAGACTTGACTTCTTCACTAAGGTCTTTGTTGTTCTTATTACGCATTGTGTTGGATCATTGCGTAACTCCTTGTAACTGCTAGGATCTAGTAAATCTTTTATCTTTTCCTTATAATCCGCGGTATTTATTACGACAGTGGCATTTCCCTTGTCCGCTGGTAACACCAGTATACTCTCATCCTTGTTTAGATCTTAAATTGCTCTTAACTCCGTAGGCTTTAGGTTACTTTTGGGTGGTTTGGCCTTTTGTAAAATTCTTGCTGATTCGGTGCGTAATTCCTGAGCTGTTCCTTCTGGCAGACATCTGAGTGCTGATTCTAGATTTGCGATAATGTCTTCCTTCGGCACATCCTTTGGCGTTATAAATAACGCTCGTGTTGGCGAAACGTCAAGTCGAAATGACAATCGACGCCGGCCTAACAGCCCAAAAACCATTGATACATTAGACAATGGCCGCGAAAGCCTTTCACAGTTTAAGTACATCTTTGTTGTAATGGACTACTTCACTAAATGGGTTGAAGCATATGCAGTTCCCAATCAGGAAGCCACCACTTTAGCAGATATATTGGTTGAAGAATTCGTAAGCCGATTTGGTGTACCACTAGAATTACATTCAGACCAAGGAAGAAATTTTGAGAGCAAGCTGTTTGAAGCAGTTTGCCAAAGATTAGGCATCCACAAAACGAGAACCACAGCGATGCACCCTCAGTCTGATGGAATGGTGGAACGAATGAACCGGACTATAACCAACTATCTGTCAAAAGTGGTGTCAGATTGTCAGAGGGATTGGGATCGACATATTCCACTATTTCTAATGGCAATTCGATCGGCCATCAACGAATCAACTGACCAAATGCCTGCGAAGGTCCTGTTCGGTAGAGAAATGAGGTTACTATGTGACTTGGTGTTTGGTTGTAAACCTGGTGAAGAAATGGCCCGTGAACAATATGTCGCCGATCTTCAGAATCGAATGGAGAGTATACACAACCTGGTGCGTGGAAAACATCAATTATCTAGTGATCGGATGAAGAGGTACTATGACACGCGGACAGTGGAAAAGAGTTACCAAGTTGGAGATTTAGTCTGGCTCTATAACCCCCGACGGCGTCGAGGTATTTGTTCTAAATTACAGAAGAACTGGGAAGATCAATACACCATCAAGAAGAAGATTAACGATGTCATTTATCGGATCGTGAAAATTCCCGAAGGGAAACCCGTCGTGGTTCATCATGATCGTTTGGCGCCTTACCAAGGAAACCACAGTGGAGATGCGCAGCAACTCCAAGAAGATGGTTTGGCTGGCTCAAGGAGTGTGCGGGATTCCTATTTAGGAAATACCATTCCAGGAGGAATGAATCTAAGGAGGGGGCAGTGTAACGAGATAACCGTAAAGGAAGGGACCTTAATTTAAAAGATTGTTATTGACAGCTGATTTTTAGAAACTTCTAAAAGTCATAATGTTTCTAGAAAATTCTAGAAACTTCTAAACACACTGACTAGATTAAATAATGTTTCTAGAAATTTCTAGAAAGATCTAAACACACTGACTAGATTAAATAAAGTTGTATATAAGGGGATGTATGGGCAGTTAACGTCAGTTCAAGTTCAAATATTCACAAGAGTTCATTGTATTGTCAAGTAGTTAGACGTTATCCAGCAGAGTTCAGTGTATCTTAACAATTTTGTAAATAAATTGTGTAAAAGTTCCCATAAGTGTTTCAGTATTAATACGAACTTCGACTGCGTAAGTATCTACGACATGTAACGTTTTAAAAATATTACAGTCGTAAATAATAATTTTTGAAACTCAAAATATGGAACTTGAGCAATAAATTAGGTAACATATATTAAATAAAATATCTTTTAAAATTAATCAAAACACTTTCATTTTTAAACAAATAAACTTTGTAATTATCCTACCCTTGTTATATATATTCTTCTCATTCTTTTGTCGATTTACTGAAGTTTTCACTTCTATCGTGTGTGAATCGCACACACACCTTTTGATTTTGATTTTGATTTCGATTTTGATTTAGATTTCAATTTTGATTTCGATTTCGATTTTGATTTTGATTTCGATTTCAACGCCTATAGTTTGCAGCAGCTGACAGTGTAGTGTGCTCCAAGCTATATTATTTGTGTTTAATTTTATTTATATTCGGTCCATTCCAATTTTCCAAGTATAAAATTAAGATTGATTAAGCGATTTTTATACCCTTAATGGAATATTATTCGAAAAATTTTTAGTTAAATGTCTATAGTGTGAAAAAAAGTTTCACTTTTACCGTGGTTTCATAAGACCACACAATGCCTTTTTTTCTGATTTCAACCATATATGATACTTACGCAAAATTTGGAAATTTACAGGCGCTATAGGTATTTTATATAATACTGAACTGTTCGCAATTGGAACCAATTAACTCCATGTTAAACGTGCTTCAATGGTTGCCTGTTAAAAAATATTTACTCTTTTATTCCGTGCTATTTACATAAATTTAAGATTAAATTAGGAATCTTCCCAGTATATTTACAAAATATTTTAAGTTATAACCAGGATATTCATGAACACAATACTAGAAATAAGCAAAATTTTAGAGTTCATAGGGCCATGAAAAAATGTACACAAAATTCAGTGTACAGGCTTTTAATAATTCGCCTGAAGATTTTAAATGCTCTACAAGCATAATAATATTTAAGAGAAAACTGAATGATATTATTTGCAGACTAGTTGATGTTTTTTTTTGTGTTATATTTTGTAAAATTGACTTTGTTTTATTATTTTAAATGTATTTTGAGTATGTACTTATGTATTCTTTATATTAAATGTGAATGTATTATCATGTAAAATTCTATGTAAAATTAGTTATTTTTATATAAATAAACGATATATATATATATATATATATATATATATATATATATATATATATATATATGTGAAGTGAATAACGACGCGAAAATTAAAAACGACAAGTTGTTAACTATTGGGAAAGCGTCAGGGAATTAGTCAAAGATGGAATAGACTACGATGTTGAAGAAAACTTTATTTCTATTTGCGAAATTTTCGGTCTGATTTTAGACCTTCATCAGCGCCTGGGAAAAATATACAAATTAATGGTAAGTCAGTTAGTTACAAAATTACAAACACTTACAGAGAAATTTTGTTTTAGGTTTCCCTTTTTATAACATCTATAAGGACATTACTATACATTAAACAATTTTTGTTAAAACCAAAATTAAAATTAATAAAATTTAAACACTGTTGAAATCTTTAAAAATACACAGACATTAAAATACTTTTCGAAAAAACAATAATTTAAAAAAAACAACGTTTGTTTTTTCGAAAAGTATTTTAATGTCTGTGTATTTTTAAAGATTTCAACAGTGTTTAAATTTTATTAATTTTAATTTTGGTTTTAACAAAAATTGTTTAATGTATAGTAATGTCCTTATAGATGTTATAAAAAGGGAAACCTAAAACAAAATTTCTCTGTAAGTGTTTGTAATTTTGTAACTAACTGACTTACCAACAATTTGTATATTTTTCCCAGGCGCTGATGAAGGTCTAAAATCAGACCGAAAATTTCGCAAATAGAAATAAAGTTTTCTTCAACATCGTAGTCTATTCCATCTTTGACTAATTCCCTGACGCTTTCCCAATAGTTAACAACTTGTCGTTATATATATATATATATATATATATATATATATATATATATATATATATATATATATATATATATATATATATGTTATGATGTAGTGTTTCACGGATGGTAGAATGAACAATAGTGGTGTTCCGGGTTTCAATCCGTTGGTTGTTTGTGTCTTCACGACGTTTCGCCAACATCTCAGCTGGCATTTTCAAGTGAGTTTAGCAGCCGCAAAGGAAGCATCACTTGAAAATGCCAGCTGAGATGTTGGCGAAACGTCGTGAAGACACAAACAACCACTGGATTGAAACCCGGAACACCACTATTGTTCATATATATATATATATATATATATATATATATATATATATATATATATATACGAATATTGGTATAGTGACTGGTTCAATATAACGTGAAGTCAATCGTGGAGTTGCAGTCAACGTTTGGCCAAGGTAAGTAAAGAAAACTCTTTGATTTCAGTCAAGCTTTCGAATTTATTCAATTCTTCTTCAGGACATCTGTGGTGAAGAACAATTTTTATATAATAAAGAAATATTGTTACAAATGTGATGACTTACTAATCGTGAGGTTATAAAAGAAGCGACGAATTCCGTTTGACAACATTACACTAATAAAACATTTTAAAAATCAAGTACATCACTATTAAAATACATAAAAATATATACATTTACACCATAAAACTTATAATTTTGTTATTTTTAGCATGGAGGTTTGTCTGTAAATGATTGAATTTTAATGTGTCTTCAATTTCCTTTTTTTTATCTGTGTGTTTTTTATATACTTATGGTTTTTATTTTAACACAGTAGGAGAGCAAAACATTTAGATGATTTATTTATTTAGATTTAATTATTATATCAAGTAAAATTCTGTAGTCATGAAATGCGGGATTTTAATATAAAAATGTATTTGTTAAATTTTATGAACGTTGTTGTGTTTTTATTTTTATTTATTTTAGTGTTATATTAATCTTTATGTTTGTAATCATGTTTTAATTTATTATTACTGTTTATTTATCTTTATATTTATATATTGAATTTTTTTTATTTATATTTATTTTTGAAACGACAGAATGTAACAATAAATATTACTCAGCCCTTCTATATCCGATTTTCTATTAATACATGTTTCCCTTCTGTCAATGTGTGTCATTTCTAAGAATAATCGTTTCTTAAGGTTCCTTTCCCTTTCTAAAATTTTTGTTTCTTCAAATTTAAAACTATGACCATTTTTAATTGCATGTTCAGTTAGTGCGCATGCTTTATATTTATTATTTTTAATGTCACTTTTATGCGAGATGTTCCTGCTGTGTACAGTTCGGCATGTTTCCCCAATATACACCCTTTCACAATCCGAGCAAGTGATTTCATATACTACATTTGAACTTTCTAAATTACTAAGCGGATCTTTGGTTCGGGTGTATAATCTAGAAATGGTTTTGATATTTTTCGTGCCTATTTTAAAATTTTCATAATTTTTGAATAGTTTTAAAAGTTTAGGAGTGAATTGTGGGATATAAGGTAAAGAACCAAAAATTGGCTGTGAAATTTCATTAGACAAGACACCTCTCTCAATGTCAAATGTTTGTTGTTGATTGAAATTATTGTTGTCACTTATTCTTGCAATGCACGTGGTACTAAAAATTAATTTATTTAATAATCCCAAAGGGTATGAATTATTTAACAGTATTCCTTTTAATTTAAGTAAACCTTGGTTTTTAAATTTTGGGTGTGATAGTTTTAAAACCCTGTCTTTTAATCCCAGAATTAGGTTAATCTTAGTTAGTTCAGAATAAAAATTAATAAACCTGTTGCTGCATATTGGTTTACGGTACCATTCAGTTTGTAGGATGTTGTTTTGTGTGCGATGGACGATTAAATCTAGGAAAGGTAACCTGTTATTAATTTCTTTTTCCACTGTGAATTGCAGTTGTTTACATTGGTTATTAAAAATTTTTAGGACAAGATCAACTTTATTAAATGGTATCGCAAGTATTAAATCATCAACAAAACGTTTGACAAAAGGAATTTTGAATGGTATTTGATTAATACTTCTCTCTACCAAGTCATCCAGTACAAAGTTACAAAGAATCGGGGACAAAGTACTACCCATTGGTGTGCCTAATATTTGTTTGAAAAATTTGTTATTAAATTTACAGATATTGGTGTCAAAAATGAACGTTAAAATTTTTTTAAAATTAGTTAAGCTTAATTTGCAATTAGGTTTAATGTTAATCACCTGTTTTTCAATGCAATTTATTATTATTAGTTCAGTTGGCATATTCGTGTACATGGAGACAACGTCGAAACTCACTAGAATATATGTGTCAGGAATTCTAATGTTGTTAATGAAATCACTAAAATGGAAAGAGTCTCTTATTATAAAATTATTATTAAAATTATAGGTTTTAGATAAAATAGATGTTAAAAGACTAGCCAATTTACTGTTGGGAGAATCTATAGATGACACAATGGGGCGCATTGACAAAATGGGTTTATGTATTTTTGGGAGTGCATAAAATCTAGGAGCTACTGAATTGTATATTCTTAATGATTTTGCTTCTATTGAGGAAAGTTGTGATTGTTTTTCCAAGTCACTTATTAATTTATTGGCTTTCTGTTGAAATGTACAAGTAGGATCATTTTGTAATTGTTGGTAATACCTTTCGTCATTGAGTAACAATTGACTTTTTTCGAAGTATTCCTCCTTGTACATTGCTACAGTGACGTTGCCTTTGTCACTACGAAGAATATACACTTCAGGGTTTGTTCTGATAAATGTTCTAGCTTCCTCAAAAATATCGTTTAGGAAATGATTGTTTTTGCCAGTTTTATGTAAGAAATTTGTAATGATGTTGGTGGATTTTGATCTGAGCAAATCTTTATTGTTATCATTCATGTTCTGTATTAACTGTTCAAAATCAGCCAATAATGATGACAGTTTAAAATCCCTAACATTTGGAATGAGGCAAAATTTAGGTCCTAATGCTAAGAGTTTTTTAATGTTAAAAGGGAACTGAATGTTGGTTAAGTTTTTGAACCATTTTGCATTAAATTTAATTTTTGAAAAGTGTTCTATTTTTAAGTTGTTGAATTTTTGTATGTTATTTATTTTAATTTTATGAAAAATGGTGTTATAATTAATATCTTGTCTTCGTTTGTATTCTTTTAGGATTTGACTAGGAATTACTTGATATAATTTAGATTTTATGTTCTCTAATTTGTTTTCAAGAAATTTTTTATCAGATAGAGTGCAACTAATTTCTAGATTTATTATTTGTTTTTGAAGTTTTGTGTTTAGATTTAGTATTTTATTACCTGTTTTGCCTCCTCTGTGATGTAACAAGTTATTTACATTAATTATGCTGTTTTTAACATGTTTAGGTGATACATCATGTCTTCTGCATTTTAATAAGAAGATGTGTCTGTTGTTTGGTAGAGAGAAGTATTAATCAAATACCATTCAAAATTCCTTTTGTCAAACGTTTTGTTGATGATTTAATACTTGCGATACCATTTAATAAAGTTGATCTTGTCCTAAAAATTTTTAATAACCAATGTAAACAACTGCAATTCACAGTGGAAAAAGAAATTAATAACAGGTTACCTTTCCTAGATTTAATCGTCCATCGCACACAAAACAACATCCTACAAACTGAATGGTACCGTAAACCAATATGCAGCAACAGGTTTATTAATTTTTATTCTGAACACCCTCCAAGAACTAAGATTAACCTAATTCTGGGATTAAAAGACAGGGTTTTAAAACTATCACACCCAAAATTTAAAAACCAAGGTTTACTTAAATTAAAAGGAATACTGTTAAATAATTCATACCCTTTGGGATTATTAAATAAATTAATTTTTAGTACCACGTGCATTGCAAGAATAAGTGACAACAATAATTTCAATCAACAACAAACATTTGACATTGAGAGAGGTGTCTTGTCTAATGAAATTTCACAGCCAATTTTTGGTTCTTTACCTTCTCCATATTTACCTTATTAAGGCACTATAGATATAGGTATTATCATCAGCCATTTTTATTCCAATGTCAATCAATTTACGTTTCAGACCATAGACAACTTAAAGAGACACGTGCAATCGTATTTTTTGGTAAAAATGGGAACTAAACTAGCTGGTAGTGCGAAAAGCGAAAAAGCACTTATAACGGTATAGTAACAGAGTAAGTACTATTAGCGGTTTTAGTTTAAAATAAATGTAAGGTACTTTAAGCATAAAAAGGGTGTAAAAGTAAAATTTTAAACAAAAACATGGTGCGCTGATGTCGGAACTTGTTGCCAACTTTATATTAACCATCAACACATCTGTTCTATTATCTCTAGTTTTGTGGTTGACATTGGACTAAACATGGCTGACGATAATACCTATGTTTATAGTGCCTTAACCTTATATCCCACAACTCACTCCTAAACTTTTAAAACTATTCAAAAATTATGAAAATTTTAAAATAGGCACGAAAAATATCAAAACCATTTCTAGATTATACACCCGAACCAAAGATCCGCTTAGTAATTTAGAAAGTTCAAATGTAGTATATGAAATCACTTGCTCGGATTGTGAAAGGGTGTATATTGGGTATGGAGGGTAGAGGTAAGGAGAACTGTCTCCGTGTATTGAATGTGTCCGCCAAAATGTGGTAAATAAGGGTGGCGCTACGATCGTAGTAGGGTAAATTTTAAAAAAAGCGCCATAATTTCTTAGAGTAGGATAGATAAATAAACAAGGAAAGACACATTTCCGCTTTATTATGACACCATTTTTAAAATAATCATAAGATACATAAGATAATCATAAAGTATAAAACGAATTTAAAATACACTAAACTGAATTCGCTGACCACGTTTTTTATAGCACTTATATAATTTGTGACTTATATTACGAAATCATACGACATTTTAATCAATTTGTCAAAAACTGCTACATTCATTCTGTACCCTACATCTACTTTAGCGCCATTGTAGTGGCAATTTTGAGAAGTGTTATGTTCCTCTAAAAAGTGGACACATTTTTAATCATTTCCCATTTAAGATCCTTCTCCTTACCTCTACCCTCCATAATATTGGGGAAACATGCCGAACTGTACACAGCAGGAACATCTCGCATAAAAGTGACATTAAAAATAATAAATATAAAGCATGCGCACTAACTGAACATGCAATTAAAAATGGTCATAGTTTTAAATTTGAAGAAACAAAAATTTTAGAAAGGGAAAGGAACCTTAAGAAACGATTATTCTTAGAAATGACACACATTGACAGAAGGGAAACATGTATTAATAGAAAATCGGATATAGAAGGGCTGAGTAATATTTATTGTTACATTCTGTCGTTTCAAAAATAAATATAAATAAAAAAAATTCAATATATAAATATAAAGATAAATAAACAGTAATAATAAATTAAAACATGATTACAAACATAAAGATTAATATAACACTAAAATAAATAAAAATAAAAACACAACAACGTTCATAAAATTTAACAAATACATTTTTATATTAAAATCCCGCATTTCATGACTACAGAATTTTACTTGATATAATAATTAAATCTAAATAAATAAATCATCTAAATGTTTTGCTCTCCTACTGTGTTAAAATAAAAACCATAAGTATATAAAAAACACACAGATAAAAAAAAGGAAATTGAAGACACATTAAAATTCAATCATTTACAGACAAACCTCCATGCTAAAAATAACAAAATTATAAGTTTTATGGTGTAAATGTATATATTTTTAGAAAGTTTTTTATATTTTCGCCGTGTTCTGTGTCTCTGTCTCATTTCGTGGAATTTGCAATCGAATTTAAACCTATTTTCCGACTACCTAGAGCTCTGAAATTTTCAGGATAGCTAAGAACTGGATGACAATGCATGTTTCAAGTGTGTTTAGGCATATACACAGATTTCGAAATTTATACTGAATTGTTATTAAATTAAATATGTATACATATTATCATTTTGAAAGACTTCATATAAGTTTGCGGTGGCCTATTTGGATAAGGGGTGAAGCGGTAGATTGTGACAATTCTGTTTGGGTTATTGTAATAGGATCGAACTCGCGAGAGAGAAGTTTTTTTTCTTTTTTTTTTTGTTTATACATGTGAAAACAGTAATTATTATTTTAACTGGTAATAAAATAAACTGTTTTAGAAAGTTTTTAGATACAACTACCCTTGATTTTGTTAACAAGGAAACAATCTTCTCTATGATCAATCACAGCGTTGTATGACTTAATCTTTTTACAATGTCAGGGATGCTGTGCATTGTTGAGATGACACAAAATATGACCTATAAATCAGTAAAAAACTTTCTATTATAAAAAGTTCTTTTTGTAAATTGTGCTTATTATGTATTTTAATAGTGATGTACCTGATTTTTAAAATGTTTTATTAGTGTAATGTTGTCAAACGGAATTCGTCGCTTCTTTTATAACCTCACGATTAGTAAGTCATCACATTTGTAACAATATTTCTTTATTATATAAAAATTGTTCTTCACCACAGATGTCCTGAAGAAGAATTGAATAAATTCGAAAGCTTGACTGAAATCAAAGAGTTTTCTTTACTTACCTTGGCCAAACGTTGACTGCAACTCCATGATTGACTTCACGTTATATATATATATATATATATATATATATATATATATATATATATATATATATATATATATATATATATACATATATATATATATATACATATATATATATATATATATATAAACTTACAAAATTTTGCGTAAGTATTATGTATGGTTGAAATCAGAAAAAAATAAGCACATATAATTTTTAAATTTAAACAATAGATTTTAAAATCAAACAAGCACATGCTGTGAGGGTCTGTTAGGATCGAAAAAAAAGGTTTCATTTAGAGACCGCCCGCTGGGCCCAGGACTTCAAAGACTCTTTAACCTACTTTTTCTTTAATGTTAATTTGTGGCGTTTGAAATAGGTTTATTTGACCTTGTAGGGCTAAAGGAGAGTCAAAAGCATGTATTTATCTAATTAGTCACGAATTACCTTTATGGATCATAAAACATGATGCAAAACAAATAGGATCGATTCGAATGTCTGTAAAATTTCTACTTATTCTCCCAGCTTTCTTATTTCTCTTTCCACTTCACATTTTCCTAACTCCTTCTTCCTGCTGTTTAACTTTCTATTTCTTGCTTCTCTGCTCTACCACTTTCCAGTAGTTCTATACCTATTAACTTCTTTTTTCTGCTGCTCTATTCGCTCCTTAGATTTCCCTGTTGTCTTTGTTTTGTTTAGTTATTTTTATGTTTTTTTTATAATTAACTACTCTTATTACCTACCCTTTTTTATTATTATCTTTTTTTAAATTTAATTAATTCATGAAAATTCTCATCAATCAACAAAAACATAACAACACAAACAAAAACTTCTCCAAAAACAGATCTCTACAAAAAATCTAGACAACCAATATGTAAATGGCGATTCACTCCCCAGAATTCTACTGAGAGAAGGTATCATCGAAGAAAAAACTATATTGTTACGTTCTAGGGGTTCAAAATAAAATCACTGCTGAACGAAAATGTCTAATTTATTTACACACTACAAACTAACGAATTATAACTAAATAACTAAACTAACACACTAATTTATGTACAGCAATTAACTTCGATTTATATTCACTATTTATTTTCACTTCGCAGATCGCTCGAATATTTAGACTCTCGCGGTTAACTTTTTCCACTTGCCGTGGGTCGTGGCTCTCCGCTTATATACCTGTCCACTGTTTCCAGAACGTGCTTCGGTAACAGTTTCTCGTCGCGCGTAGAAAGAAAGGAATTATTCTCGATTGTACGCGTAGTCACCAGACTTCCGGGAATCAGTTGTTTACCTAGCGCTATCAGGGCGACAGAGGCGTACTAGGGGACTCTCGCTCGTTACACTGCCCCCTCCTTAAGACGTTCGGTCCCCGAACACCTTGGTTGGTATGTCTGAACCTACAGGCATCCCCCTTTCTGCAGCTCCCTTGCTTTTCGAAATAGCAATCCACAGTCTTCTCCTTCATTGTGTTTCCGCTCGGGTTGAAAATGCACACGAGTATCTCTATTCCTGTCTTATGGAAAAGCACCTCGAGCATGTTCCGGACGACTCTCCAGTTGAGTTGGTCTAGACCATAACCCAACATAGGCACAGCCAGCTTCTTCACTCCCAACCTGGTGAGTTCGTCTCTTAGGTTCAGCAGGGTATTCCACATACTTCTATAGCTGGGCTTGTGATCGGAAAACCTCTTAGTCACCATGTAGAAGAGGTGACGATGACCGTCAGTGAGACTCAGAATTTTTCCGGGATGGGGCTGTTGTCTGGAGAGCTCAGATACACGGCCAAACTTCTTCCTGAAGACTAATGCTATTCCCCTGGACATACGCAGATCTTCGGCGACACAATGAGCTAGGGAATAATCTCCAGGCACAGAGAAGAGGTCCTGCTGCTGCTCGGTGGTAACTCCGAATCGTGCCTTCCCAGTTCCACCATAGTTCTCCATGAACTGGTCGAAACTCATCTCAACATGCTCTGGGCTGGTCGTCCTTCTCAGATGGGTCTCGTCTTGTTCGTCGTAGTCCGCCTCGTATTTCGCCAACCGATTTACATGGACCACGCGCCTCTTGCCCCTTGGTAGTTTTTGTATACGGTACACTACATCATTGATCCTCTTTACCACTCTGTATGGACCCTCCCAGCTCCTCTGTAGCTTAAGTGATAATCCTCTCTTCTTCTGGGGTTTGTACAGCCAGACCAAATCTCCAGCGTTGAAACCACCTTCTGTAGCTTTGCTGTCATAGCGGGTCTTCATTCGGTCACTAGCTACTTGTATGTTTTGTCGGACCTTCTCATGAATGTAGTGTAGCCTGCCCCTCAATGTGCTCACGTAGTTCTCACCAGCTATCTCTGTTCCGGGCTTACATCCAAACTCTAGGTCACAGGGTAATCTTATTTCCCGGCCGAACATGACACAAGCTGGTGTCTCTCTAGTAGACTCTTGCACGGCTGATCTGTAGGCCATGGTGAACAGATGAAGGTACCGGTCCCAGTCTCTTTGATGGTCAGAGACCACTTTAGCCAAATATTTTCCCACAGTTTTATTCATTCTTTCGACTAGGCCATCTGACTGTGGGTGAAGAGGTGTTGTCCTGGTCTTCTTGACTCCAAGTATTTCACCAATGCTCTGGAATAGGCCAGACTCGAAATTTCGTCCCTGATCAGAATGTAGCTCCAGTGGCACTCCAAACCGACTAAACATCTCTTTTATCAGCACGTCTGCCACTGTCGAGGCCTCTTGGTTTGGGATGGCATGTGCTTCAACCCATTTGGTAAAGTAATCCGACGCCACCAATATGTACTTGTTCCCATCGTCGGTCTCTGGGAATGGGCCTGCGATGTCTATAGCAACTCTTTCCATAGGACTACCTACGTTATACTGATTCATTGGCGCTCGTCGTTTTCCTCTTGGGCCATTCGTTGAAGCACAAAGTCTACATTTTCGGCACCAGTCCTTGACGTCTTCTTTGCAGTTGACCCAGTAAAAACGTTCTCTGATCTTTTCCAACGTTTTCTTGATGCCGAAGTGTCCACCGGAGGTTCCATTATGAAGTTTCTCCAATACTTCTGTCGTCCGACTCCGGGGAATTATCAGCTGAGTCCTAGCTGCAGTACCCTCGTCATTCTCGACGGACCTCTTCAACAATCCATCCTCTAAAATGATGGAGTCCCACTGCGCCCAGTAGGACTTGACCCTAGGACTCAGGTGACTCACTTCTTCCCATCTTGGTCTCTGTCCTTTTGCTTTCCAGTCAAGCAACATCTTTAGTTCGGTGTCACCTTCTTGGTCTCGCTTCAGGGATTCTGGCAGCCAATCCAGATCCACGACGGTGGTTCTTAAACAGAATTCCTTCTCTTCTGCTTTGCTGCAGTGTTTGCAGTCGGAAGGACAAGGTCTCCTTGATAATGCGTCAGCGTTGCCATGTGCCTTTCCGGCCCGGTGTTCCACAGAAAAATGATATTCCTGTTCTTGGCGTTGTGGTTTAACCGGCTTCTTGCAGTTACGCTGAATGTGTCCTCTTTCGCCGCAGTTCCAGCGTCTTGGTCCACCATTACGTTTCTCCTGGAGAACTCGGCGAATTACTTCCTCAATTCTATCGTCGCAAAATGGTGAATCATCAAGCTGTCTCACTTTGCTCTGTCCTCTGTGAGAAGCTTGTTTAGCAGCTTCAAATTCTAGAGCATGGGCCAGGGCGTCATCTAGGGTTTTGGGCCGGGCCAACCGCAACGTCTGCTGAGTCTCCGTGTCTCTCAACCCATCGACGAAGGTCTGGACAGCAAGTTGTTCTAGGAAGCTGTCCGGTGCTGAAGGATAGGCCAGCCTTACCAACCTTGCTATGTCTGCTTCGAATTCCTGCAAGGTTTCTGCGCTCTTCTGATGGCGACTCTTGATTTGTGCGTGATACACTTGTTGGAGATGTGCATCACCATATCTCATTTGCAGTCTACTTGTCAGAGTCTTATAATCACCTTACAGGAATGGTCTGAAGGATATTCAGTGCGTCTCCTCTTAATGCAACAATTAAGGCAGTTGCTTTCTCTTCATCGTCCCAGCAGTTGGCGTTGGCTGCTGCTTCAAATTGTTTCTGATATGTGCTCCAGGGTGTTTTGCCATCAAAAGTTGGAGGTTTGATCTTTGTTCGCCCTGGCTCACCCCGTTCTCCCAGCTTAACAGAACAATATTTGCTGAAGTTCTTACTCAATCGCTCTTCCATGGTTTTCACCTGTTGTTCCAATTTTACCTGCATTTCTTCTTCCATATTTACCAATCTGCCTTCAATGTTTCCAACCCTGTCTTCAAATTTTCCAATTTCGTCTTTTACGCTTCCAATCTCATTTTCCAGTTTGGAGTAATTATTCTTCAACTCATTTTCAATGAATGTCAATTTATCTCCCAAATTATCTTCCATTTTCTTAGTGTTTTCTTCCATTTTCTGGGTGTTTTCTTCCATTTTATTCTCCATTTTCTGGGTCATTTGTTCAAGGGCTTGCTTGAAAAATTCCATTGTCGCCTGATCCATTTTCTTCGCCTGTGATCTCGTTACTGGCATACAAAATATTCAATAATGAAGTCCACAATTTAAATTAACACAGCAGTTTAATTTACCCCACACCTGACACCAATTGTTACGTTCTAGGGGTTCAAAATAAAATCACTGCTGAACGAAAATGTCTAATTTATTTACACACTACAAACTAACGAATTATAACTAAATAACTAAACTAACACACTAATTTATGTACAGCAATTAACTTCGATTTATATTCACTATTTATTTTCACTTCGCAGATCGCTCGAATATTTAGACTCTCGCGGTTAACTTTTTCCACTTGCCGTGGGTCGTGGCTCTCCGCTTATATACCTGTCCACTGTTTCCAGAACGTGCTTCGGTAACAGTTTCTCGTCGCGCGTAGAAAGAAAGGAATTATTCTCGATTGTACGCGTAGTCACCAGACTTCCGGGAATCAGTTGTTTACCTAGCGCTATCAGGGCGACAGAGGCGTACTAGGGGACTCTCGCTCGTTACAATACCAATACATTATAACCATTTATTGCAAATTTTAATATAATTCATACTATATGCTAAATAATGTATATTGGGACTATTCTAAAAGACTAGCATTTTTTACAGAGTTTTCTTATTAAAAACAATTTTTAAGATTCCTAATTGTTGATATCTGGTTGGTTGTTAAATAAAATAGTAATTAAAGATAAATCAACATAAAAATAAGGAGAATTTACTTAACGACCAATTGGATATTAACATTTCATCATTGGTAAATTTGTTTTTAATAAGCAACATATTTAATATGTTAGGTATAGGATTAGCTCATACGAATACCAACAAATTTAAGTATAAATCGGTAAAAGTACTTAAGTAATCAAAAATATAAGAATTTTTAAAAATGTATATGTTGTGTTTGATAAGTTGCAGCGCAACAAAACACGTGTCATAGATAACGGAAACTTATAAAAAACATACATAACACTTTTATTGCTGAGTTTCGTAATTAATTTTACTTAGTAACTTATTTCAATTTTACTTGAAATACCTATTCTACAATTAAGTCCGTACTCGTGGGAGTCTTATGGACGACAAGAAACTTACTTAAAAAAAACGGACGAAAACAAGGAAAAACTGACATTGGCGAGAAATTAGAAAATGATTACAGGATAAGAAGAAGAGAGATCCCTGACACCTGGCTGAGACGTGTTGTCTCCAATCCCGAGGTAGCTGCGCAAGGCGCTGGACCGAAGAAGAAAATAGCTGAGAAGAAGGAGCGGGGAGTTGGGACTCGACCGTCGGCGATGCGGAGGCCTACTTCCAAAGCCAGTGGCGCAGTGAGAGGGCGGCTCTCAAGAGGACGTGGCCCATACGGCCTCTTAAGGTGAACCTGACAAGGCTGGAGAGTGACAGTGACGTGTTCCAAACATGCACCAACTCTCCATCCACTTCTGCGCCACTAGAAGAGCTACGGGCTCTAAAAACAACCGAAGTGGCCACCTGCATGAAGGAAGCGTTGCTTCGGCGACGATCGGGCAGGAGACAGCTCTGCCAAACAAGCGCCGGAGTATTAGAAGCAGAAACGAAGGAGGAAGAAACGTAAAAGGGCCAAAGACCACAGCAGCCCAGGGGTAGATACCAGCTCTGCAAAAGCAATTTGCAGAGCTCTGCTCCAAAATTGAAAGCCTCCAAGCACTAGTTTCTCCGGATGAGGACCCTACAACCCTCGCTGAGAGAATGAAGCAATTCCGGAAACGGATTGTTGAATGTAGAGACCCCGAGGAGGCAATAGCCCTTGTTGGGGAAAAGTGTGACAAACTACAGCAGCTGCACTGTGGGCACTATGGTACGTAGATTAGGGGTGTTTGACACAGAGGGAAGACTCGAGCGCACGGAGAGATACGTGCACAAGATGATCCCCTCTAGAAAAAACGATGAAAATGAGGAGCTCCGGTACATGCAAGGCTTTACAGCATTGTGCAGACGTGTAATGGAAAATGGAAGAAAAAGCGTGGGGCTGGCAACGCCAGGACACCTCGGACTGGAGAATTCTCAAAAGCTCCTGGAGCTGGCAGCCGTGCACACAGGGATAAATGAGGTGCGTGTCTTTGAGAGCCGTACTGATAAAGGGGAGCGAAGGAAAATCATACGCCGAGCTATTAAAGGGCCTGCGTGTGAGCTTAAAAGAGGCAAAGAATGTGAGTGTCAGGAGCATCAGGAAGACGAAAAAAGAGGGTGACAGAAAGATAGCTGAAAGGGTCAGAGAAATAGTCTCTTCGGGCGACTACGCATCGAGCGCCTTAGCTAGAGGCGGCGTCGACAGGAAGGAGATTTTCCTTATTATTTTTAATTATACATTTTTATTACTCACACAATTTTACCATTAAAATTAAGGACGAAATATTTGCATACCAGATTTGTTTACTTCTCTAGTTTATATGGAGATGCCACGCCACTGGTTAATATGTAACAAAGTCACCGTATATAGACAAGAATAGTAGGATCACTCTACGCACCGCCTTTAAAGTTCTTTGTACCACATTTCGATCCGGTTTGTTGACGTTTTGAGAGAACTGATGAGCAGCGATGCCAACTCTACCGATTTTTTGATAGATCTATCGATTTAGAAAGTAATCTACCGATATACAGTTATAATTTTCTTTCATAATTATTTAACTTTTTTCATTTTCAGCCATTTTTTAAATATACCGTTTTATACTTTTTTTTTATCAATCTACCGATTTCAGTTTTAGAGAGAGTGGTCATCAGTCTTCATTGGCTCTTCCGATGAAACAATCAAGGTTCATGTCCATGATTCTAATTCGACTGAGATTAAAATGGGGTTAGAAAGGCTCTCTTCAAGTATCAGTAAGATATCAAATCTAGTGTGCAACCTTAACAATAAAATAAGCATACCAACAAAAAACGAAGTAAAGAAAAATACTTTGTATGCCACTTCAGCTACCCAAACAGATGAGGTCCAAGTTTCCCAAGTAATCCCGGAGAAAAGTTTAAAACCCACAGAAGAAAAATCGTATTTTGTAGCCACCCAAACAGATGAGGTCAAAGGTTCCCAAGTAATTCCAGAAAAAAATTCAAAACCTATAAAAGAAAATTGGCATTATGTAGTTGTTAGCAACTTAACACCAGAATATACACCTATACAAGTGATTCATTTCATTAAAGAGAAATTGGGGTTTAAAGAGTTTATTAGATGTTACGCCCTGCTTAAGGAAAATGGTACTGCAAATGGTTCAACATTCAAAATAGGTATGAAATCTAAATCTACTATTAACCTATTATTTAATAAAGCAATTTGGCCACCTAACGTCTGCATTAGATGGTCTATTGAATCCACATGTTCCGAATCATTGAGTTTAGCGGCGCCTCCTCCTGAGTCATACAGTAAAAGGTGCAAAAACATCACAACCCCAGTCAGACTGGAAAATCCATGTACCATTTCAAACAACATCTCAAAAGAACAGGACAACATAAACTTAAATGTATTTTCAGACAAGCATGCCATTGAACTTAGCAAAACTAACACAAAAACTCATGCCAATGTCAATTTCATTAAGAGTAATGTGTCAGAACCTACCACAAATCTGGATCCTTTGACCCCACCGAAGGTTAGACTTACTAAGAATTCAGACAGTAGATACCTTCTTGCAAGATTAAGAGAACCTGAAATCCTGAAAGCCATTAAGCTACATCTCGCTTATTTGCACGACCAGCCCGCCTCTGTATGTTATGAGGGGTATACCAACACAGGCGTCAAACTCTTTTTGGCTTCAGAAGGACTTCCTACTAACACTGAAGATCTAAGAAAAATATTTTTGGAATTTCATGATGCTTATGGAATTGGTCCAGCTGAGGTGGAAGCTGATCTATCTACATATAGGTCCTTCATTGCTTCTGTTAGGATTATTCATCAGCAAAGATCAAGGGAATGTCACCTGAACTACTTTTCCGCTGTTTCTCCTAAACGAAATTTTTAAATAATTCGACGTGTTCCGAGGATCTAGAATCCTCTAATTCTCTTAACGATGTCAACTTTAGCATGGTTCATATTAATATACGTTCATTAAGATATAAAATAGATGAATTATTTTTATTTCTAGAGGAATTAGGATTTCCTCCGTTAGTTGCAATTACTGAGCACTGGCTTGAAGCTAATGAGCCCTTTTTTATTAATAAGTATATCACAATTGCTAGATACAACCGTACAAGTTCAGCTTGCGGTGGAACCCTAATTCTTTCTATAAATAATGATTACACACCGGTAACTAAATATGACTATCTGCTGGGTGAAGGCTTTTTTGAGTTTTCTTTAGTTTATAATAAGAAACTCAATCTATACACACTTTGCATTTACAGATCACCTAGCTCTGATACTGAACTATTTTTCCAGAATCTGCTAAATTTGTTAGATGCACTGCCCATTAAAAGCAGAAAAATTATATGTGGTGATTTTAACATTGACTACGCTACTGTTTGTGCTGCCCAACTCTTTCTGGTAACTATATTTGAATCCCATGGTCTCTCAATGCACGTCAATTCTCCAACAAGAATCACAAAAACATCTTCTACCATACTTGATTATGTTGTTTCAGATTTCTCACTTCCTGATGTTCAATCTACAGTTATTAGTGCGGGGCTTTCTGATCACGAAGCAGTATACACTAAGTTTCGAATTCTAAACGTACCTTCCGCGAAACCTCGACGTTTAGGTAGGATTTTTTCCGCTCAAAATTTCCGTAAATTTCAAAATTTATGTTCGACCTCTGACTGGAATTTTTCTTCTAGCGACATTGACAGTAACTTCAGTAAATTTTTGATTAAATTAGTAGCTAACTTTAATAAGGCATTTCCTTTAATAACCATTAGGCCAAAACATCACAAACCTTGGACTACTAAAGGTATCCGCATCTCAGCCAAAAATATGCGTGCATTACTAAATATTAAAAAATTTACTGACAGCCTCTCAGTGATCGAATATATTAACAAATACAGAGCAACTTACCTAAAATTAATTAAAATAGCAAAAAAAACATACTATCAAAATCGTCTAATTAACTCCAAAAATGCTTCAAAAGAAACTTGGTCTATAATAAACGACCTTCGAAATAAAAGTAATACGACGGATCATACTTTTTCCTTTCCGAACCCTGAGAATTTAAATGATTACTTTATTAATGTTAGTAAAAATTTAACGTCAACTATTTTGCCACAAAACGATCCTATTTCCTACCTCCCCAACTCAAAAAATATCGTTGATACATTCTTTATAAGACCGGTTGATAAATCTGAACTAATGCAAACAATCAAAAGTATTAAAAGCAAATCGTCCTGTAGAACCGATGGACTATCAGCAAAAATTTTCTTAAACCTTCCGGATAATGTGTTAGTAAGCTTAGTCTCCCTAATTAACGATTCCTTGGAAAAAGGTACATTTCCAGAGTGCCTAAAGACAGCCATTATAATACCTCTTCATAAAGGTGGCGAAAAATCTAACACCTGCAACTATAGACCTATTGCCTTACTTCCGGTACTATCCAAAATTATTGAAAGGCTTGTAAAAATCCGACTTATTCCCTTTCTCCTTAAACACAACATTTTATCACAAAATCAGTTCGGTTTTTTGTCTAATAATTGTACTTCTGATGCCATGTTTTCTGTATTACATGAGGTATATCTAGCACTAAACAGAAATCTCTTTACAGCCACTGTTTTCTGTGACTATGCTAAAGCTTTTGATTGTGTGAATCACGATATTTTATTAAAAAAACTAAATTTCTATGGGATTCGGGGAATTTCTTTAAGCTGGTTCAAGTCATATTTGGGGAATAGGAAACAATTGGTTAGAGCAAATGGTGCTGATTCTAGTTGTAAAACGACTACTTGTGGAGTACCTCAAGGGTCTGTATTAGGTCCTATTCTTTTTCTGCTCTTCATTAATGACATCACTTGCTTAAACATTAATGGAAAAATTTCTCTCTTTGCTGATGACACTAGTATTACCTGGAGCAATTCAGATATTTCAACTCTTTATGCAATTATTACCGCCGATTTACTTAAAATAAAGGCCTGGTCTGATTCTAACTTACTTTGCTTTAACGTAGATAAGACAGTAGCTTTATCTTATAAGGGAGCCTTTCAACCACTGCTTCTAAATAACAGCCAAATCAATATAGTTGAGTCCTTAAAATTTTTAGGTATTTTTATTGACAGCAATCTTAAATGGTCCCTTCATACTGATTCCTTGAATAAGAAGCTGGCCTCAGCTTGCTTTGCAATAAGATCTGTGTCGAAAGAAATCAATTTATCATCTGCCAAAATAGCATATTTCTCTTTGTTCGAGTCTCATCTTCGATATGGTCTTCCTTTCTGGGGTTCTGGTACAGCTGCCCAATTCAATGCTATTTTCAGATTACAGAAAAGAGCAATTCGATATATATTTGGTCTTGACCAAACAGCGCATTGCGAGAGCTATTTTAAAAATCATAGAATTCTGACGCTTCCCTCTTTATATATTTTAGAATCTGTTTGTTTAATTCGCAAACACCTACATGTTTTACCGACAAGACCTAACCATGGCTACTCCACAAGAAAATCGGATCATGATGTTTATTTACCGATCCCGTCTACGGAATTGGCAAAAAAATCTATACTATATTCCGCAAAAAGATTATATAATCATCTTCCGATACACATTAAATCTGCAACATCTTTTATCAGATTTCGTAATATGACAAAAGCATACCTCTCTACAAGACCGTATTATTCAGTTGATGAGTTTTTCAATGAATTAAACGATTAAACTCAATAACAGGGGATAAAATAGTATTATTTTCAGTTGGGTATCACTCTCAGTAACTTCATCTTTTTTATATTTTTAATTATTATCTGCATATTATTATAACCTGCTGATTTTTAAATTCATTCAAATTTTGTAGTCATTATATTGTTTTTTTTTTTACTAATTTTCTTTATTAGGTTTGCGACGACGTATGAAAGTTGATATAAATTGTTTGTTTGTATTTGTTTTTTGGTATATATTACTTATTTTTTATATTTTGTTATATTTATATTTAGCTTTGTCCATAAAATTGTATTATTTTCAGTGACAATAAAGCATATTTCTATTCTATTCTATTCTATTCTATTCTACTATTTTTGTCTATACCTATACGGTGACAATGTTAGAAAGAAAGATTGTAAAAATTGCAATTAAAGATGAAATAATAATATGGATTCGTGAAAAAGTTGTTTATCATTGCAAACTTGTAATATGTTAACAGTGATGGCTTTCGTATAAAAAATTGGATCTATAGCAATGACGAAAGTTCCACCTAAAGGTGCCCACGAAACTCTGGACATACCGGCATTTTCAACTTTTTACTATATAATCTTATTGTAATAGGTAAATAGTTAATAAAGGTTTAAAAGTCAAATTTAAATTACTGAATAATGTGATTTTAAACTTTGAAATTTATAATACATTCTTAAGTAGGAATTACTTAAGTTGTTTAATGTTCGGCTAATTGTTTATACTAAAATTTAAAATTAAATTTTTTATGCTCCAATTTTACTCTAGATTGGTCAGGTTTTCTATCTTAAAACTGTATTAAATGTAGTTACTTTCTTACTTTCTCATGCATAAAGATATATTAATAGACTAGCTGACCCGGCGAACTTCGTATCGCCTAACAATTGATGATTTTTTTCATTTTTTGTTTTTTCCAATTTTTACGATTTTTTCTTTTTTTTTTTTGATTGATTATCATCATTTTATTACTGTTTTTGTCGATTTATTATTTTTTGTCTTTTTACTTTTTTTTTCGTTGTATTTTTTAATTTTCACGCTTTTATCCTTTTTTTAGTTGTTTTTTTTACATTTTTCTTTTATTTACAATTTATGTGATATTCTTCGTTATTTTTCTTTTTTTTTCTTTTTTTCAGTTTTTATCCATTTTACATTTGTATCTGTTTCTATTTTTTTGTTTTTTTGTTTTTCGATTTTTTTCCAATTTTACTTTTTTTCTGTTTTTTATTTTTTTTATTTTTCCTGATTTTTTTGATACCTACTCGTGTTTTTGGTTTACCTACTTTTTATTTTTTTTTTATTTTTTTCTCGATTTTTCGTATTTCTTTTTCATTTTTAACATTTTTCAGGATATTTATTATTTTACGGGTTTACAGGTTTTTTTAAGGATTACCAACTAATTTTTCACAATTGTCAACAATTTTTTACGGTTTTCAACAATTTTTCAAGTCACCAACAATTTTCAACGTTTGTTCAAGATCTTCAACATAATTTTTCACCATTTTTAAATTATATCAGGATTTTTAAATAGTTTTCATAATTTTCAGCAATTTTTTAAGACTATTAACGACTCTCACATTTTTCGTTTTTTTTACGATTTCCATCAATCGGTTAATTTTTCTTGATAGTCATTTTTTTAAGATTTTTTTTAACCATTCTTACCAATTTTTCAAGAATGACAAGAATTTCTTACAATTATTTACGTTTTTCAAGATTTTCCTAAAATCTTCGACTTTTTGATACCATTTTAAAAATTCTTTAAGATTTTTGTCATTTTTTAACGATTTTCATCAACTTTTAACGATTTTCAACGTTTTTTCAAGATTTGCAATAAAATTTTTCACGGTTTTTTACATTTTATCGGAGTAATATTTAAGTATTATTCATACAAAATTTCAACCCCTTATTTATGAATTTGAATAAACCATTAAACACGTGTTCAATGAGATATTTTTAAATTTTTATAAAAATCGGTACCGATTTAAAGAATTTTCCATACAAACTTTTGACCCCTATTTCAGGGTTAAAATTTTTCAAAATTCCTTCTTTTTGATACCTACTCGTTTTTTTAATTTACTTTTTTAATTTTTTTATACATTTTCGTGAATTTTTCACGATTTTTAATAGTTATTTTTTATCATTTTTAACATTTTTTCAGGATATTCAATATTTTACGGTTGTACACTTTTTTTAGGTTTTCCAACTATTTTTTGGAATTGTCAACAAGTATTTACGATTTTCAATGTTTTTTTATAATTTTCTACAATTTTTTAACCATTTTAATTAATTTTTTAAGGCTTTTTTTGGATTTTTCTACAATTTTCACGTTTTTTAAGATTTCTGTATAACTTTCAACATTTTTTTTAACCATTCTCAACAATTTTTCAAGAGTATCAAGAATTTCTTAGAATTTCAACAACTTCTCACGGTTACTCAACATTTCTCTACGAATGGGCGTATGTCAGCTCAGCCACTGTTACCTGAAATTAACCGTTTCTAAAAGGATAGGGATTATCTGACCCGTTGGGCGTATGTCAGCTTAGCCACTGTTACCTGAAATTAACCGTTTCTAAAAGGATAGGGATTATCTGACCCGTTCAGCTCAGCCGCATTACCTGTGACCATATGCTTAATGAGATGTTTATTGCAAGTATCAAAATTGTTTATTTTATTTACTTAAAGATGGGATTATTGCATTTCTCGGGAATATTTAATGTATTTAATCTGTACAATTACTGTAAATTTGGTAATGGTAGTAGTAACGGAGGGATGAAATATATTAATAAGGGAGACCGAAAGCTTATAATTATATTATTTAGAAAAAGTATTTGATCGAGCAGTTTCTTGGTGATAAAGATATGGAGGTAAAAACAATGTTAAGCCAAAGAGGTGCTTTACTTTTGTTGGTAGATGGTTTCAAGTTTGCTAGAGCATATACTAGTGTATGTGGTAAAGTTCGATGGAGGTGTGTTATCAGCAATTGTGCGGCTAAAGTTTATACAATTGGAGAAAATTCAATTATTATGGAAGACAGTAATAATATTAATCAACACGAAAAAGACGAAAATATTGCGAGTAACGCAATAAAACGAAAAGCAGCTGTTGATCTAAGCGTAAAACCTTCAAAACTAATGCATCTAGAGTTACAGTCGGGTAAGCATTGTCGCATTATTTTTAATTTTTTTTAAATTCTATAAAATTTTACCATCAAACCAAAACATCAAATTTTTGTTTAAAATAAAATATTTATTGCAGATGAATTTAAAAACAGTTCTTTGATGGTAAACGATATAAATTGCATCCGAAGAAATGCCTATATTGCTAGACGAAAGCAATTACCAGTTCTTCCCAAAAACAGAAGATCTACTAAAAACTTTAATCGGGTATAAAGTTAAAACAAATAAAAATGAACTATTTTTGTGCTTAGTTGATAAAACAAATGAAATTATAATTTTCGCTTGTAACACAAATTTAACATTTTTATCTACAGTTGATGTTATATATGTAGATGGTACTTTTCAATACTGCGCCAAATAATTTTATCAACTTTTTACTCTCCACGGTTTTAAGAATGGACATTATATACCATTAGTTTTTTCCCTTTGGCAAGATAAGAAAACGGTTACCTATGCTCAAACTTTTCGAACAATAAAAGAAAAATTTCCTCAACTTAAGTTAGAGTTCTCACCAAAGACAGTTTTAATTGATTTTGAAAAAAGTATACATAGGTAACGCAGTTAAATCAGTTTGGAATAATATACAAATCGTGGGATGCAGATTTCACTTAGGACAGGCTTGGCTTAGAAAAATACAAAAACTTGGGTTAATAATGCAATATAGGGTTTCTAATTCGGAAGTTGGTAATTTTTTAAAACTTTTTTTCGGGTTACCTTTTTTAAAACCAGAAGAGGATGAGGACTTTTTCTGCACGTATTTATTCGAAAATATGCCAGACAACGAAGGAGTAAGAAAATTTTCCGATTACGTTGTCGACAATTACATTGATAGTGAAGCTCCATTCCCTTTACAACTATGGGCTTCACACGAAAATCATCAATATAGAACCACCAACTCCTGCGAATCTTTTCATTCTAGGCACGCACGCACGCACGCTTTGAGCCCCGAGATGATGAGAATGCCATTCAATACAAAGATTTAGTTGCATGAATGGCATTCTCGCCTCCTCTTCCACCTCCCCCCCCCTTACCACCGAGGGGGGCCTCAGCAATTTCGGACCCCTTTTTGGCCTTGGGGAGAAACTGCGGTCCTCATCTGCTTCTGCCAAGACAGTGCTCTGTGCACTATATTCCTGGTGTCTGGCTATTGTTATGCGTGCTTTTCTATTTTATGTGCTTTCCGTTGTATTTTTGCGGTCTCAGTTAACGTTACTTTCACGGTGACTCTTTTCGTCACAAATGCCGCTATGCTATCATCTATTTTCTACTGCTGCCGGAGCTGCATCTTTGGCCTCTTGTGTGTCCATGGACCATTATCTGGATCGTATTCTGTCAATTTTCTTAGGTCACGGTTTACATGGTTCCTCGTGCCTTCAAATATCGTCCTAGCTCTTTCTTTCATGGTATCTGTTATTTTTCTAATTTCTAAGTCGTGATATAAGGTGTTATTCCTTATGTACCATGGTGCATTTACCGCTTCCCTTAGACTTCTATTTTGTTGTTTTTGTACTTTATCTATCGTAGTTTTGCAAGCATGGCCCCATGCCACCGATGCATACGTTAGGATGGGCATAATTATTGTCTGGATCAGTCTTAGTTTTATTCGCAAGTTTAACTTGCTTCTTCTTCCAATAAGTCCTGATAATTTGCTTCTTGCGTATTTTGATTTCTTTACTACGCTGTCTACGTGGTCTTTGAAGCATAGTCCTTGGTCCAGGTTGACTTCAAGGTCATTCTAGGCTAAATGCAGAATTTTACAATTCACATCCTAGTATTTATATATTTATAGATACCTACATTGGTTAGTTTTCAAACGGAAACTTACATTAAAATTTACACCTCAATTAAATTAATTAAAAAAGATCGACTTCAGCAAAGAGAAAAAATTAATTTTATAAAATTGAAAAGAAATCAGCTGGAAAATAAAATTATAGATGTCTATACATTTATTAATTTCATAGCTTTTAAAAATTTACCTGTAGTATAAGTTCAAACATATTTTAGATTTATTAAGATAATAAAATTATTTGATAAAAATAAAGAATCTTATTATTTATTCAACTTTTTAAAATCCTTGGTCATATAAAAATACCTGATGCCCTTAATCCCTTACCTAAAATTGGTGGCTGAGCTGACCAGGGTGATTAAAGACTTCCCGCTGCGCGTGGCTGAGTTGACAAACTCCGCTACAAATTTAGCCATTTTTTTACCATTTCCAATAATTTTTCAAGATTTTATGTTTTGCATAAACTGTTTATGATTTTCAACATAATTTTTAAAGTGAAACTTTTATTACATCGTTTTTTGTTCTGTGTTAGTGCATGTCGCATGTCGGTCGACCGCCGAGTAGGTATAAAGTAGGCGGCGCCTATAGTTTAATACAAAAATGTACGGGAGTGAGCAGATCTGCTAATGAAAACAATTCTACCTATTCGTATTAATACGAACTTCAACTGCGTAAGTAGCTACGACATGTAACGTCGACGGTTATATTCTACCTATTCGTATTAATACGAACTTCGACTGCGTAAGTATCTACGACATGTAACGTTTTAAAAATATTACAGTCGTAAATAATAATTTTTGAAACTGAAAATATGGAAATTGAACAATTTAATTATGTAACATATATTAAATAAAATATCTTTTAAAATTAATCAAAACACTTTCATTTTTAAACAAATAAACTTTGTAATTATCCTACCCTTGTTATATATATTCATCTCATTCTTTTGTCGATTTACTGAAGTTTTCACTTCTATCGTGTGTGAATCGCACACACACCTTGTGATTTTGATTTTGATTTCGAGTTTGATTTCGATTTTGATTTCGATTTTGATTTTGATTTCGATTTCGATTTCAATTTCAATTTCAATTTCGATTTCAATTTCAATTTCGATTTCGATTTCGATTTCGATCTTGATTTTGATTTCGATTTCAACCCCTATAGTTTGCAGCAGCTGACAGTGTAGTGTGCTCCAAGCTATATTATTTGTGTTTAATTTTATTTATATTCGGTCCATTCCAATTTTCCAAGTATAAAATTAAGATTGATAAAGCGATTTTTATACCCTTAATGGAATATTATTCGAAAAATTTTTAGTTAAATGTCTATAGTGTAAAAAAAAGTTTCTCTTTTACCGTGGTTTCATAAAACCACACAATGCTTTTTTTCTACATTTTTGCAACACATTAGTATTTTCAAATATTTTCCATAATTTTCAGCAATTTTTTAAGATTATTTACGACTCTCACAATTTTCAACCTGTTTTCACGATTTCCAACAATCTTTCTGTATTTTTAAATTTTTTTCAGAATTTTTGTCAATTTTTTTTACAATTTTTGATTTTAGACAGTTTTTTAACCATTTTTATCAATTCTTCAAGATTGTCAAGAATTTCTTACAATTATTCACGTTATCAAGATTTCTTTAAAATCTTGGACTTTTTTTCACCATATTCAAAAAATTTTCAAGATTTTTAACATTTTTTTACGATTTTCAACAACTTTTCACGGTTTCCAACGTTTTTTCAAGAGTGTCAACAATATTTTTCTCGATTTTTAACATCAGTCAGTGGGAACTTTACCTTATAAAAGTCTTACTAACAAGGGTGGCCAAGAAGAAAAAAATGATGTAAAAGTTAAATTAACATTTTGAAGTTCATGTTTGATTTTGGTAGTCTAGGTTTCAAAATTAAAAAAAGTATTATATTTATGGTATTTATACTAATTTTAAATTCTATATTTATTTATAAAACTAATCTAAAATAGTTAAATTTAAATGATGGAAAATATTTACTTACCCTAATTTTGTTGCAAATTTTGTTGGAATTTTTTTCCATCACCTTTAATAACAATTTCGAACTATTACTCCACATTTTTAGGGATTTTAACTTTTAATAAAACACTTTTAATTACTTTCTTCTAATATTAGCAGGACAAAATATTGTAACCAAAATGTAATTTAACTGATCGAACTCACTTGCTGAACTGTAAGTGTTCTAGCCTGATTTTAATTCCGATTATCTATTATAATTTGAATAGTCATGAATATTTATAATGCGTGTACCCCAAATATGGATATATTCTAAAAACACTACTGTTTTTTTCAATATTTGGTTGTAGGGTATATACCGACTCGGGTACCTAAACCGATTATCTTTTGTCGCAACACAGGACAGCACAAACTGCTGGTTAATGTTTCTTATCAGAATTGACTGTATTTCAAAACAATTTATCATATTTCTTTAAAGATTCCAAGTTTTGAATAATAAAACATTTTACCTTTTACATTGTTTATTAGAAGATAATACATCTCTACAAGTCTTCATCTTCTTTTGTATTATTCTGGCATTGTTTGTTTAGGTAAACTTGGGTCCTGACCTGTTAAATAAAGGTATAAATAAAAATATAAATCCAAAAACAGTATTTACAAATTAAAATTAGAAAAAACTAAAACAGGAATAAATTTTTTTATAATCCAACCGTTAAAATATTGAATGATGGGGAATTTATTTAACAAAACAGGTAGGTATTACCATTCTTTGTAAACGACTAATGTATAAATTCGAAGGATCCTTGACGGCAACTTCTTCAATTTATATTGGAACATTTTACTCTTTTAATATGGACCATTCGAAGTTGTATCCCGATGAAGGTATTAGGTATTATCACCTGTATCGAAAAAGGTCACAACGAAATTGCATCCTTATTATAACGTTCTGTTATGAATCGAAAATTAATTAAGGCAAGGTTGCCAAGTGTTTAAAAAATTTGTTTAGTGAAATAAAATTTAACAACAAATCACATTATACACGTATTTATTAAAAAATTCATAAATGATAATATCTCTTAAAATATTCATTCATAACAATAATAATATATAATATTTATGTAGTCAAAAATCACTATTTATAAAAAAACTTGCTGAAGAAAACAAAATACTAGAGGTATATAATGGCGATTTTTAAGACCTAGAATGGTGAACAATTGTGTAAAAAATCTAGGACAGTGTTCAAATGTACCATCTAAATACCAACATGAAGTAGTAGATAAAAATTGTAAATTTGAAAAACTCGAAAAAATAACATTATTATTTTCTTCGTCATTTGTAAATAGGAAAGATTCATTTCTATTAGTCAGGATTCAATTGCAGCATAAAAATCGGATATATTTTTTGGCAGTTTAAGTAGGTAATACAGAAGCTCTAGCATTATATATTGAGATGAAATATGATTCTATGATATATATATAATATATAAAATTAAATATAAAATGATTAAAAAGAATATTCTTACTCCCAGAATAGAGTTCAAAGCTTTGATATTTGCATAATTTAGTTTCATTTTTCACTATCTTAAAAATTATTCTCTTCATTCCTAAAAAAGAAAGGAAAAATAAAATAAGAAAGATGAATTAAAACTTAAATATTAAAATACATGCGTTGGTTTAAAATAATGTAATTAGTCAAAAAAATAATTGAATACTTACTTTTAGTAGACTGTGTATATATTTTCACTTCCATAATTTCCATATTTATTATTTTCATAATATTCATATTTGTCATTTATAAAGTTAATAAGAAATGAGAAATTCTAAAAAAATTAAATTTATATTAAAATACAGTAGAAAATAAAATTTATAATTTTTGTTAGAAATCTAGTATGTAGGGTTATTTGTATAGAATCAAGTTTGTTTTGAAAAAATTGATATGATTTAGATTGTTAGCGATAGTTTTTTGTTAGTTTGTTGATTTTGTCGATTGTTTCCCTTTCCCATGAGCTGTCGAAGCGAATGGTTGTAATAAATGTACTGTAGTATAAAAATTAAGTTTTTTCATTAAAAAATAAGTAAAAAGAGATTTGAATAATATAATATTGGTAATCAAGTTAAATAGAAGGAGTTTGTACGCGTTTGGTAAGAAGAAAGATTATTTAAAGTTATTTTAAAAGTTTAAAAAAAGTCGACAAGAAGAGATATTGGACTAGAAAGAATATTTATCATTGTTAAGAAGAATAAATCATCAGATTAAGAAGAGAAGTATTAAAATAGATACTTACCAGTTCTAACTATAGCAGTTTTATTCAAGAATTAAAGAAAATTCTTCAGTTATATGGTTTGAGCAGTATTTATATGGTAGAAGACTTGAAGAAGTAAATAAGCTGCAGTTACACGGTAATTTCATACAAAAAATAAATAATTGTGTCTTTAATTTCTTGTTGTATAAGTTATATTCATTTTCACTTTCATATAAAAAAATAACTTTGCACATCACTAGATTTAAGAACATTTAGAATTTCTTATTTTCACTTTAAAATTTGATTAAAACAATTACTTTGCACATACACAGTCACAAAATATTAATTTAGAAATTTTAAGGTTATGTATTCAGTTTAAAATCGATTATCCACGCATCTTTTCATACCATTGGCGTTCCAAATAAAGTATTAAATTAAAATTCTATTTGTAATAAAATTAAGAGTTAAATTTCAATAATTAATTTTTCTAAATTTTGAACTCTGCTCTGAAGGTAAGAGTAGCACGGGCAATATAAAATATAAAATATATATTTGGAATCATATAAAAAAGTCATTTACCTTAATTAAAATATTTCATTAAAAGTTTAAATTTAATTAAAAAATGTTATATATGTTATAATATATTTTTTATAATTCACGTTCACAAAGTTTCTATTTCGACACTAAAAACAGTATCGAAATAGATTCATTGTAACACTGTTTTTGGTAACTTTTTGTTTTACACAATTGGTTGCATTGCACTGATTGTAAACGAAAGAGTTATCAAGAAGTATGTTGTAGTAATTATTAACTACATTATTAGCGATATTGCGAAATTCAGAATATTTTATACAAATTTGACAAACATTTAAATTAAAAATCATTAAAACTGTCAACTGTTAAAAGTGTCAAGATAGCCAACATTAATAAATATTTCGAAAAACTCTCATTTTATTTATTTTTTTATACTTTTAAAAGTTCATTATAAAAAATAGTATGTAATACTCGAATTACAATGACTGTTTGTAGTACTCGTTCTTTGCGAAACTCACCTCTTCGCGGTTCGTTTCACAAACTCCACTCGTACTACGAAACCTGTCATTGTAACACTTGTATTACAATATACTATTGCCTAATCGTCACAATGTCCTTTGTAGTGAAAGTATGAATACCAGTGTTTTTAATTTCACTTCTAATGAGTTAAAGGGCTTTTCACAAATGTCACTTACTGCCTTGCTTTTAACTGAATTACTTAAAAAATTTTTATTAAAAACATCTGTTTCTAACTTTTCATGATTGTTGTCCAAAACCGATTCTACTACTACATCTTCAGCACTTTAAGTTTTTACAAAAGCATTACATGTTCGTTTGCTGCACTGCCACCTTTTCACTCTGTTTTTAACTAACATTTTATGAAAACTGAAACTATATCCGTCAATTACTAACATGGATTTTCCTTTTTCACTAATACAAAACGTTACTTTTATTATAACTGGTACTTATCTTAACACTTACCTACAAATGTTTATTGAAAAAACGAATAATAAATCCAATCAGGTAAAATGTTAACTTAATAGAATATTTGAAATAATTAGAAACACAGTCAACCAGGGGATAATCTTCTTGTTGTAGATTACTAGATATAATAGTATCATAATATTAGATTGTCCTGATAGAGTCCCATTTAGGAAAAAACTCATTTCTAATTTCATGGAATATTTGTTAAAGCATCATCAAACGAAATTACAAATAACGAGGATATAATCTTTATTTAGGGAACAACAAATTCATAATATCAATTTCGAAAAAAATATTGTTTGTGGAGTTTCCAAATTCTCATTATTATGCTTGAAGTTTGGCAACACTGTGTATCTAAATTCATTATATACCTTTTACCCTGTGACAGAAATTTAACTCGAGGATGCAATTTCGTTGTACCCCGGATGCAATTTATGTATAAAACTTTCTACCTGCCTATTTTGGGATGCAATTTCGAAAGACCGTTTAATATTAGATAAAATGTATGTAAAAAAATACGTAACGTTCAGATAATAAATTTAATTATCGCCAATTACGGTATAGGATAGCGGATCTCAAACTCTCATACTTAAGGCATTCCCATTTTATTTGAAACAATTTTGCGCCCGCGTTGTATTGCAAGAATTAAATATCAACCCGGGGAATTAGAATTGGAGTAGACATCAATGTATATCCAGCTGCTATAGTCATAGCGCGGCGGACGTTGATGTTTCGTGAAAGATGTCGAATGTCATCGAAATGCATAGACGCAAGATGCGCGGCTAGAAATAGAGAAGCACGTTTACCTTTTGTTTTAAGACAGTTGTTGCATTACAATTAGTTAAAATTAAACAAAAAAATTTCAAATTTAGTGCTCTAAAGCTGATTATTTTGTACGCTGTAAAAATGGATAAATTTCTAATTGGAGCCAAACGAAATGTAAACGATGAAGAACCTTGTACTTCGACTGATTTACGAGAATATATGACCACATGACCAAGCTTACCTAAATTTGAGGATTGAAATTAGTGGAGAAGAAAAACCGCAATGTGTTATATATTTAAAAGTATTACCTGCTGATAGCGTAATACCCAATAAATTTAAAAGGCACTAAGAAACCTTGCACAAGGAATATATCAGTAAACCACTTGAATTTTTTGAGAAAAAACGCTCGCTGTGAAGGAGAAAACTTTGTTGTCATACAAAGTGGCTTAATAAGGAGCTAAATGTGAAAAACCACACACTACAGCACAGCAACTTATTCTACCTGCTATCAAAGACATTATTAAAGCTATGCTAAACAACAATATTCCTCTGTCAAATGATACAATCAAGAATTTTAAATATATCTACTGACATTCAGGAGCAGCTTGAATCTCAGCTAATTGGAAACTTATTTTCTATTCAACTTGATGAAGCAACTGAATCACTTTTAATTTGTTACATCCAATTCTGTAAGAGTATCACAATATGTGAAGAAATACTGTATTGCAAACTTTTTGAAGGAAGAACTACAGCCAACGAATTGTTCAGGATTACAAATAATGCTCTCATTGCGGCGAATGTGCAGTGGAAAAATTGTGTTGGGATTTGCACTGATGGAGCCGAAGCTATGTATGGTAAATACAATGGTTTGCAAGCGCTTCCGCAAAAGGAATCCGCAGATAGTATTTTGACACATATTAGAAAAAGAACTCAGAGTCGCCATTTCCAATGTGGAACCCAACATACAGAGTTTGTGTGCCACAAACATGCGCACGTCATTCATTATTCCTTGCATTCTAAGAATATTTAAAAAAAATATGCCTAGAATAAGTTTGTAGTTCAATGTTTGAAAATTAAAAGTTTAAAAACCGGTTTTAATAATTTTATTTTTCAATTTTTACAAATTAACACAATCTAAGAACCGCTGGTATAGGATTTGAAGTAATGATTTCAGCAACCAAAAATTCTAAAAATCTTCTTCACACACCTAGGGCATTTTGATATATTTTGTGATTTTTTTTCTTATGTTTCGTTATAATTTTTGTAGTAACTTTGTAGTACATTTTTGAGATGTCGTTTTATATTTTCTCTTCTCTCGACGTTTTTAAATTATCTTATTTTGATATATTTTTTTGCTTTCCTTACACTGGAGTCACCACACTGAAGGCATTCATCATTAGTTTGGCATTGTTTTTTCATTCATTATTGTTTCTTAACTTTTGGTAAACACTGTAATTTTTTTCAGTATCAAAATCGGAGTGAACTTTAAATTTTGTTTTCTTTGTGTTTGGGTTTATAAATTGCTTGGTGAACTCAGGTCAGTACTGTACCTTTGGGATCACATTTATTTGTGAGTACATGCTGAGGCTGTTCCTCTGTACCGCACCACCAATTTGTGAACAATTTTTATTTTTGATTTTCTTTATTTCTTTTAACAGTTTCATTATTACAAACAACTAGTTCACTCGATTTTGTTTTACTTTTTTTGGCATACCTTTTCTTTGTTTCTTTTTTCAAAATTTGTGATTAAAATTGCCTTCAGTATCTTTAACGTTGTTTATTGTTCCTATCTGGCTTAAATTTATTTTGACGATTTCTTATTCACTAATTTTTATTTTTGTCTACCTTATTTCCGATAAATCTTGTCTTTTATATCGTTGATTGTTATCTTTCTCTAACTATTTCGTGGTCTCTAGTTCGCACAAATTGTGTGATATGACTTGTCAATTTTTAAATTGATTCTCATATTGATTGATTATTTTTTGAGTGTTAATTCACATTTTTGTTCAATTAATATTTGGCTTCAATTTTTTTTTTCGTTCATTGATTATTTGTTTAGCTATATAGCTTATTTTGTTACTCAATTGTTGAGTATTTTCAATTCAATGATTTTTGTTGACTACAGTCATATCCTTGTCTAGCAGCAAGTATGGAGTACACACTGATAACGAAGGAAGCTCTGATGATGGTTGTATAACCGAAAGCGCTTAGCCGATAATAATAAAATCTACACACTTTGTACAAAACATTGTGTTTTATTGATAATTTTTTACTGAATATAGTAACCAATCAAATTATTCAATTTTGAGTTATATGTCAAATTCCATCCAATCACCTCTGGATTACAGCGACAACACTCTACATGTGGTGTTTTCAGTTTGGTGTTTTCATCAAAGATCATCGAGTATTTGATTAAAAATTAATTAAACGTCAAACTGACAGCTGGCTTGAAAATGTCGCAAAGATTTGGTGTTGCAACTAACGGTGAAATAATCAATACCATGCGAGGAATTTCTTCTACAGTGGAAATTAACAATCCGTCAACTTCAGCAAACTCTTCCTCCAACTTAACATTTACCAATTGTACTTTTCACAACTGTAAATTTGTTTAAAAATGAATAATAGTTGATAGATTAAAAATAATAAATTTTGTTGAAAATCATTAAACGTCAGATTGACAATTTTTTGAAATCTACAAAGTAAAAAATTATCTTATCGAATACCCCTCAGGACTTGATAAATACTCAAAATTTTGTCGTAGAGGATCCTTCAAGCGTGTTGCTCCAAGATAATAGCCCTCGGCCTGCGGCCTCGGGCTATTATCAAGCAACACGCTTTCAGCATCCTCTATGACAAAATTATCTCGGTATTATCAAGGCCCTAGGGGTATTACTACTGATAATTCGTTATCAGTGTGTACTCCATACTTGCTGCTAGTCTTAGCCTACTGTACAGTAGATTATGGATAAATACTTCAGATTATCTACCAAAAAACGCCTTTTGAACATCGACATCTGGTTTTTGCAAAATTGTCTCAAGAATGATGTAACACCAACATTCGCTAAGATTAAAACTTGTAGAAACGTACCACCGGAATTTATCAGAACATGGGAAAAACGCCTTCTTCGGAAACACATTAGCTTAAAATATAGTGCATTAGATAAGGTGAATATTGGATTGAAATTGTCTTATGATGATATCAAAACTTCAATTCTTCTATATGTATTTGAATATCATTTCAATAATTTTTTAGATTCTATTAGACGGATTGAAATAGTCAAATTTAACAAAGTTAACCAAAAGTTAAAAAATCTAGTCAAGACTAAGAGGTTGAAGGAGTGTTGAGGGGTCAGGAGGTAAGTGGTTTTCTTTTCAATTTCATCCACGGGTTAAAAACCTTACAAACGTCAACTTTACGACCGATGAACTTAACTTCTTGAATAACGGGTTGAAATTCTCTTGTTTATCGAATATTAACTTAAATACAATACAGGAGTTAGCTATCGATGTGGATTCAATCTTGGAAAGTTTACATTTAGATCCTCAAGTTAAAGATCTTGCCAAAACTAATTGTTATCTAGCTATTCGTAAAAACTTCAGTAATTTTCAAAATAACAGAAATGCCTCTAAATTTCATTTCTATAAACAAAAAAAATAAATTAAAGATTTAAATACCAAAATTAAAGAACATAACTTAATTATTAGTAAAGCAGATTAAGGCAATTGTCTCATTATCATGGATAAGATTGAATACATTGAGAACACCGAGGGATTCCTTAAAACCAACAATTTCCTAATCACGGATAACAACGTTTTCAAGAAGTTGACTCGAACCCTCAGGACCTCCCTAGCTGACCATGTCGGTTTTCTTAAGGAACATAATACATTTGTTAAACAGCTTCTCCTTAGCAACCCACAAATGCCTAGATTATACGGTTTACCTAAAATTCATAAACCAGATTGTCCGATGAGGCCTGTAGTCAGTTTCTCCGACACCTCTCTCTTTACTTTCCAAATTCACCAACACTCTTCTGATGGAAGTACTTGATTACAAACTGAAATATACAATCAAAAATTCTTTAGAATTAACAACAAAAATTAGAGCAAATACTTTAAATCCTGACTTTTATCTAGCTTCTTTTGACGTTTCAAATTTGTTCACTAACGTACCTAGAAGTGGAACGATTTCTATTGCTAAAAATCTATTAGTTAAGACTTAATTAGACACTACTACTATTACACACTTAATAATCATACTGGAGTTATGTCCAACACAAGATTTTTTCTCCTTCAACCAGATAATTTATAGACAACAAGATGGTCTAGCCATGGGGAACCCCCTTTCACCACTTCTAGCTGATCTGTTTTTAGACCACTTAGAATCTAACATCATTTTCAATAACAATCCAAAGTTTAGCAAAATCTTACAATGGTATAGATATGTTGATGACGTTCTTGCGTTTATTGATGGTGACTCTTCGACAGCTTGTACATTACTTGATGATCTTAACCTCATTCATTCGGCTATTCACTTTACTGTTGAGACGGAGGTCGATGGTTCCATCAACTTCCTGGACTTGACGTTAAAGAGAGTTGATGGGCATTGATTTTTCTATTTACAGAAAGCCTACTGAAACAGATCATTTGCTTCCTGCCTATTCTAACCACCCCTTTTAACAACGTATGGCAGCTATTTCTTGCTATGTACATAGATTGTTAAAGAACCCAATGTCAAAAGACAACTTCAACAGAGAAGAACATTCTTAAACAATTGGCAGTTAATAACGGGTACCAGGCCAACTTAATTGATATTTTTATCAACCGTATACAATATCGAATGAGAAGAAACTTAGCCTTTCCCTCGTTTACCTCCTCTGATGTTAACGTTTCTTACAGATCTATATCTTTCTTTGGCAATATCTCGTCAGATGTCGGCAAAGTCCTTACTAAACACATCCCTAACCTTAAAGTCTCATTTAAAACCAACAACACTATTTCTTCTAACTTTGTCAAGAATAAAGATTCTATTAACAAACTTTCCAAAAGTGGTATTTATAAACTCGAATGTGATTCTTGTCCCGCTACTTATGTAGGTCGTACGAACAGACAACTTAATTTATTTTTACACAATTTGTTTATTATTAAGTATTAAATCAAATGCTCACATTGTCCGACAAATTTATTGCTGCGTTTATGCTGTCCGACAGCTTAAAAATTTCGTTTATTTCTAGCTCGAAAAAGCAGCATAGGAATATACACAAAGTTTCAAGAATGTATTAATCATTTCGAAAAAAGGGTTGTGCGTGGTGGACTAATTAACACGCATTCATTTTTTAGTGGAAATACGTTTAACAGCATTTATTGCGGAGCACAATCTTCTATGTACCACATCTCTCAAATTTAATTAAAAAAATTTGTCACTCTTCATAAATTGCCGAGGGACTAGCAATCACCTCTGTTCAAGCCCCAAAAAATTCTTTAAAAAAATAGTTTATTCCTAATGAAAGAGCTTAATTTGCACCTTTCAAAAATGTATTTTCGATAATTTGCACCCCTCATACTTTTTTTGATAAACTTGATTAAAAATTTGCATTACTCAAACCAGATTCAAATGCTCATATCTCACTTCCTAAAGTGTATTTCGATATGCGTCTTTTACCAAAAATTTGCAATTTTAATTTTCTAATTTGCACCATCGTAAAATAATTGTTTTTGTTAAATACAGAGAGAGAACTATTTCGAAGAATTGTTTAAGAGCTGTAGCAATGTTCATTGCAAATGAATATCAAAATATTGAGGTTGTAGAGCTTCAAAAAGATTATATGATTTTTTGGCTCTTTCTCCTTTATAATTAACAGCAACCTAAGGTAGTAATCGTTCTATCAGATGTTTTATATGTAACCCCATTAGTGTCTTTCCTAAAATGGATGACTTGTCAGAGCACCATGTCAATTTAATAAGACCTTTCTATTCATCAGGTGTTGATTTTGCTGACACATTCCAGATTAAAGATGGAAAGACAAAGAATCAAATGATACCCTTGTGATTTAGTGTGTTTTGTCCATTTAGAGATTGTTGGTGACATGAATGCAAGTTCGTTTTTAAAAGCGTTAAAACGATTTATAGCTTAAGGAGTTTTTTGCAGATATTTTTATTCTGATAACTAATTCAAAATGCAATATAAATAAACTTTTCACAGAAAATGAAATCATTTGTAAACTTACACCGGTAGGGTCCCCGATGATAGGTGTATTATAGGAAGCAGACGTAAAATCTGCTAAATCACATATCAAACGGGTTGTCGGTAATATTCGTCTTACTTATGAAAGTTTATATAAGTACTGTATTTGTGCAGATAGAGGTGATTCTTAACTTGTGTCCTCTCACACCTATGTCTGAAAATCCTACCGCACTGTCTCCTTTAACTCCTAGTCATTTCTTAATCGGAGACGTTGCTGTGTCGATCCCTGAACTAAACTACGACGAATCACCAGAAAATAGACACAATCAATATCAACTATCAGCATCATCATTTTTGGAAGCGTTGGAGTACCGAATATTTAACAACTTTGCAACAGAGGCCTGAAAATCGTTTTGGAAAGTTAGTACCAGTCAAAGTGGATAATATAGCCATTTTAAAGATCGACAACTCTCAGGTTTTACATTGAATCGAGTGGTGATCTACAACCTAAACAAGATGGGAGTAGTGAGTGTTCAAACTGAAAACGGGTCTGTGTCAAGAAGGACCAATTCGTGAGTTTGTATATTGTCCTTAGAGGTAAAACAAACAGTCGATTAATTTTTAACTCTAGTTATAATAATAAAAATGCTTTATGTCAGCAATCATACAATTTGTCGACAATCATACAATTTGTCGACAAAGCTAAAAAACCTTACAAAAAAATTACAAAAACCTTAATATATAACATAACACATAAACAAAATACAAAAAAAATCGTCATATTTATACAATTAAAGAAATTGAAAGTCATAAAAAAAGAGAAGAAGAAAAAAGTTCATTTAAGTAGTAAATTAGTATGTATTTAGAAGTATAAAATCATAATATGAAAAATTCATTTACTGCGTAAAAAGATCTCTCCAATAAGTGTGCCTTTAAAGCTCTACGGAATGCGGGAAAGAGTGTAATAGATTTGATTTTGAAAGGCAGACGATTGTGCATCTTTTTTGCATTATACAATATAGAGTTTTTGATTAACTCTGATCGTGGGATTGGTAAACAAAGATCAAGCTCCCTGTTTCTAAGAGGATAGTTGTGACAAGGCGTTTCAGGATTCGCTGACGAGTGCTTGCGGACTAAGCAAACGGATTCAAAAATGAATAAAGAGAGAAGATATTTTTTAAAGTATTTCCCACAATAAGTTCTATTGTTTAATCTCAACATGTAACGGATAGCTCTCTTTTGTAGTTTTAAAATACGGTCAAATTAAGTCGCACAACACGTACCCCAAAATGGAATGGCGTATCGGAAATGCTGCTCAAAAAGAGCGTAGTAGACTATTGACAAGTTTAATTCCTTTTAAACCAATCTTAGCGCAAAACACACAGATCTTAATTTCTTTTGACACTGCATTGATGTGCAAATACTGAGTTTAATGAGTTGTCAACAATGAGACCCATAGGAACTTCACAGAATCAACTATTTCCACACTATTGTTGTTAAGTACAAAAGGTTGTAATGTACCTTTATATGATAAGATTATAGATTATAGTTTTAAAGAGATTAAGGAACAGGAGGTTAGAATCGCACTACGATTTAAGGGTGACTAAGTCACAATATTCGGTACTATGAAGGGATGTACTATCCGGGTTGCTTCAGGTAAAACTAGTATCATTTGCAAAGAGGCAGAGTTTACCACTAATATTTAGGTAAGCAATATCATTAACACAAAGCAGAAATAAGATAAGACCTAGAACTGAACCTTGAGGTACCCCTCAGTCAATTGGCTTACAGGAGGACGTTCTCATATCAACCCTTCCCAACTGACTTTTGTAGGTAAGATAATATTTAAACCAGTCGAGTGGTATTCCTTAGCAATCTTTTTTTACCAATATTTCAATAATCTTCGACAACATGGGGAGAAGTGCTATTGGGCGATAGTTCGAAGCTTGATCTTTATCACCTCATTTGTGCAAGGGAATAATTATCGCCGTCTTAAGGCAGCTTGGAAAGACTCCAAGTTGAAGTGACTTCTTAATCAAGTTAGTCAGATGGCTTAGTGTGTTTACCGGTAGATTTGAAAACATTTTCAGAGTAAGCCCATCCATTCCAGCAGATAATTTATTTTTAATGTCATTAAATGTATTGCGAAGCTCGGCCAATGATACAGGTGAAATGAAGAAAATGTGTAAATTTTCATTTCTGAGATAAGAAAGAGGATCGGGGGAAGGAATTATGGAGCTCACTAAGTTTTTCGCTGCTTTAACAAAGAAGTTGTTTAAGTTCTCGGGTGAGGTAGGAATTGGTAGAAGAGACCCGGTGGTCTCTTAATTCATTTACAATAGACCATGTTTCTTTAGCAATGTTACCCGCATTTCCCAAGTTTTCCTGTACAGTTTTTCATAATTTTGGAAGGAGACGCTATCTGAGAATTTTTTTAAATATGATAAACAGCGCATGTTCTTAGAAGATAATCGTAAGCCTCTAGTAGACCAGGGTTTGTGTTGCCTGAGAGGAAAGGATTTACAAATCTAGAGAATTCGGAGTCGACGTCATCAGATAGAAAATTCCAGTTAGACACAACTCTTTGAAATTTTGGAAATTTTTATCCCCGAAAATACGGCCTAATTTGCGCAAAACATTTTTACTTTTGGATTTTAGGGAAAATGTAGTTAATATTGCTTCATGATCAGAAAAACCTGAATTGAAGACAGTACATTCAACGATTTTCGGATCAAAAGATGACGTGACATAGTCTATGGAGGTAGAACTAGTTTTAGTTCTGGTTGGCGCGTTGACGTGCATGATTATTCCAAAAAAATCGAAAATGTTCTGAAGAGATTCTTTAGCAGCACAAACACTGGAGTAGTCAATATTCAAATCACCACATACAACTAATTTACCATTTAAACGAAGGGATTCAAGTAAGCTCAGTAATTTTTGATAACAAATTTGCAAGTCCGCATAAGGTGTTCTATAAATACAAATAATGTAGATGTCATAAAAATTCTTATAAACAATGGAAAATTCAAAATGTTTCTCAGATAATAAATGATCAAATTTAGTCACCGCTGAAAAGTCGTTATTTGTTGACATTATCATAGTATCTCCATGAGATAAATCACTTCTATTAAGAGAGATTGTAGTGTAGTTTTTAACAAAGACTGACTCACCAATATTTAAACAGTGTTCAGTTATTGCAACCACTTCAGGAAATTTTAGTTCTACTTATAATAGAAGTAATTAATCTGTTTTATGTCTTAAGGACCAAATATTCATAAAAAATAAACTGAGCCCACCATCTTCTAATGTTTCAGAGTGTGCTTGTTCCTCTGTTCGCGTCTTATTGATAAAAAATTTTTGGCACTAAATGAAGAACCACTAGAATAATAGTTCTTATGGCATTCGCTAATTTTTTGGAGCCGACAGAGCGTCTCTAAGAAAAATACATTCTAGAGGAAGAGAGATCTGCTTCAACTTCAGCTAAGCCAATACCGTAAGCATTGTGGAAACGGTAATACAACTTCCGCAAGGAGTCTACGTCGCTAGGAAGACCCTCTAATGCTAACATTAATTTAATGGTAGTGCTAGTGTGCCCTTCCATACATACACTTGGAGGCTGGTCATGCAGATAGGCAAGGAATAGCCTAAGAGGTTTTAAAATCCATGCCCAAGCCCTCATCGAGTTTGTCAGGTTTATTCACAACTTTGATGTTTTGCAAATCCTTCCCACAGGATTTACTAGCTGCAATCGCTTCCTTGTCAGAACGAATCTGTATATATTTTGCCTCCGTAGACAAAGGTTCTGGTTTTGATGATGGAAAATTTAAAGCCGGCTGCGGTGGTACTTTTGAAGGAACTGAGTGTAAATAAATATTCGTTGGAAGATTAGTAGCATCGGTAATTTCTGTACCTGCCGGCCACATATTGATGTCTTTGAGCTGTTACAGACTTATAAGTCTAATGTTCCACGTCCTTAAAGCCTTCCTAAAAATTACTTCAAACCGTATATACATGAAATGTGAAATGGACATGGAAGTCGAGCAGTTCGTCATCGATTTGGAACCAGAGAGGTCTTGTTCAGGCTAACAGTTCTAGTGCAAAAATGTACAGACCAACGTAGAGAAGGATATGTTTCATCGACTATAAAAAGGCCTTTGACAAAGTCAAACATCCTGTTGGAATGCGTTACAAAGAAAGGACTGGACAAAAACAACATCGATATCATTAATAATCTTTACTGGTCTCAGGATGCAACCGTTACAATAACGGCGCGAGAAACGGAAAAACTACAAATTAGGAGTGGTGTAAGACAAGGATGCGTATTATTCCCATTGGTTAACCTATACACAGAGGAGGTTTTTTCGACAGCGTTACAAAGATCCAAAGAAGGCATCAAAATTAATGGCAAACTTCTAAACAATATTAGATATGCCGAAGACACAATTTTTATAGCAGATAATAACAACGATCAGAAAAATCTGTTAACCACAATAACGGATGTAGGAAAAGAATATGGCCTAAGAATTAATGCGAGAAAAACCAAAGTGATGATTATCTTCAAGACAGGAAATATCAACGCAAATATATGCCTCAAGAACCAAAAAATTGAACAGGTAGACAAATACAAATATTTGGGATGCTGGATAAACCAAGATATCAACCCGTAAATGGAAATAAGAACCAGAATAGAACAAGCCAGAACAACATTTATAAATATGAAACGATTTATCTGTGACCGCAATATGAACTTGAACATCAAATACTGACTGGTAAAAGCATACGTACAACGTACACTCTGTCTTGCTGTAAGGAATGAAGGCGTGGAAGCTAAACTTAAATTGTATGAGAAGACTGGGAAGCGAGTGAAATGTGGACGTTCCGTAGACTGTTGTAAGTTCCATGGACTGAACATGCCACTAATGTCTCGATAGAGAAATGCTCACAACAGTAAAGGGGAGAAAAACAGCGTATATGGGTCATCTTCTTCGAAATACATATTATAAGTACGAATGATTGCAACTTATTATGAAAGGTAAAATGGATGGAAGAAGAGGCCGGGACGACGACAAATTTCCTGGATGAGGAACGTTAGAGAATGGACACCCAGACTTTGATAAGAATCTTACAATTTTATTTTTCAAATCCAAATTTACATTTTCCAGCTCACTAACTCTTTTGTTCAGCTCCTCTATTTTTGTGATAAACGAACTTCACTTGCCTTTATATATATATACTTTTTAAATGACTCAAATCTTCTCTCGTTTTAGCTATTTCTTTATACTTATTTGTTTTTTTTTCGGACATATTTTAAGTTATTTGTGTAGTTTTATCACCAGGCCTATTATGTTAACAGATACCTTTAGTATTTCTAAATAAGAATAAAGGATTATAGTTGTAAGTATATATAGGTACATCCAATTTTTGTTATTGGTTCTTCTAATGGTTTATTGATTAGCTGGTGGTAATTACACAATTTTTAGATTACCTTTTCTTTTGTTTTTAACGTTTTATCCGTAAAACTAAAACACGTCTCCACTCTACTAGGACAAATTGTCTATATTTTTTTGATTATATTTTTTTAATTGCACGAATCTTAAATGTATTAATAAACTACTTATTTAAATTGGAAGACAAAAGTCACTTTCGAATGTTTAAATAAAACTATACTAAAGTAAGGACATTGCAATGGATGTACACGACAATAGTGAGACCAATCATCACTAATGGAGCAGCAGCTGGGGACACGAGAGCCAATCTTACTACCGCGAGGACAAACCTCTCGAAGACTGAAAGACTAGCCTGTGCATGCATCAATGGAGCAATGGGAACATGCCCCACTGCTGCAATGGAAGTTATCCTAAATCTCACGCACCTACACATTCAAAGAGAAATGTTAGGAAGAAAACAATATATAGAACGGTCAAAGAAGGAACAATCAAGGAAAAACCTCGATCACTCCAATTTGATCAAACTTGGCGGATGACATGCCAAAGAAATTTAACTTTGTGAGAAAATTCACCACAAAACTGGGTAGTAAATCTGAATGGGACAAAGACACCATATTGGGGCTAAGCCAAAATGCCATAAAGTGGTATACGGACAGATGAAGGAACGGGAGCAGGGATTTTTGGACCTGGCTGGGTGCATATATAAGACTGGGTGCATACCCAAGCATTTTTCAAGCGGAAATCTGCGCCATTGGAAGATGTGTAGAATTTAATATCAAAAGGAACTATCGTAGAAAAGAAAGTCGTAATCATGTCAGGTAGCCAAGCCAAGCAGCATGGTCTGGGAATAACTGGGCAAACTAAATAAACTAGGACAAAATAACATGTTACCCTATTATGGGTTTTAGGACACATAGGAATAGAAGCAAACGAAACAGCAGATAAGCTGCAAAAACAAAGCTGAAACCCCATATTTGGGACCAGAACCATCTTGTGGAATCAGCAGTAGTACAATCCTAGAAAAACTAAGGGAAGAAGTGGAAAAAGAAAATGCCATGTACTAGAACAATCTAGACGTACCGAGACAACCGAAGACGTTCCTAGGAAACAATAACCAGAAGAGATCTTTCAGCTGTCTTAATCTCAGTAAAAACAACATCCGTATTATAAAGGGAATATTAACCGGGCACTGCTGATTAAGAGGGCACATGAAGAAACTAAGATTGGTAGATGAAGCAGAGTGCAGATTCTGTGAGGAAGAGGACGAAACCTCAATACACATACTTTTAGAATGCATTTCCTTTAGTAATTTCAGGGGCAGATACCTAGGATCATACGAAATAGAAGATGTAATTGTAGATCTACCTAACTTGAAGCCCAACGATATCCTAAACTTTGTAAGATAGATAGGACTAGAAGAACTGCTATAAGTTTGAGAAAACATCAGAATTATACCATGAAAAGGGATCGCAGTAGATCCTATAGATCGCAGGTGTATCTGTCACCCCTGATTACGCACATATACACAGATACAAACTTTGTATTGCAAAGTAATATTATTATAGTTACCCATAAATTTAGACAATATTCACTAATAAAGGAACTAATATTCTTTATTTATTACAATGGTGATAACAAAAATTAAAATATTATTGTGTGAAAAATTGAAAGTGTAATAAAAATACTTCTATATCTACAAGCACTGTAATTTTGTTTCATATTCCTCTGATAAACTGTTTAATACTGTAGCAAATTATTCAGCATTTCAATAAATTATTTATAAGCTCCTTGAATTGTTGGGTAGGTTTTTCATTTGCTTCGACGTATCCCGGAGCTGTTTGCTTAATATTGTTGTACCACCTGGTAATATTTTTGTAAGGACTCAGATCTATTCCAGAAACTTCAAAGGTGGAAATGGTAGCGACTATAGACAGATCAGCTAAAGTCAGAGAATCTCCAGCAACGTAATCATTGTCACCAATAAATGTGTTTAAAAATTCTAGTGCATCACAAATTTTGGCAAGTTTCTCTGGATCTGCTGGCGCCTTTGCGAAAAGTTGAGGATACTGCAAAAGAGAATTATTAAAAAATATTAATTTTTTTATATAATATTCATTTTTACAGAGATATTTTAATTTAAATTATCATTTACTAGGATTTAAAAAAGGGTATCTGATACTTTATCGCCATGGCAACGGAATTCGTTTGTTTTTTATTCTTTAATTATATATTTTTCAAAACATTTATGTTGACCACTTCTTTAAACAATGTTATAATAAAATTCTAAAATTAAAAATCCGTCAAACTATAATTTGTATGAAGATTTTGTATGGTAATAATAATTACAAACACTTATTCTCTTATAGCAGTAGTTAAACGAGCAGTAAATTTCGTACGTGTATTGAGGTTTCAGCCTCTTCCTCACAGAATCTGCACTTTGCTTCATCTACCAATCCTAGTTTCTTCATGTGTTCTCTTAATCAGTAGTGCCCGGTTAATATTCCCGTTATAATACGGAGGTTGTTTTTACTAAGGTTTAGACAGCTGAAAGATCTCTTCTGGTTATAGTTTTCCAGGACTATCTTCGTTTGTCTTAGTCCTTCTAGATCGTTCCAGTACTACGTGGATTTTTCTCTATCCACTCCTTTTCTTAGTTTTTTCAAGTCTGTTCTGGTCCCAAGTATAGGGTATCAGCTCCTTTTTTTGCCAGCTTATCTGCTGTTTCAATTCCGTCTATGCCTTTGTCCTGAAACCCATAAGAGGGTCAGAGGGTGTTATTTTATCCTAGTTGATTTAGTTTCCTAGACATTCCCAGACCATCTTTAAACTGATTGTGAGGGAGTTCAGTACTTTAATGGCTGCTTCACTATCTGATATGATTACAATTTTTTATCTCGTTTTTTACGGTTAAAGATTGCTTAGTAAACACGAATATTAAAATTAGGTAAAGAAAAACAATTTCTTCTTACAGTAACAAACTTTTTTTAGATAGCTGAATGTCAGAATTATCGAAGCATAGTGCTGCTCCTTATAGCGTATAAAATATTGGCTATGTATTTTAAGAATAGATTAACAGCTAAGGTTGATAAAAGCATAGGGGTCCAGAAACGGCAGCAGTATTGTAATTCAGGTCTTCACACTACGACAAATACAGGCTAAAAGCTACGAATACAATAAAGACACGATGGTTTTTTTCATTGATTTCGATTGAGTCAAAAGAAGGGAACTATTCACAGCATTGTAAGATATGACTGTTACTCCAAAGCTTATTATAATGTTATGTATAATGTATTATAATGTTTAGCATAATATTAGATAATGTTATACAGAAAGCAAATATTACTAGAACAGGTCTGATCTACCACAAAAACATCAGTACTTAGCATTTGCGGACGATTTGATAATTTTGGTTAGAAGCAAAATAGAACTCATGGAAACAATCATGAAGCTCAAAGAGAGGGCAGCGACCAAAGGATTATACATAAATGAAGCAAAAACTAAGTATATGGAATTGACAAATAAGTAATTCGTTTCGGGGCATTACGTATATAACAATGACAACAGCAATATAAACTCGAAGAAGTTGAAAGATTGGAGTACTTGGGAACTGTCTTCACAAGAGAATCTAACTATAAAGAAGAAATACAGAGAACAATTATGTCGGACAACTGCGTTATATATGCTTTCAGTGGGTTCCTAAGAAGCAAGGCCGATAGTGAAACATGGGTCACAACAAAAAAACACCAAGAGTTGTTACTAGTTTAGGAGCGGAAAATACTCCGCAAAATCTTTAGTAGGAAAAACTTAAATGGATGACAAGAACAAATAACGAGCTAACTGAGCTATATCAAGAACCCAACATATTAGCGGTAATTAAGACGAAAACACTTTGATGGTTGGGCAATGTGCAGAAAATGGTTTCATCTAGAATTCCCAGAATGGTACTATCTAGTGCATTGGTAGGAAAAAGGCGAAAAGGAAGACAGAGTTCAAGGTGGAGTAAAGAAGTTAAAGAAGATATGAGAAGACTTAATGTAACGAACTGGGAAAGAAAAGCAAATGACAAAAGGGATTGAAAAATAATAGTACACTAAGCCATGGGTCTACTAGGCTCGTAGTGCTTACATATTATTATTAACTTTTTTCATTTTTTGAAGTCTTTATGTGTCCGAAATTTGAACAGTTTTTATACTGTCAGATTATGACCCTGTTCACTAAGCACATAAACAATACTTTTATCCACGCCTACATTACTTAATCATAGTCTTTACAAAATAATGGTATTCTTTAATGATTTCTGACCGCCAGCATTGGTCAATGAAAGAGAGGCAATTCGATCCAATAAATAATTACGAAATTAAAATAACATACTTATAAATTGTTACGGAAATTCGCAGCAGATGTGGTTTACTAAATAAGCATTTACCGCTAAACAAAGCAATTATTCATCTATTTTTCTTTAATATTTCTTCATATTGCATACACAAACTACCTGTGTCCGCGACTATAAAAAAGTATGATATAAACGCTAGAAATCAATTTTTAAACAAATTCGTTGAGACAACCGTTAGCAATAGCCCCCCGCGCGTCCAAGGCCCACGCGATAGGCAACGTTTGTGTACTTATAATTTTGCTGTATGTACCGTCTATTCGTATATATATATATACCAACGTTTAGTAAAAACCGGTTATTTTAATATTACAAACAAACACTCCAATTTTATTACATGTATAGAATAAATGCGAGCAGTGAGTAAATTGTTGAGACTTTCTAGTTAATAGGTATCAATACTTACAAAGTAATCGCTATATCTTTGATACAAAGTTCCAATATCAAAGTACAATCTTTGATCTACAATAGCTCTTTTCTTGGGATCCTTAGGGTATAGGGAATCATCTTTTCCGTATTGGTTTACCAAATATATCATGATAGCTTTGCTTTCCCATAAATAGAATCCATTGTCGTCGATGGTAGGAATTGTATGTTGTGGATTCATCTAAAAATAAATAAAATATTATGAGTCTTTATTGAAACTTAGACTTTAGTGAAAACGAAAATATAAATTTTTATATATATATATATAAGCTAACAATTTGAAATGAGGAAACAAAATATTCTTGGAAAACCTACTTATTGCTTTATTAAAAATTGTCATAGTTGTAGAGATGTATGCCCTTATAGATAAATGAAGCTAAATTAATTTAATAATTTAATATGTTTTAAATTTGGAGTTCGAAGAGGTGTTAGATATGAAAAGTTACTCTTCGAAGAAGAAACTTTATTCAGGGTAGATATTATTTTTTTTTTGTTTAATGTTTATTTTGCAATCTGTTACATCATTATAATAACAATAAGCATACATGTTGATTGGTACAAAGTCGTGAAAGAGAGTTTGTCCAATGATCCACTCTCTGTATGCACTTTTACATTCTTACATTTATGTTAAAGACAATAAAAATTTGTAACTTTACATTATTACATTGATATTAAAAAGTAAAATAAAACTATCACAATTTAAAATTAATTTCATATGTACAATTATTGCTGTTAGAATGGTAGATCCAAGGGTGTTCTTATTTTCAGCCTTCGGGTTTCTTCACTGTTGTGAAGCAGATTGATTGCCAGTGTGTTTGGATGTTGCTCTAAGCGTCTTAGGTAGTTTGTGCTAATCTGTTTAGTCACTGCAGTAACCGTTGGCATCTCTAGATCATTATAAATGTCTCGGTTTGTTACGAACCAAGGAGCATCTACTATACTACGCAGGGCTTTTGACTGGAATCTCTCGATGATAGCAATGTTCGATTTACATGCTGTTCCCCATAACTGGATTCCATAGGTCCATACTGGTTTGAGAACGGTATTGTAAGCTAGTAGTTTATTCCGCAATGATAATTGTGATTTTCTGCCAAAGAGCCAGTACAGCTTTTTCCATTTAGTATCCAGCTGCTTTCTTTTTTTCCATATGTGGGTACGCCAGGTTAGATGTTTGTCCAGGTGTATTCCCAAATATTTTACGCTGTCTGTTTTAGGTATTCGTTCATTGTTGAATGGGGGTAGATATTATTCGTACCAAGGTCGTGCAGACTAACATTTCGTATCTTAATAAGGGGTTTCAGGACGGTTAGGTATCGCTTCCATTGTACTATATTATCTGGTTTTGATTTGTACAGGTTTGGGTGCACAAATGCTAGTATTCTCAGAGTATTGTCTGTTATTTAGTGTTGACATTATTCTTCTTATGTTTTTGTTATTTTGTTTATTATGTTGTGTTTTTGGATTATAATTACTGTTGTTTTATATTATTCATTATTTTCGATTAATATACGGCAGCCGTGGCTTACACCAGAAACTGAAAATCAAGACAATAATTTTTTGAATGCGAGTGATAATGATCTAATAGAGGAAGTTGATGACAGTGTCGAAAGAGGTGAAAGAATAATTAATTATTGGTTTTTATAGTGAACATAATCAGTAAATAATTTTAAATTTGTATGGAGGATTTAGAAAAAAATGTGTAGCGTAGATGTTGTAAACTGTAACCCTTAAAAAAAGTCGCGATCCACCAGTGTATTTTTGATAAAAAATGGACCTTCCAGGGAAAAAAACGCGTATTGATTGCTGTTTTTTAAAGGTTATAAAAACGCAGCATTTAGGAAAAGTACGAGATATAATATATAAAATGTGGGCTGATAAAAATTATTCTACTTTACGAAGTATTCAAATCGAATTAAAAAGGAAAAAAGTGATAGATTGTGCGAGAACAACTTTGTGGCGATTTTTTGAAGAACAACAGATTTAAATGTAAGACTATCAGTAAACGTCAGTCTATCAAAGAGAGCAAGAGACTGGTTGTCTGGAGAAACGGATATTTACTAACCATCACAAAGAGAATGTGGTAGACAAATTTATTATTTGGATGAAACTTGGTATGACACACATGCAACGATGAGAAAGGATGGGCTGAACAAAACCAATGAAAATGCAGTATTTATCTATTTATCTATTTATTTATCTAACAAAAGAAAAAGAATTAGCATTCTACATTGTGCCGACGATAGCAAACTGACTTTGAAAGGACACTACTTGAATGTAATTATCATCATGATTTATACCTTTTTTTCATTTGTGCTATAATATGTTTGTATAATGGTAATCAATAAGTTAATAAGTGAATTAAAACCTTTAAATTAAAAAATTTGAAAAATAGTAGACTTTTATTGGATTTAGGAAAAAAACGGTTAAAGAGTCTTTAAAGTCACCCCACCCCACCCCTAACCTGGGAATCGCAGGCAGTCCATAAATCTGAACCTTTTCTCGACCCTCACAGCGGGCAGTCAATGCACTCATGATTTTACATTCTATTGTTTAAAATTAAAAAAATATATATGATTAATTTTTTATAAATAAAAATAAATAAATACCAGAAACGTAAAGATATGGTTGAAATCAGAAAAAATTATCAATAGAATGTTAAATTATGAGTGCATTGACCGCCCGCTGTGAGGGTCGAGAAAAGTTTCGGATTTATGGACTGCCCGCAGTTCCAAAGATTCTTTAATCAAAAAAATATCTTTGCTTTCGTTACATGTTGGTATAATATAGATCCTATTACGGCCCTGAGCTTTAAAGTCTCTGCTTAGGTAGCTGTTAAGATTAGTCAGTCCGCACAAACTTGGAACAAATATTACTTTGTTTCGTTCTTACCCAAATTAAACCACATCAAGCTTATAAATTATAACTTAGTTTTTTTTAATGTTTCTAAAAAAGCGGTTGCCCTATAAAAATAAATCGTTCCATAATTTGTTGATAGTGTGATAGCTTTCATGGTAGGGTGTTACAAAATATTTTTCTTCCTACTCTTGTCGAAAAGAGACCTACAAATAGTTTTGTATGATGTGTATTAGTTACGAATTTTCGATCGTATAGAAAGTATACATTGTCAGCAACGAATGTGGATCATCCCTACATCCCTAAATTAAGTTCTGTTGGTAAAACATTTACCGAAATGCATCGATTGTTGAAACAAGTTTATGGGGATCATTGTTTATCCTGTAGCCAATTCCACGCGAAGTTTACACGGTTTAAGGAGATCGACAAACATGTTGGCCAGCCGAATTTGTGATTACGCCAGAAATTGTCAAAAAAGTCCGAAAAATGACTCAAAATCTTTATTTAGATACATGCAAATGGAATTAAATATCTCCAAAGATTCTATCCATTACCTTTTGACCGGGAATTTGGGCATAAGAAAGGTGTGTTTATGCACAAGCTCACGAATAACCAAAAAATGCTTCGAGTGACATCATTAAAGAAGCCAAAGAAGATAAAAACTTTCTTTACAACATTGTGAAAACGTGTCGTTTGCTCTCGCGTATTTGTCGTGTTCGGCCAGAATATCGTGAGGAAGAAAGCTGACGCTTGTTGCACGACGATGCACCATCATCGATCAACACTTGTTTCCGATTTTTTAACAAAAACCATCAACCACTTTCAATATTTCCCGGATATGGTACCGTGTGACTTTTTTCTGTTCGGTATTTGCCAATAAGGTACAGCGGTATCCGGTCGAAGAGACCATCCAAAGGAGTATCGCTGTATTAACTCCGAAAGGTACTATTTTAAATAAAATAAATTCCATTTTTATTCTTTGTCCTGGGAAAAAGAATAAAAATCGTAAAACGAAACTATACATTTAAAAAAATGGGAGAAAATCGAAAAAAAAAAGAAAAAAAACTGTAAAAACTAGTAAAGAATAAAAAATAAACGCAAATGTTTGACAAAAGAATAAAAAAACGAACAAACAATAGAAAAGAAATTTGAAGAAAATATGATATACGGGAAAATAAAAAAAAAAAACAAGAAAAGATCAAAAAACATCCAACATATCGCTGTATTAACTCTGAAAGGTTCTATTTTTAATAAATAAATTCCATTTTTTTTCATTGTTTTGTTTACTTTGCAACAGACGTATATCACAGCTTGTAGTGCCTCAGTATAACTGGAAAATCAAACTGTTCTATACTCTATTTAAAAACTAGGAGGAGCGATTTGAATTTAAGTTGGCAACACTCGCGTTTGTTTATTGGTTAATTTGGAGTCAAGTTTACACTATAAAAATTTGCCACTTACATTATTTATCAAGTAATTTGTGACATTTATAGGTTATGTTTTAAAAGTGTAAAATATTTATAATGGTGACTTTTGTTAATTGATTTCTTTTTTTAATATAATTATTGTAAGTTTACTTTGTGACCATCTTAGACCATAATATGGTAAGTGACCCCCATAAAGGTGGCTGACCCAAAGTGGAGAAATTTATATCAAAATTAGGTGCTTTTTAGGTGCTATTTAGGTGCGCAAAACAAAAATTAGGTGCACTAACCGTTTTTGAAATATTTACGAAAAACCATGGGACCGCCAGCCTTTAACAACCTAGCTGACCCATAATAAAAAAAAAACAAAAAACTCGGATTGAATAATCTTTAAATTAAGTGCTAATTAGGTGCTTTTTAAAACACGAAACATAAAATAAAAAATTTAAAAATTAAACGTATTAAAATTGAATATATTGATTATGTATGGCAAAATGTCACATTTCTTCTTGCACTTTGAACCAAATTGGACATCGGCAGTTTAAGAACAGTTAGAAATCGGTAAAATTTGTTTGTCCCGTAATTTTTTTAATGGATAATTCGGAAGGTCACCACTAAAATTTTTTTTTATTTTTTTTAACTCGGACCGCTGAGCTTAGACTTGCAACCGGTCAGTTATAAAAAAATGTTAACTATGTTAAGTACAACTAAATTTGATGTACAAAAAGTGTTGAAAATAAATATTGTTTAATAGAAAAATTGATAATTTTTTGAAAATTGTTTCTAGTTGAAATAACAATTAGAGATAATTGTTGAAAATAATGATAGTTTTCCATTTCTACTCTAAAATAAGCAAGGCTAAATAGGTTAGTTCAACATTCGTTGATTCCTTTGTTTTACTACTTTAATTTTTCTCTTAGATAGAACATTTCTAGCAAAAATTTAAATAAAAAAAATAATTACCTATTGAGACATTTTTTACTTGTTCGAATTTTTTAGTTGAAATGTCTTGGAGTAGAAAAGTAATGGTATAAATAATTTTTGAGTAATTCAGATAGGTGCGCTTCATTTTGAGTAGAGATAAAAAACGGCAGAGAAGTTTTGAGTCGAGATAAAAGTCAATTAATTACCGGAGCTACGCGCAAAAAAAACTAAGGAAATTTTATGGGATTATTTCGTAGGTATTTGTACCAGTTTTTAAGTGCTTAGAAAGTGCAGAATGACACACTTTGTTAAAGACTAGAATTTCTAGTTGACTTGGCTCATCAGCGGTTTGTTCTGCTATTGAGTCTGTTGCCCTTACTGAGCACTTAAATATTTGACAAAAAGTTTTTTATAATAATTATTATATTTGGAAGTGACTGGTAAGAAGTATCAGCTCAGTGATCCCAGGTCAAAAAATTAAAAAAATTATTTCATTTCGGACGAGAGAATTATTAAGTAATAGAATTACAAGAAAATTTTAATGATCTATGTGCTTAAAAAGTGCAGACTGATACTCTTAGTTGAGACACAAGAAAACTTTGGCCAAATATTTTCAGTTGAAATTGCTCATTAGCAGTTTATTTTGCTCCTGAAACTATTGCACTTAATGAGCACTTAAATATCTGACAAAGTGAATTTTATATTAATCATCATTTCCGAAAATGACCGGTTGCAAGTCTCAGCTCAGCGGTCCGAGTTAAAAAAAATAAAAAAAAAATTTAGTGGTGACCTTCCGAATTATCCATTAAAAAAATTACGGGACAAAATTTTTTTACCGATTTCTAACTGTTCTTAAACTGCCGATGTCCATTTTGGTTCAAAGTGCAAGAAGAAATGTGACATTTTGCCATACACAATCAATATATTCAATTTTAATACGTTTAATTTTTAAATTTTTTATTTTATGTTTCGTGTTTTAAAAAGCACTTAATTAGCACTTAATTTAAAGATTATTCAATCCTAGTTTTTTGTTTTTTTTATTATGGGTCAGCTAGGTTGTTAAAGGCTGGCGGTCCCATGGTTTTTCGTAAATATTTCAAAAACGGTTAGTGCACCTAATTTTTGTTTTACGCACCTAAATAGCACCTAAAAAGCACCTAATTTTGACATAAATTTCGACAAATTTTTCCACTTTGGGTCAGCCACCTTTATGGGGGTTATAAAGTGTCCATAAACATTTATTTTCAATTTTATTTAAATGAAAGAAATGTATTTAAATTTGCCGCCTTGTAAATTTTTTAGTAACTTTTTTGGCTGTAAGTCTGGCTTTTCAAATCACTCCTCCTAGTTTTTAAATAGAGATTAGATTTGTAAAAACCAAAACAAAAACCAAAACATTTATTTTATAAAGTAGTTGTCATGCTATTAACATGATTCATTCCATAAAAATTGTTAATAATTACCTACAGTTCTATTGTAACTATAGAACATTGTTTATAAAAACCTCTATAGTAAATTAGTAACCTCAAGAAGAATGTTGCATAGTCACGCAATTATTGTTACTAACCGTGAACGAGTGTCAATTATGTAGGTAGTAAAGTGGGTATCTAAGTGTACTAGAAAATTATTCTTTGCGACAATATGTAGGTCGTTATAGTTGAAGTAAAAGCTGATTTCCTAAATCAAGAAATATATCGAGAAATTGATTAAAACTTAAATTAATTAGTTCATATTCATAAAAAAGTAAACTGTCATATCACAGTGATTAATTTTATTACTTTTGTTAAATTCATTAAAAAAATATAAAAGAAGAATTCGTTACTAGAAAAACCAATTACACCTTTATTGAATAACATTCAATATCTTAATACAAATCGATTAAATAGTTGTTGCCCAGGAACGCACCTTTTAAACTTCTATATAAATAAAAATAAATTGTTGTCCGTTAGTATCGCTAAAACTCGAACTACTGGATCGATTTGGCTAATTTTGGTTTTGAATTATTTGTGGAAGTTCAGGAAAGGTTTAAACGGTAAGAAACATAGATAATAATAAACGGAAAATACAAAAAAATCCAATATTTATTAATTAGTTCTTTTAGTTCCCAATAGATGGAAATTTACGTTAATCTATCGATATAAATCTATTTCATCATTTGACATCTAGGTTGTGGAGACACTTGGTAGATGGCGTTGTATTTCTATTTATAAATAATAAAGTTAGAAAGATTATTTGGATTTGTCTTTGTCCTGAATAATGGCAAATTAAAATTTTAGTTGAAAAACTTGGGAAAAATGATAACAATCTTAAAACGATACGAAATGGTAAAAAAATCTATAAAAGATTTAAAAAAATGTTTAAATGGATAAAAAACTGGTTACAAACGAGTAACTCACTCAAAATATAACTTAATAGAAAAACTAAATAAATACAGGAAAAAAGAAAAAATGGCAAAAAAACTACAAATACTTGAAAATTACAAAATGCTGCAAAAAAAGTGAAACATTTAAAACAAACAAGAAAATATGATAAAATCAACCAAACATAAAGAACACATAAAAACAATCGAAAAAATAAATAAATCGCTCATATTAAATACAAAAATTTGAAAAAAAAACAAAAAACGTGGATAAGATAAGATGAAACCGAAAAAACAGGAAAAAAGAAAATATAATATAAAATCGCAAAAATTGAAAAAAAAAAAGAAAATATTAAGAAAAAAAATATAAGCCAACAAGATACGATAAAAACGAATAATAAATCAGAAAAAAGGATTTAAAAAAATTGGTTGCAAAAATACCCGGTAGATGGTTTTATATTTAGATTGCTAAATAATAAAATAATAGAGTAAAAAAGCTTATTTGGATTTGTAAAAAAAATTTAAAAACAGGAAAAACTAGTTAAACTGGGAAAAAATGATAGAATTGAAAAAAAATAAAAAAATAAAAAAGTTCAAGAAAAAATCTCAAAATTTAGAAACAAAAACGAAAAATGTGTAAAATCGATAAAAAAACAAAAAGAATTCAAATTAATCTAAAATTGTTACAATTGGGTAAAAAATTGGTAACAAACAAAAAAGTAAAGTAAAATGGAACATAATCGAAAAAAAGCTAAAAAAAGAAAATCTGAGAAAATGTAATGTAAAAAAAAATGTGGGACATTAAAAACAACTGAAAAACTACAAAACTGGGAAAATTAGAAAATAAACCGATAAAAAATAGTGAAGAAGTGAAAAAATGAGAATATATGATAAAATCAACAAAAACAAATAAAACGACAAAGTGGAAAGGGGAATCATTGATTAATAGGCGGTACGAAGTTTGCCGAGTCAGCTAATTACAAATATTTCTATGAACGCTTAGAAAACTGTACACAATTTTAAATTTCACTTTTAATTTATTTTATTGAAAGTTTTTGCAAAAACACAGAATTAATATTAATACATTATTAAATAATACAAGGGACAAAAATTAATTATTCCTCCCAATTTATGAAATGTTCCCGAGGAGCAGGTGAAGTGTAATCCGCAGTAAATTTCTTAAAACTTTTGTTTACTTTCTACATAAGTATCATCGTCGGCCATTATAACTCCAGTTCTGACAGTAAATTGTATTTAGACTTCGATTACAATTACTAATATTAATTTTGCAATAAAACATCTGAAAAAGTAATTCTCTAGTATCAGATATTGATCTACAAGTGTTATATTCTTTGAAGAGAAAATTGAAAGAACTGTACCGATACAGTTCTGAGTTATTGCTTTGTCTAAAACGAATACGACAAACATACATCAAAGGACTAGAGCAGCCGAAGTAATAATGTCAATACAGCCAATTTTGTTGTGTACTACTAAAATACCATTTTTACATTAAAATGTCAAATTTCAAAGACAGCAGGGAATATGGTGTCCAATATTCGGTCACTGAGTCCAGCCAAATTTTTGTTTCTATTTTGTAACTGGCACTCTAGGCAATTTTGGAGCTAGTAGCAGCGTGCAACAAGACTCACAACCATTTAGAGTCAACAATAAAAAGTGTGAGGTGTCAAGGGACACCCGGATGGAACGAAGTTCCTTTCGATTAATTAGTGAAGGAATTAGTAATTTGTAAACACAACAGAGTGTTTATACATACATAAGCATTTATTATTGTCTGTATAAAATCTCTACTTACCTAACAGTTCGTTTCTTTAAACAAAAGTGTCCATTTATACAATACCAGAGCTTTAGATAACACATCTTTTTAGAATTACTTTTTATAATTTAAAACAGGAATTAACAATTCAATACAAAATTTTAAAATTAAAATATTTGACAGTAACTGACAGTTAAGGTAATTTGACGTAGGTACCTAAATAGTCAAGTTACGAACTATTTTTAAAATGTTTATGAATTTATTAATTTATAAAAACAGGATAAAATAAAATGTAATACTATTATAGTTAATTATTATTTTTTCTACAGTATTTTCTTTTTAATGTACATTTTCTTTTAATTTAAAATAGTGTCTTTTTAATTGTAATATATCTATCTATGAGAGAGAGGGAGAGAGAGTTATTTATTTTTTGGTCTGTGTGAGAAAGAAACATGCGTGTGTCGTGTCATAGTGTCGTGACAACTTTTGGTATGAATTTTTTCTGGCTAGCTCCCATCGTCAGTCGTAACTATTCGTAACGCGCGAAAGGGAACTTCGTTCCAAAAACTTCGTGTCAAGAACAAGGACTTTGGTGTCCAGTATTCGGTCACAAAGTCCAGCCGATTGTTTGTTTCTATTTTGTTGTTGGCTCCCTGGGCATATCTGAAACTAGTAGCAACCAGCAACAAAATTCACAACTATTTAAAGTCAACAAAAACAGCGTAACAAGACAGCAGGAATTCTGGTGTCCAGAGGTCGGTCACTGGGTTCAGCCGATTTTTTGTTTCTGTTTCTTTGGTGGCTCCCTGGACATCTCTGAAGCTATTAGTACCCAGCAACTAAATTAATAACGATCGGAAGTCAATAAGAATTGTGTACTGAGGATAGATAGGTAGATAGTTTATTGAAAATAGGAATTCCTAATATACATATCACATAACATAATACAAAAATGTATATATATATATATATATATATATATATATATATATATATATATATATATATATATATATATATATATATATATATATATATAAACAAGGTGCCAAGATAACGCGTATTAATAATAAAACAAAGGGGGATAACGGGCATGTAACGCAACAAGGATCATAGGTTACAAGTAGGAATGGTAACCGCAGACATGCATGTTTCTGGCTCGTTAGCCGTCATCAGTGCGGCATAACCAAGTAGGGTATTGCACTTGGCTAGCAAAAGTGTTGGGTACTTGGGAGCAAAGGATGGTAGGGAAACATGTGTCAAAAAACACAAAACAACGAACGCTCACACAGGAGTCCTATCGCCATTTTGTGTGCTTTCGGCCAGCTGAGCCCACATTTAGGGGCTAACAACCAGCGTCGCCACGTTGGCGAAACGGACTCATTGTGTTTGAGTCGTTCTAAGCCCAGGATGTGAAACAAAAACAAGGTGCCAAGATAACGCGTATTAATAATAAAACAAAGGGGGATAACGGGCATGTAACGCAACAAGGATCATAGGTTACAAGTAGGAATGGTAACCGCAGACATGCATGTTTCTGGCTCGTTAGCCGTCATCAGTGCGGCATAACCAAGTAGGGTATTGCACTTGGCTAGCAAAAGTGTTGGGTACTTGGGAGCAAAGGATGGTAGGGAAACATGTGTCAAAAAACACAAAACAACGAACGCTCACACAGGAGTCCTATCGCCATTTTGTGTGCTTTCGGCCAGCTGAGCCCACATTTAGGGGCTAACAACCAGCGTCGCCACGTTGGCGAAACGAACTCATTGTGTTTGAGTCGTTCTAAGCCCACTGATGACGGCTAACGAGCCAGAAACATGCATGTCTGCGGTTACCATTCCTACTTGTAACCTATGATCCTTGTTGCGTTACATGCCCGTTATCCCCCTTTGTTTTATTATTAATACGCGTTATCTTGGCACCTTGTTTTTGTTTCACATCCTGGGCTTAGAACGACTCAAACACAATGAGTCCGTTTCGCCAACGTGGCGACGCTGGTTGTTAGCCCCTAAATGTGGGCTCAGCTGGCCGAAAGCACACAAAATGGCGATAGGACTCCTGTGTGAGCGTTCGTTGTTTTGTGTTTTTTGACACATGTTTCCCTACCATCCTTTGCTCCCAAGTACCCAACACTTTTGCTAGCCAAGTGCAATACCCTACTTGGTTATGCCGCACTGATGACGGCTAACGAGCCAGAAACATGCATGTCTGCGGTTACCATTCCTACTTGTAACCTATGATCCTTGTTGCGTTACATGCCCGTTATCCCCCTTTGTTTTATTATTAATACGCGTTATCTTGGCACCTTGTTTTTGTTTCACATCCTGGGCTTAGAACGACTCAAACACAATGAGTCCGTTTCGCCAACGTGGCGACGCTGGTTGTTAGCCCCTAAATGTGGGCTCAGCTGGCCGAAAGCACACAAAATGGCGATAGGACTCCTGTGTGAGCGTTCGTTGTTTTGTGTTTTTTGACACATGTTTCCCTACCATCCTTTGCTCCCAAGTACCCAACACTTTTGCTAGCCAAGTGCAATACCCTACTTGGTTATGCCGCACTGATGACGGCTAACGAGCCAGAAACATGCATGTCTGCGGTTACCATTCCTACTTGTAACCTATGATCCTTGTTGCGTTACATGCCCGTTATCCCCCTTTGTTTTATATATATATATATATATATATATATATATATATATATATATATATATATATATATATATATAACGTGAAGTCAATCGTGGAGTTGCAGTCAACGTTTGGCCAAGGTAAGTAAAGAAAACTCTTTGATTTCAGTCAAGCTTTCGAATTTATTTAATTCTTCTTCAGGACATCTGTGGTGAAGAACAATTTTTATAAAATAAAGAAATATTGTTACAAATGTGATGACTTACTAATCGTGAGGTTATAAGAAAAGCGACGAATTCCGTTTGACAACATTACACTAATAAAACATTTTAAAATTCAGGTACATCACTATTAAAATACATAAAAATATATACATTTACACCATAAAACTTATTATTTTGTTATTTTTAGCATGGAGGTTTGTCTGTAAATGATTGAATTTTAATGTGTCTTCAATTTCCTTTTTTATTTGTGTGTTTTTTATATATGGTTTTTATTTTAACACAGTAGGAGAGCAAAACATTTTGATGATTTATTTATTTAGATTTTATTATTATATCAAGTAAAATTCTGTAGTCATAAAATGCGGGATTTTACTTTCAAAAATTTATTTGTTAAATTTTATGAACGTTGTTGTGTTTTTATTTTTATTTATTTTAGTGTTATATTAATCTTTATGTTTGTAATCATGTTTTAATTTATTAATAGTTTATTTATCTTTATATTTATATATTAAAATTTTTTTTATTTATATTTATTTTTGAAACGACAGAATGTAACAATAAATATTACTCAGCCCTTCTATATCCGATTTTCTATTAATACATGTTTCCCTTCTGTCAATGTGTGTCATTTCTAAGAATAATCGTTTCTTAAGGTTCCTTTCCCTTTCTAAAATTTTTGTTTCTTCAAATTTAAAACTATGACCATTTTTAATTGCATGTTCAGTTAGTGCGCATGCTTTATATTTATTATTTTTAATGTCACTTTTATGCGAGATGTTCCTGCTGTGTACAGTTCGGCATGTTTCCCCAATATACACCCTTTTACAATCCGAGCAAGTGATTTCATATACTACATTTGAACTTTCTAAATTACTAAGCGGATCTTTGGTTCGAGTGTATAATCTAGAAATGGTTTTGATATTTTTCGTGCCTATTTTGAAATTGTCATAATTTTTGAATAGTTTTAAAAGTTTAGGAGTGAGTTGTGGGATATAAGGTAAAGAACCAAAAATTGGCTGTGAATTTTCATTAGACAAGACACCTCTCTCAATGTCAAATGTTTGTTGTTGATTGAAATTATTGTTTTCACTTATTCTTGCAATGCACGTGGTACTAAAAATTAATTTATTTAATAATCCCAAAGGGTATGAATTATTTAACAGTATTCCTTTTAATTTAAGTAAACCTTGGTTTTTAAATTTTGGGTGTGATAGTTTTAAAACCCTGTCTTTTAATCCCAGAATTAGGTTAATCTTAGTTCTTGGAGGGTGTTCAGAATAAAAATTAATAAACCTGTTGCTGCATATTGGTTTACGGTACCATTCAGTTTGTAGGATGTTGTTTTGTGTGCGATGGACGATTAAATCTAGGAAAGGTAACCTGTTATTAATTTCTTTTTCCACTGTAAATTGCAGTTGTTTACATTGGTTATTAAAAATTTTTAGGACAAAATCAACTTTATTAAATGGTATCGCAAGTATTAAATCATCAACAAAACGTTTGACAAAAGGAATTTTGAATGGTATTTGATTAATACTTCTCTCTACCAAGTCATCCAGTACAAAGTTACAAAGAATCGGGGACAAAGTACTACCCATTGGTGTGCCTAATATTTGTTTGAAAAATTTGTTATTAAATTTACAGATATTGGTGTCAAAAATGAACGTTAAAATTTTTTCGTAGTGACAAAGGCAACGTCACTGTAGCAATGTACAAGGAGGAATACTTTGAAAAAAGTCAATTGTTACTCAATGACGAAAGGTATTACCAACAATTACAAAATGATCCTACTTGTACATTTCAACAGAAAGCCAATAAATTAATAAGTGACTTGGAAAAACAATCACAACTTTTCTCAATAGAAGCAAAATCATTAAGAATATACAATTCAGTAGCTCCTAGATTTTATGCACTCCCAAAAATACATAAACCCATTTTGTCAATGCGCCCCATTGTGTCATCTATTGATTCTCCCAACAGTAAATTGGCTAGTCTTTTAACATCTATTTTATCTAAAACCTATAATTTTAATAATAATTTTATAATAAGAGACTCTTTCCATTTTAGTGATTTCATTAACAACATTAGAATTCCTGACACATATATTCTAGTGAGTTTCGACGTTGTCTCCATGTACACGAATATGCCAACTGAACTAATAATAAATTGCATTGAAAAACAGTGGATTAACATTGAACCTAATTGCAAATTAAGCTTAACTAATTTTAAAAAAATTTTAACGTTCATTTTTGACACCAATATCTGTAAATTTAATAACAAATTTTTCAAACAAATATTAGGCACACCAATGGGTAGTACTTTGTCCCCGATTCTTTGTAACTTTGTACTGGATGACTTGGTAGAGAGAAGTATTAATCAAATACCATTCAAAATTCCTTTTGTCAAACGTTTTGTTGATGATTTAATACTTGCGATACCATTTAATAAAGTTGATTTTGTCCTAAAAATTTTTAATAACCAATGTAAACAACTGCAATTTACAGTGGAAAAAGAAATTAATAACAGGTTACCTTTCCTAGATTTAATCGTCCATCGCATACAAAACAACATCCTACAAACTGAATGGTACCGTAAACCAATATGCAGCAACAGGTTTATTAATTTTTATTCTGAACACCCTCCAAGAACTAAGATTAACCTAATTCTGGGATTAAAAGACAGGGTTTTAAAACTATCACACCCAAAATTTAAAAACCAAGGTTTACTTAAATTAAAAGGAATACTGTTAAATAATTCATACCCTTTGGGATTATTAAATAAATTAATTTTTAGTACCACGTGCATTGCAAGAATAAGTGAAAACAATAATTTCAATCAACAACAAACATTTGACATTGAGAGAGGTGTCTTGTCTAATGAAAATTCACAGCCAATTTTTGGTTCTTTACCTTATATCCCACAACTCACTCCTAAACTTTTAAAACTATTCAAAAATTATGACAATTTCAAAATAGGCACGAAAAATATCAAAACCATTTCTAGATTATACACTCGAACCAAAGATCCGCTTAGTAATTTAGAAAGTTCAAATGTAGTATATGAAATCACTTGCTCGGATTGTAAAAGGGTGTATATTGGGGAAACATGCCGAACTGTACACAGCAGGAACATCTCGCATAAAAGTGACATTAAAAATAATAAATATAAAGCATGCGCACTAACTGAACATGCAATTAAAAATGGTCATAGTTTTAAATTTGAAGAAACAACAATTTTAGAAAGGGAAAGGAACCTTAAGAAACGATTATTCTTAGAAATGACACACATTGACAGAAGGGAAACATGTATTAATAGAAAATCGGATATAGAAGGGCTGAGTAATATTTATTGTTACATTCTGTCGTTTCAAAAATAAATATAAATAAAAAAAATTTTAATATATAAATATAAAGATAAATAAACTATTAATAAATTAAAACATGATTACAAACATAAAGATTAATATAACACTAAAATAAATAAAAATAAAAACACAACACAACGTTCATAAAATTTAACAAATAAATTTTTGAAAGTAAAATCCCGCATTTTATGACTACAGAATTTTACTTGATATAATAATAAAATCTAAATAAATAAATCATCAAAATGTTTTGCTCTCCTACTGTGTTAAAATAAAAACCATATATAAAAAACACACAAATAAAAAAGGAAATTGAAGACACATTAAAATTCAATCATTTACAGACAAACCTCCATGCTAAAAATAACAAAATAATAAGTTTTATGGTGTAAATGTATATATTTTTATGTATTTTAATAGTGATGTACCTGAATTTTAAAATGTTTTATTAGTGTAATGTTGTCAAACGGAATTCGTCGCTTTTCTTATAACCTCACGATTAGTAAGTCATCACATTTGTAACAATATTTCTTTATTTTATAAAAATTGTTCTTCACCACAGATGTCCTGAAGAAGAATTAAATAAATTCGAAAGCTTGACTGAAATCAAAGAGTTTTCTTTACTTACCTTGGCCAAACGTTGACTGCAACTCCACGATTGACTTCACGTTATATTGAACCAGTCACTATACCATTATTCGTATATATATATATATATATATATATATATATATATATATATATATATATATATATATATACATCCCGCTATACTTAGGTCTTCCTATCATTGGCAATTTACATTACTTGGGTCTTCCATGTCAATAGGTCTTCCGTATACGGAAGACTTAATTCTTATCGTGTAAAAAGCATCATTCTATCCATTTCTACCTGTAGAAAAATTTTGGGAAGGACGACTTAATACGGTTTTTTTGAAAATTTTGTATATTTTAGTTCACCTCTTTCCTGCATGCGCGTTGGCGCTGCTGTTGCGTGTATATCCGAGCAAGTATATTTTTAACCATGCTATCGCTTCCTGCTCTTCCAGCGTATATGTTCTTTTCATTTTTCAGCTTTTTCGTCTTCCACAAAACCGGCAACGCTGGTTAGCTATTGCTTACTACATGGTCGTGTTTGAACGGTCTGAGAATAACAATTTTAAGTTCATGGTGTCTCACCACTGTTCATTTGCAGAATTCGCTGTGCGCGCTGAGAAGTATAAACATCGGTTTTACCAATTCGAAAGACACATAAGACATAATGCACAACTGTTTAGTATTTTTTTTTGGTCTATTATTCATCCAAAATTACAGAAAAATCAAAGCCTACCCTTGTATTGTACATTAAAATAAAATGTAAAAATTATATTAATCGTTTTAGAAAACGACGAAATAATTTTTAACCAAAATCCCTTTGGTCAAGAAATACGATCTGATTAAGCTGGGTGTTAAATCATAACATAAGATAAAAATAGTTATTTATGATATGAGTGTTAAAAGTGAGGTTTTATTTTGTGAGTGAAAACGTTTGTGAAATGAGCGGAGCGAATTGAACAATTTCACGAACAAAATAAAATCACTTTTAACACAAATACCATACAATGTTTTTTGTACAACTTCCCTATTTTGATAATGAAACGAGCGAATTTGCAATGACAATAAACCAAACCGTGTTAAAAGTAAACTAAACCGTGTTAAAAGTAAACTTGTTTACATGGCAACGTGTTAAAAGTATTTTTAACACGCTGCTATGTAAACAATCGTTTTTAACATTGTTTGCTATCATTAAAAGTGTCACTTTTAATGACAGTTGTACAAAAAAAAATTTAAATTTCACAATTTGTATAGCTTGGCCAATTTAATTTTTTCAATTCTACTAAACTTTAGAAACTAAAAGTAAAATCTCTACTATAACTATAAATGCAGAAAAGAATTCCTGTAAAACAAAAGGTATAAGGTATATACCTACACTGTTACCATGTGATTTTTCGAATATCACGAAAAGTTATTCTACATCAAGCAAAAATTTGTCTTCAGTAATAAGCAGATAAGTAGACTTGTCTTGTTCACAGCCGCGGTGTTCTAATAATATTTTAATAACATAGACATATTTCATGGTGCACTGAGAAATACCTCATAGCTTCAAAAACGTCTTTAGTTATTATTTGTTTGTTCACGTACGAGATGTTTCATTTTTATGTTATACTAGCTGTTGCCCGCGACGTCGTCTGCGTGTAATTCGAATAAAATCAAGGTCTTTATGTAAGCACACGCCTGAGTAGCTCGCAGATTGCAGAATTTTTTCAGACTTAAATGACATTTATCGTTATATTTTGGACAATTCACACAATATCTTTATAAATTATAGCCTATATGTTAATATGTTATTCTGATCTATAAGCTACATTACTGTAAAGTTTCATTAAAATCCGTTTAGTAGTTTTTGCGTGAAAGAGGAACAAACATCCATACATCCATCCAAACAAACTTTCGCCTATATAATATTAGTAGGAAGTAGGATAGGATAGGATTACATATTGTTTGTGTATAGTTTTATCTTTGGTGAATAAAATTGTGAACTAGTGTTAAGAAACTGTTTTTATTATAAGGGTTTTTATGATGAATAATAAACGCACATCATTCATTCTCAACTTGTGTAAAAATCAAGAAAGTAGCTCAAGTAAGTAACGCAATACATTTTATTTTATTTATCGATCATTGAATACGTTTTTTCGGAGAATTATTTTAAATATGAATTCAACGTATTTGGATGTAAATTAAGAGTGCATGAATATACAGTGAGTCCAGGATAGATTTAGATTACCAAAAATGAGTTAATTCGATCTTCTACTCTACAAGCAAATTTGGTAAAATTACCACAGATAAAGTATCTTCATTTTTTTAAATATAAAAAAATAATATTACAAGAAGTAGTTTAAAATGCAACTTTATACCCGTGTACCAACTTTCACATAAGGAAGAATATACAGTGCGGACGTAAATGGTTCCCCCCTATTAACTTTTATTACCTTATTAAATTTTTTGCAGATCTGGATGTGCATGAAGCCCAAGGCAAAAATAGCCAAGGCACGTCGCAGACTAACTCAGATGTATGGGATAATATACCCGATTTAAGAACAAAAGAATGGGTTGGAACCGAAGATTTTTTTAAATTTGGCTACGAAAGGGTAGATTCTCTTCCAAACCAAGATTTAAGCATTAAAGTTTCAACTCCCAATACAAGTTTAAATCGAATTGATTCAATTTATCCAGAAGTTGTTGAAGAGTTGGAACCAAAAAAAAAATAATCCAAACTATGCCAAATATATCAGATAATGCATTTGCTTTGGAAAAAGATATAAATTATCCAGCTAATAAGAATACCATTTTATTCGAACAAAACGCACAAACAGATGTTTATTTTCCCATTGAATTTGAAAAAAGTCAAGAAGCTGCAGAAAAAAGCGTGGTTGAACTTGAAACTGACCAACCCGATCAAGAAGAAAAGGATAACCAAGAAATAGATAAAGTAGATGTTTCCACCGATGATAGTGTAAAAGATCCCGATTATGACTCTGGCGATGAAGAAATAGAAAGTTCAAGCGATGACGAATTTACAAAATGTTCTAAAAAAAGATTAAAGAAAAGCAGAAGTAACGACAAGAAAATGAGAAGTAGCGACAACAAAAGTGGAAGTAGCGACAAAAAAAGCAGAAGTAGCGGCAACATAAGCAAAAGTAGCAACAACAAAACATCAACGAAGATAAAAAATTTGAAAAAGAATGGCCGGACAAGAAAAAAGAGAAAGGTTGCTAAACAATTAAGGAATACTGGGAGTGAATATTTAAATAAAAAGGGAAATACTGTAAAAGCAAGAGCTATGAAACCAATTACAGATTGCCGAATGAAATGTACAAATAAATTTCCAGATGATGTAAGACTGGCACTCTTTAAAGAATACTGGAAATTAGGGAATCATGATAAAAGAGCCAATTTTCTATCTTCGTTGATTTGCATCATGGATAAAAAACAACACGCGTGCTACTTGAGTAAGACAAAGTTCGAAAATTCTCTTGCAAGTATGAACTTGTTGTAAAAGGTGAACGAAAGTCAATATGTAAAAAATGTTTATTGCCACATTTGGAGAAACAAATGCTTTTATAAATCAAATAATACAAAACAGGCAATTCTCCGTATCCAGCATAATACAAAACGATCAAAGAGGTCGAAGTGAGCCAAAAAATAAGTGGTCCCAGGAAAGTCTAAACGATGTTGTCGAACATATTTGCAGCTTTCCTGCATATGAAAGTCACTATTGCAGACAAACTACGTCAAAAAAATATTTGCAATCAGATTTAACCATATCAAAAATGTATGCCCTTTACAAAGAAAATAGGGAAAATTGTGTATCAATGACTATCTATGCAAGAAAGTTTCGTGAACTAGGCTTGGCATTCAAAAAGACACTTGCTCTAAGTGTGATACACTTAAAATACAAATTACTTATGCGAATGCGGAAGAAAAAGAAATACTCATTTCCGAGCAAGCAAATCACCACTCTGCAGCAGATGAAGCTTATAAAGCAAAAGGCAATGATAAAAATATTGCAAAGGCAGATCCATCAATAGCAGTGTTTGCTTTTGATTTGCAGCAGTGTCTGCCCACTCCGTACCTTAAATCTTCAATTTCGTTCTACAAAAGGCAGTTGTGGACTTACAATCTGACAGTTCATAACTTAGCTACAAATGAAGCCGCTTGCTACATATGGAACGAATCTGTTTCTGGTAGAGGCGGAAATCAGATTGCTTCTTGTTTATATAGGCATATTATTGATTTACCACCTAATATAAAAAAAGTCTGCTTTTATTCAGATACTTGCGGAGGTCAGAATAAAAACAGTCACGTGGCAACTATGTTTATGACGGTATTAAAGGAGAAAAAAATACCCTTGACTGCATTGACCATAAGTTCCTGGTTAGTGGTCATACACATATGGAATGCGATGTGGACCACGCTACAATTGAGAAAGCAAAGAAAAAAACTACAATGAAAATAAATCATCCTTATGACTGGGTTCAGCTAATAAGAAGTTGTAAAAAAATAAATCCCTTTAAAGTAAAGATAATGGAATGTGACGATTTTTTAGATTTCGCAGCATTATTAAAAACTTGCTTGGTCCAAAAAAAACTTACTGAAAATGGCGAAAAGTTCTTGTGGAAAGATTTACAGTGGGCACGTTATTGCAAAGACAATATTGGAATAATGTATTTTAAATCATCTCTCAATAATGAAGATAGTTTTAAGGCGGTCAACTTTCGCCGTCGAGGAAAACAAGCTGCAGTACTCAGGCTGCCAAAACTCCGTAATTAATTAATAAATAAAGATAATAATAATTAATAAAGATAAAAAAAAGAACCTTATGGAACTCTTGCCCCTTATTGATATGGAGTTTAGACCTTTTTACGAAGGTTTATTGGTAGATGATGTTCCCGACATGGATCCAGATTTGATGGAGATAGATCCAGATGAATAATAATTATCTAATAATAGTAGCAGTTTGTACTAATAAAAAAAAACGTTTTTTTGTAGTTTATATTACTTCTTCCTTTATTAAAAAATCATACTAGTGAATGTTAAGTAAATAAATCAAAGTAAAAACTAACAATATTAATTAAATAAGTCGGTGCCTAACATTTATTTCAAAACACACAGTTGAGATATCTCGACTTATTCTAAAATGTAAATTAAACTATACTTGTGAATATCCGGATAAGTCACTCAACATACACTTGAGATCATTTATTGCAAATGACAATATCCTACTTTATACATTACATACATGTCATGTAAAAACACAAATTACATTTCTATAATTTTTTTTGCTGATTTACCCTAATTTAATTAATATTATTTTGGCTCTCCTGAAAATTTTTATAAAGTCGACTTATGTGCTTATTCACGGGGGCCAGAGATTTATATATACATAAAGACCATAAAGTTAAAGAATTTTTTTTTTTTAATCTACATATAAATTAAATAAATATAACAAATTGAGATTTTAAATTAAATATAAAATATTTAAAAATACTTAAATAAAATGGATACAAGACAAAATAGAAGAAATAGAGGGAGAGAAGATGGAATACAAGAATACAGTGAAAATAGGCATGAAACAAAAAGTAATGATGGTATAGGACAAGATGTAGATGAAACAATAGAAAATATTGGTATAAGGAAATATGATGGATCTTCGGAAGGAGGAGAAAACACAACTATTCAGGTTGTAGATGTGATAGGAGATGCGACTAGTTCAAAACCACATCAAGAAACAGAGATGAAGAGAATGTTTAAATTTTTGGAAAAAATGGAAAATAAAATGGATGAAAATAGTAGAAAAATGGAAAAGAAAATGGATAAAAAATTAGATGAAACTAATAGAAAAATTGATGAAAATAGTAGAAAAATGGAAAATAAAATGGATGAAAAATTAGATGAAAATAATAGAAAAATGGTTGAAAATAGTAGAAAACAAGCAAATTATAGAAAAGGAGATAAGGATGAGTTAAAGATTTTAAAAGAAATTATAGAAGGCATAAAATTAGATATTAATAATATTAAAAATGAAATAAAAAATATTTTTAACGAAATGATGACCAAAAATAAAGATGAATTGGAAGAAGAAATAAAAACAGAAGATATAAAAACAATGAATGACAAATCAATAATTTATAATGACCATGAAACCCAATCTCCTGAGATAAAAGTTATGGGGGATTATAAACAGTTTAAACCTGAAAATGAAGACACACCTTTATTAAAAGAAATGTATGACAGAAATATAAATAAAAATAAACCTATGTGTCGATATAAAGGAAAAATTATTTGTCAATACATTATACAGGAAGGAAAAAGTAAAAATAAATATTATAAAGAATATGAGACATATAAAAACAAAATGAAACAAGAATATGAAATTATGAAATTAAAATTAAATAATGAATATGAGGATAAGAAGAATGAAAAAGATAAACATTATAAAAGTGAAGAAATAAAATATATGAAGTTGATGAATATAAATATAAAAATGAATTATATTATTATATTAATAAAATTAAATATAAAACTGAATCTAAGTATGACAATGAGAATAAAAGAAAGTTTAAGAATAAAACATACGAAGATTATGATATAAATTATTTTAAAATATGTAATAAGATTAAAACAAGATTAAAGAAGATTTGGAAGGATATAATGTATAATTATAAAAAAAAAAGTTAATTAAAAGAAAATAGGATTAATATAAAATTAAGATTAAAATTTAAACTAAATAGGAAAATAAATAATGGGAAAATATCAGAAAAAGGGGGACGAAATTAATAAAATAAAATAAATAAAAGTTATAAAATTAAATAAAAAAGTATAGGAATAATGAATGTTAGATATAGATACATAAAAATTGAATTGGAAGTAAATTTTAAAAAAATAAAATGTGTCTTAAAAGAAAATTTTATTTTTTAAATTTAGGGGGATTTGTTATGGTATGAACTAGTTGGTCTTTATGTATAGTGTAAATATGTTTAAGACCAACGAAATATAAAAATTTGATAATGTCAATCTATGGAAGTTATCAAGTAATGATAGAAAATAATTGAAAAAAAAGGTATAAAGGGGTTGCTACGTTGTTAAGACGATGGTTGATTGATAAAAGTCAAAGAAATTTTACGGATGTCACATGAATTGTAATTAAAAAAAAATATAAAATTGAATATAATGGAATAATGTAAAAAGTATCGTAAATATAGTTAAATAGAATGTGGAAACGGGATATTTTAAAAGTTTTAAAAGTTATTTAAAAGTTATAACCAATTTTCTGTCAAAATCATAACAAGTTCAACGACCTGTATAATTGAATAGTGGAATACATTGTATTTTATATCATTGTCGAAAATTACTATTTCCATACTCCTATTTTTATCAAACATTTCCCATATCTAAAGTTATTAGTTTTTGAGATATTCAGCAAAGAAGTAATTAGGTATGAAATAGTTTACCAGATGTTAGTTTACAGTTGGAAGTTTACAAAAATTTATAGTCATGGGGAAATAAGTAACAACGCGCAAAAATAACACTATTTTCACCAAAATTGAGTAGGTCTCAATAACATCACATCTAATACACTATTGCATACCTAATTGATAGTTTACATAGGAAAATTAAAATATCTCAAAGAACTGATAACTTTGGGTATGGGAAGTATGGTAATAGTACTTTTCGAAAATAATATAAAATACAGGGTGAGGTGATTCATTTAAAATTTCTGAGAAAATAATGTACTCGAGCTTTGACTCACCATGTATTTGATTCAATGAATATTTGCAAAATCATTTATGTCCGTAAATTTTAGTAATCATTAAAATTGAAAAATAATAAAAAAATCAGAACTTCCGCCACTGAAGAAATTTTCAACTGATTTGGTTTTTGTCGCCGTATTTATTAATAAATATTGAGTAATTGTTTAAATTTAACAATCAATCAATACCTAACTTAAATATGATATGATGAAGACGGAACTTATTCAGATAAATCTGGAAGAGTTATGATTTTCAAATGAGAATTAGAAGCACGAGGCTTCCGTATATCTAAATATTGATTGTAATATATGGAAGATGTAGGTACTACAAATGTAATGAAATGTGGCATCACTGTACGGAAGACCTATGTACTGAAAATTTGATATTCTCAATATACTCGGAAGACGTAAAAATAGCATTTCAGTCGGAAGATTGAATGCTATAAAAATGGTTAAAAAGAAAATATTTTCCATTATTTTTTTATCGAATACTATACTAGAACGGGCAAAATGCGATATACTTCAGTGAGAATATATATATTCCTGCTCCTTCTGGTGGATGAGGTAAATACCGTGTTTGGCTGGAAGACTCAAGTATAGAGAGATGTATATATATATATATATATATATATATATATATATATATATATATATATATATATATATATATATATATAGAATAATGGATGCTGGGATAGTGATTATTAGTGACCGGTAGCTGCTTTTAAAAAGAGTCGGGAAGTTATTGGTTTATCCCCGATATTAGAAAATCGAGTTTTCACGAGATTTCTACGTTTTGAGCGCCTAGTAAGTCACCCTGCCAATTCCAACGATGATGCCAGTATGACTGTAGGTGTATGTGTTTGTATGTATGTCTTATAATTTTTCTTTAGGTAGATTCCATGAAATTTAAAAACAAACGAAAAAAAATCAAAAACGATATTTTTTGAGAATAACTTTTTGGCGGATGCAACGATCAATCACATAACCTAATTAACTCTTAACCTCAAAAATAACGTCGAATGCTGTTTGGAAAAAGAGTTTTTTCACATTACCGTTGAGATTTTTCGACTAATCAATTTTGTACCAAGAGTAACATTTTTAGCATTCAAAAAACTGTGTCGGTCACCGCCTCGAACATCAACATCGCTTAATAAGTTATAGCTTTTCAAAAACCGCACCAAAATATACCTTTTTGATCTCAAAGCAGCAAAAACAATACATTTTTGGTGTCTGAAATTAGCGAAAAGTTGCAAAAAAGGCCTGCAGGGTCAACTTCTTTCTGTAATTTTTTACCGTGAATACCTTTTATTTAGTCTTTCAAGGATTTTCAGAAAAACGATTTAAAGCATATCGGTGGATAAGCTTCTGAAATGTTTTTGGTATTGAAACTGTCTTTACATCTTTCTACTATTTCAGGATATCGTTTAAAGCTAGAGAAGTCTTGAATAACTCACACGGTCGTCAGTGTCGCCAATCCTTATCAACCCTTCTTACGGGTTGATAGTGTTAACCTTCTTTTATGTTGTTTTTTAGTATGTCAGTATGGGTATTTGATAAATCAGTCTTTACAAAATATTCACTATCCTTACATGTTGCTTTTTGTATTTTTTTAATAACTTTTTCATTCATTGAGGTCAACCTTATAAATCGCAGACCTTAAGAAGTTTTGCGTTGCTCACCTTGTTCAAACCTCTTGCCTCCCTACCTCTTTATGCATTCCAATTTAAAACATCAATAAGTTTCTTCAATTTGGATCAGCTTTAGAAAAGAGGATCAGCTTTTTAGCCTTTCGTTTATACATAATCTTTGTTGCATGTTCGATAAACTTTAAGATAGTGTATTATAGATATCTGATTGGATGTTTCGATTCATTAAATTTTTTAATGAGGTCTATATTTTTCTTAATCAGTTACTAAAGCAATTGTTTATCTATAGTTAGTTTGCTGTTTAATTGAAATAATTTTGTGTGCGTCCATCAAGACAGATTACGGAATATGGCTCAGTAATAAACAGGCGCTTTTATTTTCAATTTCTTTAGTTTATTATAAAAAATAATTCTTAAAACGTTTCATACAATATTTTTTTGGAGAGAACTATTTTAAAACTTATATTGTTAATGTTTTTTTAATGTGTTTGAATTAACGTAATTAACTTCATGCAATTATTTTCAATAGATTACAGCGCTATATTTTAAGTATAAACAATAGGCTTCCGGAAAGTAATTACATTTTTTAAATTGATATTCAGTCGACTTCAAATATGTAATTACTCTTGAAAATTTATGATGATTAATTGTTTATTTCAGACGACATAACAGGATGTATTTATAAAAATCATGTAGTATTTTGTAATAAATCTTAGCTAAAAAATATTATACAACTAGCTGACCCCGCGGACTTCGTACCGCATATAACGGATGTATTTTTTGGGTTTTTCAAATTTTTACGATTTTATTTTGGGTTCAATTTTTTTTTTTGATTTTATCGTTTTTATCATATTTTCTCGTAAATTTTCAGCTGTATACTATTTTTTGATTATATTTTGTAATTTATCGATTAAATATATTAGGTAGCAACTGCGGCACCTTACGTCATATTATTTAATTTAGCAAGAATTTGTTGAAATATATGAGATATTATGCAAAATAAACCGTAAGTAAAAATTGCTCGTTTAAATATATGTGATATTAACTGCGCCACCTTACGGTGGCGCCATAGTACTTTATTAAGTCGTAATTGCTACTTTAAATATATAAGATATTAACTGCGCCACCTCACAGTGGCATACTCAGGCTTTGAACTTCATTACTGAAACGCTAGATGGCGTTGAAGAAGCTAGTTTTTGTGATTTTTTTAATAAAAAGTATCCCACGTTAATTCTAATACCTCCAAGAATATGTATACAAATTTTCATGATGATCGGTTAAGTAGTTTTCGCGTGAAAGCGTAACAAATAAACAAACTTACATTCACATTTATAATATATAGGGATAGGGAAGGGATAGGGATAGGGAAGGGAAGGTATAGGGATAGGGATAGGGAAGGGAAGGGATGCGTCATATTATTAATTTAGCAAGAATTTGTTGAAATATATGAGATATTATGCGAAATAAACCTTAAGTAAGAATTGCTCGTTTAAATATATGTGATATTAACTGCGCCACCCTACGGTGGCGCCATAGTACTTTATTAAGTCGTAATTGCTAGTTTAAATATATAAGATATTAACTGCGCCACCTCACGGTGAAATACTCAGGCTTGGAACTTCATTACTGAACCGCTAGATGGCGTTGAAGAAGCTAGTTTTTGTGATTTTTTTAATAAAAAGTATCCCACGTTAATTCTAATACCTTCAAAAATATGTATACAAATTTTCATGATGATCGGTTAAGTAGTTTTCGCGTGAAAGCGTAACAAACAAACTTACATTCACATTTATTATATATAGGGAAGGAATAGGGATAGGGAAGGGAAGGGATGCGTCATATTATTAATTTAGCAAGAATTTGTTGAAATATATGAGATATTATGCGAAATAAACCTTAAGTAAGAATTGCTCGTTTAAATATATGTGATATTAACTGCGCCACCTTACGGTGGCGCCATAGTACTTTATTAAGTCGTAATTGCTAGTTTAAATATATAAGATATTAACTGCGCCACCTCACGGTGGAATACTCAGGCTTGAAACTTCATGACTTAACCGCTAGATGGCGTTGAAGAAGCTAGTTTTTGTGATTTTTTTAATAAAAAGTATCCTATGTTAATTCTAATACCTCCAAGAATATGTGTACAAATTTTCATGATGATCGGTTGAGTAGTTTTCGCGTGAAAGCGTAACAAACAAACTTACATTCACATTTATAATATATAGGGATAGGGATAATCGAAAACGATGTCAAGTCAAAGAAAAGAAAATGAAAAACACCTTAACTAGGCGAGGAAATAAAGCACTAAAATGGCATAAACCTAGCGTTTTTTTAAAGTAAGATGGATCGTGATAAAACTTTGTGCGATCGATTCGGGAGAGCTTCAGAAAACTTTTTGACCCCATGGCATGAGGAACAAATGAAAATTGCATTGTTGCAGGTGAAACATGCATGTTCCAAAAAGGAACTCAAAGCCTTAAAAAAATTCAAAACTCGGAGGTTTAACCAGTTTTCACTAATGAAATCAATTTTGTATATATTACTTATACTTAAAGACATTTTTGAGTAACGGCAACATTGTGTATTTAGTTACGCATTTTTAATTTTTTTGCGTTCCGCTTTGATATTGTATGTAAAGAAATGCCGACGCCTTTGTAAGACTATTACCGACAACGATGTACTATGGCGTTTTGGCGACCATTTAAAACGGGTGATAAAGATCCATCATCGTCGCAATTATCAATAGATGACAATTATAGTAATGACAGTCTCGAATTAAAACACAAAGATTTACACGTTCAATGTCAACCGGTTGTTTTAAATATGTATCATTGTTTAAAAAAAGAAAATGTTGCAATAACTGACAATGCGATTGTTTCGATAATTCATGAATTAATACGAATGGGGTATACGACGATATATAAAATTGTTAAATTAGGAACTGTTACGGATCATTTTTTAAAACGAAAGCGACCAAATAAAAAATTGGGTAGAGTTGACACTACTGCAATGGACGTTATTCAACGAACAGTTTATAACTTATACAAAGAAAATAAAGTGCCTATTTTAGAAATGATTCGTGAAAAATTAAGAGATTTTCCTGAATATAATTATGCAAGTTTGGAAACACTGCGCGAGGTTTTGTTGAGTTGTCGATTTAAATATAAGAAACTAGATAATCGGATGATAATAATGGAATCTAAGCGTATCGTTGACCTTAGACAAGAGTAGTTATTTGTGCAAAATAAAAAAATATCGCAACTCAAACAGAAATATAATTTATTTAGACGAAACATGGTTCGATACGCATGATGTTGTCAAGTACAGCTAGGTTGACAACACAAACAATTATGCTTTAAATGCACCGTGTTCAAGAGGACAACGTGTTATTATTCTTCATGCCGGAGGCAAAGACGGTTTTGTAACTAATGTGTTGCTATTGTCAGTTAAAAATATAACAAAGTCTTCTGCCGATTATCACGAAGATATGACTGCCGATTTATTTGAAAAGTGGTTTGTCGAACAGCTCTTGCCTAACATATCGCCGAATTCGGTAATTGTTATGGACAATGCGTCGTATCATTCCCGCATATAAAACAAAATACCTAATAATAACACGAAAAAGAATGAAATTTTAAGATTTATGGCAATCAAAAATATCACTGTTCCTAAAAAGCTTCCAGTGAAGAAGGAAATAATACCAATGATCAAAAGTCAGAATTTTAAAAATGAATACGTCATTGACACCATTTACAGCAGACACGGTCATACTCTTTTGCGTTTACCTCCATACTACTGTATTTTTAATCCAATCGAAATGGTTTGAAGTACTGCAAAAAAAAACGTTTACGAAAATTAATCAGTCACCAAGCGCAGTTGTGCTTGATAATATTCGAGAGGTAATTAGTGGCATTAATAGCGATGTATGGCAAAATTGCGAAGCTCATGTTATAAAAATAGAAAAGGAATATCCTGTTATTAGTTATTCAACCTGGGAAATATTCTACTTCAGAAGACTCTGACAATTCTTGTTAGTCATTCTAACCAATTTCCTTTACAACCACCATGATGTATCTTGAAAACTTGTTCTCAAAAAGAAAACTAATTTTATATTTTTACTAACATACCCAACCCTTTCCTTTACAGGCAAGGAAGGCCCATACCTCCTCGTGGTCCTTGCTGGACAGACATTTTTTTAAGATTGTCTGACAAAATGAGTATTATTTGCAAACAATTGTTATAAATAGTATATTGTGTATTTAGTAGAAAAAGCGATACATTCCCGGACGACAATGTAAATTGGATTCCGGAAATGTGCGTTTACTATGAGATACACATACTATTTTTTCTGAAATCGCATTAAATATAATCGTAAACTAAAAAAGTTTTACATATGCACAAATGTTTTTGATTATCATCGTATTTTCTATGAAACCGTTTCGTTGACATTGTTTGTTAATCATTGTCAGATCCACGATATAGATACCAGGAGTTTACACGGTATAGGCTTTTCCATAATATTTCTGGTCACAGTAATCAACCCAGATCATAGTTCTATTTTTTGCCACTGGCGGCGCGAGTAATCAGGAGAACCGATGTTTATGACATTTATGCCATTTAAATGTCGCGAAATTAAATTCAATATATAATATTAATTTATTTATTTAAAATTAGTTGTCATAAAAGCTGTCAATAGCAACAAAACTTCCCGCGTAAGGATTTAAACGAGTATCTCTTGAACACGGGCGCACTCTACCGGCAATAGTTCTGTCCCCTAAATTGAGACCATTTGTTTTACATTACGTTTAAACTCCTGGTATCTATACTTCGTGGTCAGATCATTGTTCATTTGTGTCACAAAAGTGTCAGTTCAGATAGAGGCATATTGCTTAAAATATTTTAAATTATATTTAAAATGGACAGTGACGATAATGTCCAGAGGTGCAAAACGCCTCCAGAGTTACTAAACACTGCTACTAATGTGGTTTTTAATTTATTGCCAAATAAAGTCAAGGCGCAAAATAATTTGCGGATCATTCCCGGACACAGGTATACGGAAAAAATATTCCCGTACAGTACGGAAAAGCTCGTTGCCCAGTAACGGACTAAAATACAATAGTCTACTTTGCGGCTCAAATTTGATCCGAGAAACTAGACATTTCCAAGCGATTTCAGAAAAATTATTATGAGTTATGTGCTATTTGATTAATGAGTCAAATGTTCTTATTATTAACTAAAATTAACAAGTTTTAATTTGAAACAATTAATTTGTTATTTGACAATTTTCAAATTGATACAAAATATACAAATATACAAAAACCGTTTTTCTTTTAAAATTTAAAACAAAAATTAATAAAAATTTATGAACAGACACTTTTTTTTTAATTCCACGCCAACGGTCGGCATTGGTCTCAATGTGATTAAAATTCCGACAAAGACCGAAAGTTCTCACATTGAGATTGGAAAAACTATAACGCTGATATTGTTTTTTCCAATACTTCCCAGAATTTCGCAACAGGCACGGTGTCATAGGCTTTTGTTAAATCTACTAAAAGTAAATGTACTTCTCGAGATCTCAGTGTTTTTTCTCCAGTACTTGGGATAAGCAGATAATACTATCTATTGTGGATTGCTCTGCTTTGAATCCGTTTTGTTTTTCTGATTCAAAAGGACGGTATTCTTCGCATATGCGTTCTTTTATAAGTCTCCCATATAATCTCCTAATTGTGCTCGTAACAGTTATACCCCAATAGTTATTGCAATCTTTCTTACTTCCTTTTTTATGGATAGATGTAATTCATCCATCTTTCCAACTCTATGGCATTGTGACTATTGAAAAATTTTGTTAGTAGGTATCTCGAATAGTTTGTTGGTGCCATTTTTTATTAATTCTGCATCTACCCCCTCTGGACCCGGAGCACGTCCATTCTTCAACAAAGATACAGCTTTTTTAGTTTCTTTAAAACAAATATTAAATTGTTTAAATCACGGTGTCCTACTTTTTGTACTCGCAAATGGCTTAGTGTAATACATTTTCCAAATGGGCATAGATAATAATTCTCAAATTATAAATACAAAGGTCTAATATTTTTTTCGACATCAAAAGTAGGTGGGCCATGTGAGAATGTAAACCTCGTCTGTGTAGTGTAATGACGTTACCACAATCATTCCATTCAGTGCAGTTTTAGCCGGAAATCAAGTAAACAGGGGGAACATGACGTATATCAAAATATATAAATAGCCAATTAATGTTTGTCAGTTTGTTTAAACTTGTTAAAATTCATTAAACAAATGGTGAAGTACAATAAATATAAAACTTTATGCTAATCACATTTACTCAGATTATTAACATCACACCAATATTATAAATCAAAAATTTAAAACATTTAAAAAAAACATTCGAAAAGAGGTTGACCTTAAAGGCCATCCTTGCAACTTCCCGCTAATTTTAACCGCAAAGCTATTTTGACGTTTTTGAGTTTTTTTTTGGAATGTTTAAAAAGCCATAACTTTTTAAGGCGTTATTCAATTTTGTTGTTCAAAACGGCATTCGACGCAGTTTTTAGAGACATAAAAATGTTATATGAAGTGCAAAAACAAATTTGTAAAAAAATATAAAAAATTTCAAAAAAAACACAATTTTTTGAAATTTTTCGACAACGATATCTGACGAACGAATCAACCGATTTTAATTTGCAAAACGGCATTCGACGTGGTTTTTTAAGCTTGAGAACTGATTAGGTTATGAAATTGATCGATGTAATGGCCAAAAAGATATGCCCAAAAAACATCATTTTTACCAATTGTTTTTTTCGGTTATTTTGAAATTTCTCGAAATCTACCGGTTTGAATCTGTTTAAACTTACAGAGAATCTAAGTTAGATGAAACTCTTTGGAACGCTTTTTATTTCATTCCGATCGGTCAAGCCGTTCAAAAGTTATAAGAGGTTTACATACATCCACACATACATACAGACACCCTCGTAAAAATAGTCAGGGGAGGTTCCAAATACCTCAAAACGTTGAGATCCGATGAAAACTCGATTTTCGAAAAACGGGGTAAAACCAATAACTTCCCGATTTAAAAAAAAAAATTAATTTTTTTAGCGGGAAGTTAAAAAGATAAATTATTTACCTATCCAATCACACTCAGATTATATGAAATATTTTTGTTTAAAAAATGGTAAATTTCGGCACCCTTTTTAAAGGAATGTTATACATCCAAGGTATTATTTGTTCCAAGTGCGTGCGGACTGACTAATCTTTAGAGCTATTTAAGTCGACATTTTTAAGATCAGGGTCGTAATAGGATCTATATTATACCAGCAGGTATCGACTAGTCTTTTCAATTATTTTACTTAACTATGGCATTAAATAAAAGAAAACGGTTTTTCTATAACTGTATATTTTGTATCAATTTGAAAATTGTCCAATAACAATTAATTTCTTTTAAATTAAAACTTTTAGACTACTTAACACCTATACACCGTATTACACCATTACTCTAGTCAACATCTTCAAAAACGTGAAAAATTAAAATAAAGGTCCTAAAAATATGAGCGACAGCTCATTGGATTCGGAATCACCTCTAGAAAAATGTTTTTAAAGGAAAAGTGTGCAGGCAAAAAATTGCAATTGTTATTAACAAAATAAGATGAAAAAAAACAGATGTTTATGTTTTTGTTAATAACTCGAAAAATATTAATATTTAAGCAATTTTGAAAAAAGCTCGTTAAAGAAGAGGAAATTTGCGAAAAAAAACTCCGTCCTCCCGGAACTCTATCTCCATTATTTATAATTTTAATTTGACGTTGAAAATGGGGCTTTGAGCGGCTTTTACGGCATGCGCGCGCTACCGCTAAACGGTGTTTATCAGATAAAATATTTTTTTTATGACATAAAAAGTTATTTTAAAAATTTGAAAAAATTCCAGTATTTTCCTAACACTTGAAAGAATCTAAATCAGTTGGAAAAAGCATTTTAACACTGTTTTTCAAAAAGTTATTCAATTGTTAACTAACAAATTTTTTCCTAACCTCTGTTGACATAAACAATGGGATAAAAGGTATAAATAATTGGCCTAAAAATTTGAAACTTCGTGGAGCCCTTTTCATATGTATACTTTACAAGATCCGGCGATAAATCTTCATAAAAGTTTATTAATTTTTTAATAATACTTTCTAATATCATACGTCACGTTAACTGTAGCGCCAAATAACTTGCCAATTAAAAAAATGATATATCTTTTAAACTATTGGAGATATGATAAAGGATATTCAGGAGTTTTTTATAGAAAATAAGTTTCTCTTTCAAATGATTCTAAGACCAAATTCTTATTTATTGTTTATTAGATACTACATGCATTTATTTGGAAAAATTCTGTATTTTTTTACTTTTTCGCAATATTTTGCAATAGTTATGCAAAATCATAATTAACAAATTAATAAACTTTTATAATCATTTATCACAGAATCTTGTGAATTATACATATGAAACGGGCTCCACAAAGTTTCAAATTTTTAGGCCAATTATTTATACCTTTTATCCCATTGTTTATGTCAACAGATATTAGGAAAAAATTTGTTAGTTAACAATTGAATAACTTTTTGAAAAACAGTGATAAAATGTTTTTTCCAACTGATTTAGATTCTTTCAAATTTTTAAAATTACATTTTATGTCATAAAAAAATATTTTATCTGATAAACACCGTTTAGCGGTAGCGCGCGTATGCCGTAAAAGCCGCTCAAAGCCCCATTTTCAACGTCAAATTAAAATTATAAATAATGGAGATAGAGTTCCGGGAGGACGGACTTTTTTTTCGGAAATTTTCCTTCTCTTTAACGAGCGTTTTTCAAAATTGCTTAAATATCAATATTTTTCGAGTTATTAACAAAAACATAAACATCTGTTTTTTTTTATCTTATTTTGTTAATAACAATTGCAATTTTTTGCCTGCACACTATTCCTTTAAAAACATTTTTCTAGAGGTGATTCCGAAAACAATGAGCTGTCGCTCATATTTTTAGGACCTTTATTTTAATTTTTCACGTTTTTGAAGATGTTGACTAGAGTACATACGAGTATTACAAGTACAAAGTTTAAATGTATAGAATGTTTTAGGAATATAATTAAATTGGCATTTTATCACTGACAGACAGGTAACGAATAACTGGCGTTTTCAATAAAATTGTTAATCGATGTAGCTGTCCCGGGGTTGTTTGAATAATATTGTTTCAACGACTGACATTATTCCAAGGCTATAGTAACTCAGTCAAACTAAGATTGCATAAAAACGTAGCCATTCTTAAGGTAGTTGTCGTGGTTAGGGTTAGGGCATACATTCAGAAAGTTATAACTTTTTGTATACTTATTAACGATACGTTAATACAATTATAGTATAACTAGACCCACTTGGATAGGAATTATTTTTACGATTTTACCAGGGGAAACTCAAAAGAACGTCATTATATAAACGAACCTATAAATAATAGTAAATATCTATTTAATGTTGCTTTTAACTTCCCGACTCACACCTGTACGCCGATGAAGAGAATTCTTAGAAATTCGAAAAGAGCGTTGACCGCGCATATTCAAGTGGTTTTGGATAAACTATACCCTAAAAATTCTTAAAATTCTAAATTACACTGAGAAACAAACAACACCCAATATAACATAAAATACCTTTAGCGCCTGTATCTAACAGGACTTGTCAATAAATATTAATACTATTAACAGTCATAAATATACCCATCACCAACATGCACAAAGAAATCAAAATATTATTTTCAAAACCTCATTATGAGATTATCTCTTGTTTGTTTTTCAGTGTAATTTAGAATATTTTGGTGTCATATCTGTGATCTACAAAATTTTGCGTAAGTATTATATATGGTTGAAATCAGAAAAAAAAATATCTTTACGTTTCTGATATTTATTTATTTTTATTTATAAAAAATTAAACACATATATTTGTTAAATATAAACAATAGATTGTAAAATCGTGAATGCCTACAACCACATGCAGTGAGGGTAGGCGAAAGGGTCTATTCTATTGGTCTTTTATTAGCACCCTCCTGGGCACAGGTAAGGGGTGACGCGAAAGACTCTTTAACAGAAAATACTAATGGAAAGGTTACATTTTTCAAAAGAAATTTGTTTGATAGATATTTTGTATGGATATCATTTTTCATTTAAGCCTATCAGAGCGAGGTAACGCCTTATTTTTTTGGTCGTGCATCCGATTCCATCGAATTATAAGACGTTGTCACGTCAATAACGGTTTAAAGTTCAACAATTTACATAAACATTAACAGAGTGTTTATGTATACATACTCATGAATATTGTATGGGTTACGGCTACACGGTTACACTCTTATGTAAAAATTATGAATCACTTAGCTACAAGCTAGTATACTTTTTTGACGCGTATAATCTATAACTTTCTGACAATCCTGTACGACGAATACATGTTACATGGTTCGGAAATTACTTTCTACGTTTAAAGTTCCAACCGTTTTCCTTAAATAAAATTATCTGGGATTTCTGGGAACGGTTAATTCTACCAGCTCAATGCTGAAATATGGAATACATAAAATATTAATAATACACTTACACTAATAAACTCAGGTGTCATATGTTCACCTTTCATCAGATCTGTAGTTTTGAGATTCAGATCAACTCCCAAGGCCTTAGCGGTCAGCATAACGGCTCTACAGGGGGCACTGCCAGGTATATAGTATAAATCGATTGGAGCCATTTTCCTATAAAAAATCGTAAAATTAATGCTTGGAGAATTAAAACAAGTTTATAGGTATAGTAATGTCGTTATACTAAAAATTGTGTAGTCACGAAAGAATTCCTGTAAGTTAAGTAAAACCTAATAGTCCAAGAGCGGGCTGCAAAAAACCTGGCCTATCGAGTAACCGGATGAAATATTTTTTAAATAATACTACTCACTGTATCTATTGAAAAAATCATTTAGTGCCGGGGCAACAATGGTGCATAAAATTGCTATGTTTTTTTTAAGTTACATTTTTTGGACATGAACTGTACCAATCGAGTAACCGCTTGAAACTAATTTTAAAATGTAGTTTTAAGTGAATAAAAAATAATTATAAACAAGTGTCTCGTTAAATCTGGTGCTAACCCCATGGCACGACACTTTTTTTAATTTTTTTTTTTTGTTGCGTTACTGTACCCATCGAGTAACCGCTTTAAACTATAATCAAATTAAAATTTAAACATTTCTTATTAAAAAAATACATTAGTGCCACTTCTATTCCAGTGACAAATGCCTGGCACGATACTTTATATTTCTTCAAGTCCCATGCTATTACTTATACAACCTATTACAGAAACATTTGAGAATAAATGAATAAACATCTGATGGACAATTATATTGATTTTTAAGTGAGTTTTTTTTATTTATACGAGTATTTTATAAAGTATAAAAATTAAATAGAATGCAAGTTTTTTAATATATTCTACTATAAAATTAATAAAAACTGAATTATCTAAAAATATGCATTGAAACATATATATGGAATTAGTATCATTATAAATATCATCCTGATCATCATCATCATTACTGTCATGATTATCGTCACTACTGTCATGATCATCATCACTTTTGTCATGATTATCATCATAGTCGCCATTATTTTCATAATTATTATCATCGTCATTATCGTCATGATCACTATCATTATTTTTGTTTTAATCATTATTATCATAATAACCATCGTCACAATTATTAATTTCATCAAGCTCTACTTCATCAAGTTCTACCATAACAATGTATCCAACTTAAAGAGGTGTTGGATCACCTTCGAACCAAAGCGGTTTAATTTTATTGTCATTAACTGCCCATCCGCATTGTTCTGGTAAGAAATTCTGTAGCATTTTGCCACATTGAAGTTACATAATTGGTTCGTAAAATTTTTTGATTCAGTGACTTCCAACATGGTGAAATTTGAGTTGAATCAAATCTTATGATTTATATAATACGGGTATCGGCCTTATCATGATTACATGCAAAATCTTGTTCAATATTTTTTACAATAGTGTTTTTTATAAATTCATAGAAAAAACTATGATTTTTGTTTGTTATATAAACTTTTTTATTGCCACACAATTGTTAGACCAATATTCAGTTATAAAATCAATTAAGGCTTCTTTAAATTTAATATTTTTTAAAGCTTTATGGGAATCGTTAGGCCAGTTCTGTGCAGGTCCTGATATTGAATAAAATGTATTAATTTCATTGCGATTTGGCCTTTCTGTATCTTTAATGGAAGGAATAAAATACTAATAAAAAATTAGGTGAATTTCAGAAGCAGTTGTATTACAAATTTTTGATAACATTAATTCCGCTATTTTATCAAACGTTTAGAAACTAAAGGGCCTAAATGATATAAGAAGTAAAAGCCATTAATTACATCTACACTAACTTGATTTGGTGATATGTGATGGACAGTTAATGACAATAAAATTAAACCGCTTTGGTTCGAAGGTAATCTAATAGGTACCTCTTTTTTTTAAGACATTGTTATGGTAGAACTTGATGAAGTAGAGCTGGATGAAATTAATAATTGTGACGATGGTTATTATGATAATAATGATTACAACAAAAATAATGATAATGATGATCAGGATGATATTTATAATGATAATAATTCAATGCATATTTATAATTAAGTTTTTATTAATTTTATAGTAGAAAATATTAAAAAAAATGCATTGTATTTCATATTTATACTTTATAAAATACTCGTATAAATAAAAAAACTTACTTAAAAATCAATATAATTGTTTATCAGATGTTTATTTATTTATTCTCAAATGTTTCTGTAATAAGTTGTATAAGTAATAGCATGGGACTTGTAGAAATATAAAGTATCGTGCCAGGCATTTGTCACTGGAATAGAAGTGGCACTAATGTATTTTTTTAATAAGAAATGTTCAAATTTTAATTTGATTATAGTTTAAAGCGGTTACTCGATGGGTACAGTAACGCAACAAAAAAAAAATTAAAAAAGTGTCGTGCCATGGGGTTAGCTCCAGATTTAACGAGGCACTTGTTTATAATTATTTTTTATTCACTTAAAACTACATTTTAAAATTAGTTTCAAGCGGTTACTTGATTGGTACAGTTTATATTCAAAAAATGTACCTTAAAAAAAACATAGCAATTTTATGCACCATTGTTGCCCTGGCACTAAATGATTTTTTCAATAGATACAGTAAGTAGTATTATTTAAAAAATATTTCATCCGGTTACTCGATAGGCCAGGTTTTTTGCAGCCAGCTCTTGGACTATAAAGCAAATATCACACCTGTTTAATGTACGTCGCTTGACCTTCAAACAGTCAATTTAAACGTGATTAATGATTATGTATCAAAAATGTAATAATGTTATTGAAGAATATTTTAAAATACAGTTTAAGTTTATCTATAATCTGATTGCGTAACAATTATTATTTATTTATTTATTTATTTATTTATTTATTTATTTATTTATTTATTTATTTATTTATTTATTTATTTATTTATTGATACAAATGATACACGATATTTGCTATTATCTAAAAAATTATGGCCTACTTAAATAGGTATTGTTGTGTAGGTAAATTGTATCGAAGCACTTTTTAGAGTTTTGTAGGTATTTAAAAACACTTAGTAATTGTAATGTGCAAATTATTTGGGTCGAATAAATAGTACAGAGCTCTTTGTAGTTTTTTTTTTAATATAACGACTGAACACGTTAAAAATTGAAAATAGAATGTATCTAAAACTAGGGGCACATCTGCCCTTATAGAGATAGAAGAACAGGTACATTACAATATTTGAATTAGGTAAGAAAAATTGCACTATTTTAAAACAACAAAACAATTAGTATCTACTCATAATTATTAAATTGATATAAAAAATAATTACCTATAACTATTTTAATTTTATTAGATGCTATTTCTTATCTGAATGTAATTAATTTTAATTTTTACGAGGGTTGTCTTTTAAGTTTTGCATATAGCCGCTTGTAGAACCTTAAGACATAAATTGTCATTAATATAATTGTCATCTATTGATGATTGCGACGATGATGGATCTTGATCACCCGTTTCAAATGGTTGCCAAAACGGCATCTTTAATATATATATTTTGTGTTGGTTTCTTGTACTCCTTTTTATAATTTATTATTGCTCCGGCTTCTACTGAGTTAGGTTTTTCTTTTTATATTTTCTTGGTTTTGAAATTAAAAATTGGATTTTTAATTATATTATTTATTGTTTTAACTCTTAACTTTCAATGATAATTTTTTACTGAATATAGTAACCAATCAAATTATTCAATTTTGAGTCATATGTCAAATTCCATCCAATCACCTCTGGATTACAGCGACAACACTCTACATGTGGTGTTTTCAGTTTGGTGTTTTCATCAAAGATCATCGAGTATTTGATTAAAAATTAATTAAACGTCAAACTGACAGCTGGCTTGAAAATGTCGCAACTCTTCCTCCAACTTAACATTTACCAATTGTACTTTTCACAACTGTAAATTTGTTTAAAAATGAATAATAGTTGATAGATTAAAAATAATAAATTTTGTTGAAAATTATTAAACGTCAGATTGACAATTTTTTGAAATCTACAAAGTAAAAAATTATCTTATCGAATACCCCTCAGGCCTTGATAAATACTCAAAATTTTGTCGTAGAGGATCCTTCAAGCGTGTTGCTCCAAGATAATAGCCCTCGGCCTGCGGCCTCGGGCTATTATCAAGCAACACGCTTTCAGCATCCTCTATGACAAAATTATCTCGGTATTATCAAGGCCCTAGGGGTATTACTACTGATAATTCACAAAAATATTTACAATCAATCATCAAAAAAATTTAATCTCCTAGCATTTCAAAAACAAAAATATAGTCACTGGTCATAGTCGTCACATTTTTTTTATAGTAAGATATTTCATTTACACAATAGACACAGTGATACCATAACAATTTAAAATTATTTAATTTTTTTCTTAATTATTTGTTTCTTCATAATATTTATATAAATTTTCTATATTGTACACTCCTCTTATTTTATCTGTTATAGGATCTGCAATCATATAACTATTTATACCATTTTCTGTAATTACGGTCCTTCATATACTGGTTTTAGTTTTCCCATTTCATTTTTCTTTTGATTTCTTTTGGTATATGCTTTTACTATTACTAGTTCATTTTTTTTAAATCTAACAGGGCTTATTATTTTTTTTTATTATAATATTTATTCCTTAATTGGTATCTTCCATTATAAACATTATGAAATCCTCTATTTACATTATCATTATGTTCATATCTTCTATATCCATTTCTATTTTCTCTTTCAAAATTCATATTTTCATTCCTATTTCTATTCTGATTATAATTTCTTCCAACTGTATTTTCTGAATTTGATCTTTGATCTAAAATTTTTATGTTTCTTTCAACTCTTCCTAAATAATTTATAAAACTATCAATTTGATTTATATTTTGTATTGCAATGGTTTCTGCTATCTGTGCATTATAATGTCGTGAAATGTAAATAACAATTTCGTCTTCTCTCATATTTAGTTCTAAATACTGAGCCATATTATAAAGTTTCAAAGCATAATTTCTTAAATTATTACTCATTTCATAATTAAATTTTCCAAAATATAAATTTTCCCGACAAATGGCTTGTTGTGATTCCCCCCAATAATGGTTAAGGAATTCTCTTTCAAATTCTTCTAAATTATTTATTCTTGTTTCTTTAGTTGCAAACCATAAAGCAGCATTTTCTTTTAGCATTCCTTTAATTATTTCTTTCCAGTTTTGCTTATTTCTAATTCTTGATGTAACCGTATTAAGAAATGATTTTGAATGAATGTTTTGAATATTTCCATTAAATTTAACTCCGTCATCTTGATTTATATTTATTATTCTATCACTATGTAGACTTTGTATTTCTTCTTCACATTTTCTTGTTATTGTCATTACATTTACTTCCATAACTTTTTGCATCCTTTCATTTTCTCGTTTGTTTTCATTTTGCTGCTCCTTCACATTTTCAATTTTTTTCTCCATATTATTAATCTTTTGCTGGTGTATATTACCCATTTCCTCTATCGCCTTAAATCCACTACTTTTTTTTGTATTTTGATATTTTCTTCTTTAATAATATTTTTTATTTCATTTTTAATTTCACTTTTAATATTATTAATATCTAATTTAATGCCTTCTATATTTTCTTTTTAAATCTTTAACTCTTCCTTATCTTCTTTTCTATATTTCTCCTGTTTTTCATTCATTTTTTCTAAAAATTTAAACATCCTTTCCATATAACTTTCTTCATTTTTTTTACTATTATTTTCTATAATTGCTGCTTCAATAGTTGGAATATTCTCCTCTTCCGCTCCCGAATCATTTTCTTCCATCATAAAGGGCGATAGGACTCTTGTGTGAGTTTCGTTGTTTGTGTTTTTTGGTTTTTAATACATGTTTTCCTACCATCCTTTGCTCCCAAGTACTCAACACTTTTGCTGGCCAAGTGCAATACCTTACTTGGTTATGCCGCACTGATGACGGCTAACGAGCCAGAAACATGCATGTCTGCGGTTACCATTCCCTATTCGTGACCCTATGATCCTTTTTGCGTACATGCCCATTAATTTTCCCCCTTTCGTTTGTTATAGGTACGCATACTTGGCAGTCTTGGCACCCTTTTTTGTTTTACATCCTGGGCTTGGAACGGCTCAAACACAATGAGTCCGTTTCGCCAACGCGGCGACGCTGTTCGTAGCCCCGAAATGTGGGCACAGCTGGCCGAAGCCACAAATGGCGATAGGACTCTTGTGTGAGTTTCGTTGTTTGTGTTTTTTTGGTTTTTAATACATGTTTTCCTACCATCCTTTGCTCCCAAGTACTCAACACTTTTGCTGGCCAAGTGCAATACCTTACTTGGTTATGCCGCACTGATGACGGCTAACGAGCCAGAAACATGCATGTCTGCGGTTACCATTTCCTATTCGTGACCCTATGATCCTTTTTGCGTACATGCCCATTAATTTTCCCCCTTTCGTTATATATATATATATATATATATATATATATATATATATATATATATATATATATGAATAATGGTATAGTGACTGGTTCAATATATAAGAGTTTTCTTCATTTACATTGGCCATAACATTGACTGCAACTCCACTATTGACTTCACGTTATATATATATATATATATATATATATATATATATAATATATATATGTTCGTGTGTATGTGATTGAACTCCTTCTAAACGACTGGACCGAATTTGATGAAATTTTTTGTGTGTATTCAAGGGAATTCTAGAATGGTTTAGATTCACAATTTGGTCCACTGGAAAATGTTTTTTTAATTAATTTTTTGCTTATTTGTGTATTTCGACAGTAAAGTGACAATATCCCCTAAAAGACATGTATTGTTTAGTTTAACGACTTCCTAATAGATGACAGTTTAAGTTAATTGAAGTTACTCTATACACCCTTGACATGTAGGTTAGATAGTACTGTATTTTGATTTCTAGATTTCAACATTATATAGGTTGTATGAAAACCCAATAGTGTTGAATTTCGATTCATAAATAAATGAATAAACGAAAAACTAAAAGAAGGTGAAAAATTAAAAACAGAAAAAATGCGATAAAAATAAAGCCAAAAAATACCTTTCTAAATCAAATAATATAACGCCACCGTAAGGTGGCGCAGTTATTATCTCATATATTTAAACGAGAAATTCTTACTAAATTAAGTACTATGAAGCAATCGTAAGGTAGTGCAGCGAATATCTAATATAAAAAATCATTGAAAACAAAAAAAGCAAAATGGTAAAAATTCGAAAAACGAAAAATGGAAAAAAAGACACGACAGTGTTATACAGCTAGTAGTATTATAATTTCTTATTATACCAATTTCTCCAATAAACACACTGACGCTACTGTTTACTTAGTCTTAAAATGAAACATTATGCAAGGTCAGAGGTAGTAGAACCACTGGCTAAAACTCGTTCAGAGGGCTCTGCTAAATCAACTCCGAAATTTAACTATCTTAGGGTTAACACCACGTCGGCACCGTACGTCGGTTTCTATTTAGCGACTACCCTGTATGTTTAGAAACACATCTTGTCGGTAAATAGTCTTACAAAGGTGTCGGCTCTAAGGAGCCGGCAAAAAAATTAAAACGCAGAGCTAAATAGTCAGTGTTGCCGTTACTCAAAAATTTCTTTAAGTAAAAGTAATATATACAAAATTGATTTCATTAGTGAAAACTGTTTAAATATGAAGAAACTAGTTAATTACTTTAAGTAGGTATATATTTTTTAAGAATATTTTCATATTATCTTTCTAAGAGTCATTGACGAACAATTGAATAGTAAAGTAGAGAGAATATTTTCAAAATATATAAACTTTCGAATTTTCGGAAATATATCTGGCAACCTAGATTCGAAAGCCAATTCCTTTGATATGGTTAGAAGGCGTGGTTGGCTTATTACATTAATATTAGTTAAACTATAGCTTAACAGAAAGTTACATACACACAAACAAAAAAACATACAAGTGAAGCTAATAAAACCATGTTAACAAAGATTTAACAGTTTATTAAATATATTAAAGAATATTTGATCTATTCAAACAAATGTACTTTTTATTTGATAACACATACTCTAGTTATAACAATTATCTAACTAAATTTAAAGTAAATTTTTGAATATAGAACATGAGGAAAGATAAGTTACCTTTGATATTAAGTAGGTACCACTTCTAAAAAATAGTTTGTTCGTTATGAAAATTCGACTGGAAATAAGCTATCTAGTATATACACTTTGCGTGTATATACTAGATAGTCCATTACTGTAATTATATTTGTTCATTTCTTACAATCTTTTAAATAATTCATTACATACATTTTGATAGACGTTCGTGTTCCTATTACTTGCGACTAAAATATATAAGTATACAAAAAAGATTAAACAAAAGATAATGTGTTTCTTTGTATTACAAGTGAATAATGGAACTATAAAAACTAAACCGACATAAGCAATTACTGCGTAATTTCCGGTACAAAACCGAATTTTGAAAGTTTATATTATACTAACTGACCCGGTGAAGTTTGTATCGTTTTCCGTTTTTCCAGTTTTTACGATTTTTTCGATTGTTTTCCATGTTGTTTTTCTGTTTAAGTCCAATGTATTATATTTACAGGTTTTTACTATTTTTTTTTAACTTCCCGCTAAAAAAAATTAAATTTTTTTTTAAAATCGGGAAGTTATTGGTTTCACCCCGTTTTTCGAAAATCGAGTTTTTATCGGATCTCAACGTTTTGAGGTCTTAGGAACCTCCCCTCACTATTTTTACGAGGGTGTCTGTATGTACGTGTGGATGTGTGTGTGTGTGTGTGTGGATGTATGTAAACCTCTTATAACTTTTGAACGGCTTAACCAATCGGAATGAAATAAAAAGCATTCCAAAAAGTTCCATCTAACTTAGATTCCCTGTAAGTTTGAACCGATTCGAGCCAGTAGATTTCGAGAAATTTCAAAATAACCGAAAAAAACAATTGGTAAAAATGATGTTTTTTGGGCATATCTTTTTGGCTATTGCATCGATCAATTTCATAACCTAATCAGGTCTCAAGCTTAAAAAGCCACGTCGAATGCCGTTTTGCAAATTAAAATCGGTGGATTCGTTCGTGAGATATCGTTGTCGAAAAATGTCAAAAAAAGTGTTTTTTTTTTCAATAACTTAGAGATTTTTTGACTAACCGATTTTGCACTCCCGGTAACGTTTTTAGGTGTCAAAAACTGCGTCGAATGCCATCTTGAACATCAAAATCGAATAAGGCGTTAAAAAGTTATGGCTTTTTAAACATTTCAAAAAAAGTCAAAAACGTCAAAATACGTCACGTTACTATAGCTTTGCGGTTAAAACTAGCGGGAAATTGCATGGATGGCCTTTAAGGTCAACCTCTTTTCAAATTTTTTGTTTTAATTTGTAATTTTTTGGTTCTGTACTTTATTGTCTTGATTTTTTAATTTTCCAAATTTTTCGTTTGTTTACAATTTTTTTGATCTTTCCTCAAGTTTTCTTTTTGTCGTTATTTTTTAACTTCCCGCTAAAAAAAATTAAATTTTTTTTTAAAATCGGGAAGTTATTGGTTTCACCCCGTTTTTCGTGGTTTCACCCCGTTTTTCGAAAATCGAGTTTTCATCGGATCTCAACGTTTTGAGGTCTTAGGAACCTCCCCTGACTATTTTTACGAGGGTGTCTGTATGTCTGTATGTACGTGTGGATGTGTGTGTGTGTGTGTGTGGATGTATGTAAACCTCTTATAACTTTTGAACGGCTTGACCGATCGGAATGAAATAAAAAGCATTCCAAAGAGTTCCATCTAACTTAGGTTACCTGTAAGTTTGAACCGATTCGAGACAGTAGATTTCGAGAAATTTCAAAATAACCGAAAAAAACAATTGGTAAAAATGATGTTTTTTGGGCATATCTTTTTGTCTATTGCATCGATCAATTTCATAACCTAATCAGCTCTCAAGCTTAAAAAGCCACGTCGAATGCCGTTTTGCAAATTAAAATCGGTTGATTCGTTCGTGAGATATCGTTGTCGAAAAATTTCAAAAAAAGTGTTTTTTTTTTCAATAACTTAGAGATTTTTTGACTAATCGATTTTGCACTCCCAGTAACGTTTTTAGGTCTCAAAAAACTGCATCGAATGCCATCTTGAACATCAAAATCGAATAACGCGTTAAAAAGTTATGGCTCTTTAAACATTTCAAAAAAAGTCAAAAACGTCAAAATACGTCACGTTACTATAGCTTTGCGGTTAAAACTAGCGGGAAGTTGCAAGGATGGCCTTTAAGGTCAACCTCTTTCCGAATTTTTTTTTTTGATTTTTCGATTATTTTCCATTTACTTTAGTTTCTTATTTGTTCCCAGGTTTTACCCAATTAAAACCATTCATTTATTTTGGATTTTCCACATTTTTCTGTTTCTTTTTTAATTATTAATGGTTTGAGAAAATCAACAACTTAAAATTTCAATTTTTAATACGCGTATTTAAGAAAATTCTTAAATCTCAGCTGAGAAATTATTATTGTTTATGTTATAAATGCATTATTTGGTCGTTTTATTTTAAACGCCTCTGTAACAGCTACCAAGCTTTAGTAAACGATTATTTGAGATTTCCCTCATTGGATTTTTTGAAAATTTTGAAATTTTTAAAATTTTAGAAAGTATACAAACAAAATGACATTAAGGAGAAATTGAAAAAATGTCGCACCCGGCGAGACTCTAATTTGCAACTTTCAGCTCTACGCGCTGACGCTATAGGTACTTAGCCATCAAATCGCCAAACAGTCGTCAAATTAGGATGACGTTAATGAGAGAGAGACTTTGTCAAATCGACAATTGAAACATCAAACTCGTCATTTTTTTAGTGCCCTGTCTTATATTTTTATTCGGTTAGGAGACCGGAACCATGGTTTCTTTAGTAAACGATTATTTGAGATTTCCCTCCATTTTCTCTCATTGGATTTTTTGAAAAGTAGTTTTTGCGTCAAAGCTGGACAACGACAGACTCTTCTACAGTTTTATTATATGTATAAATTTGTTTTTTTTTATCTAGAAAAATGATAAATAATAATTATCTATAGGAAATAATAGTATGTTTGGATTCGAATAGTTTGGAAAATAACTTTTTATAAATTAGTTCCAAGGTGTTTCAAGTCTTTGTAACAATACCAATTGTGGTTTTGTCAAATTTAAGGCAATTATTTTGAAGGTCCTTCGGTAGATACACATCATCACGTACTTTTCGTTCGAGTATACCTATTATTGTTTTTTATTTATTTATAATATATATTATTACATTAATTATGGTTGGTCCTCATATAATTTCTTTCATTGAAACTATCAATTTATGATGTAATCACCGTTGTTAGGATTGAAAGGTATAGCATTTTTAGTTACCTAATTATTTTTTGAGATATCTCTCATGGCATTTTTGAAATTTAGAAAGTATACAAGCAAGAATAGATTCGTTTAAATCAACTCATGTCCTAACTGATTAAAAATATAAAACAGGGCATAAAAAAGTGACTTGCAAGTTTGTTGTTTCAATTGCCGATTGACAAATCATTTCTCTCATTAACGTCATGCATAGATGTGCTTAAGGAGGAAGTGAGGGAGGGTCACATATAATATGAGTTGACTTTAACGACCAAAAGGCTTACTAATTACTAAGGCATCTGTAGCTTATTGTTTAGAGCGTTACCGCGTTAAGGTAAAGGTTGCGGGTTTAAGTTCTGCTAAGTGCGACATTTTTTCAATTTCTACTGAATGACATTTAATATATTCTTGTTTGTACACTCTCTAAGTTATAGTATTATTAATCTTACTTAGTGGATACAAGAACATATAAGTATCTAGTTCACGAAATAGAATGGAAAAAATGGTTTCTCATGAATTTTTTTTTTGTAAATTCACCATAACGGAGCTTGCCAAAAAAAAAAAGATTTAATACTCCCAGAATAACCGAAGAGGAGAAGTATAGCTTTTTCAACGCTCTGAAAAATTATTTGACCGAACATACATATAAATAATTTTTTTATGCTCTTTTAAAATTATACATTAAATTTATTTTAAATGAAATATGCTAAACCGTAATGTACCATAGGTAACTTCCGTCTCAGCGCTGTATATATATTTTTTCTACGGTTATTATACAAATGTATCATTTTTTGACAGTAATCTCTAAAGAAATGGGGTACGTTGTTATATCAAATAAAGAAATATCTCATTTCTTTATCTGATAACACAAAGTGTTCATTTCTTTATTGTTTTAACTTAATCAACTATACTGTGACAATCATGTATTCATATATTTGACTAACAGTACAGGTTGACAGTAATAAAGTAGTGACAGGTACAACAGATAGTTTTTAATACATTATTTAAATTAGATTTTTATTTAAGTAAAAATGTTAAGTAGTGATGAAAATGAATTAGAATTAACTCCTCATGAAATAAGAGAAGCGGCAAACGAAGTTTGTCAGAATTTGATTCCCGAAATTTCAAAGCATAAGTACCAGAATGCATATAAAAGCTTCGTGACCTGGCAAAAGAAAAAAAGTTTTAGAAACTGTGCTTTTAGCATATTTTTCTGAATTAACAAATAAATTTAAGGTATGATAACTGTAAATATTGTAAATAATAGTTAATTTTACTTAAATAATATAACTTATATCGTTATGTTTTGTTTTGTATTAAAAATGATTTATTTTTGAATTATTGTATAATTATGTGGTATAACCGTAGAAAAAGTATAGTGTTTGACTCGCAAGGAATAACTCATTTCCCACTCGTACGATTTGCACCATTCGCCTGCGGCTCATGTTGCAAACATCGTACTCGTGGGAAATGAGTATCATTCCTTGCTCGTAAAACAATATACTATTTACATATAATAAAAATAATGGCTGTAAGTACATGGGCTCATATCCTTATGATCAATCATATTAAATAGGGTTTAGCTTGTATAAACGAACGCAGCGTTTTTTGGCAGTCTTATATATGTCTTCATTAGTGACTAAAGAGACAAACCTATACTGTACTGATTAGCTCTAACTAGAGCGAAACACAGTATCTATAGTTTGGTTTGGCCATTGTATATTTTATTGAAAACAAAAATCAGTTCCGCCAAGAATTTTTCCAAAACAGTACTTGTGTCACACAGTAAATTCTTCTCAAGTTCTAAACAGTACAGAGACAAACCTATACTGTACTGATAAGCTCTAACTAGAGCGAAACATAGTATCTACAGTTTGGTTTGGCCCTTGTATATTTTATTGAAAACAAAAAAACAGTTCCTCCAAATAGTCCTGCTTATGTGCCAACAATTTTTCCAAAACAGTACTTGTGTCACACAGTAAACAGGTACATACAAAGTTTCTATGTATTGATGGTAATGCTTGTAATTATTAAATTGGTAATAAAAAAAATATTTTATTGCAGGTACAATATAATCGTTGATGTACGTTATTTTAACGTTGAAGTTCATTTAAATACGACATACCTAATCACTAGCCTATTATGGTGATTTGAACCCGTTTCCTTTGGATAATTTATATGAAATGTGAAATACAATTATTGTCTTTATACAAAAAATTAAATCTGACAAACAGGCATAAAATGTTACCGTATTAACAGAAAGCCCGACAACATTAGAACTTAAAACTGTTTTTTAGATTATACAAATAGAAGAATAATCATTCACACACATACGGATCAGTATAATATGCTTAGAACTTTTTATTACTATAAAACTTTCTTTTCTCTTAAAAAAATGTATAAAGTGTAAAATAGGTAATAAGTGCAAACAATAAATGCAAAATATATGAAACGTAATAATTTTAAATATGCACAAAAAGAGAAAACAATTAATTTTAAACCAAAAGTTTCCTAAAAAATTCTAATATCTATTTTTAAATTAAATATTAAAAATTAAGAATATAGAAAAAATGAATAAACTTACTTGAAAACCAGGAATCGCTTATCGTATAATGAATAGGTAGTCGATGCCGATAGAGATTGTAATTTCTAACTAAATTTTGGCTGCAAATACTACTGAAAGTACTGAAGCCACGACACAGACTACAAACTACAACAAACACAAACAACAACCTACACTACAACACGGTTACCCCTCTACGATAAGTTCACTTCACCGGAATCACCGGCCGGTTAAGACTTTTTATTTTTGTCCTACTTTAAGGCTGATGCCATGTTTATAATGTTTTGTTAGAGTAAAAGAGAAGTATAAAATAAATATAATATCATTAAACAGAAAGGGAGAGAATATTGTCAACTCGGCTATTTATACTATTTTATAGGAAATTTGAAACAGTTCCAAATTTCAAAATATTGGAAAGAAGATATTTGATATTTTTTAATCCAAAATATATGTATGCTATAAAAATGGATTTTGACCATAAGTGTTCGTTTATCAGAAAAACCTGTTAAAATGGAAATACGAATTTGAGTTAACACGTTCAGTGTTATGAACATAAAATTTATTAAATAATTTTACAATTTGGGGTATTTCGGTTTAATTAACCTGGTTTTTAGAATTAAAATTATTTTTTTAAATTAGTTGCTTATATACCGGGGATAAATTTCGCTAGCACCTTTTTCTCCTCACGACAGCCCTGATCGGCAGTGAATCCTAGTGCAGATCACAGTATATAAATAAAGCCAGCGCCAGACATAGCTTCAAAGATTTGCAGACTTATTTGAAGACTTTGCAAAGCTTTGATAACCCATTTGAACACATACTGTTCAAACCTGCCAGACATGCTTTGCAAATACTTTTCTCCACAGTGTGCTGGTAGATAACAAACAAGATGGACGACGATTTCATGGACTCAGTGTTCCTAAACAATTTCTGAGCATTTAATTATTTATTAAATTTGCATCAAAATTTAAGGAAACGTCCGAGAAGAAGGCGCGAGTGGATGTGTGAAATATAGTGTGGCAGGCTACGCAAACATTTGAACACAGTCAACTTTGAACGCTTTGATGTGCGCTAAAAAACCGACACCACATTGCAAAGTGCAAATCTTTGTTCAAACTTTGAACATGTATCCAAAGTCTCGTGCCACACATAGCAATCTAATAAGTGTTCAAACAAGTGAAGCTATGTCTGGCGCCGGCTTAAGGGTAGGTCCACACGATATCAACTTCACACAGACTTCTATAGAATTTTGTCTGCGCAACAAATCAGTGCAAACAAAAGTCGGTATGATGGAAAAGTCTAAGTTAAAAAAGTCTGAGCACGGAAGTTGGAAGTATGCATATTATTAAAAATAAAAAATTAATGAATCAACAAATAGGCTAATTCGCAAAATAGCGAATATATACTGTTTTTTCACTTGCATAAAATTATTTGAGTATACTCAAGTTATAATATATCATCATTAAAGACTTGTAAGGCTTCAAAACATCAGGATTGATTGAAATTACAATATTGTTTAAATGATTCGTTTTAGCGGTTAGTAAGATCTCTAATAGAGTATATTACTATTATAATTTGTTAATAACACATGAAAATGTTTGTCATAAATTTAGGGTAAGATTGCTTAAGTGCTAGCATTATCACGTCCGACTCTTATAAATTTTACCATCTAGATCAGGCATGGGCAACGTTTTTTAAGTCAGAGTACCTTTTAAGATTAAGATTACTAGTACAATAAGGTCCACAATGAAAATAATATTAATTAATCCAATTACCGAGTAACAGTTACTCTGAGGAGTACCACTTGCCCATGCTTGATCTAGATGAAATCTATATAACTGCAACAACAAAAATTTTTCTTTTCTTTGGCGACATGATGGCTAGACAGCTGGATTATTTTACAACCTCATACCCTTCATGTCTAAAATGTACAGTCTTTTTACTCCAGAGTTTACAATACTCTAATAAGGCAAATGCAAAGTCAGTTTGGACCATGAACTCTTTAAAACTCAGCACCAACTTAAACTTACTAATTAGCGAATATACACGGTTTTCCGTGATTTTCACTGGTTTATTTCTTAAAGAGTGGTTGTATGCTTACAAATGTAGAAAACCCATCTGTTTAGAATTAAACAATTTTTGAAAAATGGCAGATTTGGAATAATCTAAGCCTGAACTAATGATAACTCTGCACATACAATTCGTCATCTTGTCATTAAAATGTTTACTCAGACTTTAAGTCTGTACAGATATCTGTACAAACAATAGTCTGTATTATGTGGACCCACCATAAAGAATAATAAAATCACTCTCGCAAAAACTTGTACCATACCGCCGAAGCTATCTGTCTGCATTGTTGTGGCTGTCCAGCAGCGTTGCGAATCTAAATTTTTTGAAATAGGTAGATTGGTACAAAAGATAGGATTTAAAAAATGGCGACAGATTTGAAACAGTGTTTATTTAATAAAAAATGGTAGGTTTAAATTTTTGTACAAAAATAATTATGAAAAAAAATTATAAAGGTACCTATATCATTAGATTACTTCCTAAATCGGTAGATATACCGAAAAAACGTTAGAGTTGGCATCGCTACTCACCAGTTCTCACAAAACTCCACAAAAAACGTCGGTAAACCTACTATTGTTGTCTATATACGGTGGTGCAGATATACCTCGAGGCCCAATTGTCTGTCATGACGTCATTGTGACGTAAATGCAAGTGAAACCAATGCGAGATTCGAATGAATGCTAGTTGTCATGTTTAACTTATAAAGGCAGTGTTAACATTTTTCTTGAAAGTATCTCTTTCTATTGGGCGATAATAAGATAAAGGTCACAATGACGTCACTGACAGACAATTGGACCTTGAGGTATAGTACATGCAAGCACTAAATAAAGGTGTTACGTTTAATACTCCGGCAGCTAGAGGGGTTTCGTTGGCCGATTCTCCTCCTTTTGATCAAGTATGTCTATCTTACGTATTTTCTCTCGCTGAATCCGAATCTGAAACCTGTTTTTTCGAAAAATGGTCGGTTAAATTTTTTTTAACAATTTAATTAATTAACGATTATAACTAGAAACTTAAAATAGATATGACATTTTTTAAACAAAATTATAATTACTAAACACCAAATTATTACATACAAATCGCTAAGTAATTTCTTTATGGAACTTTTCATTGGTCAGGTATAAAAAGTCTTTAAAAATTGTGTTTCAATGTATTTTACGATTAAAAACAAACATTTAAAGTTTTGTTAAATATAACTAAGTCATTTCTTTGCTAAGATACAGCAGTTTTAAATCACATAGATATTAATGCGCGCGAGCAAAGCACGGCGCGATCACAGTTGTTCGAGTTGTGAGGTGTTGTTTAAGTCGTTATAATTTTGTTAAAAATAATATTAGAGACATTTAAATTAATTCAATTTAGAGCTAATAATGTGGCCTTCAAAATGAGAGCACGCGAAATATGATAGCTTTGCTAGAATGTGATAAAAATCTGCGATCAAAAAAATTAGGAGTGATATTTTGCAACTATAAGCCATTCACTTTTTATTTCCATCTCAGTAGGCTCTGTTAGTTACATGAAATTCGCCCAGTATAATACACGTCTGTTCATATTGTTCTGTGGTCTTATTAATTGTAAATACGATGTTGTCACGTCTTCAATAAAAATAGGTGTATTCATTACAAATATCTTAAGTAATTAAATCTGCAAACCAAATTTAAAACTTGCCGAAAATAAGTCAATGTATTTAATATTAAATATTTAAAGTCTTCTATTTTACATCCAAATGGCATCGTAGTGTAACATTATTGTATTAGTGGCTGTAGGATAATAAAATTTCACATCCAATGGGTTAATTGAGGAAACTATACTCCAGTAAAAATTTGATTTTCCTGGTCCGCCCCAGGTGGTGTCGCATTTGACTTAAATATGCTGATGTTTTAATAATGTTCTTTATAACAGAAATTTTTCAGAAAAATTAAGATTTGTTAGACATTTCAAACCGATACAATGAAAAAAATATTTTAATAAATTACATAAAAGCAAATAAAAACAAATACAGATGCAGATTTAGATGTAACATGTAAATGTTGTCGGTGTATTTGTATGATCAATCCTCTTCCATTATTTCACTGGAAGAATCAGAGTCACTATCAAATCCAAAATCGGAATCGTCAGAATCTGATTCCTCCAATGAAATAATTAAAGGAGGAATATTGTCATGTGAGCAGTTTCCCATGTAAGTAGTCCAATCTGCCAAAATAAGTTCGTCTGTATGTCTACAAAAATTTTGCCACATGTCTGGTGTACATTTAGTCAATGCTTCTGTCCAAGTTTTTTTAACTCTTTCCTGGTCAAGATAAGTAGATGTAATATGTTTGTTATAATATGTCTTAGTAAACCCCCATGCTAGTTCTATTGGATTGTAGTGACAATGGTATGGTGGTAGTCGAAGTACTTCATGTCCTCGTTGTTTTAAAATTTCATCCACTACATATGTCTTTTCGTCAGTTTTATAAGGTAAGATTATAGAGTACAGTTGTTTCTTTGTCATTTTTGTGTCAAACCTAATGTTATTGTTAATCAACCATTCCTGCATCATTGCTTTTTTCGCTGAAAAAGAGGGTGGTTTGTTAATTTGAACTGAATGGTATGGCGCGTTGTCCATGACCACCACACATTTTTCTTGAAATACAGATAGAGCAGGAATGAGTTGATTAACAACCCAGTTTTTAAAAAGGTCACCATTCGTACTTTTGTGATAGTCAAGGTCTGTATTCGAAGAGTCTAGTAACAAGTCACATCCTTCCAAAAATCCAGTATCAGTCCCTGCGTGTAAAATAGTAAATCGCTTTCCTTCGGATTTTACACGAGCTGGATTACTTTTTAGGTCAGAATCGTGCACCCACTGACGCACTGAACTACCATTTTGATAGATCCATGTTTCATCTAGGTACACGAATCTAACTCTCTCAGCAAGACTTTTTAGTTGTTTATATTTCCGAATGAAAGCGATCTTTCTAATTTTAACGTGTCGTTGTTCACATAAAATATGTTGTCCATTTACTTTTTTAAATTTGTATCCCATTAATTTTATAAGTTTGTATAGTGTCGTACGTCCCCCTTTAAAATCAAAATTTTGTTTAGCATCAGTCAAAAGTTTGTCTAAAGTAAAATGTTCAGTTTTAGCATGGTACATCCAAATCTGTCGCTGTAAGTCTTTTTTTTAAATAAACTTCTCAAATGTATCAGTTTTACATCCTTTATCTGCGACTTTCTCATTATTTTTCAATCCTTCTTTAATAATCTTCCGTATTTTCGATACACTGATCTAAAAAAATTAAGCATTTAGAATGTTTGTCATATTAATTAGATTCAAAAAATATACCTCAGTTACACAACGGTAGTTAAGAGATTTAAAAATATTTAACAAAATTTTGAATTAAATTATAGTTACAAAAATGTATAATTTCGAAATTTGAAATCTGACAACATTGTATATAATTTATTATGATATCTGTCAAAAAAGGTTATGTGTTCTTTTAATAATATAAATTTTATTTAAAAAAGTGATACATATTTATAAATTCATTACAAAAACCTCTCTCAATTAATCTAATGCAAAATATATAAGTTTATGTTAGCGACTAGCATTGATTTAAAAGAAATACACATAAAATCGTACTTACTTGAAAAACCTCGGCCAATTGATTTAAATAAACACTCTCACAGCTGTTAGCTTGTTTCCTAAACATACCATAACATCTAACGATGCTGTTGTGAATTTCTGTACTTATTTTTTTTGGCATTGTATATTGAATCTAAGAAAGCATCAAATATTTCGTTATTGAATCTTCAACAATTTTACCTTTGACAATGTGCTGTCAATATTTCGACAGTAGGTACCAACCCAACAAATTGAAGTGCCAATCCAAGAAATAAAATGCATAGTCTACTGAGATTGAAATAAGAAGTGAATGAATTATAACCAACGGATTTTAATTTAGCAAACCCCTTTTTTTTGGTTTTTCATAAGGATCAAAAAAAGTATTTGAACAAAATTTCTTAGTTTTCCAATTATAATCGTTTAAACAATTAAATTGTTAATAAAAATTTACCCGACCATTTTTCGAAAAAACAGGTTTTAGATTCGAAGCAGAATCGGTCACGGAAACCCTTCTAGCTGCTGGACTAAGGCAATCGGTTTTAGTTTTTATATATTTGCTGATAATTAGATGGGTTTTAAAATGGTCTATGAAAATGTGATTCCAGGCTGTTCTGCGTCTGAAAAACAAAGATATAGTATACTCTTTCCAAAGCCAATCTAATATTCTTTGGTCTTTGTCGGAATTTTAATACCTTTGGGGACAACGCCGACCATTGGCGTGGAATTAAATAAAAAGGGTCTGTTCATGAATTTTTATTAATTTTTGTTTTTAATTTCAAAAGAAAAACGGTTGTTGTATATTTTGTATCAATTTGAAAATTGTCAAATAACAAATTAATTCTTTCAAATTAAAAGTTGTTATTTTTAGTTGTAAATCTTTGTGTTTTAATTCGAGACTGTCATCAATATAATTGTTATCTATTGATAATTGCGACGATGATGGATCTTGATCACCCGTTTCAAATTGTCGCCAGAACGCCATTTTTCTTTATATATATATATATATATATATATATATATATATATATATATATATATATATATATATATATATATATATAAAAAGGAGGATAACGGGAATGCAACGCAACAGGGATCATGGTTACAAGTAGGAATGGTAACCGCAGACATGCATGTTTCTGGCTCATTAGCCGTCATCAGTGCGGCATAACCAAGAAGAGTATTGCACTTGGCTAGCAAATGTGTTGGGTACTTGGGAGCAAAGGATGTTGGGGAAACATGTGTCAAGAAACCCAAAAACAACGAACGCTCACACAGGAGTCCTATCGCCATTTTGTGCTTTCGGCCAGCTGTGCCAATGGGTTTTCGGCTAGCAACCAGCGTCGCCACGTTGGCGAAATGGACTCATTGTGTTTGAGTCGTTCTAACCCAGGAGATGAAATAAACAAAGTACCAAGAAAACGCGTATTACTATAAAAAAAGGAGGATAACGGGAATGCAACGCAACAGGGATCATGGTTACAAGTAGGAATGGTAACCGCAGACATGCATGTTTCTGGCTCATTAGCCGTCATCAGTGCGGCATAACCAAGAAGAGTATTGCACTTGGCTAGCAAATGTGTTGGGTACTTGCGAGCAAAGGATGTTGGGGAAACATGTGTCAAGAAACACAAAAACAACGAACGCTCACACAGGAGTCCTATCGCCATTTTGTGCTTTCGGCCAGCTGTGCCAATGGGTTTTCGGCTAGCAACCAGCGTCGCCACGTTGGCGAAATGGACTCATTGTGTTTGAGTCGTTCTAACCCAGGAGATGAAATAAACAAAGTACCAAGAAAACGCGTATTACTATAAAAAAAGGAGGATAACGGGAATGCAACGCAACAGGGATCATGGTAACAAGTAGGAATGGTAACCGCAGACATGCATGTTTCTGGCTCATTAGCCGTCATCAGTGCGGCATAACCAAGAAGAGTATTGCACTTGGCTAGCAAATGTGTTGGGTACTTGGGAGCAAAGGATGTTGGGGAAACATGTGTCAAGAAACACAAAAACAACGAACGCTCACACAGGAGTCCTATCGCCATTTTGTGCTTTCGGCCAGCTGTGCCAATGGGTTTTCGGCTAGCAACCAGCGTCGCCACGTTGGCGAAATGGACTCATTGTGTTTGAGTCGTTCTAACCCAGGAGATGAAATAAACAAAGTACCAAGAAAACGCGTATTACTATAAAAAAAGGAGGATAACGGGAATGCAACGCAACAGGGATCATGGTTACAAGTAGGAATGGTAACCGCAGACATGCATGTTTCTGGCTTATTAGCCGTCATCAGTGCGGCATAACCAAGAAGAGTATTGCACTTGGCTAGCAAATGTGTTGGGTACTTGGGAGCAAAGGATGTTGGGGAAACATGTGTCAAGAAACACAAAAACAACGAACGCTCACACAGGAGTCCTATCGCCATTTTGTGCTTTCGGCCAGCTGTGCCAATGGGTTTTCGGCTAGCAACCAGCGTCGCCACGTTGGCGAAATGGACTCATTGTGTTTGAGTCGTTCTAACCCAGGAGATGAAATAAACAAAGTACCAAGAAAACGCGTATTACTATAAAAAAAGGAGGATAACGGGAATGCAACGCAACAGGGATCATGGTTACAAGTAGGAATGGTAACCGCAGACATGCATGTTTCTGGCTCATTAGCCGTCATCAGTGCGGCATAACCAAGAAGAGTATTGCACTTGGCTAGCAAATGTGTTGGGTACTTGGGAGCAAAGGATGTTGGGGAAACATGTGTCAAGAAACACAAAAACAACGAACGCTCACACAGGAGTCCTATCGCCATTTTGTGCTTTCGGCCAGCTGTGCCAATGGGTTTTCGGCTAGCAACCAGCGTCGCCACGTTGGCGAAATGGACTCATTGTGTTTGAGTCGTTCTAACCCAGGAGATGAAATAAACAAAGTACCAAGAAAACGCGTATTACTATAAAAAAAGGAGGATAACGGGAATGCAACGCAACAGGGATCATGGTTACAAGTAGGAATGGTAACCGCAGACATGCATGTTTCTGGCTCATTAGCCGTCATCAGTGCGGCATAACCAAGAAGAGTATTGCACTTGGCTAGCAAATGTGTTGGGTACTTGGGAGCAAAGGATGTTGGGGAAACATGTGTCAAGAAACACAAAAACAACGAACGCTCACACAGGAGTCCTATCGCCATTTTGTGCTTTCGGCCAGCTGTGCCAATGGGTTTTCGGCTAGCAACCAGCGTCGCCACGTTGGCGAAATGGACTCATTGTGTTTGAGTCGTTCTAACCCAGGAGATGAAATAAACAAAGTACCTTCTTTTTTTATAGTAATACGCGTTTTCTTGGTACTTTGTTTATTTCATCTCCTGGGTTAGAACGACTCAAACACAATGAGTCCATTTCGCCAACGTGGCGACGCTGGTTGCTAGCCGAAAACCCATTGGCACAGCTGGCCGAAAGCACAAAATGGCGATAGGACTCCTGTGTGAGCGTTCGTTGTTTTTGTGTTTCTTGACACATGTTTCCCCAACATCCTTTGGTCCCAAGTACCCAACACATTTGCTAGCCAAGTGCAATACTCTTCTTGGTTATGCCGCACTGATGACGGCTAATGAGCCAGAAACATGCATGTCTGCGGTTACCATTCCTACTTGTAACCATGATCCCTGTTGCGTTGCATTCCCGTTATCCTCCTTTTTTTATAGTAATACGCGTTTTCTTGGTACTTTGTTTATTTCATCTCCTGGGTTAGAACGACTCAAACACAATGAGTCCATTTCGCCAACGTGGCGACGCTGGTTGCTAGCCGAAAACCCATTGGCACAGCTGGCCGAAAGCACAAAATGGCGATAGGACTCCTGTGTGAGCGTTCGTTGTTTTTGTGTTTCTTGACACATGTTTCCCCAACATCCTTTGCTCCCAAGTACCCAACACATTTGCTAGCCAAGTGCAATACTCTTCTTGGTTATGCCGCACTGATGACGGCTAATGAGCCAGAAACATGCATGTCTGCGGTTACCATTCCCACTTGTAACCATGATCCCTGTTGCGTTGCATTCCCGTTATCCTCCTTTTTTTATAGTAATACGCGTTTTCTTGGTACTTTTGTTTATTTCATCTCCTGGGTTAGAACGACTCAAACACAATGAGTCCATTTCGCCAACGTGGCGACGCTGGTTGCTAGCCGAAAACCCATTGGCACAGCTGGCCGAAAGCACAAAATGGCGATAGGACTCCTGTGTGAGCGTTCGTTGTTTTTGTGTTTCTTGACACATGTTTCCCCAACATCCTTTGCTCCCAAGTACCCAACACATTTGCTAGCCAAGTGCAATACTCTTCTTGGTTATGCCGCACTGATGACGGCTAATGAGCCAGAAACATGCATGTCTGCGGTTACCATTCCTACTTGTAACCATGATCCCTGTTGCGTTGCATTCCCGTTATCCTCCTTTTTTTATAGTAATACGCGTTTTCTTGGTACTTTGTTTATATATATATATATATATATATATGTTTTTTTAATTAATTTTTTGCTTATTTGTGTATTTCGACATCAAAGTGACAATATCCCCTAAGAGACATGTATTGTTTAGTTCTACGAATTCCTAATAGATGACAGTTTAAGTTAATTGAAGTAACTTTATACACTTTTGACATTTAGGTTAGATAGACACCCGGTAGATGGTACTGTATTTTGATTTCTAGATTATTCAACATTTAGATTGTAAGAAAACCCAATAGATAGTGTTGAATTTCGATTCATAAATAAATAAATAATCGAAAAACTGTCAAAAATGCCTTTCTAAATCAAATAATATAACGCCACCGTCAGGTGGCGCAGTTATTATCTTATATATTTAAACGAGAAATTCTTACTATATTAAGTACTATGAAGCCCACCGTAAGGTAGTGCAGCGGATATCTAATATAAAAAATCAATGAAAATCAATGACGCTACTGTGTACTGTAATGCGGAACAAGTCTAAGCGCGGTATTTAACTCATGTCGCATTTTGCAATTTGCGTCTTTGAAGTTTCGTTTGTGTACCACCGCGCTTAGTAAAGGCTGTCGGCATTTCTTTACATTAATATCAATATCGATATCAAAAATGTCTTTAAGTATAAGTAATATATACAAAATTGATATCATTAGTGAAAATTGTTTAAATATAAAGAACCTAGATTCGAAAATCGGTTCCTTTGTTGGGGTTAGGAGGCGTGGTTGTCTTGTTACATTAGTTACATTAGTTAAACTATAACACATAGTTTTTATTTTATTATCTGCATTAAAATGAGAGTTTGTTATAAAATTCGTTTGATTTTATTTATTAATTTTTTTATTTATATTAAGTAAATAAAAATACATCGATATATCTCTTGATTTTTATGAAAGCCAGTGGTCACAAATAAAACAGTTCTGAGTGGCAGTGTTCTCGGTTCTTAAAATAGTCACAAAAAATAATCCTCCAAATATGAATAAAAAAAATACTATAATACTTATAGGTGCAATAATACACTTAAAAGACCTTTTACTCCAAATACTTAGTACAGTAAAAAAAATGCTTCTGGCAAAAATCGTGTAAAAATAGAAGTAACGTGTTACAATCTATGTTTAAAATAAATAAGTTTGTATGAAATAATATGCTGAATTTGAGTTTGGGACCTATTTTCTTAATTATTAGCTTTTTTTCATTTTCTTTGCTTAACTCAAATCTGATCTGTGATATAAAGATGTTTTTTATTACAGTTTTAAAGTTATAAAGAATATGGGAAAATACATCATAAAATTATCATTATATAAAATTCATAAGAAAACCAATAAAACAAGCTATTTAAAACTTATAGATTTTCTTAATAAAACAAATTAAACAAGATAAATTCCATGTAAAATTGCAATAAATACCAAACTTTACGACATGAAAAAATAAAAATAATATTTCCTGACAAAGTATAATAAAAAGAAAACAGAATAATTAAAAAATAATGAACAAAATTCCATAAACAATTTTGACAAATAAAATATTATAAAAAAATTAATTAATAAAACAATTAGAATTAAAAATATTTACAATGGGTAAAAGCAAAATGTATAAAACTGAAAACAACATTCCTACAAACAAAAGTAATTCAAATAATTTAAGCTATTGGTAATGACTACTTTTAGTACTGCAAAATTTATATATTAAAAATTAAGTGATATTGATGGAAACGAGTAAATATTCTGAAGTAGGAAGTAGGTATACATTAATTTGATTGAAAAATCAATAATTATATACCATTGAACTGAAGAGAAATATCCACTTTAGCTACTTATATTTTTTAAATATTTACAAGCCAGTGGAACATTGCAAATAGTCGCAAAACATATTTTTTTAAAGAGAAACAGGCAAGAAAGTTAAAGAATTGAAGAGTTGTGAAGGCGTCAACAAATGTACTTTTGTAAACTTTCCAGGAACTGCTTTAAAAAAATATATTTGAGGTTCGTTCAATAAGACAAATCAATAAAAAAGGTATACGGGATCTTATCAAAGTGTAAAGCCCATAAAGTTGAAGTGTTTTTTTGGAACTAAATTCAGCAAAGGAACTTTAGAAAAAAATAATGCTGTTGCATATATTATATTTTCTACGCATGCTATTTTTGGTAAATGTTAACATTAATGGAAGAATTTGTGCAATTATCGCCAATAGGCATGATGACAATATTAAAAAATCAAAAAGTGAATGAATGTACCGAAAAAAGTATACTGAAAGATATTCAAGATCGAAACTTAAATTGATATTAATATTAAGATTAATAAGATTTTTAATATAATGAAAGTATAAAATACTGCTGTGGGCCATGTTAACTGAAAAACCAATCAGAGCGCGTGACGTCACGCCTCAATTGCTTAAAGTTTTGTTGTTATTACGGCGTTTCAATTTATTTTTTAATCATTTAATAGTTTAGTGTATTGATTTGTCCGGATTTTTAATAAAAAATAAAAATACGAAAACCATCAACAATGGAACAAAGTTTTATGAAGGCAAATAGTTCCAGTTTGCTCAAAATTGATTTGTTAATGTTGGGTGAATTCTAGCATCAAATCAAGACGTTGGTTCATCTGAATTTCGAAATGTGAAAACATCGTTGCAAGTACATTTCTATTTTTATCATTAATCTGTAAATTTTAATTTAGGAAACTTTACAAATCTTTTTTTTAACATTAGGTACTTATATAATATTTTTTTACATTACTTATTTACAACTAGGTACTGCATGTGTTAATTTATCTACATATCTAGGAAATTCAATATCTAAAATTATTTGTTTATTTTTATTTTTTTTTATTTATTTATTTATTTATTTAACGGGTTTACCATTTTTACAAAAATTTAAGACATATATAAATGTATACAGTGCGATATAGTTAAAAAAGCATTATTAACATATTGTATATAAAATCAAGATACTTCAATTACCTATAAGGTTTAGGGGATTAACATTGTAACAAGAAAAGAAAGAAAAAAAACTAAAGAAAAATTACAATTTACAGTTTTTTTACTGATAATTTAAATACTGAGGTAGATGTTCCAAATATATCAAGTCTATTCTTATATTCATTTGCCTCTCGAAGTAACCTAGTAATTGGTTCATTTTGCCCATAATTAGTTGTATGAAATGGAATATTAAAAATGTCTGAATTACGAGTTCGAATAATCCCTATGCCGGTAGCTAAAAGTGACAACTGTTGTGATTTTCAGTATTTTTACATTGATTTAATCGATGTTGTTTATTTTAGATCTTCGCGACCATCATATGGGGATGATGCTATAAGCTATGTACAACTTATTAAAAGCAAAGAAAATATTTGCACGGTCAAATGCAAAATTTGTCTGGAACACAAAATATATGCAAAGTTATATGCAGTAACACTGTCAGTAGATGAAGAAAAGGAAAAAGTAATATTAGTTGAATATTGAATGAATGCTATGATTGCGTTGCTGCTCAAGCATGCTATAGCTCATTTTATGTGAACCACCGTAGAAGCGAAGAACCATCTTGTACTGAAGTACAATGTTATTGGCTTAAATCTAAACTCTTCATTTAAAATTTATAACAGCGAAGGACTTGTCAAGCGGTACCTTATCTTACCATCTAATACCATAGTGCTAGAGAGTTTTTAGGAGAAGGTAAAAAGAAAAACTTGAAAGCTGTGAGCTATTAAGGTATCAAATAGACTACCTTCGCAATGACTTACGCAGTGCATCAATGCACCAAATTGCGCTGAATTGCAAAGAAAAATGCTGTGATTTATTTCTAGATAAAATCAATTTTAATGATGAAAAGTTGAAAAGGAGACCAGAGACCAACACAAAAATTGCCTTTGGTACGAATTAAGATATGGTCGGACGGTGCAAACCAAATGATGGAGCATCTATCATCATGGGAGGAAAAATCCGGATAAACTAGGTAGACTTTTATAAGATAAAGTGCGGAGAATGGTTAGTGTAAAACTGAGGAAAAACTTAAGGGTTGTGGTTTCATGATATCTAAAAAATATCCCATGACAGCTGGTTCACCTGATGGCATCTGTGAGATCAAGTGCCCAACGAGTGAAAAAATTTATAGTAATTATGTAAAAATCGGGAAACAAATGCTATGCCCAGATACAGATGCAAATGTATTGGAGTAAACTGAAAAAGTGTTTTTTTCTCCGTGGCCGACCCTGATTATACTATAAACAACAAAGTAGAAATTTTATCTGTAAAATTTAATGAAGGATGTTTGACCGATTTTCTTAAACGTATAATCACATTTTGGAAATCTTTTGTATATCCACTCTTATATAAAAGTAGGTATTAATTAATAAATGAAAATATACAGACATTTATTGAATTTATTTATTTAATGAGATAATCTCGTAAGTTAATTAAGCCACACACTTTTGATATTACATCAAGAACTTTAATCAAACCAAGTTAAGACAGGCATTTGGTTTTAGTATGTTAAATTCTCGTAAACGTCTAATCACCCGCTCAACGTGTATTCTCAAACTGGCTAGTTGTTTAGTTTCCTTAGTAAGTTTTTGACAGTTTAGCTACAGACGCGACACTTGGAGAGCCCTATCAAGATGGCAGTGAAAAGTTGGCAGAAACCATCGAAATATGAGGGGGAATTTGTAGCTAAATAGTTTCTAATTAGTTGCTAAAATCACAATTTTGTAGCTCTATTCAGTTCCACAAAAAACAAATTTCTGCTATCTTTACAACAAGCTAGCAGTAAAATGACACGACTGGCCCAGAAAAAATGGACTAATGCGTGTGAATTTGTTGCTCAAAACCAGTGCAGGAAAAAATTCGAAAAACCCTAGAGTCAGCGAGAAATTGTTAATAATAACTACCCACCAGTGTCCCTGCTATCGTGATATACAGTTTGTATTGACACATTGATGTTATGGATTTTGTTGCTGGTCGCAGATGTCATTAGCAGATCCCCTCGAGCCAGCAACAAAATAAAATTAAAAATCGGCCCAATCGGGTGACCGGTAATTAACTCCTAGTGTCCATGCTGTCGTGACACGCAGTTATTATTGACAGAACTCTGTCATGGATTTTGTTCCTGGTTGTAAAAAGCATCAGAAGAGCCTAGAGAGCCAGCAACAAAAAAAATTAAAATTATAAATCGGCCCGCCCGGGTGACCATTAACTGACTCCTAGTGTCCATGCTATCGTGACAAGCAGTTCTTATTGACAAAACTCTGTTATGGATTTTGTTGCTGGTCGCAGATGTCATCAGCAGAACCCAGAGAGCCAGCAACAGCATAGAAATGAAAAATCTGCCGACTTTTCACTGCCAGCTAGATAGGGCTGGCTCACTTGGAGTTCGTTCTAATCGCACGCCTATTTTACACAAATATGTTTCCACATGCTTAAATCCTCTGTCAGCCATCACACACATACCCTATTTACTTCTTTATTTGAGGATCTTTTTGCCACTAAAACAAACTGATAAAAAATATAAATCAATATTTTGAAAATGACCCTTGCTTATTAATCTTGATGGATATGTCAAATTTGTCAAGGGTCGTTTTTTAAAACTGAAAATGCCTAACAAAAATGAAAATATTTTTTTTTAAATGTCTCTTAGCTTTCGACAACCAGATCGATTGTCGTTTTCAAAGATAATAAAAATTTTACAGTATATTTCTTTATGCAAAAAAAATTTAGATCACAAATTTCATACTAACAAAGTGACAGAAGTTTTTTTTATTGAGTGCCCTGTATATTTATTGGGAATTCTTAAATTTAAATATATAGCAGCTGTTTTTAGAACTGTGCTAATTTTATTTATACCAACAAATTGCTTGCACATTTTCCGGTTAGGTAATTAAAAAAATAATATTTCATGAATGTAATATGTATTTTTAAAACAATTCAACATACTCTTGAGGTATGACAAACTTTCTAGTGTTTTTATTTTTGGTATCCAAAAGTGTTACAATAATCAGTACCTAGTTTCAATATTTTCTAGTTTTAATGTATGAAGTTCTTCGCAACGACAAGTACCTACCTGTATATCCATAATAAAAACGACCTAAACACAAATATAGATATAATTAAAAGAAAAGTTTTTCATTATAAACTCACTTTTGTAGCATATAAACGTTATCAGGAGCTTTGGTTTAAAATTTAGTTACTTTTTCTTTGGACAATGTTCTAGTTTTTTTTTATCCGACTTCATAAAAGGAAAAGGTTCTCAATTCGACAAGTTTTTTTTTTGTTTTTATGTATTTTACCGAATATCTCCGGTATTTGTAATCTGATTTGAATTTTTTTTTTGTATTCAAAAGAGTATCCCATTGGTCCCATAAAAATTTGGTTAAGGTCTGGTCATCAGTGTGAAAGATATTCCAGGAAATACCACAAAAATATACAGAATAAGCTCTATAGTTAAGTTAATATGTAAATAATGATATAAACACATAATAATTGGCCCGTTACTGTCCCACTATAACCGATTTAAAAAAAGAGAAGGTTCTCAACTCGACCATTTTTTTTGTATGTTACCGAATATCTCCGGTATTTATAATCCGATTTAAAAAGTATTTTTGCATTAAAAATAATAGAGTGTTCGTGTGATGCCATAGAAATTTGATTAAGGTCTGGTCATCAATGTGGAAGATATTCCAAGAAATACCACAAATAAATATCAACAGAATAAGCTCTGCAGTTAAGTTAATATGTTAATAATGATGTATAACATAAAAACATAATAATTAGCCCGTTATTGTCCTACTCTAAAGCCAAAGACTTATTCTCACAAGTAAAGAAATGAGTATTTAATTAATTCTCTTGCTCACTGCGGGCTGGATCTTTTAGACAATTAAGTCCACGTTTCATCACGATGTTTTCCTTTACCATACGTGCTTGGTGTTTTTAGGTGTTAGACAATTTCCTTATGTCTCCAAAAAGTCAAATTGGTACATGTCGGGATTGTTGGGAATTGAACACAGTACCCCTTGCACGGTATTTGGAATGTTTTGAAAATAGTACATCATGAATTTGAGCCCACATATGACAAAACCAAGTAGCAACTAAAAAGGAGAAAATAAAAATATTTTTATAAAAATTGAACCGTCTTCAAAAAAATATACTAAAAGCCAGAAATAAAATCTTTATTAAAAAAAAATTGGAAGCAACTATACCCGGGCCGCTCAAAAGATGGAATGATCACGTGAACGGCACGCACTGTTTGAATATTACTCTCCCCAACCAACGTCACAAGTCCAAATTACACCACTCAACATAAAAGTACCCACCCTCGATGCTTACAGTTTATATTATCTCTGGTATGAGTACAATGTAAACTGTGCTTCGTTTTTTTAAGTTTAGAAGGCGTGGCAACGTACGATTACGTCATCCAGTCACTGATCACGCGTTTTTGAATTCCATCTTTTGAGCGGCTCGGGTATAGACATCTGATTTCAATTTCCTTGAAGTCGGCTACACTGGCAAATTACATTCTATTTTAATCTTAGCTATTAAATCAAGGTTTTGAATGTTAGTAACTCAAATCTTTTACAAAGATATAAACCATAAACCAGTGGAGCCGACTTCAAAAAAATCGAAATCAGATGCCTATTTGCTTCCAATATTTTTAAGAAATAAAGATTTTATTTCTGCCTTTTTAGTGCATTTTTTTTGAAGACGGTTTAATTTTTTTAAAAAAGTTTTTATTTTGGATGATATCCATCAAGCTACCGTTTTAAAAATGATCCTAATTTAAAATACTTTAAAATATCAATGTTGTGTTTAATTAAAATAGTCACCTTCAATATTGAGTACCTACTGAGCACAGAGTAGGTATTAATGCTTTTTTCTCCTTGTCCAAATCAGCAAAATACGCTCCAAAGATTGCTTCGGAAAACGTATTAGTGCCTTTTTTAATTCTCCAGTCCATAATTTAAGTATACCTATTATAATTATAAATATGCTTTGATTTTTCAGGAATTAAATTTGAAAATGCATTTTCTGCCTCTTTCACAATTTATTCTGGTTTTCTAAATTACTTTCACTCATTTTTACAAACTAACCGCCAGTAACTGACTGAGTTCTTATTAAAATAAAAATTCCAAAATCGCCGAAATCTTGGTAATCTGAGACTTTCAATCTCTAGTGGCTGAAATGCAATTTCAACCACTGTAATCTATTGAATAATGTACCCGTAGAAATTCCCAATAAAGGGAATAAATGCCCTAGCAAGCTCACTACACTCGAGGCTTCTTGTAAGAGTTTTACTAGTCCCCAAACATAAAATATAAGGACGCCAGAGTACAAACTAAGCATATAACACACAAACACCCGTTTAAATGATTCAATATTAAAGATATCAGTAAAAATAAAATAATTAATTATGCTTATTAATATGTTGGTTTTAGTTATGAAATTAATTTAATCTCTTATCTTTTGTGTCGTTGCTTCTTAGAATGAGATTCTCTTGGGAGGAATTTCTTCCTGGGTGAGCTGTCGCTGTTTTGTAAGGAATGGAATTTTCTTCGGACGGATTTCTTTTTGGTTATTTTTATTAGTTAAAAACCGGGTTCTAAATTGAAATTCGGCTATTCTTCACAAAATGGCGGACGTCTCAATCTCGCCTCCAAAAAAATATAAGCTCCTACGTGACTCTCCTCACAAATGTGAATTAACCTTGTCTTGTAGAGGAGATAGGTATGTATCGCTTGATGATCAGTGAATTAAAGAAGTAAAACTTTGTAATCGCTTCGCAAGGAGGAAATTTAACAATCCCACCACTACCGGTAGCAATTTTAATAACGGCGATAACGTTAAAATATATCACGGAATAGAGTCTGGTGGATTCTAATACTAAAACGATTCAATACATCGTTACAATAATCATATACCTATTTTAATCTCATGGGTAGAAAAATGTATTTAAAATAAAAGTATTATTACAGAAAACTGTAAAAGTGTCTTACTTAATAAAGCGAGTTATTAATGAACAAATGTTGCAAAATGATATTAGTTATTCTATCGCTTTACGAGTTTTGAAAAATATATCAATAGGCCGAAACCGGTCTACAAGTTATGTTGTCTCTTCTAACTGCAAACTAAAATGGTTGGTTTAAATTATCTGTTAGATATGCTAACCCCATTTGACTTTGAAGTATAATTCAATATCCGTCGGGGCACATAGCCCGGGAAGTAGTTGTTTCTTCTTAGTTAAATGGTCAATGGTTTTGAAAGTATTTTTCAAAACTCATAAAGCGATAGAATAACTAATATTCTGTATTTTGCAACATTTGTTTATTTAAAATAACGTTTGTGCTCACGTTGCCAGAACAAGAACGGAATATCTTCACGAGATTGGTATTGAACTTATAGATGTTTTAGCAGTAGGTAAGTCCAGACCCAAATATACATGTTAGAGACTACCTAGCAACCCAACATCGCTCTAGACCTAGACAACCTTATGAGCTGGTAAATTGTTTAAAGTAATAAATAAGGTCACATATAACAAGCCTTTAAAGTAGAAAAAGAGACGGCATAAAAGCTAGTGGTTGAAAATTTTGTATTATAAATTTAGTGCAATAAAATAGTTTTATTCTATTATCAATATGATATAAAAAAATTCTCATTTGGTTATATGTAATTCATAAATAAATTGAATTAGGTATAGACAGGCATCTTGTGATAAGAATAGTAAAAATCAATTGTTCTCTCCGCTTCAGAGCCAGCTTAAGTAAACTATTTCATATTTGCTTATTAATATTACCAAAAAAATTGGGTTTACATACACCACCTACAGATACTAAAACAGTCAATCATCTCTGAAATTTATTTTGATCTTTTTATTACTGTTGTCTGCTTTTATTTATTTTTAATTTTAATCCAATAAACTATGGTTAAAGATTTAATTGCTTCAATATAAAAAATTTTGAGAAGATTATACTTTTAGTCACAATCCAATTATGCGATACTTTTTATGAAGAGTGTGTAGAAAACTGGAAACAAGAAGTTAATTATACCAGTTAAATGTAGTAGGTCAGCTATTCCGTTATTATTTCTTATAGCATGTTACTTTGGTATTACATCAAAGTGGTGCATTAGAATGCAGCAACGTCTGGTACAGCGGTTCTCAAAGTGTGGGAGTGGGCCCCAGGGGGGCGTGTTAAGTTGGTGCGGTGGAGCAGTAAATTGAAAACCAAAATTATTAAAACCGATATCCAATCTTTTTTGTCTAACATTAAACTACATATTTATTCTAAACCTAACAAGTTTTAAATACTCTTAGAATGCAAGGGCTAATGGCTGAGGTACGTTTGCTTCATTCTGATGAAGTAGGTATTATTCTTATGCCTTTACAGTTAAAGATAACTTGTTTCAATAACTTTTTCGCAAGCTACTGGCCTTGAAGGTTTTTAACAAATGATATATTTACTTCTTTTGGCGCGTTAGGAACAAATGGAGGGTAATTTTCTATAATATTTGTATAAAATGTTATTTTTTCAAAATGTACAAATATTTTTTATGCTAATTAAATAAAGTTTATTTAACTAGATAATGCATTAAAATTAATCTTTATTTCAATCTATTAAATATCTTTTTTTCCATTATTGGTGTCTTTACAAACAGGATGACACGAGGGATACAATTTATATCTTGTTATGTCAAAGAAGTATAACTTCTTACGTGCGCACGTAAGTACGTACGTAAGTCTTGTTTTATGTTAAATAATAATAACGTTGATTAAGGCGTTTAAATTAAATCTATTAATATATTTAAGTATTCTAATTATTTGTCGCCTATGAAGAAAACTGGAAAGTTTACTTAACTATAATCGGAAATCTGGGACCAATTGTCGTAACCTTATACGGCAATCGATTTACCCACATTTCAGATTCTAGTCTGCACTAATAACTACATGTAATCTTATAATATATAATATAAAAACTACTCTTCTACTCTTGATTGCAGTAAGTAAATTATAGTGGTCGGAATCGATAAAAGGAAAAAAACAGGAAGTAAGAAATGAATAATAATAAAAGATTGTATTCTTTAGGTATTGCGAAATTTTTATTATACAAGTATCAAATGTGTTATTGCCTAACCATTACAACATAATTGAAAGCGAAAGATTATATATATACTAGCCACCGCCCGCGTGTAGTTTTTCCACCGAGTTTCATACAAATTTGCAACCCCTATTTTAAACCCTTAGGCGTGGAATTTAAAAAATCCTTTCTTAGTACACCAATACGTAATAAAACAAATTAATCCGCCAATTTTCAAGACTCTAACGCGTCTATCGACAGTGTCATGTCGGCCAGCAGTAGCGTCACGAAGTATAGATACCAGGTGTTTAAACGTAATGTTAAAAAAATGGTCTCAATTTAGGGGACAGAACTATTGCCGGTAGAGTGCGCTCGTGTTCCTAAGCTACTGGTTTAAATCCTTATGCGGGAAGTTTTGTTACTATTGACAGCTTTTATGACAACTAATTTTAATTAAATAAATTAATATTATTTATTGAATTTAATTTCGCGAAATTTAAATGTCATAAACATCGGTTCTTATAAGGCTCTATAAGTTCTCATGGTTCCTAGCGCCGCCAGTGGCAAAAATAGAACTATGATCTGGCCCGATTATTGAGACTAGAAATATTATGAAAAAGCCTATACCGTGTAGACTCCTGGTATTTAGTCTTCGTGAGTAGCGTGCTACCGCCTCACTGCTCCACACACCCCGCACATTTATGCGCGCGTGGTATTAGACTATGTATTATTATTTTAAATGTATAAAAACTTCTTACATATTGGTTAAAAAAATAGTGTAAAGGGTAATTTTGTTCAAAAAGAAGTGACTTTGATAAATAACTTATTTATTTGGATAAGGATTAAGAAGAAAGTTAAGAAGTATTATTATTAATTAGGTATAGTTCTTGCGGCTTTACTTTCGTTTTGCGTGTGTTAAAAATTAGGTCCTACAAAACTTCTTTGTACACAATATTCTTCACTAATCTGTCATAAGGCGCTAAAACTATCAAGCTACTGGGTGAGCAAGCAACATAAAACTGTCCATGAGAGAAGCACTGTTCTATCAAGTCAATACCCGCAAATTTGAGAGTTTGCCCTTGAGACTTGTTTATTGTCATGGCAATAGTATGTACTATAAGATACGGCGGCCACTCATCATCAGGTATAGGTAACTCAGTGAAAACAAAACTAGAGCACGTGTTAAAATACTACTAACGCCATCTATTGTCAGCATTCAGAACTAAAAATTATTTTGTTGTCTTAATTTATTCGTTCCATTAGATACTGATAGGTTTAAACTAATACATTTACAACCTCCTTCATCCTTTTTTTTATCCCTATGGGGTTGAATTTATTAAAATCCTATTTAAGCGGACGTTTTTATCATAGTAGCTCCAATCTTTAATTTCAGTTCAATCAGTCAAAAATCTAAGAAAATTTATACAAACTTTTATCCCCTAACGAGTGGAATTTATCAAAATCCTTTCTTAGGGAATGCTTACGTCATAGTAGCTATATGCACGCAAAATCTCAGCCCGATCGGTTTAAAATTGACAAAGTTTTATACAAACTTTCAACCCCTATTTTATCTTCTTGGGTGTAACATTTATTAAAATCCTTTCTTAGCGGATGCCTACGTCATAACATCTACCTCTACCTGCATGCCAAATTTCAGCCCGATCCGTCCAGGGGTTTGGGCTGTGCGTTGATAGATCACTATGTCAGTCATTTATTTATGTATATATATATATATATATATATATATAAACAAAGTGCCAAGAAAACGCGATAGGACTCCTGTGTGAGCGTTCGTTGTTTTTTTGTTTTTTGTGTTTTTTGACACATGTTTCCCCAACATCCCTTGCTCCCAAGTACCCAACACATTTGCTAGCCAAGAGCAATACTTTTCTTGGTTATGCCGCACTGATGACGGCTAATGAGCCAGAAACATGCATGTCTGCGGTTACCATTCCTACTTGTAACCATGATCCTTGTTGCGTTGCATTCCCGTTATCCTCCTTATATATATATATATATATATATATATATATATATATATATATATATATATATATATATATATATATAAATATATATATATATATATATATATATATATATATATATATATATATATATAATGTTTGTACAGTGTTTTACCACTTTTTAAGTTAATCTTATTATTGTTTTTTTTTTATATTTTTAATATTTTATTATTATCATTTTAGAATATATTAATTAAATGAAATTCAGAAGAAATTGTGGAAATCATAGGTTTGTTCAAGCTAAATAAAAATTTATACTTTACCTAGTGACCGAAACATAAAAATAATCAAGTTAATTTATGCTTTGTGGTTTGAAAGAAAACTTGCTTCTCAAGAAAATTTAAGATAATTCAATAACAAAACAAAAAACAAAAAAAATTGCAAGACTAAATCAAAAGGGAGGCAAAATACTTTGGAAGGGGTATTTCTAATCGGAATTATCGTGTTCCTAACATGGGACCCCCATCAAGGTGGCTGACCCAAAGTGGAGAAATTTGTCGAAATTTATTTCAAAATTAGGTGCATTTTAGGTGCTATTTAGGTGCGCAAAACAAAAATTAGATGCACTAACCGTTTTTGAAATATTTACGAAAAACCATGGGACCGCCAGCCTTTAACAACCTAGCTGACCCATAATAAAAAAAAAACAAAAAACAAGGATTGAATAATCTTTAAATTAGGTGCTAATTAAGTGCTTTTTAAAACACGAAACATAAAATAAAAAATTTAAAAATTAAACGTCTTAAAATTGATTATATTGATTGTGTATGGCAAAATGCCACATTTCTTCTTGCACTTTGAACCAAAATGAACATCGGCAGTTTAAGAACAGTTTGAAATCGGTAAAAATTTCTTGTCCTGTAATTTTTTTAATGGATAATTCGGAAGGTCACCACAATTTTTTTTTTTATTTTTTTTAACTCGGACCGTTGAGCGAGACTTGCAACCGGTCATTTCCGAAAATGATGATTAATATAAAATTCACTTTGTCAGTGATTTAAGTGCTTATTAAGTGCAATAGTTTCACGAGCAAAATAAACTGCTAATGAGCAATTTCAACTGAAAATATTTGGCCAAAGTTTTCTTGCGTCTCAACTAAGAGTGTCAATCTGCACTTTTTAAGCACATGATCAAGATCAAGATCATTAAAATTTTCTTGTAATTCTATTACTTAATAATTCCCTCGTCCGAAATGAAATAAATTTTTTAATTTTTTTTTAACTGGGACTGCTGAGCTTGTTACCGGTCACTTCCAAATATAATAATTATTATAAAAAACTTTTTGTCAAATATTTAAGTGCTCAGTAAGGGCAACAGACTCAATAGCAGTGTTTCGGTGATTGCTGGTTCGATAACAATAATAGTGGACTGTATAAAAAAAATGGTGGTTTTTTAAAGATAAGATACTACTTTGAAATAGAGAATAAAATTGACAACCTTATCTTTTCAAAATTGTTTAATTGAATGACAAAATAATATAATAACAAAAAGTCTTGGTTACAAAAAACAAAACTTACAAAAATATAAAACAAAAGTTCAAAAACTCTAACATTAGCCCCCCCTTTGAAGGGAACCTTCAAAAAATTAAATATTAATTTAACGTTTCACTTTGTAATGGTAAAGGGAACAAGTGTCTAACACATCTGGTTATAGTTCCATGTGAAGTTAGGATTTCTGCTACTCGCTTTTCTTCATCTCGACCAGGAAACAGTTTTATTATTCTACCAATAGACCATTTGCAAGGTGGTACAGAATCATTTTTTATTAAGACTAATGTCTTAATACTTGGAGCCTCTTTCCACTTGTATTGTTGGTGTAATTGAGAAATGTACATTTTTGAAAATTGACGCCAAAATTGTTGGTACAATTGTTGGACGTGTTGAAGTCTTGAAAGGCGATTGGGAGGAGTATTTGTCAAGTCATAGTCTGGTATAGAGGTTAAAGTGCGGCCGATTAAAAAATGAGAAGGTGTTATAGGAGAAAGATCATTAGGATTATTTGACATTTTGAAAAGAGGACGAGAATTTAATATCCCTTCGATTTGTATAAGAAGGGTATTAAATTCCTCAAAAGTGACATTGTTATTAATTAGAACTCTTTTTAAGTGATGTTTTGTAGCTTTAACAGCAGCTTCCCACAACCCTCCAAAATTAGGGGTATAAGGAGGAATAAAAACCCATTTTATACCAAATTAACTAGTCTGATCAGCAAATGAATTATGAAATTTGTTTAAAAAATGTCCTAATCGTTTTAACTGGTTATTAGCACCAACGAATGTGGCACCATTATCCGAATATATTGTTGAAGGAATGCCTCGTCTAGAAGTAAACCTTTTTAGACTTGCTAAAAAATTATCAGTAGTTAAATCTGAAACAACTTCTAAATGGACAGCTTTTGTGCAGAAACAAATAAAAAGAGCAATGTAACATTTATTTAATTTTGCCCCTCGACCTTTTTTATTTAAAATGTTAAAAGGCCCTGCATAATCAATACCTGTGGTTTCAAATGGAAAAGCGGGTTTTATTCGTTCATTAGGTAAATTTGACATTGGACTATTAAATGCAACAGGTTTAAATCGAAAACAGGTAAGACCATTTTTTACAACTTTTTTGGCTAAGATGATACCTTCTATTGGCCAATAAAATTGTCTTACTGATGATAATAACAACTGAGGACCTGGATGCAAAAGTAATTTATGTTTGTGTTCAAAAATTAAATTTGTAAAATAATGTTTAGATGATAGTAATATTGGATGTTTTATATTAAAAGGTAAATAAGTATTTTTTAAACGACCTCCAACTCTAATTATCCCGTCTTTGTCAATGAACAAAGCTAATGACGACAATCTATGTTTGATGGGGAGGTGTTTATCTTTTTGTAAAATAGATAATTCTTCACAAAATGATTCTAATTGTACTTGTTTAATTAAAACATGATTAGCATTATTAATTTCTAAAATAGATAAAAGTCCTGTTCTTTTTGCATTTTTATTTTTTATATTATAAAAATAGCGTAGGCAATATCCTACTACCCGTTGCAATCTGTTTAAATCTGAAAACCTAGTGATTATATTTGATATTGAAACTATATTTAAATATATTAATTTGGAAGTTTTTCTTAATTCTATTAATTCTGATTTGTTTATGATAAATTCAGTTTTTGGCCAATTTGAATGGGGTAATTTTAAAAAGTCAGGTCCATGCCACCACAATCGATTGGAAATTAATAAATTTGGTAAGATGCCTCTGGAAGCTACATCTGCTGGATTATTTGAACTATTGATATAATTCCAATCTGTTATATCAGAAAGTAACTGAATTTTAGCTACGCGATTAGCCACGAATACTTGTAATTCACTAGGTTCATGATTTATCCAACTTAATGCGACTTGAGAGTCAGACCACATAAAAATCGGAACATTTATATTAATAGCATTAAGAACAACTTTTGTTAATTGTGAGCCTAATAAACATGCGCACAATTCCAATTTTGGAATGGTTATAGTTTTCATTGGAGATACCCTTGTTTTAGAACAAAGTAAATTTATTTTGAAATTGCCAAGATTGTCAGAACTTCTAACATAAATGCATGCAGCATATGCATTTTGTGATGCATCACAAAAACAATGGATATCACATATACATTTTGAAACAATGTTTCTAACAATAGCTAATTGATTAAAATGCATGAGACTATTTTTAAATTTTAACCAATCTTCACAAATTTCTGAAGGAATAGGATCATCCCAAGAAATATGAAGAGACCAAAGTTTTTTAATTAAAATCTTAGCTATAATAATAGAAGGGCTCAAAAGACCTAATGGGTCGTATATTTGTGCAATAATTGAAAGCATAAATCTTTTCGTAATTATATTGGGCCCTATGGGTAAATTTATTGAATATGTAAGAAAACCAGAACTAGTTACCCATTGAATTCCCAATGTTTTAAATTGATCTTGATCTCCTAATTTTAAAATAGAATTTGATATATCGGAAGTTGCAAAATCTGTAATTATTTCAGGAACATTGGAGGTCCATTTTCTCAGTATAAAATTAGCAGATTTTAAAATAGAATAAATATTGTTACATCTTGTTTTTAGCTCTTGCAAATTATCAGAACCTGTTAATAAATCGTCAACATACATGTCTTTTAGAATAGCCTGTGATGCTGTTGGATAATTGGTAAAATGTTCTTTTGCTACTTGTTGAACACATTTAATGGCTAAATATGGTGCTGATCTAGTACCATAAGTTACGGTATTAAGTTGATAAACCATAAATTCGTTTACAGCGCTTTCGCGCCATAAAATTTGCTGCAATGGCCTGTGCTCAGGATTCATAAGTATTTGCCTATACATCTTCGAAATATCTGCAGATACTACAAATGGATAAATCCTAAATCTAATTAAAATATCAAAAATATCATTTTGTACTTTAGGGCCAGCATACTGGATGTCACAGTTCTTAATTTAGTAGTTATGCTAGATTCTTTCAATATACCATGATGAGGTAAAAAATAGCAAACATCGTTATTATCGTTTATTTTGGTCATGTGACCCAGTTCTTCATACTCATGTATAAAATCAAAATAGAGTTTTTTAAAATTCGAATCCGAAAACTTACGTTCCAACGATATAAATCTCTTGATAGATGATAATTTAGAATTTCCTAAGAGTTTTGGAGAATGTTTAAGAGGATATTTTACCACGAATTGTCCATTATCATCACGATAAGTATTTGATTCAAATAATGATTCACAAATCATGTTTTCTTCCGAAACAAATTTATTTCGTCCAGGAATTTCTTCAATTTCCCAGAACTTTTTAAGTTGTTCGTCTTCTATAATATTAATTTTGGCAAAGTTGCATATATAATTTTTGGAATTATTTAGTATTATTCCAGTCAGTATCCAACCAAAAATAGTCTCAACCAAAGTTGGTAAATTTTTACCTAAACAAATTTGGCCTTGTCCTAACAAGTCCCAAAATATATTGGCACCTAACAATAAATCGACATCTTTGGAAACACTTAATTCTGAATCAGCTAAATTCACATAACTTGGTATGTTCAATTTTTCAATATCAATAGAATATGTCGGAATATTACTACTTATAAAAGGAACCACTAAACAAGAAATTGTAGAAGTAAATTGTGTGAATTGGGAAGAAATTTAAACTGTACATTGTTTTTTAATACCAATTGAACCGTGATTAACACTTGTAATAGAACAATTAGTGGCAACTAATGGAATATTCATCCTATGACAAAATTCCTCAGTAATAAGATTTGCTTGCGCACCACAATCTAAAAGTGCTCGACATTTATGAAATTTTCCAAAATCGTCTTTAATATTACAAATAACTGTTGATAACAAAACCTGGCTATCATTATTTATAAAATTAATGCTTATATCATTATTTTGTAAATTGTGATCATCCGACAAAACCACATTAGTTGAATTTATTTGATTATTAGAAGTAGATGGTTGTAACAAATCTTTATGAAGTAAATTATTATGTTTATGAATTTTACATATTGGACAAGGACCTTTTTTGCACAACTTTTTGTTATGACCAGTTAATAAACAGTTTTCGCATAACTTCAATTTTCTTACTTCTTGAATTCTACGATCAACAGACAAAGCGACAAAATCGGGACATTTATAAATTGAATGATCTTTTTTACAATAGTTACAAACACCCTTAAATGTAAGATGTACTTGTAAATTGGATTTATTATTATAATGATTACTTTTGTTAGCAATGTTGGATTTAGGTAATTGAAAATCATCTAAACACTGCATAATGTCTGTTTTGTTTTTTAAAAAACTAATTAATTCATCAAGACTTGGCAAATCATCATTAAATTTACTTTCTTTCCATTCGCGAATAGTGTTTTTATCTAATTTACCTAATATAACATGAATAAGAAACGAATCATATAGCTTTTCTTTAGGAATTTGTATACCATCAATAGAAGTTAAATGTTTTAATATTTCATCCAAAAATTTCCGCAACCCTAAAAAGGTTTCTTTTTGAATACCTTGCACATTTAACAAAGATTTAAAATGAATGTATATTAGAAATTGTTTTTTATCAAATCTATCACATAATAACTTCCATGCCTGACTAAATGGTTGATTAACATTATCTAGATCTTCAATAAAATGGGAGGCATAACCCTCTAATGAAGCTTTTAAAAATTGAAATTTCTGGCTATCAGTTAAAGTGTTATTGCTTGAAATAATTGTTGAACTGAATTGAATTTTAAAATTGATCCAATGCTGAAACTCTCCAGAAAATACTGGTAACTTTAATTTTGGTAATAAAATATTCTGAAGAGAATCTCCACCAATATGAGATTTAATAGTTTGGTTACTAATAATAGGTTCGTTTTGTTTCAGAAGGTTTTTTAAATATAAATGTGCTGAATAAAACCGATTTTCAAACTGTTCCCGCTCTACAAAATGATCATCTAAATCTTTTACATCACATATTTTTTCAATTTCAGTTTGAACAATGTCAAAATCACTTAATAAATTTGAACTGTTGTGAAACCTTACCTCAACATCATCATATTTAGCAAAACATCACTTAACGAAGTTCTAATTGTATCAATGTACTTTTCCAACTTTAATTTTTCTTGTGACTCTGACATATTTTTTTTAATAAATGTCAAATGGAAAATAGCGTAAAATGTACCTGGGGCCTATAGATTCTTGTATGGAATTGGCCAAAAATTCTTTTTTCTTCTATCCAGCTCGTATGGACCAATGTTTCGGTGATTGCTGGTTCGATAACAATAATAGTGGACTGTATAAAAAAATGGTGGTTTTTTAAAGATAAGATACTACTTTGAAATAGAGAATAAAATTGACAACCTTATCTTTTCAAAATTGTTTAATTGAATGACAAAATAATATAATAACAAAAAGTCTTGGTTACAAAAAACAAAACTTACAAAAATATAAAACAAAAGTTCAAAAACTCTAACAAGCAGAACAAACCGCTGATGAGACAAGTCAACTAGAAATTCTTAGCCCAAGTCTTAAACCAAGTGTGTCATTCTGCACTTTCTAAGCACTTAAAAACAGGTACAAATACCTACGAAATAATCCCATAAAATTTCCATAGTTTTTTTTGGATTTAAAACTGCGTTTTTTATCTGTACTCAAAATGAAGCGCACCTATTTGAATTACTCAAAAATTATTTATACCATTACTTTTCTCCTCCAAGACATTTCATTTAAAAAATTCGAATAATTAAAAAACTTCTCAATAGGTAATTATTTTTTTTATTTAAATTTTAGCTAGAAATGTTTTATCAAAGGTAATACCACGAGTCCTTAAAATTTTATCGATAAATTTTTAGTTTCCACGAAAACTTTTTTATTTGGCAAAAATACGAAAACAAACTGAAATGTGATATCATATTATTATCATATTCAGTTTGTTTGATAACATGCGAAAACGTTTTGCAAACGTTCATAAACATAGGCAAAATGAGGGTCTCCTATTCAAACTACCTGAGCACATCCTACGAACAAGCAAAAATATAAATAAAGGTTTGATATCGAACAAGAAAGTCGAAAATTTCAAAGAAAATCCTGATTATTATCATTTTCATCAAAAACTTTGCATTAAAGTTAAACAATTTCCTACAAAAGATGCAAACGAGAATTTGATCGACGCTAATTTAGATTTAAAGTTGACAGAAAAAAAACAAAAATAAACCGAATAAAAGAAAAATTATTTCATTTCGGACGAGAGAATTATTAAGTAATAGAATTACAAGAAAATTTTAATGATCTTGATCTTGATCATGTGCTTAAAAAGTGCAGATTGACACTCTTAGTTGAGACGCAAGAAAACTTTGGCCAAATATTTTCAGTTGAAATTGCTCATTAGCAGTTTATTTTGCTCGTGAAACTATTGCACTTAATAAGCACTTAAATCTCTGACAAAGTGAATTTTATATTAATCATCATTTCCGGAAATGACCGGTTGCAAGTCTCGCTCAGCGGTCCGAGTTAAAAAAAATAAAAAAAAATTTTTGTGGTGACCTTCCGAATTATCCATTAAAAAAATTACAGTACAAGAAATTTTTACCGATTTCTAACTGTTCTTAAACTGCCGATGTCCATTTTGGTTCAAAGTGCAAGAAGAAATGTGGCGTTTTGCCATACACAATCAATATATTCAATTTTAAGACGTTGAATTTTTAAATTTTTTATTTTATGTTTCGTGTTTTAAAAAGCACTTAATTAGCACCTAATTTAAAGATTATTCAATCCTTGTTTTTTGTTTTTTTTTTATTATGGGTCAGCTAGGTTGTTAAAGGCTGGCGGTCCCATGGTTTTTCGTAAATATTTCAAAAACGGTTAGTGCACCTAATTTTTGTTTTGCGCACCTAAATAGCACCTAAAATGCACCTAATTTGGAAATAAATTTTGACAAATTTCTCCACTTTGGGTCAGCCACCTTGATGGGGTTAACATGGGTACTGACGACGCGAGAAAATGACTCTGGTTGGTCAATCATAGAGTTAAACCCGAAAAGCACATGATATGATGTATTTTTTGCACGAAGGCCATCCAGGTATTGCGTTGTTTTAAGAAGTTATGAAAAATTTCGAGCGATAGGGCGGTATTATATTTGAAAAAGAATTTATTTAAAAAAAATTATTGTAAGTTTTTTAAAAATGCTACATTGTGAAATATAAACCACATACATAAAACATAAAGCACACTATGGGTGTGTATGAGGACATGAACCAGACATAAATAAATCAAACAGAACCCTGTGGTTCGTGAGATTAAGAGTACAGAAATCAACGACAGAAAACTAAATAATTCTATGAGCATCAAGATAGGGGGAATATAACTTAAAGACAAATAATTTAAACTCAATAAGATTAAGAAGCTTTAAACCGTATTTAACATGTCTGTTTGTTGTTAAAGTCTCCTTAATCTTAAGTTGTACATCGATATAATGGATCTTCAGCCTTACCAATTAGATTCTAAAAGTGTCTTTGTCTTAAAGATCCCATTAGTAGACCCATCTTTCATTTATACCTCATTCCTGTTTACTACAGTCATAGAGGACTTTACCACATACCTACTCCATACCAGCCAAAAATATGTAATGCGTGATGATGATTTTATGTTATATGTACTGCCCCAAAACATGTAGAAATGCAAATCGCCAGGTAGAAAACAGAAATTATGCTAAGACGTTCTTCCTTACACCTTGGACTGTGATGCTACGTGTGAAGCACAATTATTAAAGACATTTACCACATTACCCCGACCTGGCCAGATGTCATTGGTAATTGTTATATGATGAGGAATAGAGTGTGCAAGAAATAGACTTCAACCTCTGGTTAATAGCTGTTTCTGAGCCATTAGCAATAACAATCAAATGTGAAAAAAGGAAAATACCACCAAAATTATCATTGTTAATACGGTCCTTAAATCACAACCAGAATGTAGTACTTTTATTGGTAGTACCATAATCCATACCAAATACTTAGTTGATAAATTTCAGAATGTCACGTATAAAAGTTTCACACTTATCTACTAAGCCTAAAACCACTTAAATGAAATAAAATCAATTGTGACGACTTTAGAAATATAAATAATCGAGCAATTCTTACTGAATTAAATACTATGACGCCACTGTAAGGTGGCGCAGTTAATAGCTTATATATCGAAACGAGCAATTCTGACTTAATTAAGTACAACGACGTTACCGTAAGGTGGGACAGTTGATATCTCATATATTTATACGAGCAATTATTACTTAATTAAGCAATATGACGCTACCTTAAGGTGGCGGAATTAATATTTAATACTTTTAATACTACAAAATAGAACAAAAACATAGTAAAAACCTGGAAACTAACGAGAAAATATGATAAAAATAACAAAACAAAAAAAAAGCATTTGGCTGAAAATTTGTGGGGAGGTAGCTTAGAACCAGGAGACCGCGTTCCTTTAATATTCCTTTGCAAATTATGGATTTATTATATAGTTCAATGAATTCTTAATAAATGGTTACAGAAACTCAGTAGATAGCGTTGTATTTTGATTTCTAAATAAATAGAAAAACGAGGAGCTAAAGTAAAATAAAAAATAGTTGAAAAAAAATACGGAAAAAAGGTACTTAACTAAAAAAATACTTATTACCTATATAAAAGAATTAACTATTGTATAATTAAAAGTTAAAATTAGGCAGTTAATGTAGATATATAAATGAAAAGCGAATGTATTTTTTTATTTTTAAACAAGTTACATCCTTTAATTACGTTGCATATACATTTAAAATTATGTAGGCATGATTGTTTGATATGCGTATGTACTTATAAATATCATGTATACAATCATTTATTTTGTTATGTGTAGAATGCAGATAGTATAAATAAATTATCTTTATTACCTCACAGGTGGGTGTAACCTTGCCTTCTATTCCTACAGGTAATACTAGAAAGTTTCCGGAAAAAACAAAACTCAATTTGATTATTATGTATATTTTTACTAGCTGTTGCCCGCGACTACGTCCGCGTGGTTATAAAGATATTATTACTATTAAGTTGTTTAATACAAATTAATTTTATATTTTTAAATTTTTTTATAAATTAGTGAGATATGAAGATTTTTACTATTTCATCATTTCTCAAAAATCGTATATTGCTAATTTAAAAACTCATGAAAATATCAAAGAAAATAACGGTTTTTGTGTTCTTAGCTCACCTCTACCTTCTCTAAGGAATATTCCTACCAAGTTTCAAGTCAATCGGTCATGTAGTTCCAGAGATATCGTGATGACTGACTATATACATTTGATATATATCCCCCGCAACCCCCTTGTGGGGGGAATTCTGTAAAATCCGTTCTTAGCTGACCTCTACCTTCCCTAAGGAATGTTCCTACCAACTTTCAAGTCGATCGGCCTTATAGTTTCAGAGATATCGTGATGACTGACTATATTTTATATATATCCACCACAACCCCCCTTGTGGAAGGAATTTTCTTAAATCCGTTCTTAGCTGACCTCTACCTTCCATAAGGAATATTCCTACAAAGTTTCAAGTCGATCGGCCTTATAGTTCCAGAGATATCGTGATGAGTGACTATATAAGTACATAGAAACTCTCTTTTATATATATATATATATATATATATATATATATATATATATATATATATATATTTACATCACTATATCATTATTGCGTCCATCAGAATTCTTAGATATATCAATAATTGAAGTTAATTATACTTATCAACAGGTTTAGTAATGTCAGATAACCACTTTTAATTTTTTGTTAATCATAAAATAAAATTTCATTATTTATATGTTTCTCTATCATTTCTGCGTCCATATAATATTCTATCATTATTGCGTCCGTTATATACGATTTGTAAAAATTATATTGAAGTAACCATCATTTCTGCGTCCTACAGTGTTGCCATTTAATATAATGTGTAATTATTAGGTAAATTTAATATGGTTTTAACTATATAGTGAACAAATTTGATTTGGTAAATATTTGTTTTATCTATACCAATGCCTTTTTAGAAAGAATAAAAATGTAAAAATACATAATTAATAAATAACAAAGAAACAGATAAACAATTTGCAGTGAAATACAAACTATATGTTCTATGGAACATTTAATCTTTTTCTTTGCTATAAGTTGTTTTTACAAGAAAGTATTTTAATAAAACTAAATAATTTGTCAAATGAGTGTCATGTGATGTTGGTATTTGTATTAATCAAAAGATAAAACATTAAAATGTTCTTTATTTTCTTCATTGCAATTTATGTTTTTAGTGTGGTTTAAAATACCCACTAAATGTTTATTAATGAGGTTTTTAGTATTAAAAAAATTACTTACTATACTCAGTGACATTAGAAGTGTTACACCCAGAAGGAATCATTTCTTGATCCTAATTTTTTGACAACAGAATGACTATATTTAAAGAATGCTATGATAACAATGTCAATGTTTTATCTTTAGTAGTTTTTGTAACAATAAAATTTTATCTTAAATTAAAAAAAACGATTCATGAAGACCGGTTGGTAAAGAAATTTTTAATTACTGTTCTTCAGTTCAGTTCCTCGAGTTCGAGGACATCAAAATTACCAACATGTTAATGATTTTGACAGGGGTAGAATTGTTGTCTATAAAGATATGGGTTTGTCGTATCGCCAAATTGCCCTTCGTGTTAATTGTACGGGAATGACGGTAATGCGTGTGTGTCGTGTGTGGTCAAACGAAGGTAGAGGAGCACGAAGAAGACCAACTGGCCAACCAAGGCGTACCACAGAGCGTCAAGATAGCCACTTCAGACTACTTGCTCTGCAAGATCCTTTTGCTACTACGCGTCAAATCGCTGATAAATGGTTTGGATAGGAAGGTAGACCTGTTACTATGTGTACACTATACCGTCGCATTCGAGCCTTTGGACTGTTTTCATACCGCCCACGACTAGTGCTACCTTTGACACAGGACCACTGCCATCAAGGTTTGAATGGGTGCACAGAACGGCAGCAATGGGTGGAAGAATGGCATAATGTAGCATTCAGCTATGAATCGCTATTTTGTTTAGGCATGCACGATGGCCGTAGAAGGGTTAGACGCAACCCTGGAGAGCGACGAGATACCGGGTTTGTTCTTGGATGACATGTACACAGGACAGTAATGATTTGGAGGGCTATTGCCTATGGTAGCCGATCACCACTTGTGTTCATTTGAGGCAGTATGACAGCTTTACGTTATGTTGATAATGTCTTAAAAACCACTTTACTTCCTTATCTAGACAGCCGTAGCCACGTCCTTTTTTAGCAAGATAACGCGCGTCCCCATATTGCTCGTCGAACTATGAACTTTCTCCAAGAAGCTGGCGTTAATTTTTTGCCGTACCCACCTCGTTCACCAGATTTAAATCCCATCGAACATGTGTGGATTATGATGGGAAGAAGACTGTCCCATTAACACCATTCTCCACAAACTCTGGCAGAGTTAAACCATGAAATTCAAGTTGCATGGAACAAGATGCCACAAGCAGACATTGATCATCTCATTTTGTCAATGCCTAGACGTGTACATGAGTGTATGCAGTTACTGGGTCACCAATTTTTTTTTTGTTATACGATATTGAAAATTCTTGAATATGTTAACGTTTTATTCTCGATGTAAATCTACCATGTTGCCAAAAAATTAAGATTAAGAAGTTATGTCTTCTGGGTGTAACACTTCTAATGTCACTGAGTATATTTATTTAGATATTAACTATAATTTCCAATTCTCATCTATACTTTTTTTTATTGAAAAAAAAAACAACTTAATATCAATTTTTTATTATGTTTTAAAGTATAAAAATAATGATACATTTTTATAATTCAAATAAACACATAAAAAGAGTTTTTTTTACAAATTAAATAAATAATTTAAAATGAAAATTTTCCAAATAACAATGATGATAATTTGAGAACAAAAGAGTGGTGCCCAAGATTGACTTGACATTTTTGTATGGAGTTACTTAAAATCAAAAAAGTTCTCATTAATAGAGTACAAACTTTTAAAGATATAGAAACAGAATTAGAGTGGACATATAATGTAACTTCAGAAATTTTTAAGAATAATCTAGTTTTCGGATTAATTACTGCTAAGAAGTTTAATTTAATCTATTTGTTAAATAAACATTTTGTTGGATTGTAACATGTGATTTAAGATGAAATCTGTTTTGCCACCCTGTATAAATAATTAATGTGTTAATGTTTTATTTTACTATATTTTTTTATTAACCTTTAAAATGAGCTATAAGAGAACTTCCATTCTTAGATTATGTCATCACGCCCAGGATGGCATGATAAATATATGAACATTATAATTAAAAAATACAAATCAACCTGTTTTAGAATTTGTTTCTAAAGTTGCGTATTCTTGAAAGAATGAATTTATTTATAATTAAGTCTCTCTCTCTCTTTCTCCTTGTATAAAATATAAATTTATCTTTAATAAATTTCTTACAAATATTATACAAACAATCTCTTATAACGATAAAGAGAGTATTTTATTTTAAAGTAGTCATAAGTTAGTAAACAAGTAAAAAAATAGATAAATAAATAAATAACTAAATAAATAAATTAATTAATCAATAAAATATACGAAAGTAGTAAGATTCGAACTACAAAGCATTTTCTAAACCATAATAAAAGCAATTTGCATTAATATGGTAACAGAACTTGAAGTGTAAATATAATCAAATAAGCAATTACCTTTTAATTATTATTTTGATTATTTGATTGGTGTTGAAACCTAAAAAATATCACAATAAAGTGATATACTTATTTCAAACTAAAATCTATAAACGAATTTTCCTCAGAGACCTGTCTATAACATATTAAAATTTACTTGTAGCTGGACGGATAATAAATCTTACCTTTAAAAAGATATTTAGGCAATAAGAAATAACAATATTTTATTTTAATACTTACTTTATATTAATACTATAATACTTTATAATCCTAAATTAATACATAACAACCAGGCTTAATATTTTTTTTGAACGATTAGGCATACTTACTTTTATGCAGAAAATATGGTATACTATAAAATAAAATTCACAATCGTTTCACATCGAATAAAATGCAGCGGCCTTTGCAACGTTGCTACGTTCTTTGTAAAATTCATATAGCGCACTGACAAAAAGGGATAAGATCGTATATAACGGCAGCGCCTCTACTGGTAAAAAGCCACAATACAAAAATATACATTTAACGGGTAATCTATCATTGATGCGTCCCCATCAAATTCATGTAGCCACTCCGGGGTTGCCATATGCACAACTTATTATAAAAATTTAGGATGTACAAGTTAATGACCGTTTAATTTCATTGAAACAATATCCGTTTTATGTGTAGATAGGCAAGAAATACACAGTTTGTAAAGCAATATTGATAGGGATTCGCCTATTCAATGACGCACTAATGATAGCTGGATGTATATATATATATATATATATATATATATATATATATATATATATATATATATATATAGAAGATAGATAGATTAGTTGAATTAGAAAATTACAACAAATAATTCGTCTCATTTACTTATACAACCTCCATTTTACTGCAAACACTTAAATAAACGTCGAGGTACAGCCAAAACTAGATCAGCTCCATAATTTTATGTCATGGTATCCCAGGACTATAAAACTGACTGAATCAATTCATCTTTATTTCATGGGGCTGCTCGTTCAACTTTAATCTTCATTAGTCCCCATATGTTTTCAATGATGGTGAAGTGGATGGCCATGGAATTGTTGTCACTTGGTGTTCTTGGATCCAAGCGTGAGTATAGCCTGAAGTGTGGCATCTTGCATGATCCTGCTGAAACTCCACCCTCTGGATTAAAAGCATGCTCCTTTTCAAGAAGTAAATCATTTAGAATGTCACAATATTTTTATTAACGGTACCATTAACTATATAGAGAGGTGTAGCACCTCGTTGAGATAATTCTCCCCAAACCATTCTTTTGGTGGAAAATTGAACAGTAACATAAAATTCCATTCTTCGTTCCTTTTGTAAAGGTATCATTATAGGGATTCTTTTTTTGTTTTTTTTATATGAAGCCTTATCTTTTTAGTGACATACGATAGGTTTCTGGACACACTTTTACATTTCGTTGAATTTGTTAACCAATTTGGGAAAACCTAGACGAGGATTGTGTCTCCCAAAGGTCAATAAAGCATTTAAATTGTTTCCTTCAATCTTACGTTGTCTTCCTGAAACTGGTCTATCTCTCATATCTACGCCATTTTCTATCCTCTTTATTGTCTCATAAATTGCAACACGATCCAGTTGTTTATTTATATGTCCCTTTATCAATTTCTGTAATATATAGAAAACTATAGGAACGTTTAAGACTAGTCACTGTTACTGTCGAATACTACATTGAACAATTGAAAGTTATTCAGTTCTTTGGCTGTAATATAAACTTTCATTTATTTTTCTGAAAGGCTTGATTTATAAAATTTTACTGTTTTCGTTTTCTTATATCGCTAGGTTTGTAAACAGTGTTCGAAAAACTTCTCGTACATACTAGAGCATTAATATTTTTCAGTTGATAATATCAGTATAATCATCCACAATATTGTATCCAATGACACTAATTTCAGTCCATCATCATTCCTTTTAGTAAATAGTAGGTGTCGATAAAGGTAAAAGAAAAGTTCTCGGTTTTTATAGTGAAAGTGTTCAACAAATAGTTTTAAAATGTTTATGAAGAACTCAAAAAAGTGTTGCGAACCACCGTATATAAATTAAAAAAAAACATAAAAAATCGTTTTCTGGATTACCATCAAGATATGGATAGCCTTTTTTTTGAGTGGTTTTCAGAAATTTTACCTCCAAAACTCAAGAAAAATATCGTTATCGTTATACTTATGGACAATGCGCAGAATCATTCAAGGATGAAGGTCAAAGTACCCACATCAAGTTTTACGAAAGTTGAGATGAAATTTCTTTTGGAACAGAATGACATTTACTTTAAAAAGTGTTACACAAAACACAATTATTAGAAGTGTTACGTACAAAAACATTCATAAAAAGGAGCATGTCCTTGACTGTTTGGTAAAACAAGAAGGTCATGAAGTATTAAGGCTACCTCCCTATTAGTGCGTCCTAAATCCTATAAAGCTTCTTTGGGGTTTGTGTAAAAGGAATTTTGCCAGCAAAAACGAAACTTCAAAACTAAATGCATCTGTAATAAAGTTATAAGATAGTAAAATAGACAATCAAAACTGGACAAATTGCATTGAACATGTTAAAAATGTAGAGCTAAAATAATTACAGGTATTTTCAAATGTAAATAAATTCATTGTAATTATCAACATGATTTAGTCATTTTTTAATATGTACTATAATAAATTAATAAGCGAATTGAAAACTTTTTGCTTACATGCCGCGGTTCGGTAAAATAATTGAAAACATCTGTGTATACCTGCTGGTATAATATAGATCCTATTACGGCCCTAAGCTTTAATGTTTCGGCTCATGTAGCTGTAGATTAGTCAGTCCGCACAAACTTGGAATGAATAATACTAACAGCTAATAGCACTCTCAGTTATAAACCATATTTTGTTTGTTTTGTCATTACTGAAGTAAATTAAAATTATATGGTTAGAATTCGGTTCAAATAAACTATTTATGTAAGGTTGTGATAAACCTTTGCAAACGGAATTTGTCTGGTTTCAGAAATGTTTTTACAACAGTTGGATTCCGGATTAAATATTAAAGCGTATAGTCCGGCAACTAGGGGGTTTCCGTGGCCGATTCTTCTCCTGTTGATCAAGAATGTTTTTTTACGTATTTTGTCTCGCTGAATCTTAAACCTGTTTTTCCAAAAAATGGTCGGGTAAATTTTTATTAACAATTTATTTGTTTAAACGATTATAACTAGAAAGCTGAGAAAGCTAAGAAAACTAAGAGCTTAGTAGCTGACAACTCGAACAAATGCACTCGCGCCGTGCTTTGCTAGCGCACATAAATATCTATGTGATTTAAAACTGCTATACCTCAGCAAAGAAATACCTGAGATATATTTAACAAAGCTTAAAATGTTGGTCTTCAATCGTAGAAACCTGACCTAATGAAAAGTTCTTATAAACAAATTATTTTTTATGTGAAAATTTGGCGTTTAAGTTTATAGGTATTATTTTGTTAAAAACGTTAGAGATATTTATATTATTTTAATTTAAAGCTTATAATGTGACCTTCAAAATGAGAGGTCGTGAAATATGATAGCTTTAGTAGAACCCAAGGTATGATAAAAAATCTGCTATCAAAAAGATTAGGAGTGATATTTTGCAATATTATTTACCTTACTTACTACATTTGCAATATCTCGGGTTCTAACAAACGGATTTTAATTTTTTAGAGCTCTTTTTTTGTTTTTTCACAAGGATCAAAAATGTATTGGGAAAAAATGTCGTATCCCTCTTAGTTTTCTAGTTATAATTGTTTAAACAATTAAATTGTTAATAACTAGTTACCCGACCATTTTTTGGAAAAACAGGTTTTCGATTCGAATTCAGCGAGAAAAAATACGTAAAAAAACATTCTTGATCAACAGGAGCAGAATCGGCCGCGGACACACCCCTAGCTGCCGGAGTAGTAACTACGCAATATTGTAGTAGTTATTTACATTACAAGGCGGATATGTGTCAAATAACGGATATTATAACAACCGAATCTGTTATTTGTGTATCTTTTATTGGCAGTGTGTCGTTCAAGATTTTTCGTAATCCCGTTGAAAGATAATATAATATTTAATTTTAATTCCGAGGAAAGAATCCCGTACATCAAAAATCCCAACGGCGTGCACTGTGTTGTCATGGAACAGTTTGACAATTTTATAAACAACGTCAATATTTTGTGTGTTCGGAATCTTTGATTCGGAAGTTCCTTTTATGTAAGGATGGATGAAAGCGAGCGTCGATATAAGAAAGAATATAAAAATTTTGAAGAGTAGCGTAAAAGTGTGAATGTAAAGGTGGTTAATGAAGATTTACTACTAGCCTATGTAAAAGAAAAATCAGAGATGTATTTTCCCAACTCTCTGTGGACGAAGATTTCAATGTTGAAATCATGGGTTGAAATGTTGAAAATGGCTTTGATAAGATTGACATTTCAATGTTAGTTATTGTATATTCTGCACCATATCAGACTATTAGGTACTACAGAAATGTATTTTCAGATTTGGAAAATTATCTGTTTTTGAAACAAAAGTCTGATAGATACACAACAAACATTTTGCCTAAAGAAGAAGAAGTAGCTAGGTTTTTGTTGAAGGCAGATGATCTTACATGGTTGCTTGAAAAATTTGTACTAATGTGCGGTATTTTTGACGCTTGTGACGAACTTGTCAAGTTCCTGTGGATAATTTTCAAGGTATGTCACAACCATACCACGCATTATGTTTAAAACCCATATTTAAAAAAAAAAAAAAAAAAAAAAAAAAAAAAAAAAAAAAAAAAAAAAACCTCAAAAACCCTCCACTCAGGTTAACCTAACCTAACCTAATCTAACCTAGGTTAGATTAGGTTGGATTTTGGATAGGTTATGTCAATGTACCCTACTTTAACATTGTAATTTCACGAAATTACTCTACAAAATTTCTTCAACATCTGAGGATTAGAATGTGTGGTATGGTTGTGATATACCTTGTTGAAAAGCACTCATCATAAGCTTTCAAACGAGGTATGTCTCAACTTGATATCTAAATGGGCCACCGTCTATAGTTGTGCCGTGCCAGGATTTTGGTTATATTGAGGTATACAAAAAAAAAGGACTTACGGTTTATACCCAAAATACGTAGATTTGCGGCCTTCGAATCTGGCAAATCAGCGATTCTTCATTGGTTATAGGGATGGAAAATGTACGAAACAAGTTGTGGGCTTTCACACCATTGGAGCTGTTCCAAAGAAAATTGCCACATTCCTAAAATTGTAAAATCCTGAGCTTTACACGTATGCTTGTAGAAAATGGTGACGATCACCACTATGGACAAAAAGCTTATGCTCTGACCAAACAATATGAAAATATTTTTACCACTAACGAATTAAAGCAACTTAGAGCTTCCGCAGCTACAACTCCAAAATTTTATGGCCTTCCAAAGGTTCGCAAACCGACGCTTGCTTTAAGACCCATAGTTTCCTCTGTTAATGCACCAACTGACAAAATAGCTCAGTATATTTCAGATACTCTCACACTTGCATATAACTATGATAATGAATAATTTACAAAAGACTCGTTTGCTTTCTCGGAATTTATACAAGGAAAACAGCTACCTTTGGATTTTGTAATCATAAGCCTAGATGTGGTATCTCTTTTTACAAATATTCCGTATGACCTAATTAAAGATAGTATCAACAAACGTTGGCCCACCATCAGTGACCACACTAAATTAGATAAAAAAGCATTTTTTGAATTTACAGATTTTGTTAACAACAACACATATTTTGCATTCGAAGACAAGTTCTATAAACAAGTTTTTGGTACACCGATGGGTAGCTCGGTCTCTCCCATATACGCTCAGTATGTCATGGACGACCTCTTAGAAGTTGTGGTTCCAAAACTACCATTTAGAATTGTTTTCTTAAAAAAATATGTAGATGACATGATTTTGGCAGTTCCTAAGGATGCCATACAAGATACTTTAGATATTTTCAATTCTTACAACCCTCATATCCAGTTCACAGTAGAGTCAGAAACTAATAACAGTGTTCCTTTTCTTGACACCAAGGTGATCAGAAAAGAAAACAACTCGTTAATCACTGACTGGTATGTGAAGCCATCAAGTTCAGGCAGATACCTACATTATCACTCCTTCCATCCCATAAAAATGAAAATTAATCTAGTTATGGCTCTGAAAAATAGGATTGTCAAACTATGTCATCCATCTTTAAGAGAAAAAAACCTTAAAATATTATTTAACACACTGAGGGAAAATAGCTACCCTAAACAACTACTGAACAAGCTAATCTGGAACACAAGTAATAGAGATGTAGTAAATGACATGCCGGCGATTGTGGGACGGCCCGAACCTACTAATGACATCAAATTTGGTTCATTACCATATCTGGGGAAACTTTCTTTACAAATTCAAAAAATGTTTAAGAATGAAAACGTTAAAATAGCTAGTAAAAACATCTTAACAATTAATAGTATCTATTCAAAAGTCAAACAAAAAGAGGAACCACATTTGCAAACTAACTGCATCTATAGCATACCTTGTATGAATTGTGATAGAAAGTACACAGGACAAACCTTACGAAGTCTCCATCAACGTATTACGCAACATAAAAGTGATCTGAGGAATAAAAAACGTTCATGTGCATTGGCAGAGCATGCTATGGACACAGGGCATGACATTAACTTTGCGGAAGCGAAAGTTTTAGATATAGAGCAAAAATACAGAAAAAGACTAACTCTGGAGGCTTTTTACATCCATAGTAACCAACCTAGTATGAATAAAAAGTCGGATACGGATAACATCAGTCAGATATACACATATTTATTGGAGATGTCCACTAGCAGGTCAGGGTTGAATGAATTATCAGATTCCACATCCTAATCACCTGTTTCGCCCATGAGTTGTGGCTGGATACCTTCCAATAAGTTTAACAACAAGTTGTAGTATTTTAAATTTCAAATTTGTTTTTTCGCGCGTCTCATTTGAGTTGGTACGAGTAATGTTGGTTGTCCTGAACCATTCAAGTTAAAAAAAGCTAAATTAGTAAAAAACCGAATAAACAAGTAAAATTCCATTAGTTTCTTAGAATAATTACGATGTAGATATTTTAAAATTAACAACGAACAAATATATTAAAAAATGTGTGCTGTTCTTATAAAATTCTATGGTTTTCTTTTATAACTCACTTACTAGTAAGTTTTCTCATTGTTTTTACACCACAAACTTGTTAAAATATTTGATATCTTTTTGTAGCCTTGATAAAGAAATTAAACAATTTCAAAATATTGGTAAAGTAAAAAAGAGTTTCTCTTTTTCTTCCCGCAACCCACACACAGGCTGGTTCCCCGTGATAACTACAATTTTTATATATATATATATATATATATATATATATATATATATATATATATATATAAACAAAAGGGGAAAATTAGCGGGCATGTACGCAAAAAGGATCACAGGATTACGAGTAAGAATGGTAACCGCAGACATGCATGTTTCTGGCTTGTTAGCCGTCATCAGTGCGGCATAACCAAGTAAGGTATTGCACTTGGCAAACAAAAGTGTTTGTTTGTTTGTTTTTTTTTAGATACATGTTTCCCTACAATCCTTTGCTCCCAAGTACCCAACACTTTTGCTAGCCAAGTGCAATACCTTACTTGGTTATGCCGCACTGATGACGGCTAACGAGCCAGAAACATGCATGTCTGCGGTTACCATTCTTACTCGTAATCCTGTAATCCTTTTTGCGTACATGCCCGCTAATTTTCCCCCTTTGTTTGTCATAAGTACGCATACTTGGCACACAATTTATTTATCATTAAGTGTTAAATCAATTGCTCACATTGTCCGACAAATTTATTGCTGCGGTTTTGCTGTCCGACAGCTTAAATATTACGTTTATTTACCCCCATAAAGGTGGCTGACTCAAAGTGGAGAAATTTATCGAAATTTATATCAAAATTAGGTGCTTTTTAGGTTCTATTTAGGTGCGCAAAACAAAAATTAGGTGCCTTAACCGTTTTTGAAATATTTACGAAAAACCATGGGACCGCCAGCCTTTAACAACCTAGCTGACCCATAATAAAAAAAAAAACAAAAAAGTAGGATTGAATAATCTTTAAATTAAGTACTAATTAAGTGATTTTTAAAACACGAAACATAAAATAAAAAATTTAAAAATTAAACGTATTAAAATTGAATATATTGATTGTGTATGGCAAAATGTCACATTTCTTCTTACACTTTGAACCAAAATGGACATCGGCAGTTTAAGAACAGTTAGAAATCGGTAAAAAAATTTATTCCCGTAATTTTTTGAATGGATAATTCGGAAGGTCACCACTAAAAATTTTTTTTATTTTTTTTTAACTCGGACCGCTGAGCTGAGACTTGCAACCGGTCAGTTATAAAAAAATGTTAACTATGTTAAGTACAACTAAATCTGATGTACAAAAAGTGTTGAAAATAAATATTGTTTAATAGAAAAATTAATAATTTTTTGAAAATTGTTACTAGTTGAAATAACAATTAGAGATAATTGTTGAAAATAATGATAGTTTTCCATCTCTACTCTAAAATAAGCAAGGCTAAATAGGTTAGTTCAACATTCGTTGATTCCTTTGTTTTACTACTTTAATTTTTCTCTTAGATAGAACATTTCTAGCAAAAATTTAAATAAAAAAAATAATTACCTATTGAGACGTTTTTTACTTGTTCGAATTTTTTAGTTGAAATGTCTTGGAGTAGAAAAGTAATGGTATAAATAATTTTTGAGTAATTCAGATAGGTGCGCTTCATTTTGAGTAGAGATAAAAAACGGCAGAGAAGTTTTGAGTCGAGATAAAAGTCAATTAATTACCGGAGCTACGCGCAAAAAAAACTAAGGAAATTTTATGGGATTATTTCGTAGGTATTTGTACCAGTTTTTAAGAGCTTAGACTTAAGAATTTCTAGTTGACTTGGCTCATCAGCGGTTTGTTCTACTATTGAGTCTGTTGCCCTTACTGAGCACTTAAATATTTGACAAAAAGTTTTTTATAATAATTATTATATTTGGAAGTGACCGGTAAGAAGTATCAGCTCAGTGATACCAGGTCAAAAAATTAAAAAAATTATTTCATTTCGGACGAGAGAATTATTAAGTAATAGAATTACAAGAAAATTTTAATGATCTATATGCTTAAAAAGTGCAGATTGATACTCTTAGTTGAGACACAAGAAAACTTTGGCCAAATATTTTCAGTTGAAATTGCTCATTAGCAGTTTATTTTGCTCGTGAAACTATTGCACTTAATAAGCACTTAAATCTCTGAGAAAGTGAATTTTATGTTAATCATCATTTCCGCAAATGACCGGTTGCAAGTCTCAGCTCAGCGGTCCGATTTAAAAAAAAATAAAAAAAAAATTTAGTGGTGACCTTCCGAATTATCCATTAAAAAAATTACGGGACAAAAAATTTTTACCAATTTCTAACTGTTCTTAAACTGCCGATGTCCATTTTGGTTCAAAGTGTAAGAAGAAATGTGACATTTTGCCATACACAATCAATATATTCAATTTTAATACGTATAATTTTTAAATTTTTTATTTTATGTTTCGTGTTTTAAAAAGCACTTAATTAGTACTTAATTTAAAGATTATTCAGTCCTAGTTTTTTTTTTTATTATGGGTCAGCTAGGTTGTTAAAGGCTGGCGGTCCCATGGTTTTTCGTAAATATTTCAAAAACGGTGAGTGCACCTAATTTTGACATAAATTTCGACAAATTTTTCCACTTTGGGTCAGCCACCTTTATGGGGGTCGTTTATTTCTAGCTCGAAATATCAGCCGTTTTAAATTTAGATAATTTTAAACTTTGTTGGACTCGTCAATAGAAAGCTATACACAAAGTTTCAAGTATGTATTAATCATTTTAAAAAAAGTGTTGTGCGCGGTGGACTATAAAGACCTTTAGAATATCAAAACAGAATCGTTAGGATATTATTTAAATTTATAAACACTTAATACAGTATATAAAACTAAAAAACTAATATACCGAACAAAACTGCCATATGTGACAAATCATGTCTTTAAAAACATTTAGGATTTAACATATTTTATTTTAACAGTACGCGTCATAAACTCATGGAAGTAGTCAGTATATAAGACTAATAAAATAATATCCCGAATTATAAATCGTTTGCAAAAGAAACATTTTTTAAAAATTAAAATATTTTTTTTAATTAAAATATAAAAACAATGTGAACTTTAAAGGTTGGAAGCTAAAATAAAAGTGAAGTATACATATTTTCTATATAAAATTAAGAAGGATATAATACTATTAAAAATGATAACATTACATTAAATTCTTAGAATCTTAGGTATTAAAAAATGGTCATGTAACTCCCGAACAAAACTGCCATGTCATCGTATGTGACAAATCATGTCTAACATAAAACATGTAGGTCAGTAAAAATAGCATTTAACTTTGCACTAAATTTCCGATCCAAATTTATTTTTTTATAAGGTTTCGGATAACTTACTTAGTATAAAATCACAAAATGCTGACAGATCCAGGTGACGCTAGAGGCGCCATCTTGAAAAAACCTTTTCGGCCGATATCTCGGAAACTTTGCACTTTAGAGCAAAAGTTATATAGACCATTATTATAGAAAATAAAATTTTGCATCCTTTGTTCTTAGCAAACTTTTTTGTAAAACTTACCGTTTACGATTTATGGCCCATTTAATCAACCGGTTTTTTGATCGCAGCCAATAACTCTTGAAAAATTAGATTAATCAATAAAATGCATGAATCCATTTTTAAAGATCCGTTTATTCTCTATAAGTTTTGTGTTAAACTTTTTTTTCTAATGTCCATAGTTTTTGAGTTATAGGACGTTTTATGTTGGACTACCGAGCGAAAAGTTGAAAATTTCAAGATACGCATAGAATATAATAGTACAAATTCAACAAATAAATAAAAAAAAAATATCCCAAATGATTATGTAGTTAACAAATAATAGTTCAATTCCTTACCTGCAATAGTAACGAACATTTTTTTATTTTACTTAATTATATTTCGCTGCCGCGTCACCCGCCGAGCGTCGACATTTCTTCATTAAACGTCTTATAACTCAAAAAGTATGGACATTAGAAAAAAAAGTTTAAAACAAAAGTTGTAAAGAATAAACGGATGCTTAAAAATGAATTACAGCATTTTATTGATTAATCTAATATTTCAAGAGTTTTTGGCCGCGATCGAAAAACCGGTTCATTAAATGGGCCATAAATCGTAAACTGTAGGTTTTACAAAAAAGTTTACTCCAAACAAAAAAAGCGTAATTTTATTTTCTATAATAATGGTCTTTATGACTTTTGCTCTAAAGTGCTTAGTTTACAAGATATCGGCCAAAAACGTTTTTTCAAGATGACGCCTCTAGCGTCACCTGGATCTGTCAGCATTTTATGATTTTATGCTCAGTAAGTGATCCCAAATCTTATAAAAAAAAATTTTGGATCGGAAATTTAGTGCAAAGTTGACTCAAAAAACGGCTATTTTTACTGGCGTAATAATTTAACATATTTTAACACTAACGTGCATTATAAACTCATGGAAGTAGACGTTGTCAAGTTGGTACAAAATTCGACGATCTACAAGAAAATTTTATAAAAAATATGGTTATAATTTTTCCTTCGCAGTTTCGGGATAAGTGATAACAGCAGACAAAATTAACAATTTATTGTTAAACACAACTAAATAAAAATTTCTTAAACTAATTTACACAACTTTAATATGGTCACAATTTATAAATAACGCCTTTAAAATATCTCGTACAACAATCGCACTTTATCGCCAGCTATTACAAATACAATTTCTTTTTTTCCGTCCAGCGCGGTCCTTATATACCTGATTAATTCTTCTAGAACGTCGCTAACGTTAAATTTCTAGAACGTCGAAATTTCTAGCAGCGAAGGTTTTCGGCATCCATTTGAACATTCTCAGGTTCCAAGAACTTCCCGTCTGTCTCGTTTACTTCCTGGGCGCCAGGTACGGACTGGCTCGTAACAATAAGTTAGCAGGGCAGCAGCAATGAAATAAGTATGTGATTAAAGAAAATATATTTTTATTAAGACAACTCAATTACCTTTGGATAAGACTGCTGTACCTTTTTCAAATACAACTTTAATTCCTTTTGAATTCAATTAATAGACTGATAAAAGATTGAATCGTAAACCAGAAACAATTTAAATTACAGAAATATTTACGGTTTTAATATCATTTTTCAAAGTATGAAATACTGCTTATAAATCTCCAATTTCAAAAGCTTCGAGGTTCTCACCCGACTAAGCGACTTTTATTTTTAAAGGATTAGTCAAACTACGAATGTTGTTGAGTAGGGGTTTATACTCATTCCTAACCATATGATCCGTGGCACCAGAGTCTAAAATAGATTCTACTTTTCTGTTATTCATTTATTTTTATTTTTGTTTATTTATACAAATTTGAAACAAACATATAAAAAAGTAAGAGAAAAAAATAATAACAATTAAATATAAATATAATAACAAAAAAAAAAGAAAAGATAAGAGATTGTCTACAGTATACATTTACAGCTATCAATATTAGAAGCAATGTACTGCTTTGATTTTTTTATCAAATGACTTTAAATTCGTATTCGAGGAACCAGCAAAGGTAGATACCACGAAACTAATTTCTTCTTCACTTTGAGAAGCTAGTTCCACTACATTCACCTTTTTATTATATTCTTTTCCTTTTAATTTTCTGCAGTTAAAACGACGGTGTCCAAATTTATTACAATAGTTGCCAATAATACCTACGTTGTCTGGAAGAATTTTTTATGTCTTTTGAACTGGATTGAGGGCCAGAGTATTTGCGACCGGAAAAAAATAAACTTAATGAATTACCGATGAAGGCCACCAAACACCTTTTACGATTGTTCAGAAAGCGATTGGATTGTAAGTGAATTACCGATGAGGGCCACCAAACACCTTTAAGGATTGTTCAGAAAGCGATTGGATTGTAAGTGCATTATTTATTAAATGGCTTGAACATTTTATAAGTTGTCTGAGACTGCAAAAGTTCAAAGGAAACCAAGTTCTTCTTATCTTGGACGGCCTTTCAACCCACACGAAAAACCTTGATGCTATTAATCTTGCAAGGGAGGATGGGACATTTCTGGTATCTCTACCAGAGCATACTACACACAAATTGCAACGGCTAGGTAGGTTATCCATGGTTTTGAATCCTACGAATTATGACCTTGAAATCGTTCTAAGATCAGAGACGAGTAGTACAATCTAAATGAATCAGTAAAAGTATCTCAGAATCAGATAACTGAAAGACTACAAGAACAAGCAGATACTGTTATATGTGTATCATATATGTAGTGCGACTGAAGAATAGGAAAAATGAAGTACAGAGAACAAATTTATCAGAAAAACAGCAAGATTTAGAAGAAAAAAAGAAAGGATCTTCTTTAAAGATTGAAGTAAACATATCAAATGCTAAGTCAGTTAGGCAGACACTTGAAATATTTTATTTTTTATTTTTATTAAGAATGTCCTCTTATGTATAAACCTAAATACAAATGTGCCCAGAACATCTATTGGGACAGAAGAGACAATTTATTAATTTGTGATTTAAAGGCCGAGTGGGGAAGACGTGGGAAGGTAAGGAGTTCCACAATCTTGAAACCCTGAGGATGAAGGAACGATCAAATCGATCCGTTCTTGATGTCTGGCACTGAAGAGTATAAGGGGCATGGAGTTGGCACGTCGCGTTGCTCTGGCTGGTCTGACAACTGGAGGCATTATAGAGCGGAGTTCTTCTGAGCCGTTGTGGATCTTCTGCCCTCTTCCAGAATATCAAGAGAATCGATCCTTGGGGAACTCCAGCTTTGATCTTGTAAAAGTTAAAAGAATGTCCATCCACGGCAACTTGAATGTTGGATATCCATCTACAAAGGTTTGGCGAGAGTCCGTATGAACACAGTTTGTTCAAAAGAGCTGCATGCCATACTTAATCAAATGCCTTTGAGATGTCTAATGATACTATTTGAGTTTCCCCATAGCGGTGGATGGCATCACTCCAGACATGAGTTACATATGCCAGCAGATCGGCTGTTAACCTTTGTTGGCGAAAACCATATTGCCTGTCACTTAAAAGATTGTGTGTCTCAAGGTAGCTCAGGATCTTGTAATTGACGTATTTCTCCTTGGTCTTGCTAATAACAGATAGAAGAGCTATGGGTCTGTATTAGAAGGCAGGATTTTACAGCCTTTCTTGGGAACTGGTTGTACTCGAACAGTTTTCCAGGATTCTGGAAAAATACCAGTATCACATGATAGTTGAAATAGCTTAGTGAAAACTGGCGATAGTTCAGGAGCACAAGTTTTTAAGAGTAAAGCAGGTATTTCATCAAGGCCGCTTGCTTTGTTGGTATTTAGAGTAGCAAGGACTCTCTGCACACGCTTAACCCTAAATATGATATTTTTCATTGTGTGGGGAGCCCGTGGAATAGAAGGTAGTTCCATGTTGTCCGATGGGTTAAGTGTCGAGTTAGAAGAGAATATTTTGGCAAAGAGTTCTGCCTTTTCTGTGGAGGACGTAACTATTGAGCCGTCATCTGCTGTGAGTGGAGGGACCGAACTATTTGTAAAATTATTATTGATATGTTTGGCGAGAATTCAAAAGAACTGGCTTCCATTAGGGTTTGACATTACCTTCTCTCTCATTCAAGCGTTAAAGGACTTTTGGAATTGGAAATAGTGGTGTTGTATCTGTTTCTAGCGTTTATATCGTCCTGTTTTGTTTTTTCTGATGGATTTTGTAGAAATATTTTGTGAGACTTGATCTTAGCTTTCTGAGGTACATCGCAATCTTTATTAAACCATGGCTTCTGCTTGGCTTTCTGTTTGGTAAAGTGAGGAATGTAAGCTTCCATGGCACACTGGATAATTTTAGTTATACTGTTACAAACTGCCGATATATCATCGTTGATAAAGCAGATTGGGTTCCAGGGAAAAGTTGCAAAGTAGTCTCGAAGGCCTTCCCAATCCGCTTTTTTAAGTTCCTTAAAATTCTCTTTAGTGGTGCCTCGAATGGGTGAGGTTTGATTGGATATTTGACTTCTATTAAAGAATTACCTAGGGGAGACAGAACATCCACATTATATTGCTCTGTGTGAGTGGTCAGAAAAAGATCCAGAGTATTAGAACTGTGATTGGCAGCTCTGGGAAAGTAAGTGGGCTTGCCCATGGCTGAATGCAAACTCTTCAGTTAGCTTGCCTTCTGTGTCCGTTTTGTTGAAATTAATCCAATTTTCGTAATGTAAACATTTAAGTCCCCAAGCACACTTATCACAGCAGAGGGGTACTTACTAGTAAGGTAGTCGATCTTTTGTGATAAATAGTCTAGTAGTTCGATGCAATTACAGTCTGATGGCCGATAAATACAACATATAAATGTGCTAGAGGCTTTTAGTGTTAATTTTAGCCAAAGGATGTTGTATTTGTTGTTTTCTAGTGCAGGTAATCTATATCCATCAAATGCTATTCTTGGAACTTTGTAATAATATAGTAAAAAAACCACCAGCGCTCGTGTTATAACTGGAAGTCCTTATAAAGAGGATCTTGATAATAGAAGAGGCCAAAAGGAAAACCATATCAAAGAATCTAGGTTTAATGAACAATAAAACTACGAAAGCTTCTCAAAAAGAAAACAAGAAAACAAACAAGAATAAGAAAAAATGGTAGTTGGTACTGTAAAATATGTCAAGAAGACATACAAGAACATATGATCAGATGCAACGAATTCGAAGTATGGGTACATGAACTGTGTGCAGGAACCAATAAGAAAATTAAATGTTTCTACTGCGATGACTGCCAAGAATTGGTGAAAACCATTCGCGAATTTTCTGATGGTTAATCTATATACAGTAAGTATTAAACACATTAACTATGATGATTGTCATTATTATGATACCAACGATAGGATCTCAGAGTACGATTTAAGATAAATGGACTTAAATTGTAATTCTTTACATTTTTTAAAAATGTTTATTTCTTAGAAGTTTGTTAAATATATGTTATTTTTTGTTTTATTACTATAAAAACGATTTGCAAATAAAAATTACTTATGATTAAAAATTAATTAATTTATTAATTTCCAAGTTATTAGAGGTTTTCCTTGGGGGGTACGAATTAGGCAAGTTTATCCTGCTTAAAATATTCATATTTTATAGGTATCGCCACTCGATTTGACAACCAGTTATTTTTTTCTATTAACCTATGATTCGTTTCAAGGTTATCGAATAAATAAAATAACAATTAAAGAATGTACTGTGTAAAACCCAATCCCACAATTCATGGTCATTTGCCATACAAAAAACAGTAAATGTAGTACATAGGTAAGGTATATTTATTATAATCTACAGTAAATAATACCTTTATTTATAATATACTGTATATTATTATGTTTTGGGTAATTTTGCAGTGCTGAAATCCGGGCTACATGGCAATAACCTTAAGTAAAAAGCACGATGAAATTTCTATATTCGGAAAATTGTAAAATAGCGAAATATCAAAGTCGCTATCTGAAATTTAATTAATAGAAGATATGTATAAAAAAAGAGAAAACAAAAAAATTTTAATGAATTGTAAAAATAAAAACTATTCAATGTACTAAAAGTAACTTAAAACTGGTGTATATTGCCACAAGATTTGAAAACTTAAGACAAATAATTTATTTCCACGGCAAAATGAAACAAATGTTAAAAAAAACATCAGCTAAATTCTTAGTAGATCATAGATAAGTTAGGAATAAATATCAGGTAACCAAATAAATTAATGCAATTTTGGTAGAAAAATAGAAATTTTTATTGAGAAACAAAAATGTTTACCAACTAACTTAATGAACTTTTGCCATTTTGTGTCGGTATTGTAGAACTCCCTGAATTTGAATTGTCGGACTGCATTTATTACACACACTCGAGTTGTAAACAATCTGTGCCTCACACAGTTCCACAGTTGTCAAAAGACAAAAATAGGTGATAATCACTTGGCAGAATATGGTGAATGCAGTAAGGTTTTCCAGCCGAGTTCAGACATTTTTTTTCGGTTCACTCTTGCGGTATGAGGCTTGGCGTTATCCTGCAAGACCATCATTTTCTTACGATTAATCAAAGAAGACTCTTTCCCCGTATATAGACAAAAAGAGTAGGATCACTTTGCCCATTACCTTTGAAGCTTTGGTTTGCCGACGTTTTTATGCAGTTTTGTAAGAACCTTCATAAATATTTAACTTTTTTGTAACTTAATTTAAACTTACCTTTTTATATTAAACTAGCTGTCCTGGCGGACTTCGTACCGCCTAACACTGTCGTGACATTTTTTTTTTCATTTTTCGTTTTTTTGAATTTTTACTATTTTGTTTTCATTGAATATTTTTAATTTTATCATATTTTCTCGTTATCAGCTGTATACTATATTTTCGTTGTATTTGATAATTTATCGATTAAATATATTAGATATCCACTGCGCCACCTTACGGTGGCTTCATATTACTTAATTTACAAAGAATTTCTCGATTAAATATGTGAACTAATAACTAACTCCTTACGGTGGCGTCATAGTAGTTGATATTAACTACGCCACCTTACAATGGCGTAATATTATTTAATTTAGAAAGGTATTTTTTGGCTTTATTTTTTCTGCATTTTTTCTGTTTTTTAGTATTTTCCATTTTCTTTTAGTTTTTCGTTTATTAAATATATTAGATATCCACTGCGCCACCTTACGGTGTCGTCATAGTACTTAATTTAGTGATAATTTCTCGTTTAAATATGTGAGATAATAACTGCGCCACCTTACGGTGACGTTATATCATTTATTTTAAAAAGATATTTTTTGGCTTTATTTTTTTAGTATTTTTCCTTTTCTTTTAGTTTTTCGTTTATTTATTTATTTATTTATTTATTTATTTATTTATTTATTTATTTATTTATTTATTTATTTTTTTATTTATTTATAAATCGAAATTCAACATTATCTATTGGGTTTTCTCACAACGTAACTGTTCAAAAATCCTAAAATCAAAATACAGTGCCATCTACCGGGGGTCTATCTTACCTAGATGTCAAAGGTTTATAAAGATACTTCAATTGGGTCTAGGACAAACGGGCGCCGCAGATCGGGCGCCGCCAGACGGGCGCCGCCGGTCAGGCGCCGCCGTTCGGGCGCCTGGCCGTTCGGGCGCATGGACCTTCGGGCGCCGCCGATCGGGCGTCGCCGTTCGGGCGCCAAATTATTTTTTTTCTAAAAGTTATTATTACCCATTTGTGAAAAAATAATGTTCAATTATTGTTGTGATGCAGATTGGAGAGTAGTCAGGTACCCATAGTATAAGTCTGGGGCAAGCAGGCGCCAAAGATAATTAGTATTTCATAGCAGGTATTAGAAAATAAGAGATAGGTAATCCCTTCACGGAAAATATCTTGTTATTAGATTATTTAATATCAGGTTCCTATTAAAAATAAAGAGATAATCCCTTCTTTCGCTGAAAATACCTTGTTATTGTAATATTCGACTTAAGTTGGGTTTTGCCCTTAATGTTAGTTAGGAGTTCATGGGGATGACAAATAATTGAGTATAAATAATGAATTATGAGTATGAGTCTGGGGCAAGCAGGCGCGGAGGATAATTAGTATTTAATAGCAGGTATTAGAAAATAAGAGATAGGTAATTCCTTCACGGAAAATATCTTGTTATTAGATTATTTAATATCAGGTTCCTATTAAAAATAAAGAGATAATCCCTTCTTTCGCCGAAAATATCTTGTTATTGTAATATTCGACTTAAGTGGGGTTTTGCCCTTAATGTTACTTAGGAGTAGATGGGGATGACAAACAATTGAGTATAAATAATGAATTATAACGTTTGTTTCAACAATTGTATGTTAGCTTTGCTTTCTTCAAGTTTTTAGATTGTGTTTTTTTGTACTGTGCTTTTTATTACTGTTTACCTGTTGCTGAAGATGGAAGTTATTTCGAAAGCAGGAAAGAAAAAATTTGTTAATAATGGGTACTGTTATGTTTTCGACAAACTGAGTAAGTGTGGAACAATAGAATTCTGGCGTTGCGAATTGAAAAACAATGGGTGTAAATGTCGGATCCACGTATCCAATGATACTATAATTAAAATAATAAATGATCATTCCCATGACAGCAATGCAACAAAGGTGGAAGTTGACTCTATTCGTGGTAAGATGAAGGATAGAGCTGTCAAAACCATGGAACAAACCTGCCAAATTATTAATAACTAGCTGTTGCCCGCGACGTCGTCTGCGTGTAATTCGAATAAAATCAAGGTCTTTATGTAAGCACACGCCTGAGTAGCTCGCAGATTGCAGAATTTTTTCAGACTTAAATGACATTTATCGTTATATTTTGGACAATTCACACAATATCTTTATAAATTATAGCCTATATGTTATTCTGATCTATAAGCTACATTACTGTAAAGTTTCATTAAAATCCGTTTAGTAGTTTTTGCGTGAAAGAGGAACAAACATCCATACATCCATCCAAACAAACTTTCGCCTATATAATATTAGTAGGATTTGGACAATTCACACAATATCTTTATAAATTATAGCCTATATGTTATTCTGATCTATAAGCTACATTACTGTAAAGTTTCATTAAAATCCGTTTAGTAGTTTTTGCGTGAAAGAGGAACAAACATCCATACATCCATCCAAACAAACTTTCGCCTATATAATATTAGTAGGATTGTCTGAACGAGACAAATTTGTCACAGGCTGCACAAGCAACTTTACCGAAAAATGATGCTCTGAAGAAAATGATTAGAAGGGCGAGAAATGAAATCAGTGCAGCACCTCCAGCACCATTGCGGATAGATCTTTTGGTAATTCCCGAAGATTATAAAACATATGAAAACAACGGAATCGCAGAGAACTTCCTAATAGCGGACAGCGGCTCAGAACCAGAGAGAATTTTGATATTCGGTCGGGAGAAAAACGTGAAGAAGGTTAGTAGTACTACATTTTTTTTAAATATTAGACACCAAAGATAATTAGTTTTTATTTAATCAAGCGTTCTGTAATATCTGCAGTAAACAGAGGCGTTCTCGTTAACGTTGAGAATGAGTGATAAATTTTAGAGGAGATAAAATTTTCTTAGAAGTATATTTGCAAAATTTTATTTAAATTTATATTTATATTTTTTTTTACATTTAAAACCCCCTTAACATACGCCAATAAGTTTATTATTTTGTTTCATAAAAGAAATTATTCTTGTTTACTTATATTAAAAATTTTATTACAATCCGTTTAATAGTTAATTTTTATATCTTTAAACCTTTTAACGTAAGCTGATGAGTTTATTTTTTTAATCAAATGCTAAATTGACCTATAGTCAAACTTTTTTTATTTGAACGCACTTAAACAAACTAAATTTTCGTGAAAACTATATTTAACCCCTTTGGGATAAAAGTTGTCTTTTTAAAAATTTCAAATGAAAAGGAGAAGCACGTGATTTCTAAAGTAGACTAAAATATTTTGTTTTTGTTTCAGATTTTACTCAAATCAGAGCACTGGTTTGTCGATGGGACATTTTCTTTGGCACCGCAGTTTTTCCAGCAAATTTATGTTATAATGGCCGAAAGTTTTGGTGGGGTTCATCCTGTGGCTTACGCTCTCTTGCCAAATAAGCAGACCGCAACGTATTCTAGGATGATTGACCTCATCAAAGAAGTTGAGCCGAATTTGAACCCTAAAAAGATCTCTTGCGATTTTGAACTAGCCGCAATTAATGCATTCAAGAATGCATTTCCAAATGCTCAAATCTTGGGATGTTTCTTTCACTTAACACAAAATATGAGGAAACATTTGGGACATCTTCATCTAATAGGGAGATATAACAATGAAGCTGATTTTGCTTTACATGCACGCATAATCACTTCTTTGGCATTTCTCCCTATAGAAGATTTGGATAGCGCCATCGACGAGGTATCCACTACATTGCCTCCAGAACTGGAACCGTTACTTCAATGGTTCGAGGATAATTATATAGGACGCCCAAATCGTCAAGGCAATGGAAGAAGATCTCCATTGTTTCCTCCAGAAATCTGGTCTGTCCACAATCGCGTCCTGACTGATACGGACAGAACGAATAATCATGCAGAGGCAGCCCATAGACGACTACAGACAGAATTATCAATGAGCCATCCTACGATTTGGAAATTAATAAGCAGTTTAAAGAAAATTCAGAGAGGAAGAGATGTTTATTATGAACAATCGCAAGCTATTTTGACGTTTTTGATTTTTTTTTAATGTTCAAGACGGCATTCGACGCAGTTTTTTAAGACATAAAAATGTTATTTGAAGTGCGAAATCAATTAGTAAAAAAATCTCAAAAATTAAAAAAAAAACAATTTTTTGAAATTTTTCGACAACGATATCTTACGAACGAATCAACCGATTTTAATTTGCAAAACGGCATTCGAAGTGTTTTTTTAAGTTTAAGAGCTGATTAGATTTTGAAATTGATCGATGTAATAGCAAAAAAGATATGCCCAAAAAACATCATTTTTAGCAATTGTTTTTTTCGGTTATTTTGAAATTTCTCGAAATCTACCAGCGCGAATCCGTTCAAACTTACAGGGTATCTAAGTTAGATGAAACTCTTTGTAATGCTTTTTATTTTATTCCGATCGGTCAAGCCGTTCAAAACTTATAAGAGGTTTACATACATCCACACACACACACATCCACACGTACATACAGACATACAGACACCCTCTTAAAAATAGTCAGGGGAGGTTCCTAAGACCTCAAAACGTTGAGATCCGATGAAAACTCGATTTTCGAAAAACGGGGTGAAACCAATAACTTCCCGATTTTAAAAAAAAAATTAATTTTTTTTAGCGGGAAGTTAAAAAAGTATGTCGACGCAGACAGGAGAATCAAAAATTTAGTTAATGATTATAACAACAGAAACATTATTGACTTTTTACGCGGAATTGCCTACAATTATATGTAAATATGTAAAATATATAAATATGTAAATATGTAAATATGTAAATATGTAAATATGTAAATATGTAAATATGTAAATATGTAAATATGTAAATATGTAAATATGTAAATATGTAAATATGTAAATATGTAAATATGTAAATATGTAAATATGTAAATATGTAAATATGTAAATATGTAAATATGTAAATATGTAAATATGTAAATATGTAAATATGTAAATATGTAAATATGTAACGTATTTGATGCATTTTAAGTAAAAAATATTAATGGAGAAAGTATAAATTTTTAGTAATGTTTTGACAGTAATTTGGGTTATTAAGCGACCGACATTGGTCTTTAAAGGATATTAAAATTTGGCGCCCGAACGGCGACGCCCGATCGGCGGCGCCCGAACGTCCATGCGCCCGAACGGCCAGGCGCCCGAACGGCGGCGCCCGACCGGCGGCGCCCGATCGGCGGCGCCCGTTAGTCCGGGTCCGACTTCAATTAACTTAAACTGTCATCTATTAGGAATTCGTAAAACTAAACAATAAATAAATATAATAACTGCTTATTGGAGTACACACCAACGGGTAGGGAGAAGAAAATGTACAAAGGTGTGCAAAATATATATAATTTCACTACTGAGTACTTTCGGCTTTCGCCATCATCAGAGTAACGTCAAAAGGTACCTACAGCCAGTGGAGATAAAAAATTGCCTTAAGGTTATAAAAAGATAACATTTTGCACAAAGAAAAATTAAGGTGCCAAAACCACTTAAAACTTATGAAAAAATTTTTGACAAAATTAATAACTACTTAACATTAACTGCGAGTTATGATATCATTATTCTTTTAATGTTAAGTAGTTATACTACTAAAGCGCGCTGAAAAAATTTGCAATATCTCGGCTTCTATGGCATCTAGAGCCTTATTTTTTTTTTAATCTGGGGTAACTCAATAAAATAATGATAACCGTGCTATTTTCATTCCCTGGAAATGCCGGGAAATCTCGGGAAATTCATTAAGTAAATCTTTTTATATAAAAATTACTAAATTTCTACATACATTTTTACAGGATGTTATACAACATATATAATATAAAACAAAAACATATAAACATAAACATTTTTTTAAATTTGCCACACTTTTTTTAAATCTACCGACTACTACTTATTTTTTTTTGTAACAATCTAGCGATTTAAAAATTTTAAGCTGACAATTCTACTGGTGAGTGACAACGATGCAGACTGAAATGCGAACCGAGAGCTTCGGCAACATGGAACCAGTTTTAGCGAGAGTGATCCTACTATTCTTGTCTATGTACGGCGGCTGTTTCTGGGTGAGTGCTGCTTGTACTCGTTAATGTTGCTCAGAATACAATTTAGTAGTGATGGTTTGGCCACTTAAAAACTCATAATAAACAATTCCAGTCCTGTTCAACAAAAACACAAGAAAACCTTGTTTGGGTGCAAGGAAGCTTAGGGAAAAGGTAGTACCAAATCAGTAAGCGACAACCAATCATCCGATCTCTTAGAGTTTAAATACAAGATCTCTTTTTCATCGCAGGCTAATAAGGGATTAAGAAATGGTTTATTATCGTTGGAACGAATAGTTTCAGGACACATACTGAACATTTCTGCAAGCTCTTGGCACGTTGTCCACAACCTGTCAAAGATCTTAGTTGTTAATGATTTTTAGTCCCATTGCACGCTTCATCGGCAAAACTAAGATATCTCGAAAAAAATTTTTTTAACCACTTCTTTGCTGTTCGATCACCAACGGCATTATCTCCGACTCCGAATGCGTTACATATTACTTTAAAAATGAAAAAAAAAATCTGAGTATGGAACTGAATACATACAGGGATGAGGAGTAACCCATACTCACCTCCGAGGAGAAAGAAGTAAAACTCCACAAGGATCAAGAACGGTCCAGCAAGTAAATCTAAGCGGCGCAGCAAGAAAAAGGTTTAAATAACTGTTGAAACAAGGCCTCAATCCGGAGGAAGCATGTGCAACGGCACAAAATTCTGTCTCAGTAGCAGAAAGGGAATATCCAATGGAAAGCCCAAAAATGGTTCGATTTAAGAATAACACCACGGAAGCTAACATCAGGAAAAAGATATTTAGAACCAGTGTAATAAACATGGGTGAAAACAAACCATGGTATGGATAGAGCATCAAGGCAATAAGGGTAGGAATGCTGCTCCAAAAATATCTAGATTCTTTCCTTTTATTTGAAAACGTGGCAGCCATAAAAGAGAATATTTTGACCAAGATTTTAGAGATGAATTCAAATGTACAAAGTAAACCTTCATTTAGTGACCTACCATCCTGACCAGGCTGGATACTGCCATCTTTTGCTTGGAGCATAATTAAAGAGTTCAAGCAAGAGAAAGATATCTTTTTTAAATTCGAAGGATACAACAAAGTTCCTACCTCTGAGATCTTTGTAACATATCTTTCTCCTATTCCTAAAGGTTCAAAATTATAAGGTTTCTGCATATGAATCACTAGCGTGCTTAGCATGATGTTTAGCTGAAATCTAACTAATACTTAAGAACTCTGGGTTATAAGAGCTGCTCTGATTTCTCAAAAAATATTACGTACATTTCTGTTTTAGAGTTTATTACAATATACTTAGCGTCCGTAGAGGTGGAACTTTACACGAATAGTGGCAAAAGGTTCACATCCAAGCCTCTGACTACTTTCCCTTTGACGAAGGGAACCCTTCACAAGAGGAAGCTATACGCCTTCTCACTTGGTGCAAAAAAAAAAATAACGGACAGCTGATAATGGTTCTATGTGATGCAAATTCCCACAGCATAGTATGGAAAACACAGATACAAATAAAAGAGGTGAGTACCTACTAGAATATTTAGATCCTAACAATATAGATTTTATTAGTTGAGGTAAGAAATCCAATTTTAATGCTGCTACTAGGAAAGAGGTGCTTAATCCCATCTATTTAGTTGCTCCTATACAAACTTAACACCGAACTCCGGCGAGGATTTAATGTCGGATCATAAAATCATACCATTCGAGGTAAAGGCTAAGCGTCGAATAATCAATCCTGTCGCATAAGTATAATAAGACTACACTCGAACTGCCTCCCGTTTATGGACCAACCCTTGCTGGTTTATGTAGTCAACGGTCTTGGGAAAACCAGGACTAAAAAAATAGAGATGTCAAATTAAAATATATGTTAACTGAAATGTTAATCAATATCTGGCGGTAGATATATGACAGCTTTAAGTTCCGAAAGATTAAAGAAGACTAAAGAATAAGTTTGGTAATATACAAACAAAAAGTGTTGTAATGGGCTTTACTTAATCAGTTATGTATTATTTAAAACTATGGACAGCACAATCAGTCACTAGAAGAAAAGGTTTTGAAGTGACAAGAAATAAACAATAGTCACAAGAGAACAGAAATTCATTCTATCACAGAAACATTTATTAGTTAAATTAATTCAAAAACCAATTCGTACAAACCCTAAAACATAAAGCACTTTATCAAAACATTATTTGACTTGCATTGAAAACAAACTAACCCATACACATTTACTCTGCTATTCAAAATCGAGAATATCTCTACAAGAAAAAGGGAATCAAATAGAAGTGCAAACTGTTAACATTCAAAAGTTCTTAGCAGTAATTCAAATATCTTAAGAAGGGGTATCTGGATCTGGAAATTTGGGAGAGGCGAGCTAGTGCTCAGCCAGCACTGAGGCCACATATGACCCATTGTGCATCCTCCCGTGTGTAGGGATATCCTCACCTCAGGATGTCACCAGGCCTATTGATTTAAAATAGGTGATGAGGCTCCCGAGGGGGATCTCCCTGACATCGGCTGGTGTAAGCCAATACTCGCCCAACACGGATCTTCTGATTTCAGAAAAAGCAGAGCAGTCATACATAATGTGTTCTACTGTTTCCTCTTCTTGTTCGCAGCCTCTGCATAGCGGCGATTCTGTTAGTTTCATCCTAAAGAGATGTTGTCGCAATTGGCAGTGACCTGTCAGGATTCCCACAGCTGTTCGGAGATTTTGTCTGGTCAATGCCTTAATTTTTTTTTGCTGTTTCCTCGCCAGGATGAGGTAATAACTCTCTGGCCAGTCTACAGTTCGTTGTTTCATCCCAGCACTGTATAAATTTTTGGTGAGAGTGCTGTTTAATAAGGTCCACGACTGCGGACAATGTTAGCTTGGTAGACGGGCGAGGGCTAACATATCTGTAGCCCGCAGCCCTCTTTGCTAAATTGTTCGCAATGCGGTTGCCTTTAGAGTTCCCATGTCCTTTGATCCAGCTGAGAGTGACCACGTTATTCTGGCTGGCCTCAGTTAGAGATTGGTGGAATTCTAGTACTAAACTTGAAGTGAAACGTGGTCTATTCAAGGTCAGTAGTGCTTGTCGGCAGTCTGTATATATATTTATATTCCTGCCTGTGATATTCCTATTGATTAATTCTTTTGCAGCTATGGTTATGCCTGTGAGTTCTGATTGAACCACACTTGACAAGCCATCCATAGCCCATTTTGTTTTTAGGCTTAAGGATCTAGAGTAAATTCCACATCCCACACCTTGCTTTGTTTTTGATCCATCCGTATATACGCTCAGAGCGTTCACTTCGTTGGGGTCTGCTGTCTTGTTTGTTAATATTTTGTAGGGTTTGTCAAAGAAAAATCTTGGTGCGACGGCATCCGTGACTGCCTGTAAGAGTGGTATTAATTTTTATCGATTCCCTCCACAGACTATCCCTATAGGTGCCAGTCCCTACAGTGGGTTCGATACTAACCATGCGAAAGCGTACCATGGTCATCAATGCGACCTCCTTAACAAATATATCAAGGGGGGTGAGACCAAGTATGACTTCCATTGCGCTGGTCGGTGTGCTTCGCATGGCTCCTGTTACGAGAAGGCATGCTAATCTTTGAATTTGGTTTAATTTTTTGATAGCTGTCGTTTGTTTCACTTTAGGCCACCACACGACAGCACCATATGTTAGCATAGGTCTTATGATTGCCGTGTAGATCCACATGGTGACCTTGGGGGATAATCCCCAGGTCTGTCCTATGGTTCGGCGGCATTGCTCATAAGATATAAATGCTTTTTGAACTCTGCTTTCTATGTGTGAGTTCCACGTCAGCTTGCTGTCGAGGATAACACCTTATTATATTTACGTAGTATTTACGTGTATTTTTACGTTTTTAAATATTTACGCTTTTTATGTAATGTAATAAATATAGACTTGTTTTTAATTTTAGCTGCTATAACTAAAAGAGAAGTAAAAAGTAAATACAGTTGGTGTTAAAATAAAAAGCACAAATTTTTTAAGATGGAGACGGCACTGTACAAGATTATTTCCAGCAAGCACACTGGTAAAAACACTGTAGTTCTTTGTATAAAATAAAACCAAATCCAAAATTTCGAAAGAAATAAATAAAAGAAGTATGTGATTGGTTTACTTCTTTCTTTTCTTAAATGTATAACGAAAGTAGCATTTTCATTAGTCGTATTTCTTAATGATCAGAAATAGGTAGGTAGTACCTAATAAAGATAAAAACTTTCCAAAGTGGTTTTTAGATAATTTGAGAAAAAGGTATCACAACCCCAGCTCTTATAGATAAAAGGTAAAAGGATGAAACGATAATTCGACTAATCACAGGTCCCAATTAACAGGTATTTAGAGGAGGTAATAGTAATATTTATATCTGGAAAATTACCACACCCCTCAATGTAATACTAGAAGCACAAATTATCACGTAAGTTAGAAAAGCTGGTAAAACTAAAAGAATTTACTAAGGATTTCTGGCCAGATCAAATCAAAAGTAAAGTAAAAATCAGTGGAATGGAAAATTTTAAGCAACAGGGCCGTATTATATTTAGAAAAGAATTTATTCAAAAGAAATTAATTTACGTTTTTTAAAAAATGCTACAGTATTAAAACAGCTCGTGTTCCTTGAGGAACTAAATGAGCAAGTATATGTTTTGTATTTATGAATCATCCAAAAATTATATATCTAATTCATGTTGGTAGGACTACTCTTAATGTTATAGACATATGTCTTATTCTGGTAAAAACATATGGGAAGTTTCTTGGGTCTTTGTTCCTATTACCGACGGTATGAGAAGAATTTTGGAGACATCGCCAAACCCTTGACACGTTTGACAGAACAAGACAAGTCCTTCTGATGGGATGAGGAATGTCAAAAGGCGTTTGAACTATTAAAGAAACAGCTGACCCACTTCCTGACGGTAAGCTTATTCTAGACACTGACGCCAGCAATGTGGGAATTGGAGCCGTCTTGTCACAGCTACAAAATGGTAAAGAAAGAGTGGTTGGATACTTTAGCTAAACTTTATTGAAAGCTGAAAAGAGCTGTAACTCGGCAAGAACTCTTAGCAGTTGTAAAATCCGTCGAGCACTTTTATAAATATCTGTATGGCAAAAAATTCCTGATCAGAACAGACCCTGACAGTTTAAAGTGGCTACTTAGCTTTAGGAACCCAGAAGGACAGATAGCAAGATGGCTCGAAAAACTGCAAGAATATGATATTGAAATCGAGCACAGACCTCGGACAAGACATCGTAATGCTGATGCACTTTTCAGAAGGCCATGTCGACCTGATTGTCCCCATTCTACCCGCATGGAGTGGAACGAGGGAAAACTTGCATTAGTTAAAGTTGTGCCAGAAGACGAGAGCTCTATGCTGGAGGAGCAACAAGAAAACAATCCCGTTCTAAAAAATCTGGTGTGGGCACCACACGACCTTCCGAACAGTAGCATGTATAATAACAAGTAGTGAAAGAGCGAATCCACAATTTTTATTTCACATATTTCCAGTTTTTGATAAAAGTGTCAATATCTCGAAAACTAATGAAAATATCAAAAAAATGTATTCTTTCAAAAAAGTCGGAAATTACAAGTTCTTTCCACAAAGTGTAAATATTTTGCCAATAACTATATGAAAACCCAATATTTTCAAAAAATTCCATTTTTTGATAAGAGTAAACGTCCACTTCCGGTCGGCCGATTTTACTCAAATTCTATCAGATTCCTGCGATGGTGATTATAAGTAAGGTTTTATAGTTTCATTCCGATCCGATTAGCCGTTTAGCCGCAAATGTGTTCACAGACACACAGACAGACAGACAGAATTTTTTTATTTTTGGGTTTTTTAGGCTCAAGTAACCCTAAAACGTGTATTTTCGCTAAAAACCCGAGATCGAAATTTTTCGCGATCACAATACCTTCCTCTAACAGCGTTGCTGTTCGGAAGGTAAATAGATTCAAGAATGGAAGAGAATGTACCGTCGTCCGTTGTGGAGAGAGATATCCTCATCCTTTCCTGCTTTGAAAGCATATTGGGCTCAATGAAACTCTTTAATTTTGGACGGTGGGCTTCTTCAAAGACTTGTAGAAAATTCCGAGGGCACAGAAACAAGGAAACAAATAGTGGTCCCAAGAAATGCTGTACCAGAAATTTTAAAACAGATACATAATGATAGTTCTGGAGGACATTTGGGTATCACGAAGACGCTGTAAAAGTTCCGAGATAGATTTTACAGGGTAAATTGCACTAACGTTGTTGAAGATTGGTGTCGTAAATGCACCACATGTGCTGCCAGTAATGGTCGGCATCGAAAACCGAAGGCGGAAATGCAGCAATACCTGATCGGAAGTCCTTTTGAAAGAATCGCAGTAGATGTATTGGGGCCACTTCCACAAAGCGATGTAGGAAATAAGTATATCTTTGTTGTAATGGACTACTTCACTAATGGGTTAATGCCTACGCAGTTCCCAATCAGGAAGCCACCACTTTAGCAGGTATATTAGTTGAAGAATTTATAAGCTGTTTTGGAGTACCACTAGAATTACATTCAGACCAAGGGAGAAATTTTGAGAGCAAGTTGTTTCAAGAAGTTTGCCAAAGATTAGGCATCCACAAAAGGAGAACCACAGCGATGTCCCTCAGTCTGATGGAATGGTGGAACAAATGAATCGGACTATAACCAACTACCTGTCAAAGGTTGTGTCAGAGTGTCAGAGGGATTGGGATCGACATATCCCACTATTTCTAATGGCCATTTGATCGGCCAAACGCCTGCGAAGGTCCTGTTCGGTAGAGAAATGAGGCTACCACGTGACTTGGTGTTTGGTTGTAAACATTGACATGACTCTGACAGGAGTCTCTAAAAAAATTTTTTTTATAGGAAAGACCCTACTTATTTGTCATCAAGGAATACGTATACGAAGTTTCCGTAGTTAATTCTGGGACACCCTGTATATATATATATATATATATTATATATATATATATATATATATATATATATATATATATATATATATATATATATATATATATATATATACGAAATAAATATTATGTTTTGTCGGCCACAAAGGCAAGAAAATTTATCCGTTAAAATATTTTTTCACCAAACAGCTAAATTTGCTGTCTGATCATTTTGCAGGAATTCTTCGATTTAATCTTCAACAAAATAATCTTCCACTTACGATGAACCAAAGATATGACGAATCCATATCAGCCATTAACTCATGTAGGATTTATTGTATTTCTTTCAAAGATTCAAATCGGCCTTCCAGTGAACAAATTTCTCTATACGAGTCTGTAAAATGATTTATTTTTATTTTCTGCCAACGGTAGAGTAGAGTTTCTAAGCACTGTTTTTTTAATGTCTGAGAGCTTCAAAGAATTATTAAAATAGTTTGAAGAATAACAGAGACTCAATTAACACTATTTTATTTAGGGTTAGGGACTCCAAAAACGTACAGAACAAATTTCAGGTCAAAACATTCAAACGCGACTAAATTGACTAATTTTGCTGTAAACGTAATTTTTAATTATTAAAGTATTTTTATTCCAAAAAATTTATACCTGACAATCTATGTACATTATTATCTCTTTTTTTAAATCCTACCACTTCACATATCAGATTATATCTCATTCTTTGTCTATCGACATTGTAAGTGATTGATTGGATATGTAATTATAATATTTTTAAGTAATTTGGAGGTATAAAAGATATATAAAAAATTATATTTAATCTAATTTATAAAGTAGACATAAGTAAAAAAGGTAAGTTCCATTTTTTGTACATAAACTGTTTAATCTTTTCAATAAAAGCAAAAGGTTCTTTTTAACTTTTAAAATATCGATATCCAAATTTGCTTGATATCACGATTTTTGAAAAATGATGAAATATTAAAAATCTTCATACCTCACTTATTTATAGGATTTATTAAATTTCAAATTGCTTTTTAAAGAATTTAATATTTATAATTATCTCAAAAACTTTTTACTAGATACTTTCATTAGTTTTCAAAATATCGAAATCCAAATTTTCTTTATATTACGCTTTTTGAGAAATGATGAAATAAATCACAAAACGGTAAAAAAATTCTCATCAAAGGTAATACCACGAGTCCTTAAAATTTTATCGATAAATTTTTAGTTTCCACGAAAACTTTTTTATTTGGCAAAAATACGAAAACAAACTGAAATGTGATAAAATCACGAGTCCGTATTCAGTTTGTTTGAGTAGTTTTGCCTAAAATAAAAAAGTTGGAGTCTGGAAAATAAAAATTTATCTTGTAAAATATTACAGGACGAGTGGTATTTGAGAAGATTATTTTTTGAACCATTCTGTACAAAAACTACTTTATTTAAAAAACTTCCTAGAACAACTTATATTTCATAATTAACACAAACGAAATGCCGTTACCCATCCTATTAACTAATCCTGTACACTAGATTGACAGTTATCAGTTGTCGTGAGCGTCGTGAAAACAGGGTTATAATTTGAATAAATATTTATTTTTATACCTATTTATACAATTGTATTATTAAACAGAAAATTACCAAAATAAAAATTATTAGGTATATCTATTTAAAGTTTACCTACAAGACCACATTTGCCTGTAGGCATATAAAAGTTTTAAATGCATGCAGAACCAGGAAGCAGGTTCGTTTTAAAGTACCTACCTACATATTTGATTTTTCATTATCGTTTAGATGAATTGAATTGTGATAATAATAAAAACAAAATATATTTCAGAATATTTAGATAATATAAATGAATTTTGATTTATAGTAAGGTACTTATAAACAAGAAAATTGATTGTTCAATATTGTTATTGAATTTTTGACAGTTCTATAATTTTATCAATACTAGTAAAACCACTAGTGGTTTTATCAATATAAACCGGAATGATTGGCTATATTTAGCATAGAACATTGAAGATTAAGCGTTTTCATTGGACGAAATCACAAAATTGTTATATTTTGACAGGTGAAAAAAATAATCTAAATTAAAACTAATCTTGGGTTTTGTCGTTTTTTTTTTTTAATATAAACAGTTCATTTTCGCCAACTTCTAAACAACATTAGGTAGGTACCATTTTTTATTCAAGAAAATATTTTTTAGGTTATTTAAAATGAAACTGTTGTTATTAGCAGCTCTGTTTACTTTGGCTTATGCAACTGTACAATACAATAACTTTACTGTCTATCGAGTAATTCCACAAAATGTGTTCCAACTTAATATCCTAAAAAAATTAGAACACAATAACATAAACGAATATGACTTCTGGAAAAGTTCTACACAAGTTGGAAATCCGGTAGATATCATGGTGTCTCCGGAAAAACAAGTTGAATTCAAAACATTTTTACATAATCATCATTTAGACTTTACAATTATGGTAGAAGATGTACAAAAATTAATAGAAACCGAACAAAGAGTAAATACAGAGATTAAGGCTAAAGCTGTTGATTTTGATTGGACCAGTTATCATACTTTAGCGGAAGTAAGTTAATTTTTTCAAATCAAAGTTTAATTTACTTTTAATTTTGTGTTTACATTTAGATTAATGAATGGCTTTTACAATTAACAAAAGATTACCCTGGTGTTGTGACTTTAGTTAAAGGAGGAGAATCCTACGAAGGAAGAGATCTTACAGGAGTGAAAGTCACCTATGGTAATCCTAAACCCACCGCAAGAAGAACTGTATGGATTGATTCTTTGATTCATGCCAGAGAATGGTAAATAAATCACATCCAGATTATTTTAACCCAAGGTCTTAACCGGAATATATAGTATAAAAAAAACTTGAATGTCAAGACCGCTGAATGACGAATATTAATTTATAAAATAAAAAAAATATATAAGGTATTATACGTTCCAAGTTCGTGCGGAATGACTAATTTTAACAGCTACCTAAGCCGATACTTTAAAGCTCAGGGCGGTAATAGGATCTATATTATACCAGCAGCTCTCGACTGTTCTTTTCAATTATTTTACTGAATTACATAAATTACAGTAAGTATAAAACAAAAAGCATAAACACCAGTAAATAAAATAACAATAATATATAAAGAAGAATAAATATTAACACTAAATAACCAATTTTTTTCCAAAGCTTCTTTCGACGACAATTTGTGAATCAGTAAAAATATGAAACTCAAACCTGTAAAGATCAAAAATATGTAATATTATATAATACAATGGAAGCAATAACCAGCCGTCGTTAAATACTTAAATAGATAAGTTGCACGAACTTGGGACGAATAATACATCTGGTAGAGCCCTGACTGTCCCAGCGATTTTTTTTTTCTATTGATTTTCATGATTTTATTACTGTTTTTGTCGATCTTATCATTTTTTGTCTATTTTACTTTTTTTTGATTTTTTACATTTCTCTTTTATTTAAAAAATTTTTGATATTGTTCATTTTTTTTGTTTGTTCTATTTTCCTAATTTATCATCTTTTTTGTTTTTCAATTTTTTTTCGATTTTTCCCAATTTTTTAATTAATTTACCCCACTTTTTATTTTATTTATATTTTCGACAATCTTTTAGGTTTTTCAATAATTAGTAGATTTATATTTGGTATCTACTATTCAGCTGGTTCGTAGGTCACGACTTCGGGAAAATTTCACTACAGTTTTTCGTTTTGGGCCTCCCTGACCTCAAAAACACCTTCCGTTCAAAATATATATATATATATATATATATATATATATATATATATATATATATATATATATATATATATATATATATATATAAAACTCAAAGGTGACTGACTGACTGACTGATATAGTGATCTATCAACGCAGAACCCAAACCGCTGGACGGATGGGGCTGAAATTTAGCATGCAGGTAGATGTTATAACCTAGGCATCCGCTAAGAAAGGATTTTGATTAATTCCACCCCCAACGGGATAAAATAGGGGATTAAAGTTTGTATGATCTATCAACGCACATATGCTAACATATGGTGCTGTCGTGTGGTGGCCTAAAGTGAAACAAACGAAAGCTATAGAAAAATTAAACCAAATCCAAAGATCAGCATGTCTTCTCGTAACAGGAGCCATGCGAAGCACACCGACCAGCGCAATGGAAGTCATACTCGGTCTCACCCCCCTTGATATATTTGTTAAGGAGGTCGCATTGATGACCATGGTACGCTTTCGCACGGTTGGTATCGAACCCACTGTAGGGACTGGCACCTGTAGAAACAGTCTGTGGAGGGAATCGATAAAAGTGATACCACTGCTACAGGCAGACACGGATGCCGTCGAACCAAGATTTGTCTTTGACAAACCCTACAAAATATTAACAAACAAGACAGCATACCCCAACGTAGTGAACGCTCTGAGCGTATATACGGATGGATCAAAAACAAAGCAAGGTGTAGGATGTGGAATTTACTCTAGATCCTTAAACCTAAAAATAAAATGGGCTATGGATGGCTTGTCAAGTGTGGTTCAGTCAGAACTCACAGGCATAACCATAGCTGCAAAAGAATTAATCAATAGGAACATCACAGGCAGAAATATAAATATATACACAGACTGCCGACAAGCACTACTGACCTTGAATAGACCACGTTTCACTTCAAGTTTAGTACTGGATTGTCACCAATCTCTAACTGAGGCCACCCAGAATAACGTGGTCACTCTTAGCTGGATCAAAGGACATGGGAACTCTAAAGGCAACCGCATTGCGAACAATTTAGCAAGGAGGGCTGCGGGCTACAAATATGTTAGCCCTCGCCCATCTACCAAGCTAACATTGTCCGCAGTCGTGGACCTTATCAAACAGCACTCTCACCAAAAATTTATACAGTGCTGGGATGAAACTACGAACTGTAGACTGGCCAGACAGTTAGTACCTCATCCTGGCGAGGAAACAGCAAAAAAATTTAAGGCATTGACCAGACAAAATCTCCGAACAGCTGTGGGAATCTTGACAGGTCACTGCCAATTGCGACAACATCTCTTTAGGATGAAATTAACAGAATCTCCGCTATGCAGAGGCTGCGAACAAGAAGAGGAAACAGTAGAACACATTATGTATGACTGCTCTGCTTTTTCTGAAATCAGAAGATCCGTGTTGGGCGAGTATTGGCTTACACCAGCCGATGTCAGGGAGATCCCCATCGGGAGCCTCATCACCTATTTTAAATTACTAGGCCTGGTGACAGCCTGAGGTAAGGATATCCCTACAATACGGGAGGATGCACAATGGGTCATATGTGGCCTCAGTGCTGGCTAAGCACTTGCTCGCCCCTCCCTAAATTTCCAGATCCAGATCCAGAACAACAGTTGGAAATCTTAAAAAACCATGTAAAAATGTAAAATATTATAGAATATCCTAAAAAATATTAAGAATGATTAAAAAAAATGGCCCTTGGTAAGCCAGGCGCATCAGTAGATTTATATTAATTGAATATATTAAAAGTATACGTTTCAGAAAAAAATGTTTTAACTAAAAGTTGTAGGTCTCTTTAAGGCAAACAAAAAAGTCCCGTAACATTTTTTTGTACAGGGTGAAGTAAAAACGTTACGAATTTTTTTCCATTTTGATTTGATGTCACGCCCAAACGGCCATACCGATTTGGCCCATTAACGAACTTGATTGAGATTTTGGGACGATTGATTTTTGTACCAAATTTCATTTCAATCCGTTAAGAAATGCGACTGCTATCGTGTCCACAGGTTTCGTTATATCGGAACTATACATACATATACATACACTAGCGGCCGCCCGCGACTTCATCCGCGTGGACTTTAGTTTTTTGCCACCGAGTTTCATACAATTTTGCAACCCCTATTTTAAATCCTCTGGGATGGAATTTAAAAAAGTAATTTCTTAGTACACCACTACGTAATAAAACAAATTTATTCTCGAATTTTCAAGACTCTACGCGTCTATCGACAGTGTCATGTCGGCCAGCAGTAGCGTGCTACCGTCTCACCGCTCCACACAGCCCGCTCAGTAAAGCGCGAGTGGTATTAGACTATTATTATTTTAAAACTTTAAAAACTTGCATGCTATATGCATGCAAAATCTCAGTTCGATCGGTTTAAAATTGACAGACTTTCATAAAAACTTTAATCCCCTATTTTATCCCCTTAGGGGTGGAATTAATCAAAATGCTTTCTTAGGGGATACCTTCGTCATAGTAACTATATGCATGCAAAGTTTTAGCCCGAACGGTTTAAAATTGACAAAGTTTCATACAAACTTTCATCCCCTATTTTATGCCCTTCGGGGTGGAAGTAATCAAAATCCTTTCTTAGCCGATGCCTACGTCATGACATCTACCTGCACGCCAAATTTCAGCCCCATCCGTCCAGCGGTTTGAGCTGTGCGTTGATAGATCATACAAACTTTCATCCCCTATTTGAGCCCGTTGGGGGTGGAATTAATCAAAATCCTTTCTTAGCGGATGCCTACGTTATAACATCTACCTGCATGCCAAATTTTAGCCCCATCCGTCCAGCGGTTTGGGCTCTGCTCTGATAGATCACTATATCAGTCAGTCAGTCAGTCACCTTTGAGTTTTATATATATAGATATACATACATACACATATATGTATATACTAGCGGCCGCCCGCGCCTTCATCCGCGTGGACTTTAGTTTTTTGCCACCGAGTTTCATACAAATTTGCAACCCCCATTTTAAATCCTTAGGGATGGAATTTAAAAAAGTAATTTCTTAGTACACCACTACGTAATAAAACAAATTTATTCTCAAATTTTCAAGACTCTACGCGTCTATCGACAGTGTTATGTCGGCCAGCAGCAGCGTGCTACCATCTCACCGCTCCACACACCCCGCTCAGTAAAGCGCAAGTGGTATTAGACTATTATTATTTTAAAACTTTAAAAACTTGCATGCTATATGCATGCAATATCTCAGCCCGATCGGTTTGAAATTGACAAAGTTTCATACAAACTTTCATCCCTATTTTATCCCTTAGGGGTGGAGTTTATCAAAATCCTTTCTTAGGGAATGCCTAAGTCATAGTAGCTATAATAGCTATATGCATGCAAAATCTCAGCCCGATCGGTTTAAAATTGACGAAGTTTCATACAAATTTTATCCCCTATTTTATCCCCTTAGGGGTGGAATTAATCAAAATTCTTTTTTAGGGGATGCCCACGTCATAGTAGCTATATGCATGCAAAATCTCAGCCTGATCGGTTTAAAATTGACAAAGTTTCGTACAAACTTTCATCTCCTATTTTATCCCCTTAGGGGTGGAATTTATCAAAATCCTTTCTTAGGGGATGCCAACGTTATAGTAGCTATATGCATTCAAAATCTTAGCCCGATCGGTTTAAAATTGACAGAGTTTTATAAAAACTTTCATCCCTTATTTTATCCCCTTAGGGGTGGAATTAATCAAAATCCTTTTTTAGGGAGTGCCTTCGTCATAGTAACTATATGCATGCAAAGTTTCAGCCCGAACGGTTTAAAATTGATAAAGTTCCATAAAAATTTCATCCCCTATCTTATGCCCTTTGGGGTGGAAGTAATTAAAATCCTTTCTAAGCAGATGCCTACGTCATAACATCTACTTGCATGCCAAATTTCAGCCTCATCCGTTCAGCGGTTTGGGCTCTGCGTTGATAGATCACTATATCAGTCAGTCAGTCACCTTTTGAGTTTTATATATATACTAGCGGCCGCCCGCGACTTCATCCGCGTGGACTTTAGTTTTTTGCCACCGAGTTTCATACAAATTTGCAACCCCTATTTTAAATCCTTAGAGATGGAATTTAAAAAAGTAATTTCTTAGTACACCACTACGTAATAAAACAAATTTATTCTTGAATTTTCAAGACTATACGCGTCTATCGACAGTGCCATGTCGGCCAGCAGCAGCGTGGTACCGTCTCACCGCTCCACACACCCCGCTCAGTAAAGCGCGAGTGGTATTAGACTATTATTATTTTAAAACTTTAAAAAATTTGCATGCTATATGCATGCAAAATCTTAGCCCGATCGGTTTAAAATTGACAAAGTTTCATACAAACTTTCATCCCTATTTTATCCCTTAGGGGTGGAGTTTATTAAAATCCTTTCTTAGGGGATGCCTATGTCATAGTAGCTATATGCATGCAAAATCTCAGCCCCATCGGTTTAAAACTGACACAGTTTCATACCAACTTTCATTCCCTTGTTTATCCCCTTAGGGGTAGAAATTATCAAAATTCTTTCTTAAGGGATGCCTACGTCATAGTTGCTATATGCATGCAAAATCTCAGCCTGATCGGTTTAAAATTGACAAAGTTTCATATAAACTTTCATCCCCTATTTTATCCCCTTAGGGGTGGAATTTATCAAAATCTTTTTTTAGGGGATGCCTACGTTATAGTAGCTATATGCAAGCAAAATCTTAGCTCGATTGGTTTAAAATTGACAGAGAGTTTCATAAAACCTTTCATCTCCTATTTTATCCCCTTAGGGGTGGAATTAATCAAAATCCTTTCTTAGGGGATGCCTTCGTCATAGTAACTATATGCATGCAAAGTTTCAGCCCGAACGGTTTAAAATTGACAAAGTTTTATACAAACTTTCATCCCCTATTTTATGTCCTTAGGGCTGGAATTAATCAAAATCCTTTCTTAGCGGATGCCTACGTCATAACATCTACCTCCATGCCAAATTTCAGCCCCATCCGTCCAGCGGTTTGAGATGTGCGTTGATAGATCATACAAACTTTAATCCCCTATTTTATCCCGTTGGGGGTGGAATTAATCAAAATCCTTTCTTAGCGGATGCCTAGGTTACAACATCTACCTGCATGCTAAATTTCAGCCCCATCCGTCCAGCGGTTTGGGCTCTGCGTTGATAGATCACCAGATCAGTCAGTCAGTCAGTCACCTTTGAGTTTTATATATAAACAAAGGGGGATAACGGGCATGTAACGCAACAAAGGATCATGGTTACAAGTAGGAATGGTAACCGCAGACATGCATGTTTCTGGCTCATTAGCCGTCATCAGTGCGGCGTAACCAAGTAGGGTATTGCACTTGGCTTGCAAAAGTGTTGGGTACTTGGGAGCAAAGGATGTTGGAGAAACATGTGTAAAAAAACAACAAAAACACAAAAACAACGAACGCTCACACAGGAGTCCTATCGCCATTTTGTGCTTTCAGCCAGCTGTGCCAATGGGTTTTCGGCTAGCAACCAGCGTCGCCGCGTTGGCGAAACGGACTCACTGTGATTGAGTCGTTCTAAGCCCAGGAGATGAAATAAACAAGGTGCCAAGAAAACGCGTATTAATAATAAACAAAGGGGGATAACGGGCAAGTAACGCAACAAAGGATCATGGTTACAAGTAGGAATGGTAACCGCAGACATGCATGTTTCTGGCTCATTAGCCGTCATCCTACTTGGTTATGCCGCACTCATGACGGCTAATGAGCCAGAAACATGCATGTCTGCGGTTACCATTCCTACTTGTAACCATGATACTTTGTTGCGTTACATGCCCGTTATCCCCCTTTGTTTATTATTAATCCGCGTTTTTTTGGCACCTTGTTTATATATATATATATATATATATATATATATATATAAAACACAAAGGGTGCCAAGTATGCGTATTTATGATAAACAAAAGAAGTAAATTAACGGGCATGTACGCAAAAGGATCATAGGATTACGAGTAAGAATGGTAACCGCAGACATGCATGTTTCTGGCTCATTAGCCGTCATCAGTGCGGCATAACCAAGAAGAGTATTGCACTTGGCTAGCAAAAGTGTTAGGTAGGTACTTGGGAGCAAAGGATGTTGGGGAAACATGTGTCAAGAAATACAAAAACATGTTTCCCCAACATCCTTTGCTCCCAAGTACCTACCTAACACTTTTGCTAGCCAAGTGCAATACTCTTCTTGGTTATGCCGCACTGATGACGGCTAATGAGCCAGAAACATGCATGTCTGCGGTTACCATTCTTACTCGTAATCCTATGATCCTTTTGCGTACATGCCCGTTAATTTACCCCTTTTGTTTATATATATATATATATATATATATATATATATATATATATATATATATATATATATATATATATATATATATATATATATATATATATATATATGACAAATTTAACGACGCGTTAAAATTTAATTTTTTATAATTTTAATATAACGATCGGGAAAGCGTCAATCGTAGGAGGGTCAGCAAATGATGTAAGATGCCAACATTAGGAAGAAACTTTATTCCAAAATGCGAAATTTTCGACGGGTTTTTCCGTCTTCATCAGCGCCTATAGGGATACCAACAATTAGAACTTGTTATCAAATACAAAAATATAACTTACACAGGAAAACGTTCTAGTGTCTCCTTAGATTATAGTTTAAAAAGAATAAAATTGTATAAAACTGCATGAAACCCATCACAAACCATGTATAAAAGCATAAAATTAGTTATTGTTAAAATTACTTTGTACACAATAAAATCTTAAAATTGGAACAACACAGTTATTTCCGCAGATATAAAAATGTCCTGTTAAAAAAATTTTTTTTAAAAAAACAAAAGAACAATATCCTTATTTTGCGTGAAAAACCAACAATTCTAATAACAAATTTGTTGGTTAGCCTAAGTAAGAAAAGGCCAGTTCTACAGAAGAACACATATTTTAAATTGACGTTCAGAATTCCATTCTGTAGGTTATGTTAAATAAATCAATAAATAAACAAATTTAAAGTCGAAAGAAATTAAAAGTTACAATATAGGTAGCACCTAATTGTTTCTTGTTAGATCTTGGCAAAGTAAGTAAGTATATATCGTGCTGAGTCCATCAACATCTTTCTTCGAATTAATCGGGTTGTCACCTCCATTAATATAACACATCTCTACGAAGTTTCGTTTGAACTGGTTGTTTACACGTTCTAGGATCTTGACACTGTCGTAGTCTACTAGGTGGGAAGTAGAATTAACATGTTGACTTAAGGCCGTTATAGTTGGTTTTTTAATATTATCGCTCTTATGTAGGGCCAACCTTTTAGATATTTTTTGACTCGTTTGGCCATAATATAGTTTCGAGCACCCACTACACTGAATAGAATACACTACAGCACGATATATACTTACTTACTTTGCCAAGATCTAACAAGAAACAATTAGGTGCTACCTATATTGTAACTTTTAATTTCTTTCGACTTTAAATTTGTTTATTTATTGATTTATTTAACATAACCTACAGAATGGAATTCTGAACGTCAATTTAAAATATGTGTTCTTCTGTAGAACTGGCCTTTTCTTACTTAGGCTAACCAACAAATTTGTTATTAGAATTGTTGGTTTTTCACGCAAAATAAGGATATTGTTCTTTTGTTTTTTTAAAAAAAATTTTTTTAACAGGACATTTTTATATCTGCGGAAATAACTGTGTTGTTCCAATTTTAAGATTTTATTGTGTACAAAGTAATTTTAACAATAACTAATTTTATGCTTTTATACATGGTTTGTGATGGGTTTCATGCAGTTTTATACAATTTTATTCTTTTTAAACTATAATCTAAGGAGACACTAGAACGTTTTCCTGTGTAAGTTATATTTTTGTATTTGATAACAAGTTCTAATTGTTGGTATCCCTATAGGCGCTGATGAAGACGGAAAAACCCGTCGAAAATTTCGCATTTTGGAATAAAGTTTCTTCCTAATGTTGGCATTTTACATCATTTGCTGACCCTCCTACGATTGACGCTTTCCCGATCGTTATATTAAAATTATAAAAAATTATATATATATATATATATATATAAAACGAACAGAGCGTTTTGTGACAGTCTAAGAATGTCCAAAGATGATTAATTCCAGCCCTAAGGACATAAAATAGGGGATGAAAGTTTGTATAAAACTTTGTCAATTTTAAACCGTTTGAGCTGAAACTTTGCATGCATATAGTTACTATGACGAAGGCATCCCCTAAGAAAGGATTTTGATAAATTCCACCCCTAAGGGGATAAAATAGGGGATGAAAGTTTATATGAAACTTTGTCAATTTTAAACCGATCAGGCTGAGATTTTGCATGCATATAGCAACTATGACGGAGGCATCCCTTAAGAAAGAATTTTGATAATTTCTACCCCTAAGGGGATAAACAAGGGAATGAAAGTTTGTATAAAACTTTGTCAATTTTTAACCGATCGCGCTGAGATTTTGCATGAATGTAGCTACTATGACGTAGGCATCCCTTAAGAAAGGATTTTGATAAATTCCGCCCACAAGGGAATGAAAGTTGGTATGAAACTGTGTCAGTTTTAAACCGATCAGGCTGAGATTTTGCATGCATATAGCTACTATGACATAGGCATCCCCTAAGAAAGGATTTTGATAAACTCCACCCCTAAGGGATAAAATAGGGATGAAAGTTTGTATGAAACTTTGTCAATTTTAAACCGCTCGTGCTAAGATTTTGCATGCACATAGCATGCAAGTTTTTAAAGTTTTAAAATAATAATAGTCTAATACCACTCGCGCTTTACTGAGCGGGGTGTGTGGAGCGGTGAGACGGTACCACGCTGCTGCTGGCCGACATGGCACTGTCGATAGACGCGTATAGTCTTGAAAATTCGAGAATAAATTTGTTTTATTACGTAGTGGTGTACTAAGAAATTACTTTTTTAAATTCCATCCCTAAGGATTTAAAATAGGGGTTGCAAATTTGTATGAAACTCGGTGGCAAAAAACTAAAGTCCACGCGGATGAAGTCGCGGGCGGCCGCTAGTATATATATAAAACTCAAAGGTGACTGACTGACTGATATAGTGATCTATCAGAGCAGAGCCTAAACCGCTGGACGGATGGGGCTGAAATTTGGCATGCAAGTAGATGTTATGACGTAGGCATCTGCTAAGAAAGGATTTTGATTACTTCCACCCCAAAGGGCATAAAATAGGGGATGAAATTTTTATGGAACTTTATCAATTTTAAACCGTTCGGGCTGAAACTTTGCATGCATATAGTTACTATGACGAAGGCACCCCCTAAGAAAGGATTTTGATTAATTCCACCCCTAAGGGGATAAAATAGGAGATGAAAGGTTTTATGAAACTCTCTGTCAATTTTAAACCGATCGGGCTAAGATTTTGGATGCATATAGCTACTATAACGTAGGCATCCCCTAAGAAAGGATTTTGATAAATTCCACCCCTAAGGGGATAAAATAGGAGATGAAAGTTTGTACGAAACTTTGTCAATTTTAAACCGATCAGGCAGAGATTTTGCATGCATATAGCTACTATGACGTGTGCATCCCCTAAAAAAGAATTTTGATTAATTCCACCCCTAAGGGGATAAAATAGGGGTTAAAAGTTTGTATGAAACTTCGTCAGTTTTAAACCGATCGGGCTGAGATTTTGCATGCATATAGCTTCTATGACTTAGGCATTCCCTAAAAAAGGATTTTGATAAACTTCACCCCTAAGGGATAAAATAGGGATGAAAGTTTGTATGAAACTTTGTCAATTTCAAACCGATCGGGCTGAGATTTTGCATGCATATAGCATGCAAGTTTTTAAAGTTTTAAAATAATAATAGTCTAATACCACTTGCGCTTTACTGAGCAGGGTGTGTGGAGCGGTAAGATGGTAGGACGCTGCTGCTGGCCGACATAACACTGTCGATAGACGCGTAGAGTCTTAAAAATTCGAGAATAAATTTGTTTTATTACGTAGTGGTGTACTAAGAAATTACTTTTTTAAATTCCATCCCTAAGGATTTAAAATAGGGGTTTGCAAATTTGTATGAAACTCGGTGGCAAAAAACTAAAGTCCACGCGGATGAAGTCGCGGGCGCCCGCTAGTATATACATATATGTGTATGTATGTATATCTATATATATAAAACTCAAAGGTGACTGACTGACTGACTGATATAGTGATCTATCAGAGCAGAGCCTAAACCGCTGGACGGATGGGGCTAAAATTTGGCATGCAGGTAGATGTTATAACGTAGGCATCCGCTAAGAAAGGATTTTGATTAATTCCACCCCCAACGGGCTAAAATAGGGGATGAAAGTTTGTATGATCTATCAACGCACAGCTCAAACCGCTGGACGGATGGGGCTGAAATTTGGCGTGCAGGTAGATGTCATGACGTAGGCATCGGCTAAGAAAGGATTTTGATTAAGTCCACCCCGAAGGGCATAAAATAGGGGATGAAAGTTTGTATGAAACTTTGTCAATTTTAAACCGTTCGGGCTGAAACTTTGCATGCATATAGTTACTATGACGAAGGTATCCCCTAAGAAAGCATTTTGATTAATTCCACCCCTAAGGGGATAAAATAGGGGATTAAAGTTTTTATGAAAGTCTGTCAATTTTAAACCGATCGAACTGAGATTTTGCATGCATATAGCATGCAAGTTTTTAAAGTTTTAAAATAATAATAGTCTAATACCACTCGCGCTTTACTGAGCGGGCTGTGTGGAGCGGTGAGACGGTAGCACGCTACTGCTGGCCGACATGACACTGTCGATAGACGCGTAGAGTCTTGAAAATTCGAGAATAAATTTGTTTTATTACGTAGTGGTGTACTAAGAAATTACTTTATTAAATTCCATCCCTAAGGATTTAAAATAGGGGTTGCAAAATTGTATGAAACTCGGTGGCAAAAAACTAAAGTCCACGCGGATGAAGTCGCGGGCGGCCGCTAGTGTATGTATATGTATGTATAGTTCCGATATAACGAAATCTGTGGACACGATAGCAGTCGCATTTCTTAACGGATTGAAATGAAATTTGGTACAAAAATCAATCGTCCCAAAATCTCAATCAAGTTCGGTAATGGGCCAAATCGGTATGGCCGTTTGGGCGTGACATCAAATCAAAATGGAAAAAAATTCGTAACGTTTTTACTTCACCCTGTACAAAAAAATGTTACGGGACTTTTTTGTTTGCCTTAAAGAGACCAAGAGACCTACAACTTTTATCTAAAACATTTTTTTCTGAAACGTATACTTTTAATATATTCAATTAATATAAATCTACTGAGGCGCCTGGCTTACCAAGGGCCATTTTTTTTTTAAACATACTTAATATTTTTTGGGATATTCTATAATATTTTACATTTTTACATGGTTTGTTAAGATTCCAACTGTTGTTCTGGATCTGGATCTGGAAATTTGGGGAGGGGCGAGCAGGTGCTTAGCCAGCACTGAGGCCACATATGACCCATTGTGCATCCTCCCGTATTGTAGGGATATCCTTACCTCAGGCTGTCACCAGGCCTAGTGATTTAAAATAGGTGATGAGGCTCCCGAGGGGGATCTCCCTGACATCGGCTGGTGTAAGCCAATACTCGCCCAACACGGATCTTCTGATTTCAGAAAAAGCAGAGCAGTCATACATAATGTGTTCTACTGTTTCCTCTTCTTGTTCGCAGCCTCTGCATAGCGGCGATTCTGTTAATTTCATCCTAAAGAGATGTTGTCGCAATTGGCAGTGACCTGCCAAGATTCCCACAGCTGTTCGGAGATTTTGTCTGGTCAATGCCTTAAATTTTTTTGCTGTTTCCTCGCCAGGATGAGGTACTAACTGTCTGGCCAGTCTACAGTTCGTAGTTTCATCCCAGCACTGTATAAATTTTTGGTGAGAGTGCTGTTTGATAAGGTCCACGACTGCGGACAATGTTAGCTTGGTAGATGGGCGAGGGCTAACATATTTGTAGCCCGCAGCCCTCCTTGCTAAATTGTTCGCAATGCGGTTGCCTTTAGAGTTCCCATGTCCTTTGATCCAGCTAAGAGTGACCACGTTATTCTGGGTGGCCTCAGTTAGAGATTGGTGACAATCCAGTACTAAACTTGAAGTGAAACGTGGTCTATTCAAGGTCAGTAGTGCTTGTCGGCAGTCTGTGTATATATTTATATTTCTGCCTGTGATGTTCCTATTGATTAATTCTTTTGCAGCTATGGTTATGCCTGTGAGTTCTGACTGAACCACACTTGACAAGCCATCCATAGCCCATTTTATTTTTAGGTATAAGGATCTAGAGTAAATTCCACATCCTACACCTTGCTTTGTTTTTGATCCATCCGTATATACGCTCAGAGCGTTCACTACGTTGGGGTATGCTGTCTTGTTTGTTAATATTTTGTAGGGTTTGTCAAAGACAAATCTTGGTTCGACGGCATCCGTGTCTGCCTGTAGCAGTGGTATCACTTTTATCGATTCCCTCCACAGACTGTTCCTACAGGTGCCAGTCCCTACAGTGGGTTCGATACCAACCGTGCGAAAGCGTACCATGGTCATCAATACGACCTCCTTAACAAATATATCAAGGGGGGTGAGACCGAGTATGACTTCCATTGCGCTGGTCGGTGTGCTTCGCATGGCTCCTGTTACGAGAAGACATGCTGATCTTTGGATTTGGTTTAATTTTTTGATAGCTACTTTAGGCCACCACACGACAGCACCATATGTTAACATAAGTCTTATGATTGCCGTGTAGATCCACATGGTGACCTTGGGGGATAATCCCCAGGTCTGTCCTATGGTTCGGCGGCATTGCTTATAAGATATAAATGCTTTTTTAACTCTGCTTTCTATGTGTGAGTTCCAAGTCAGCTTGCTATCAAGGATAACACCTAAGTATTTCACTTCTGTAGCAAAGCTTAATTTAACGTTGAAAAGACTTGGTGCGTTTAAGCCCCTAGGTTTCGTTTTCTTCGTGAAAAGAACCATCTCTGTCTTTTTGGGGTTAATAGACAGCGATTGTTCTTTGCACCATGTCTCTAAAGATCTGAAAGCCACTTGCATTTTGTCGCAAAGGGTGCTTTCAAACTTTCCTGTTGGCAGAATCCAACTGTTGTTAATAATTGTCAAAAAAAATTTATACTTTGGGCAGGTTTTTAACCATTTTAATCAATTTTTCAAGATTATCAAGAATTTTGTATAATTTTTTATTAATGACCCTCACTATTTTCAACGTTTTTTTTACGATTTACGACAATCTTTCTGGATTCTAAACATTTTTTAAAAATTAGTATTGTCGAGTTTTTTTTTTATTTTGACAGTTTTTTTTAACCATTTTTTATATTTTTTAAGATTTCAATGATAATTTCTTATAATTATTCAAGTTTTTTCACGACTTTTTTATAACCTTTGACATTTTTTCTTTCAACATTTTTAAAAATTTTACAAGATTTTTATTAATTTGTTAGGATTTTCAATAAATTTTTACGATTTTTATCAAAATTTTTTACGATTTTAAATATTATTTAGACAAAGTTCCAACCCTTTATTTGCACCCTTAGGGAGAGAATTCTAATAACATGTATTCAATAAAATATTAGGATAATGAATTTTAATTCTTATAAAAATCGGTGCTGATTTAAGGACTTTTTTCATACAAGCTGTCAACCCCAATTTCACTCCTTCAAGGTTAAAATAAACTTTTTAATTCCTTCCTTAGTGGGTATCCACATTATAAAAATAAACATCTGTCCAAATTCACGTTTCTAATATCACCGGTTACGGCTGTGCATGCGTTTATACTTCAGTCAGTGGGATCTTGTCCCTTTATATATATATATATATATATATATATATATATATACGAGGTTTGTTTTATTTAAAATTGCTTTCTTACAGAGTTATTACAGGAATTTGGTCGTTCCACAAGTTTTTCGGATAAGGATTTCAGCTCATTGACAAGGATGTTTTTCAAAAGGGTCGTCGATGTGATGGTGCATTATAGTGCTTCCAGCTTCCTTCTTAGCGATATTCTGGCCGAACATGACGAATACGTGAGAGCAAACGCCTTATAACACCAAAATAATACATAGCATTAACCGTTTGTGAATCCTTTGTGAATAATTACCTTCGAATCGTAGAAAAAAATCAACATTGTCTATTCTTTGGAATTTTCCAAACGGCTTTTTTTTCGGATTTGATTCGCTTGGGTGCTTCCATGCAGAACTTTGGCATTTGGTTTTGGGATCGTACTGAAAACATCACGTTTCGTCATCAGTCACAATGTTGTACAGAAAGATTTTATCTTTCTTGGCCTCTTTAATGATGTCTCTCGATTGTTGAATTCGAAGCATTGTTTGGTCATCCGTTAGCTTGTGCGCAACAAACCGTGAACATACCTTTCTAATGCCTAAATTCCCGGTCAAAATGCGATAAATCGAATCTTTAACAATATTTAATTCCATTTGCATGTATCTCAACGATGATTTAGGCTCATTTTTAATAAACAGACAGTTTCTGGCGTAATCACAAACATTGACTAGCCAACATATTCGTCGTCTTCCTACGACTCACGACCCTCTTTGAACCGTGTAAACCATTCGTGAACGCAACTACGAGATAAACAATTGTCACCATAAACTGGTTTCAGCAATCGATGCATTTCGGTAAATGTTTTATCAAGTTTAAAACAGAATTAATATTGGCTCTTTGTTCGATGCTTATTTTTCGACCGATGTTAAAAAGGTACTTTCACTTTGAGTGCGAAGTGATTCGATTATCATGAAATTTTAACAGAACATTGACATTTGTACCTATCGAATGCTTGCCCAAATAACATATGTCGTTACTAGTATCGAATATTTATGAAAAGTCCTGTTTACTTTGCGACAGACCTCGTAGTTTTACGCTTTAAGATAAACTAGAAACAGTACAGATACAAATAATAACAAATGCCGGCTACCTTGTTAGTAAAAAAAAATCCCACTGATAACTGAATATTTAATAAAAATCTAATCTAATCTTATAAAATTTCTATAAACACAGGATTGCAGGAGCTACAAGTACGTACATGTTAAACGAAATATTGACAAGTAAAAATGAAACTATCAGAACACTAGCTGAAAGCCACGATTGGTACTTTTTCCCAGCAATCAATCCAGATGGTTATGAATACACTAAAACGGTAAAAAATATTTTTAGTGAAAATATTAATTTTTATAGTTTCCCACAATTTTCAGAATCGGCTCTGGAGGAAAACTAGATCACCACAAGGGCTCGACTGTTATGGAGTCGATCCAAACAGAAATTGGGGTTACAGATGGAATACTGGAGGTGCAAGTTCTAATCCTTGCAATGACGCTTACGCCGGACCTTCAGAGTTTTCAGAAATCGAAACTAAATCTTTATCTGAATTTATGTCTAATGTTGCTGGTGAATTGGAATTATTTATTACTTTTCATTCGTATTCTCAGCTAATATTGCTTCCATATGGGCATACAACTGAACATTTAGATAATTATAATGTAACGGTAGGTTTGCTAGGTATGTCTAAATGAATTGAAGATAAGAGTAGAATTTTTTTAGTATCCTGTTGGTCTTGAAGCAGCTGCTGCTTTAAAACAAAGATATGGTACAATATATAAAGTGGGTAATATTGCAGAAACTATTTGTAAGTTTATAGAACATATTATTTAATTTTTAACTATAAAATATAAGTGTTCTTTGAACGACATTCAAAACACAAAAAGAGTGAATCGCAACTCGCTATTTCAATTTTTAAAAGAATTTATAGTGTTTTGGTTTTTAAGAATAATCACTATGCCTTAATTTTTTATTAAGAAGTTTGCAAACTTCAGAAAGGTTTGTAAACTGGATAAGATTTTCTATTATATAAAAAACAGCAATTTTTAAAAATTTGATAGTTTTGGTTTTTTAAGAAAAATCAATGTATAGCGGTTGCTTATTAAGGTATTTGAAAAATTCAATTTGAATAAAATCACCTGTTATATAAAAACCCGCTATATCAATTTTTAAAAAAGTTGATAGTGATTTGTGTTTTGAGAAAAATCGCAGTCTCTCGGTGGTTTTTAAGATATTTGCAAAAATCAAAACGGTTTTTAATCTGAAATAGATTATCTATTATATAAAAAAACGCAACTCACTATCTCAATAATAAAAAAAGTTGATAGTATTTTGCTTTTTGAGAAAAATTACTGAATCTTGGTTGTTTTTGGAGATATTGGCAACATTTAACATGATTTGTGATTTATTTATTTATTTATTTATTTATTTATTTATTTATTTATTTATTTATTTATTTATTTATTTATTTATTTATTTATTTATTTATTTATTTATTTATTTATTTATTTATTTATTTATTTATTTATTTATTTATTTATTTATTTATTTATTTATTTATTTATTTATTTATTTATTTATTTATTTATTTATTTATTTATTTATTTATTTATTTATTTATTTATTTATTTATTTATTTATTTATTTATTTATTTATTTATTTATTTATTTATTTATTTATTTATTTATTTATTTATTTATTTATTTATTTATTTATTTATTTATTTATTTATTTATTTATTTATTTATTTATTTATTTATTTATTTATTTATTTATTTATTTATTTATTTATTTATTTATTTATTTATTTATTTATTTATTTATTTATTTATTTATTTATTTATTTATTTATTTATTTATTTATAAAGTATACGGGATGCCCCATTAATAAAATACAATACATTACATAATTTTACATTAAGTGGTGAAACTTAAATCTAATCAAAAAATGCTAAAAACAATTACAATTTAAAATCACAAAGTTAAAATTACAAAATAAAATTACAAACTAATAGTTGTTAAAATAAAGGATTCAATCTTTTCTTAAAATTTTTAAGAGAGCTTTGAAAAGGATCAATCTGCCGATTTGCATTTATAGTCGAGGCAATGAAGCATTTTAATAGGAAATCTTTTAGGATAGGACGGATTGGAATGCGGTTTTTTGCATTTGCTTTCAAAAATTATTTATACCATTCCTACCTACTTTCTACTTAGTACAAACCGACAGTTGCATTGCTGCAGCCAAAAATGCTTTCAAAAAATGCCCTAACCTGGCGCTGAACCATCCTCGAGGTTTTTCACGAGACAATACGAACCGAAAATCGTCTCATAATTTCATACATTCATTCATGTGTAACTCTCCCTTAAAAACGTTTTGAATGTAAACTCGAAAGTAAACACTCAACTGCGGACTATAAAACGTCAGCGGTGACAAGTCACAGTTGTGTAGAATAGTGTTGCCACTACGCCAAATAAAAACTACCATAATTTTGTGAAGGTTCAACTTGCCTCAACACTGAAAGATATTCAGGTGACAACGTTATTGTGGCAGAGACAGAGGCTTCAGATGAGGGAGATGTTACCCGTATGAGTACATCAGTCGATGACGAAAACAATGAGCAGACTATGGATGTGTCACTTGATGAAGAATTTGATATTTAGTTGCTTATTAAAAAATCGAAGTTATTGATTAAGGTGGTTAGGTGAAGTAACGGTTGGATTTTATTTGATTTGAGTTCAATAAAGAGTTTTGAAATATCAATAACATAAACTTTGACTTTCTATTCATTCTCTTTCTTTCTTCCATACATATTTTAACTAAAATCAACAATTTCATACAGTTATTGCAGTACATTGAGGTCAGTCTCTAAAATATCAGGTTTAGTTGACATTCATGCGGTGCACCAGGTGTTGGCAGAGCATGTTCGGCGTAAAATTTTAATTAAGCGACCCAAAAACCCCCCTAACAATTTTGGGTTCGTCTTTTTCAATTGTGTCTGGAAAAACTTCGGTGATGACGTCCAGAGCCAGGTTAGGGCGCACCAGGTGTCTGTGGGGTGTTCGCCGGTAACGATTGTTGGTTCCTATTTTTCAGTTGTGTCTGGGAAAACCTCGGGGATGACTTCCAGAGCCAGGTTAGGGCGCACCAGGTGTCGTTTTCCACATGAAATTCGGATTCAACGCACACAAAATGCCCCCATAATGATTTTCGGTTCGTTTTTGTTGCTATTTCCAGAAAAATTCCTGAAGATGACGTCCACATCCAGGTTAGGGCGCACCAGGTGTCCTTGGGGTGTTCGCTGGAGCCATATTTGAATTCAGCGACCCAAAAATCCCCGTGGTCTCGATTTTCTCTCCTTCTTCGCATGAAGTTCGGGATAGTCCCCCAGAGATGACGTTCGTCGACGTTCCTGAGCTCCAGGTGTTCGGGGGGTCAATTTACACATCATAATCGTAATCAGCGACCTCAATACCCCCTGGTTACCTAACTTGGGCCAATTCTGACTTTTATTTACAAAGTTATTAAATTTGCCAAAAAATCTCTCAAAAAATGCATTTTTTAAAGCATTTTTGGCTGCAGCAATGCAACTTCCGGTTTGTACTAAGTAGAGAGTAGGTAGGAATGGTATAAATAATTTTTGAAAGCAAATGCAAAAAACCGCATTCCGATCCGTCCTATCCTAAAAGATTTCCTATATTTGACCTTTTTAGTGCTTCATTGCCTCGACTATTAATAATGATACGGATCGAGAAATAGGAGAGTTAGTTCCATAGTCTGTACGATGAAAAGGTACAGCAAATGTATCGATATTACGAAGCGTTTGTGTAGGAACTTTTAATTTAATTTGTGTTAGGAGAGAAGGACAGTCAATTTCTAATGGTTGTAACTTTAGTAACATGGATGCCTCATCAACCCTTCCTCCAATACCAAGTTTATACGAACAGTACTTATTTTCTCTGCACATTCTCAAGTTGAAGCTTATATATGTTGTGATAAGGGGACCATACTGTTGATGCATACTCCAGATGAGACCTAACGAGGGAGCAGTATAATATTTTCAAAGAATCTACTGAAAGATCTCTGCATGTTCTCAAAAAAAATCCCAACATTTGCATAGCTTTCCCGCAACATAAATATAATGCTCTCTAAAAGTCAACTGAGAATCAAATATTAACCCTAAGTCTCTAATCGAATTAACAGCTTGTAATGGCTGATTATTAATATAGTAAATATTTTCAAACTTCTTCGTATTTTTAAAAAAGCAAATCGTAAAACATTTTGCATTGTTTAGAGATAGATCATTCTTTGTAGACCATTCAGAGAGTTCATTAAGATTTTGCTGTAAGATACTGCTATCTATCTGAGAATTAATAGTTTTAAAGATTTTAAAATCATCAGCGTACAATAAGAAATGACAGTCTGCTCAACCAGATCGTTAATAAATAAGTTGAAAAGGGTAGGCGCACAGTGTCCACCCTGTGGTACCCCAGATAGTATATCAATATAACAAGATTCATAATTTCCTATTTTTACTTTTGGTCTTCGAGTAGTAAGCATACTTTTAAACCATCTGATAGAGACTGGATCAAAACCCAACGCATGCAACTTAGCAATAAGGATCACATGACTCACCCTGTCGAATGCCTTGGAGAACTCAGTATAAACAGAATCAACCTGCTTTCCCTTCTCCAAAGCATCTAACAGAAAGCTCTCGTATGATACCAAATAAGTTAAAATAGATCTTCCATTCAACAAACCGTGTTGGGTCTCACTTATTAAAGTTTTACACTTCCAGCTTAGCTTATCATATACGAGTGAATCAAGCAGTTTAGGTATAGCTAACTGTCTAGCTATACTTCTTTAATTCTCCATAGAGTCCCTTTCACCAGACTTAAAAATAGGAACAACATAGCAGTCTTTCCATATATTAGGAAGCTCAACCCCCTCCTCAAGATTTACTATATAGTAAACACAGGGGTTGAGTTAAACTATATTTCAGATTTTTTATTAAAAACTCGGGAATTTATCTGGACCCGAAGATAGTTTATCAGGCAGATGTGAAACCTTTTCAAATACACTTCTAATATTAATTTTATTAGGCGTAAAATCAATAGAATTTTTAAATTTAAATTCAGGTACATTTAGGCCACCAGTACGATAAACAGAAGAAAAGTATTGAGAAAACAAATCAGCAATTTCCTGACTTCCACTAGCTATTTGCCCATTATAAAACATGCAATCGGGAAGCTCAAATCCTTTTCTCTGGTTGTTAACAAATGTCCAAAAGTATCGTGGATTTTCAGAAAGGTTATCCTCAGTCCTTCTCAAGTATTCATTATAATCACGCTGAGCTAGCACTTTGCATTCAGCACGTAATCTGGAGAACTGATGATAATCTCTCTGAGTTCCAGATTGTATATAATCTCTATGAGATATTTTCTTTTTAATTATTAGTTTTCTTAGTTCGGGTGTAAAATAGTTGGGAAAATTTGAGCTTTTTGATTTGTTTAAAGTGTTTAAAGGTACATAATTACAAACAGCTTGACAGCTGATTTCCTTATAGAATATGTCACAGCACTCATTAATATTTTTATTAAGAAACAACGTATCCCACTGAATAGTTGCTAAGTAGTCATTAAGTAAATAAAAACGCGTATTTTTAAAATCATAATAGTGGTCATATAGTGGTATTGATATTTTAAAGTATTGACATTCTTTAAGTTGATTTGACAGAAATACGGAACATGATGAAAGTTACTCTCGAGCAAATAATCATTAGCAATGTAAACCGATAAATCGTTAAAATGACTAAACATAAGATCTAAAAATACATTATGATTATTAGGAATGGGAATACCTTGGTGTAAGTCTAAAAACAAAAACATTCAGCTACAATCCCAGCATGACTACTTGGTGGACAACTGACTTCAATTCTATCATTCACATTCTTCCATGTAGCTTTAGGTAAATTGTAATCCCTGCATAGAATGAGTTTTGCCGATGAATAATTGTGACAAATAGCTTCTACAACATCACAATGGTGTTGATAGGTTTCAGCACTGGAGTTTGGGGGTATATAAACACCTCCTACTATCAGTTGCATTGAGCCAAACTTAACAAAAGTAAATATATGTTCAATAGTGTAGTGATCTACTTTAATTTTTTAACAACACATTTTATCATATATAAAAATCAGAACTCCTCCACCTCTCGTTTTTTCACTAGTTAGATGAGATCTATCAGAACGAAAGATCTTATAACCCTTTACGAATAATTCTGAGTCGTTAATATCACTATTTAACCAGCTTTCCGTGAGGATTATAACGTCATAATTACTAAGAGATATTGTTTGCTTAAGGTCCTTTATTTTAGTTTTCATACCACCAACATTCTGATAGTATAGGTATATTTAGGTTTAATGGGGCCTTTAGTCGTTTTTTGGAACACTGGTAATATGTTCCTTATTTGTTTTGTTCGACTGAAACCTTTTACCTATATAAGACATTCCGTTTTTATATCTGATCATGATATCACTCTCACCGTTATTTTTCCTTTTTTCACATTCTTCAAATAGTAATTTCAATTGGTTTCTTTGCATAATAGTAAGATCTGCTTTTATTTTGACATCGCTTGAAGCAAGGCTATATTTTTTTTCTAAGACATTCAGTAATAGTTGATGTATCTACTACATCTTAGGTGGACGAGGTAAAATAATGGCTACTGTTATTAATGTAAATTAACATTTATTTCACCCAAGAATTGCAGTAACAAAAATGGTATTTTATTCCGTTTCATATGAAACGTATACGAAAACTGGTATATTTATTTCCTTTTTTAAAGACAATAAATTTCTCCGTACAATATAAAAAATTATCACTTAGAGATAAGAACCGTAAAAAAAAACAAAAATATATTTTAATACATCGCACTCTCCCCTCTCTAATAAAAAATATGTAATAAAACATTCTCAGCAGAAAGGTCAGAAAAAGAATGAACTCTACTTGTCATATGCAAATCTTTCCGGGGCCTTAATATTTCTTTTAGGCCTTCTACCGATTTTATTTGAAATTTCTGGGTCTGACATAATAGTAGAAGTACTCTGTTCAACTGGGCTGGAAAGCACTACTGTAGGCTCTACTTGTGGGTTTTCACTTTCATTTGGGGGCTGCAAAGATTCTACATTTTTACAATCATTAGTAGAAATAGGCAAACTACATATATTAGTTTCTAGTATTTGATTTACATGTCGCTTCCAAGTGAGACCAATTTCGGGAATAAAAACTATGTATGTACGTTTACCCAATATTTTTTTAATTAAGCCAGGTATCCATGTTACTTTATTAGGCACTCTGTAGTCCTTAACCAAGACATTGTCATTAATTTTAAAAACCTTTCTGTCCTTCCCCCCTGAGTTTTTAATTTGTTTTTCTTGTTTTCGTTCAATTTCATCTTTAATAATTTCTATCGGAGGTTTTAAAAAATCAAATTTTGTGCGAATATCTCTACCAAAAAGTAATGTCGACGGTGAAACACCGGTCGTAGATTGTGGGGTAGTTCGATATTCGAACAAAAATTTATTTAAAGAATAATTTATGTCAATGTTTTTATTGCCGATGCCTAAAGCATTTTTTAACGAATTTTTAATCGTTTTTACAGTAACTTCCGCAGCTCCATTCGACTGTGGACTAAATGGTGAAGATGTGATATGCTTAATTTGAAAATTTTTTAAAAATTTTTGCATTTCTATGCTAGTAAAATTTTTAGCGTTATCAGACATTAAATAACGCGGTATACCAAAACGTGAAAATGTGGAGTGAAGAGCTTTAATAGTAAAACTTGAAGTAATGTCTTTAGTAGGAAATACTTCTATCCACTTAGAATGTGCGTCCAGTATCACCAAAAAGTAATTACCAAGGAAAGGACCAAAATAATCGATATGAATCCTAAAAAATGGTTCTTCAGGCCATTTTCATGGAATGATCGTGCTTTTTGGTGGACTAGCCTTATGCACAGAACAGTCCCTACAAGTTTTTGCAAGCTTTTCTATATCATTATTTATGTTAGGCCAATAAAAATGCGCCCTGGCTATACTTTTCATTTTCACTACACCTTGGTGTGAAGAATGCAATTGCACTAAAATGCGCTTTTTTAATGACTCAGGAATGATAATCCTATGATTCCACAGTAAAATATTATTTTCTATTGTAAGTTCATTTCTTATTGGATAAAATTTACAAAAATCCCTATGTTTCTTTGCGCTATTAGGCCAACCAAATTTAACAAACTGAATTACTTTTTTTTAAATCGAATCAAACTGTATACTTTGTTTTACTAAATCAAAATTGACAGCAGAGATTTCGTTTTCAGAAAAATAATTGCAATAATTAATATCAACAGATTTCCACTCAGTTTCATTATGGTCAATGGGTAATCTGGAAAGAAAATCGGCTGCATTATTTTCTGATTTTACATATTCAGTTTTGTACCGATAATTAGATAAAATAACGGCCCAACGACGCAATCTATTTGCTGAAAACTGAGGAATACCCTTTTTGGGATTAAATATTGCTATAAGAGGTTTGTTATCCGTAACCAAGGTAAAATCACGATTGTATAAATATTGGTTAAACTTACAAAGTCCAAAAATTATGCTTAAACCCTCCCGTTCAATTTGACTATAATTCTTTTCAGCATCAGTCAATGTACGGCTGGCATATGCAATCGGTTTTTCTTCTTTATTAGGATAAACGTGACTTAACACACAACCAACCCCATACGGACTTGCATCGGTTGTCAATTTTAATTCGAGATTAGGATCATAATGGACTAGTACTTTTGCAGAAATTAAAAGCTCCTTTATTTTATTAAAAGCTTCATCACAGTCCGAATTCCAAATAAATTGAACATCTTTTTTTAATAAACTGTACAAAGGACTTAAAACTGTTGCCAAATTTGGCACAAATTTACCGTAGTAATATAACCCAAATACCGTACTTCCGATTGATTAAAGCTACACTTATCTACGCGGACCTTGAAACCGACATCTTGTAAACGAGCTAAAACTTTTTCAAGGCGTGAATTATGTTGGTTAATATCTTTTCCCGTTACTAAAATATCATCGAGAAAAACCACCGAGCCCTCAATATCTTGTAACAAAGATTCCATAATTTTTTGAAACTTGGCGCAGGCACAAGCCACACCATAAGGTAATCTTTGATATTGAAATAGTCCCCTATGTGTGGAAATTGTAACCAACTCCTTTGATTTGTCATCTAAGCAAATTTGTGCGTATGCTTGCGATAAATCTAATTTAGAGAAAATAGAGCCTCCTTGTAACTGAGAAAATAAATCTTCTATCCTAGGAAGAGGAAACTGGTCTATTTCGATATAAGGATTTATCGTTATTTTAAAATCGCCACAAATGCGAACAGAATTATCTCCCTTTAATACTGGAACAATTGGAGTAGCCCAAGGAGAGTAATTCACAGGTTTTAAAATATTGTTTTCAATCAATCTATTTAATTCGGCATCAACCTTATCTCTTAAACCGTAGGGCAATGGTCTAGCTCTAAAAAACTTTGGAGAAACTGATTCGTCCTTTAATTTTATCGAAATAGTTTCTTTATTAAATTTTCCCAAACCAGGCTCGAAAACTTTACTATATTTTTGAATAATCTGATCCAAATTGCAATAATTATCAGTATAATTTATAGGCGAAAAACCCATTTTAAATAAATTCATAAAATCGCGCCCTAGAATTGGTACTGCACCGTTCTTAACGACATACATTTTGATATTATGAGCAAAATTATTATAAAATACTTTTAAATCGCAGGTTCCTACTGGCTTTGCCCTTTCCCCGTTGTAAAAATGTAAAATTTTATTTGTTGGAATAAGAGGATATTTTGAAAAATAGGTTTGATAAAAAATCTGTGAAATAGCTGAGATACTGGCTCCACAATCCAGTTGAAAAGAATACTTTTTATTGTCAATTAAAATATCAATAAAATAAGGTTCATTGTCACTCACCGAACAGCTGAAGATCGAAAATATTTCATCATCATTTTCTACTTCTAAAAAATTTTGGTATTTTTTTGACTGACCTGTATTATTCCTATTTCCATATTTTTTATTAGAGCACACTGGGGCTAAATGCCCCTTTTGATGGCATATATTACACGTATAATCGCGATACCGGCACTGATTACTAGTATGATTGCCTCTTCCACAGATACCGCATTTTTGATTACTCGCTCCGGCACTCGTACCAGCACTAGCTTGACCCGCACTTGTTGACGGTCGAAAATGATCACTTTTAGACCGAACCCTTTGATGCGCTATACTATGAACATCTTGCTCCACTCTTATTGAAGGTTGTTCCAACACTGTGTTTTGCATAGCTGCCATTTTCGAAGATGCAATTCTGATAACGTCCGAAAACTTTGAGTTTTTGTCTTCTTCATATAACCTATCTTTCACAGGGCTATTTCCAAAACCAACAACATAACGATCCCTCAACAACATATCCAACATTGTTGACTCAAATTCGCAATTCACAGCCAAACTTCGCACCCTCGCGGCCCATTCTGCAGCACTTTCATGGGGTAGTTTCACTGCGTTGTAGAACTTATCACGAAAAGAAAACATTGACGCGGTGTGCTTAAAATGTGTAGGTACCCATCAAAGTCTTAATCTGTTCGTAGGTTATTTCTTCAGGTTTCTTTGGTATTGACAGGTTAAAAACTAATTTGTAGGCCTCCTCACTGAAAGAATTTAGCAATATGGCCCTCATTTTATCCTTATCAGTAATTTCATTCGCTTTAAAGTAGTTTTCTAATCTGCATATAAAAATACTCCAATCACTATTTTGAGGATCGAACTCACGAATGTGTCCCAAATTTGTGGTTGCCATGATGTAAAAACTTGTCTAACACTTAACGGTTTACTATTTTTACTAATTTTCGGTTATTTTGAACCACTTTTTACTTTTTACGTCACTTTAAACTTTTTAGTTACACTGTTAAATTATTTTTATCTCGTCGCCAATTTACTACATCTTAGGTGGACGAGGTAAAATAATGGCTACTGTTATTAATGTAAATTAACATTTATTTCACCCAAGAATTGCAGTAACAAAAATGGTATTTTATTCCGTTTCATATGAAACGTATACGAAAACTGGTATATTTATTTCCTTTTTTAAAGACAATAAATTTCTCCGTACAATATAAAAAATTATCACTTAGAGATAAGAACCGTAAAAAAAAACAAAAATATATTTTAATACATCGCAGTATCTGAAAAAATTACTTTTATTGGCCTTGTTTACCAATACGTAAAACCTTGAAATCTTGAGCTGGTTGCACCTTAATTTTTGTCTAATAAATTTAGCATATATGCTTTATCGAAATCGACTCTTTCACTTATTACATTAGATGTACTTTCCTTTACATTAAATACCACAATGTTTTTAGCGCGAGCGGTTCTTTCTTGTACTTCAGTAAACATATCAACTTGTTGGTAAGATGATGAATGTGAAGATATATCATTATTATTTTGGGTCTGATTCGAAGACATGTTAGAGGTCACAGATTCAAGCTGTTTTAATTGATCAGTGAGCTCTGAAACTTTTAACTCTAGATTATTAATTTGTTTGTTTTTATTCTTCAAATCATTATTTAGACTGTTAAGAGTAGCAACCAATTCATTTTTCTGGCAGAAGAGCAAGTCAAACAGACCTGTCATAACAAGAAGAATATCCTTATTGGTGGTATTTGATTTATTTAGTAAGTTTGAAATTCGAACTCTTAACGCGGCTTCACTATTGTCAATAGTTTCACTGCTGGATCCATCAAGAGTTAAATCTGTTACTATGCCAAAAAATAATCGTTTGTTACCATTTTTACTTTTAAGGCAAAATTTGCATTCCCAATTATGAGCATTAGTTTTTTTATGCAAAGCACTAATTTTATTGTATTCGTCTTTTGAAAGACCTGAACATCCCTTGTGTGCCCAAGAGCAACAGATTGAGCATTCAATTTACAGCTGATTTCCTTTAATAGGGCGATTACAGTAATTGCAAAATAAAGCATCAGCCATGTTATGGCTATTATGTAGGTACCAAGACGCTCTGGTATTTTAACGACCAGCAAATTAAAGATTCAACACAACACTTATTATAGGTCACTTATTCTTAAAAGAACGCATGTTCGTATCAGTAGCCACTTCCAAAATTTAATAGACTATAAAAATCATATATTTCTTATAAAGTAACTTTTTGTGAGATACCAGTTTTTATAGTTTGTAACACCAGGAAAAAACGATTTATTATTCAGAAATTGCACTACAATTACTCCTAAATCGGACATTTTACAATAATACATTGATAAAGCAATTTATAAGGAATTTTTTGATACAACTTTCACTTAAAATTTCCGTCAACTACCAGCACAAAACGAGTAATTCCAGGAGCACAAATTAACGATGTTTGAACTTAAGAAGGCACCACACTATGTGTTTATTTGGATATGATTATCTATTTATTATATAAAAAAAAATGTAATTTGCTATCTTATTTTTTAAAAAAGTTGATAGTGTTTTGTTGTTTAAGAAAAATCACTGCCTCTCAGTTATTTATTAAGATATTTGCAAAATTAAAAAAAATGTAATTTGACTAAGATTATCTATTATATAAAAAAACGCAAGTCGCTATCTAATTTTTTTAAAAATTAATGTAGTCTATTTTTTATTAAGCTGAGCTGGTATAATAAATTATTCTCATCAAATTTTAATCCCATAAATGTCTTACAGAGTGAATAAACATTTTCACCTGCATTCGACTTATTTCGTAAGTCTTTTTCATACTTTATCGATTCCATAGTGACCAGCTGTGGGAGCATCATGAAATTGGTAGAGTATATGTTGTTTTTCCTCTTGCGGAACAACAATTCGTGCATTTTCGCCTTCCTGGTCCTCAGTATAGCGATACAGCACGCCATTGTGTAAAAAGTAACCTCTTTGGAACCATTTCTGACTGTCTTCAGCGTTTTTTCCTTCCAGAGAGTCTAATATTGTTTTTAAATTCTGGTCTCTTAGTTGTTTTTCTCGCATTTCCTTTTCGCTATTTCGTGGTAGATCCACTTCAACAACACATATGCATAATTCAGGGGATTCTTCATGTTTAGCGCATGGCGGACGTGACAGAAAGTCAGCTACTACATTAGTTCGTCCAGGTGCATAGCGAATCATTAAATTATATGGTTGTAGCTGCAAAGCCCACCTGGCTAAGCGCCCAGTGGGAGTTTTAAGGCTGAATAACCATTTCAGTGGTTGATGATCGGTGATTATGATGGCTTCAGAATTTACGACATAACCACGAAATTTATTGATGCTCCAGACAATGGCGAGAGCTTCCCGCTCTGTAGTCGAATAATTTTTCCCCACATTAGTTAGAAGTCTACTTGCATATTCTATGGGATGTTCGTTGGGACCCTCCCCCTGTACTAAAACTGCTCTAATAGCATAGCTGCTTGCATCAGTTTTAATGCAACAGATCATCTATCCGTGGTAATGGATATTTATCGGGGACTGTAATAGCATTCAATCGTCGGTAGTCAATGCATACTCTGACGTCTCCATATGGTACAAGAACGACGGGGGATGTCCAGGGAGTTTCAATTTCTTCTATGATTCCTTTAGCCATCATATCATCCAACTTGGCACGTAGAATAAGTTGTTTCCCAGTAGTCATACGGTACGGGGCACTTGCAATGGGATTGTTACATCTAGTATCGATTCTGTGTTCAGCATAAGGAGACGGAGGTCCGTGGTCATTGACAAGAGATTGAAAGTCGCGTAAACATCGTTTAGTTGTTCTCGCTCGCTTTGTTCTGGAGATGATGCTTCATCTGGTTGTAATTGAATATCGAAACTAAAGAGTTCGCAACTTTTATTCCTTTTCTTGGCAGGAAAGTAAGTTAATGGGAGACTATCCTGGAAAATTGATTCTATTTCCTCAGGATAGTAGTCCACTACTCCTGTGGCTGCATTTGGCTTCTGAAAAGCGTCTTCGGTGGGTAAATCCAAAATTCTGTCTTCTGGGTCTTTAGGAAGCGGTGATGCGAAGAATTCGATATCAGGTATTGGTTCACGGGTAAGGTTATGTTCAAAGTAGCTCAATGATTTTGGAAACTGTCGTTCTTTGTTTTGGGGAAGAATATTCCCCTTCCCCTTCTTCTGGGTAATTAAGCTCCTATATTGCGGTTGAAATTCAAAGTGCTTGTTGGGCTGATCGGCGTAGTACCAGCATCTCTGTGGTAGATTTAAGACAATGCCAGCTCTTTCCAGAAAGTCAATACCCAACAACGTTCTGTTGTCTGTGGCCTCTGCTAAGACCACAAAGTTAATGTTGTGTTCTCGGTCACCTAACTCAATCGTTGTATATGTACTGAGGACTTCCGATCGTTTATGTTGGCCATCTGTTAAGGTAATATGTGCCATGGTTTTTACGAAAGTACATCGTCGTTCTTTCAAAAGTTTATAGAGCGTAGCTCCATCAACGCTTGTCTTGGCTGCTGTGTCTAAATGAGCTTGACCTTTAATACTACAAATTCTTGCTGCAACAGTTGGTAATTCTGGCGTAGAATGGAGGAATGTATTTATTGAGTAGAAATGGATGGCTTGCGTCTGGATATCCCTTGTAGTATTCATGCAATTAGGACAATTGCTTCGGAAAACTCCTGGCTTGTTACATCCATAACAACTTATCTGTTTGTTTTCCCATCTAGTAGTACTAACTGGTTCCGCTTGAGCTGTGGTCGTGGTTTTCGGCGGCTTTTTTTGTTTTAATTGTCGTTTGCGACAATCTTGCGCCGTATGACCCCTGTAGCTGCAAAAATTGCATCTAACAGCTTTAGGTTTTTGTGATTTGGAGCTGTTTCCTGAATCAGCACTTACTGGAATCTCATCCTGTTTTGTCTCTGATTCAATTGTCTCTATTTCGCGAGCTTTTTGCAGTAATTCAGCGAATGACCTAATTTGATTTCGTGGGATTATCTTCCGTAATTTAATGTCTAGTAACCCATAGACAAAGTCAATTTGCGTTTGTTCATCATGTCTGTTCCGTGGTAGACGGGCAAGAAGGGCTCGTTTTTTACATATAAACTCGTCTGTTGGCGTATGTTCTTTTTGAGGAGTACTAAAAATATCTAAGTATATCTGGTAAGGTAGAGTGGATGGTGAGAATGCTGCTCTTATTAAATTCGTAGTCAATAGTAAAGGTAATCCTTTTAGCGCATCCTCTTTTGAAATCGCTTCCATATCCATATAAACTGCAACGGTCCTCAAGAAATTGTCCACTATGTCATGGCTTCTTTCGCCGTTAAAACGTGCCGTACATTTGGTAAGAGTGCCTTTCCTGACACCGTTAGGCTCGGTGTGCATGGCTGCTACTGCTTGCAATATTTGTTGAAGCTGTTCAGCAGACATCGCCATCTTGTTTAAGAGTCTCTCACTTCGTCGAAGTATGATGGTGGATAATAGATAGATAGATAGATAGATAGATAGATAGATAGATAGATAGATAGTTTATTTGATCATGTTATGTACAAAACATTTATGACAAGTCAAAAAAAAAGTGTATAAATGAAACTAATCATAATACATTAAATCTGTAAAACTATTTACATTAAAACTAAGTTTTAAAATGACAAAACACTGATAAAACTTTGTAAAAATAGTTATAATAATAGTAATATATATTATATAGTAATACTTAAAATAACATTTATATGACATTTAAAGGCAAATTTTAAAATAATAGAAAATTTGACTACATTTCAGAGATCGTTTAAAGATATTCCAGATTTGAATAGAAGCAGCGATCCAATAATATATTCTTAATACGACTTTTAAATCCATTATAGTTTAATTCCTTTGTTGCTACTGGAAGCACATTGTATAGTTTAACATTCAGAGAATTACGGTTTGTCAACTCCAATCTCACCCTTGGTGCTCTCAAATAAGAGGCGCTTCTGGTAGGGTAGTCATGGAAGTCACCTCCAACCAAATAACGCTCTTTGTTTTCTTCTCTTCTCCCAGTTTGTAATGTGATTACCCCTTAACTGTCGCCAGTTTGTAGCCAAAACAATCCCTTCGAGAAAAAGATATAAAGATAAAGAAATATCTCAAAGAAATTGTTTCAACAACGTTGGGCGCCAGTTTGTAATATGATTAATACCCTTTGCTAGCTCCAGGGTTCGTGGCTTCCTTCTGGGTTTCTTTAACTCCCCCCAAACAAATATATAAGGGCGCCAAATTACAGACAAGCAAATAAAAGATGTTAAATCAGTGTAAATTGTTTATTGCCAAAAATTAGTAATTAAAGTTAATAAAGAATTATTAGAGATTAACTAATTTCTTATCTTTTTGTATCCAACTTCGGAACACGTCGGAAAGCCAGAATAAAGATGCGGTTGGCAAGATGTCTTCTTAAATTTAAATGTTCTACAGATGTGGTTGGCAAGATGTTTTCTTAAAATTGAATGATCTACAGATGTTGATGGCAAGATGTTTTCTTAAAATTGAATGATCTACAGGTGTTGATGGCAAGATGTTTTCTTAAAATGGGTAGCTGGTAAAACCTGCTTACAAAGCTTCCCTCCAAAAAAAATTTGCTATTTATAACAGCCCTATCTTGGGACCCTTCAAAAATTTGGCAATGGCCCTATGAATAAAAATTCACACCGTCAAAATTCCATCTCATTAAACCTTATTTTCGATTACAATCATCCAAAGTTTCTCCAAGTTCGAGAATAGAAAAAAGTTAATCACTTTATCTGTTTACATATTTTTAACACAATAAAAACTGATTTAAACAATGATTGTAATCGAAATAATTTAAAAGTTAGAATGATATAATTATTATAATCAATAAAATATATTCACCAAGTTTTTGACTATTAATAAAAATTTTAAACAATTTAACTTTTACTCACCAAATGAAGGGAGAAGAAATAAGAATAGAACAGCTGGCTATGAAGCACAAAATTGTAAAGAAATTAAAAATACCGACTCTCTTTACGAGAGAACAAAGGTTCCCCGCTTATACGGAAATCAAGTCTGCGTCGACTCCACAGAATCGTCGCAGAATCGAAAAACTCAAACCGACGTAGGCCAGGCCAAACATATAACGTAGTAAAATAGACGAGAAATTACTGAAATAAAATATTATTCGGCCAGGCCAAACAAATAACGATGTAATCGTTACAGTATTTCTAGCAGGGTGTAATAAATAAAAATTGATGGTAAAGGCATAATTTTAAATGTTTTAAATAAAGGTTGGCAATGCTCGTTAAATTCAGCTCCTGCCAGGACCCTTATGGCCTTTTTTGCATTCTAAATGCTTTGATTGAATGTGTCGATTGACCCCAAACAAGAACTCCATATGTCAAGTGGCTATGAAAAAGTGAGTAATATGTCATAAGTAGAACATTATGGCTTAAAACTCGTTTTAACTGTCTTAATAAAAAGAGTTGGGTTGAAAGTTTGTTACAAAGTTGACTGATATGTGATTCCCAGTTTAACCTATCATCAATAGCAATACCCAATAGTTTAATTGTATTGTGAGATGTAGTGTTTCGGTGTGAGGAAATGATCATTTTTTGAGTTTTATCTTTATTTAAATTTATTTTATTTATAGAGAACCAGTTCTCTGCAACACTTTCTATCTTAGCTGATTGTTCCAATAAATTGTTTATATTCTTATCGCCTAGTATCAAGGTGGAATCATCTGCACAACAAACACATATACCTGGCAGTAGTGATTGAAAAATATCATTAATGTAAACAATAAATAGTATAGGACCCAGAATAGACCCTTGGAGTATGCCATGTTGAATTTTATTCTGGTTACTAAGATGCCCATTACTGCATGTAGCTTGTTTTCGATCACCCAAGTATGATTTAAACAAATTTAATGGAGTACCTCGAATTCCGTAGTACAGAAGCGTTTCTAAGAGGATATCATGATTAACACAATCAAATGCCTTGGTGAGATCCAATAGTGATACTGCAGTTAATTGACCTTTTTCTAAGTTCGAGACAATATTTAATACCACCTTAGAAACAGCCTGAGTTGTTGATCTCTTGGCTCTGAAACCATATTGGTGGTCATGCAGGATTGAGTACCTGCTCAGGAAAGACCTTAAGCGCGCTTTAACGACACTTTCAATAATTTTACCGAATATTGGTATGATAGATATGGGACGGTAGTTATCAGTCAAATTGGGATCCCCTTTTTTAAGTATAGGAATAACTTTACTTACTTTAAATATATCCGGAAACACCCCTTCTGAGAAACAAAGGTTAATTAAATCTGTCAATGGAACAATTACATAAGGGAGAGTTTCTTTTATTACATGACTATTTAGGTTGTATATATCCAAACAATTAGTTTTTTTTAATCTATTTATTGGGTTTGCAACATCTACTTCAGAAACTGGATTTAAGAAAAAGGAGTCTCTAGGTCGAGGAAGGTTTGCTAAGAAATCTATTACAACCTTGTCACAAGACGGCAAATTTTTTATAATGTTTTCTGCAACACCTGTAAAGGAGTTATTAAATTCATCAGAGGAAATATTCTTGGTTACAGAGTTATTTGCTGACGAATTATTTCGTTCATAATTTACCAGTTTCCAGGTGTCCCTTTGTTTATTTACAGATATTTCGATAAAATTATCATAAGAATTCCTCTTTGCCTGAGCTATGGTTAACTGATAATGCCGTTTAAAGTCCCTATATGCCTTTTGGTCGGTGGGACGTTTGGTAGCTAAGCTAATAGTTTGAAATATTTGCAAAGTATCTCGCATCATTCTTAATTGATTATTAAAGAAATTAACTGGTCGCTTTTTGTGATTTCTAATTCTTTTTATTGGAAAGTGATAGGATACAAGTGAACTATAAGTATCATTAATGCAATTTGCTATTTCATTTACACTTTTATTAGAACCTAACTGCCAATTAATTTGGTTAAGAGAGTTTTTAAGTCCTACCAAACCTTTATCTGTTATAGATCTTACACTAATAAAATCAAGTTTTTTTTGTGAATAATTAGAAATAAATAAATATTGACCAGAGTGGTCGCCGATGTAGGGTTTAGTAATACCAGCTCGACATAAAGATTCATTTAGATTTGTAAAAATATTGTCAATACAGCTTGATGTAGAAGGAGTAACCCTAGTGGGATCAGTAACTGGTTTTCAGCCAAATGAATTAAGCAAGTTGAGCCAGGTTTCAGAGATATAATTACCTTTCATCAAATCAATGTTGAAGTCACCTGCTAGAATGACATTTTCGTATTTTCCGGTTATTGCTGTCAGGAGCGCCTCTACTTTCTCAAAGAATAGATCTAATTCCTTTGATAAAGAATACCTGTATGTAGTTATAAGGGCTTTAACTTGGTAATTTCGACTCCGCAAAACTCTGAATGTTGCTTAGTACAGAATTCATTTAATGATATGGGTTTACATTCTATAATGGATCGTGCGAAAATTGCGACTCCTCCATGTGTCATATTTTCTCTACAAAAAAAATTATTAAATTAAAATTATTTATATTAACTATTTTTAAACACTCTTGGGTAAGCCAATGTTCACTTATGCAAATGATGTCTTGAGGCTCCTTCTCCATATAAAGCTGTAATTCTTGTTTGATAAACACTGAACATTCAAGTGAAATATTTTCAAGCTGCCTTCATGAGGATTGGTTTGGTTATTGCCTTCTTGAGGATTGTTTTGTTTGGTGCTTTGATTGTTTCTGATTGTTTCTAAATTTTTCATATTTGAGTTTGTTATACAAAATTCTATGCTCTGGAATCAAGATATGAGTGGTACTTTTTAAAATTAAATCTTTTAAAAGCAACATTTTTAGGCCAGGAAGTAGATTTGTAGATTTCCTCTTTGTGGACCCAATCAATTCCAAACATAAAACATTTATTTAATAAATTCCTCGGCCAACAATTGAGCTATTTCCTAAGTTAAGCTATTACAAAACCAGTAAAAATCTGTTTATTAGCTAACTTTTAAGGACAATTTGGGTAACAAATTGTTGAACAAAGTTGCCTATGAATCAAACCACGTGAATGCAACAACCAGACTTTGGTGTATTCTTAAATAGAGGCTTTAACGTTGGGCGCCAGTTATAAAAGGTGTTTATTAAAAATATATGTTCCTTTACAACTCGAATAATACAAACAATTATAAATTAAAATGTTCAATATAAAACTGAATGAATATTAAAATGCGGCTTGCCCTCTTGTTTACCTTGACCATGAAAGCGCGAGAATCACAAATGTGGTGCCATCGTGTGACAGATTTAAGTTATAAAGTGTATAATGATAGTTATATACTATCACTGAGAAGAATTGTCCCTATTAACTGCCATTATTTATTAGTGGCCCAGTTGTCTCGTCAATTAAGTTTCCTAGTTCTCACATTTTTTGTTCTATATTAATAACATGCTCAACGCCTTTTTTTCCATTTGTCAGCATTCAATGTAATAATAATTTTTCTAAATCTTTTACTTTAAATGAAAATCTTTTTTTGCCATATTTCTCGAAAAGGTATATTTTTTGCCTTATTTAGTTTTTTATGTATTCCTTTCGCCAAGATAGGGCCGGAGTTTTTTCAAGTTTTCAGAAGTGATCACTTGCGTTGTGCATAACTATAAATAATTCCTCTGGAATAAGTTCTATCATTTTTTGAAATATTTTTCGAAAACATTGGATTTCATACCCTCATGATAATCGCCGGTACGGTGGATACAAAAGCTGGAAGCAATCCTCCCTCCATAAAACCATCAACGCTTTCAATGTGTGTTATAATTAATCTTTATCTTTTTCTCGAAGGTGGTTTTATTCCTGTTAAATAAGCATCTAAAAATGCTTGGCGAGGACTATAGTCGAGCCGTTCAAAAGATGGATGATCACGTGAACGGCACGCACTCTTTTAATATTACTCTCCCCAACAAACGTCACAAGTCCGATTTACACCACTCAACAAAAAAGTACCCACCCTCAATGCTTACAGTTTATATTATCTCTGGTATGAGTACAGTGTAAATTGTCCTTTGTTATTTCAGTTTAGAAGGCGTGGCATCGTACGATTACTCCGGCCAGTCACTGATCACGCGTCCTTGAATTCCATCTTTTGAGCGGATCGAGTATAGTGTTATTCTTGTCGACCCACATTTTTTGCTACGAAAATCTTTAATATTTCTATAATAATGTCTTCTCCAGAACACAATTTCATTACGTGCAATTAATAAAGAATTTCTACCTTGTTTTTTAAATCGAATACTTAGTTCTTTCATTGTACTCTATAATTTACTTCCACTCATAATTGGTATATCTTCATCTTCTTCGACGACTTTTAGCACTTTTATCCAAAGTTTGTATGTCTTCCTTAAAATAAATTTGGTGCACTTTCCTTCTTAGAATATTCAAAACACTTTCGTCTATCTTGTAAACTAAATTACTTCTGTAGTACAAATAAGATAACCCCTAATAACATTATATTATATATTATATTCTTAACTACTATTAAGACACCACTTGTCTATCAGGGTTTTGCAAAGTAAGCCCTTAATGAGCCTTTGTCAATACTGGAAATTTCATGTAATTAGTATTAGGTTAGAAAATATCTATTTACTACAGTCTGGTAAATGTGTATTATTATACACCCGACTATATATATACACAGGATAAAAAAATCGCAACTTTGCCAATTGCCTCTTTCTTTTATATTAAATAATTTTGTAACTAAATACCTAAACGTAGGTGTTGGTTAAAAACTACATTTTAAATATTTAAAAACTTTAAAATCCAAGATATTATTTTTATACATCAATTTATATTTTATTCGTACGCCTATGAACCTTTACTTGTCCAGGACACTCTGACGGTTTTATTATACCAGATACCAGCTTAATAAAAAATTTAGGTATAGTATAACTAGACCCACTTGGATAGGAATTATTTTTACAATTTTACCAGGGGAAACTTAAAAGAACGTCATTATATGAACGAACCTAGTAAAATATCGATTTAATGTTGCTTTTAACTTCCCGACTCACACCTGTACGCCCATGAAGAGAATTCTTGGAAACTCGAAAAGAGCGTTGACCGCGCCTATTCGTGTGGTTTTGGATAAACTATACTTAGCTCGGTCAATATCGACATCAAACATTGCAAACGCGCATGTAACTACGATTTTTTTAAATGTTGTTAGGTCCCTTGAGAGAGGTTAACACCCAAGTTTGCAACCCTGAAAACCTTGTGCTGCCCCCACAGTGCTCGAAAAACTGCGAAATTTTGGCACATATTTCAGTTGTTTAGAAAAATGTACCTTAACGAAGAGTTTTTCAATTACGTGTTCTAGTACTTTAATAAAGATAACTAAATTTGCTACAATTTCAGCGAAACCTGAGCACACTATGTCTTTTGGTTGCGAAAATACAGCAAGTCAAAGATGGCCAATTTTCCCGCAGTGCTAGGAAAACTCAATCTGCTAGGACAATGTCAAATCCAAATCTGTTCAGTAGTTTTTTCGTGAAAGATTAACAAACATCTATGCGTCCATTTCATACTTATAAACTTTCGCGTTTATAATATTATATAATAATATAATATAATAATAAAAACATTCTGCTCAATAATATATGTATTATTCATAAAGAACAAAAAGTACAAATTTGGCATTTAAGATGCATGTAAATACAAAAAGCAGTAACAAATTAAAACTTTAAATTTACACAAATTAAGAGCCTTAGACTCTCGCCCTTTTGGAAGGACCAGGTCTCAAGCATTCAAGATCAGTGGGGGGAGAGTGGGGGTGGAGGGATAGTGTTTTCTGGAGGTTAAGGCGGGTCGGCATATGGTGTTGGATTGTCCTCATCCTCGGCCTCCTCATCCATAACTATAGGGATGGCGTTATTGCAATTTCGACCGTGGCAAACGGAACATAAGCTAGAGCACTTGAGCCCGGCCTTTCTGCAAGTGCACGAACCTAAGCAACCTTTCTTGCATTTGCAAGCCATCATTTTAAGCAGGGTCTGAGGAGCGGGCTCTGCGCACATTGTTACAGGCATTAGACCTTGTTCGCTGGTCTCCCATCCCCAGTCACACGGGTTCTTTTCAACCCCTAACCATTTTTGTACTTGGTGGTAAGTTCTCCACGAATGATATTTTGCAGCATCTGTAGGAGGCGAGCAAGGTTCACTTTGACCGTTACTGCCGATTTGACAAATGCTGAGTATCGCAAAGTATTTAGTGTCCCCGCATCTCCTCCGTAGAGGTTCATCAAGATCTTTTCGCCAGCATTTCATACGTCTTTCTTGTTGGAGTTTGGGTCAAGGAAAATGTTGGTGACATCTATCCAGTCGGGTTTTTTTTGAGGATGTTGCACCACTTCATCTTGCCTTGCCAGAAAAGGGCAGAGGTTGTGTCACACCCGCTGTGTACTTTTTGTTCTTTATGAATAATACATATATTATTGAGCAGAATGTTTTTATTATTTAGCGAAAACCTAATAATCCTTTAATATTATAAACGCGAAAGTTTATAAGTATGAAATGGACGCATAGATGTTTGTTAATCTTTCACGAAAAAACTACTGAACAGATTTGGATTTGACATTGACCTAGCAGATTGAGTTTTCCTAGCACTGCGGGAAAATTGCCCATCTTTGACTTGCTATATTTTCGCAACCAAAAGACATAGAGGGCTCAGGTTTCGCTGAAATTGTAGCAAATTTAGTTATCTTTATTAAAGTACTAGAACACATACTTGAAAAACTCTTCGTTAAGGTACATTTTTCTAAACAACTGAAATATGTGCCAAAATTTCGCAGTTTTTCGAGCACCGTGGGGGCAGCACAAGGTTTTCAGGGTTGCAAACTTGGGTGTTAACTACTCTCAAGGGACCTAACAACATTTAAAAAAATCGTAGTTACATGCTTGTTTGTAATGTTTTTTTTATTTTATCTAGATTTTGACCGGTCTAACTATAGTGTTTTGCTTTTTAAAAAATATATGAAAAATAAAAAATGACAAGAAGCTAGAAATGTGTTGAGATATCAAGTTATTCTTCTTATTTATATTCCAATTTGTTTCAATGAAATATTTGCAAAAAATGTTGTACCTACTATTTATTTTTTGGTTAGGTGTACCTACCTATATTTACGGACGATTTTCCCATTTTTGGATTTTAGATTATGACTGTAGAAGCCATTGGGGGGCATTCCAAAACGCATACTATGATGAATTTTCATGGCAAAAGCAAAGGCATTTAAATTTTTACTAGTTTTTAATAACTATATTTTAATTTTTAGATGAGGCAACTGGTTCAAATATGGATTGGCTTAAAGCTTATTATCAAGTACCATTTTGTTATTGTCTTGAACTACGTGATACTGGAGCACATGGTTTTCTTTTACCCCCTAAACAAATTATTCCAACAGGACAAGAAACTCTTGATGCAGTTATTGTGATGCTACAAAGGGCGGATGAAATTGAAAAATAAATATATTTTATAGTGAATAAAATCTTATGAAAATATTTTAGCAACATTAATTGTGATTGTGTTTGATTTAAACCAAACTTAACAAACTGCACTTCAACTAATTCTCTTAATTAACACGGTGTACGGAAACCATTAAAACGGTTTCCAACAGTGCTAAATTGGTATAATGTTAAGTTAAGCACAAATCCAAGCGATTCAATTATAGTAGAGTTGCCAATTCTGCCGGTATCTCGGAATTAGTGGTAAATATGGAACTATTGGACAATTTTTATATATTGTCATACAAAAAAGTTTAAATAACTAAATTAGGTTATATCAAATGTTTTACCATATAACGGACGGGTTTGGTTTTGTAGACGCCACTTTTCAAATGAATCTTCTTGGTTATACGACTTGGATAATAACACGTGTTTATTGATTCAAGATTTTAATTAGGTACTTATGGAATAAGTATCTATTACAAAACCCTTAGGAGCTGGAAGATTTGCCGAGGACGATTTGCCGAATACAAATGGCCGACGGGAAGATTCGCCGAATGGAAAATTCGCTAAATGGTAAATTTTCCGACGGAAGATTTGCCGACAATATTAAATTTGATGGTTTATTTTATGGGTATAAGAAATTGGTCTACTGGTTTTAAGCACAACATTTGTTTCTAGAGACTCGTTAATTATTATCTCACATTTTCTGTATGAAATAAAGTTGAATAATTAATGCAAAAATACCGATTATACCTGTTTCAAAATATGTCCTAACTGTATTTGGGAGACTTCAAGCATAAATTCTTTTAAATTTGGCATCAAACGAATGCACGTTCTTTTTTCTTTATCTGGTAATAACACATAAACCAGTGGAATAGAGATATTTTGTTTCAACCCGTGTATTGTTAATAGTTGACAAAATAAATGTGGAACAGTTATAAATAAATTTCACGTCAAAGATAACTGACAAACTTTTCATAGATTACTATACCCTATTTCAAAAGAGTGTAGAGTAATAAATCACGAAGTGTCATAAAATTTGGCTGACTTTCGGTGTCGTCCATGGGCGTAGGCAAATCTTAGGATTATTAAACTTAATAATTAAAGTAAATTAAAAATTATAGACAGATAATAATAAAAGGCCATTTTTTGGGAAGTAATTTGGTCTGAAATATAAGTACCACTTAGTTCCAAAGGTATCATGTCATTATAATAATCCCTTTTTGACCCTAAGAAAAAGAATTAAAATTTAAGGAACAAACAAATCATACGGCTCACCAATCATACAATACCTATTAGATAGATAGATATTTTTTGGGTTGGCTGTTAGCCTATATCACTGCGACCTTTGCAGATCTATTGTGAACACCCATTATCTGTGGAATAGGATTAGAGCACCTTGTCCAGCTCTGCCCACTTAATGAGACTTAATAGCCTTGCCAGTGGCCACTCCGCATAACTTGGAGCAGCCGGTTTCTCCTCTCCCAGTAATAGATATCGCGTCCTTGCAAGGCCTTCACATTGGCATAGGACATGAAATGCGGTTTCCTCTTCCTCTTGGCAGTATCGACAAATGTCTTCATCTGCTGAGTTTAGCTGACTCATGTGTTTTCTGAGCCTACAATGTCCTGTCAAGAGACTGACAATCATTCTGACATGATTTCGCCTTTGTGATGGCAGCTCTGCAGTAAACTTCGCCGAATATTCCTTTATGAAGAGTTTGGCTTGTCGCTTGCCCGGTGATTTTTCCCACCACTCCTGGGCCTTTTCTAGCCTCCATTTCTTAATGGCTGCCTTTCTGAATGTATTAGCAACTCCGCCGAATGGTTCCGGGCCAATCATTGGAGTGTTAGCTCCCGCACGGGTCAATTCATCAGCTTTCTCATTGCCCCGACACCCTGAGTGTCCTGGTATCCATGCCAGTGTCAGAGAATTTTGACTAGCGGCATGTGTCAGGGCCCCAACGCAGTCCCACACCAGCTGTGAGCCTATTTGTGCTGAGACTATCGCCTTTAGAGCTGCTTGGCTGTCCGAGTATATGACTACGGTTTTACCCGTTATACCCTGACTTACGATCTCCGTTGCACAGTGTTTTATGGCCATTACTTCAGCCTGAAACACTGTGGCATACGCACCTTGACTTAGTTGGACTTCTGTCCTGTGTCCTCTACTATATATACCTGACCCTGTGCCCTTCTGAGTCTTTGAGCCATCGGTATACCAGATGGACTCCCCTTGGGTGGGGGGGCCATTCTTCCATGAGTCCCTTTCCAGTATTTCTACTCGAAAGTTTCTCGCAAAGTTATACCTGGGGACTATCCTGTCCTGAGGCATGCTCATTATTTGATCCGCCTTAACCCTATCATATAACTCTGCTTGCTTTTTTCCTATTAAAAACAGGTAATTAAGAGAAAGGGTTTAAACATATTTTAATGGTGTCTTAAATAGTTAGTAATTGTTACTACACCAACTAAACGTACGATATTGTGATATAGAAATAGTGATATTGTAACAGGTATAGTAAAAAAGTTATAAAATGGCGTCATTTTCTCCTAAGAAAAGAGGTGTAAAAAATTCACCGCTATCTATGTGCAAGAAAGTGTTTAGCGATGTGCCTGAATATTTGGAATTGGACAGTCCACGATTTTTAAATTATTATTAAGATACCAAATGTGGCATTCGAAGAAAAGTTCATTCGTTTTATTTTAAAAAGGAAATAGCCACCCTTGACAAAATATTGATAAAGCTAGGCCAAGATAACGGTATTACTTTGACATCCAGAAAACTTTTATGGAAAACTTTAAAAAGTATGAATTTTCCTGGGAAAAGCACAACCGAAAGGCACTATTACTGGAAAGCGATGAAATTGTTTGCTGGAGAAGAAAGTATTGGAGAAGTATAAAGCAGTACCGCAGAGAGCAAAAGAAAATTGATGAGACGTGGATAAACGAAGGTTATATAGTACAAAAATGTGGCAAGATAAAAATATAACTAGTGCTCGTTAAGCTTTCATAGAAGGCCTTTCAACGGGTATTAAAGTGCCTTCGGAAAAAGAAAAGAGGCTTATAATTGCTCACATTGGAAGCGAAGAAGGATTTTTAAAAGAAGGTTTGTTAACCTTTGAGTCGTTTCGGACGGGAGATTATCATAAGGACATGAATTCGGATGTCTTCAAAGACTACTTCGGTGAAATGTTAAGATTTCTTCCAGCTGATTCGGTCGTGGTTATTAATAATGCAAGCTACCATTCAAGGCGCATAGAGAAAATACCAACTTCAGCTTGAAGAAAGCAAGAAATTATTAACTGGCTGTCAAATAAAGGTATTCAGTTTGAGACTTATTCAATAAAGAAGGAACTACTAGCCATAGTAAAACAACATAAAACTCGCTTCATGAAATATGCCGTTGAAGATAAAGCAGAAAAGTACAAAGTAACTGGGCTGCGCCTACCGCCATATCATTGCGAATTAAATGCAATAGAACTTATATGGGCACAAGTTAAAGGATTTGTTGCAAGAAACAATACCACATTTATAGACAGGAAGATTTGTGTGAAATAAATGTTTCTTATAATTGATTACATTATTTATTAATTTCATCATATTATTTTTAAACGATTGTTAATAAAATAGTATACGTCAGTGGAAGTACCACTTTAATGTAATCTGCAATAGCCGATTGTCAATCGTTATTTTTTTTTTCATTTCACTAATCCAAATTAGATTAACATTTTTTTTCTGAAATAGTAAGCAAAAAGAATTCCGAATGTTTAAAAACGGCAGAAATGTATAAAAGTATGAAAAAACTTACTAATGATACTTTTAGCTTTTAATTGGTTTCAGTAGAATAAATAAGCTCAATTTTTAGCACGTTTAAATCAAATGCTCCTGGATACGACAATCTTACATTGAGATTAATAAAATATTGTGTCCCTAGCACCTCCCTCAAATATTTCATTTGGTTAACTTTTGTTTAGAAAAAGTTTGTTCTCCAGAAAAATAAAAAGAGTTTATAATCTGCCTCCCTCCAAAAAATTTAAAGCCACAAAGTTGTCAGACTTACGGCCTTCCTACCTGTTATCTCTAAAATCTTAAGAAAGGTGATTCATTAACTAGGTACAGAGTACCTAAAAAAAATCTTATCTTACTTACAAGCCGGATTTCGAGAAAATAGTACTATACTTCTCTGTTAAATGTAAGCAACTGTATCTTTCACGCCATGGATAATCAGAAACTAACTTCCTTAGTATTGCTTGATACTGTGATTCACGAGATCTTATTTGCTAAACTAAGCTATATTGGATTTGACGAAATCTCTTTAAACCTTTTCGAGAACTATTTGTTTGACAGGAAACAAAAAACAGTAATTAATGATAATTATTCTGAAACCGCTTCCATTTCCACTGGTGTCTCTCAGGGGTCAGTACTGGGACCTTTATTATTTTTAATTTACACCTTTGATCTGATTTCCAAAATAAAAAAAATGCGATGTACAGGCGTTCGCCGATGATTTCCAGTTATATTTTGTGTTTGATTACGCTCAACTAATGGAGGAAAATGTTCGGATAAATGAAGATCTAAAAATAATCTATGATTATCCAGTAGCTCATAATTAAAAACTAAATGCAAAAAAGTCTTATTATATGCTTTTTGTGAGTAAAAAAATAAAGAACGGTTACTGGAAGGTAATTTTAAACCAAGAATTGTTCAGGAAAACATCCCCTGTGACACATCGTTGAGACATCTTGGATTGATACTGGACAGTGGCCTACGATTTAAGGAACACGTAACTAGCTTACTGCGGAAATCTTACTGTCGGCTCAAGATTTTACATGCAAACAGAAAAAGTCTAAATTTTAATCTTAGGTAAAAACTGCGAGCATTTAATATTTTCTATTTTTAATTATGCAAATGTTGTGTGTGGTCCGTGCTTGGATACCATAACAAAAAACCGTATACAAAAAGTACAGCGTACGTGTGGCAGGTTTGTATTTGGCCTCAGAAAGTACCTACGACTCAGTTTCTGCGAAACTAAAAGTATTACAGTGGTTACCTATGGCCAAATTGTGGGAATTACATCTTTTAACTTTAACATATACGTTGCTCATTACGAAAGTTCCTAGCAATCTGAGAAATAAATTAAAATTCAGAAATTAGGCTCATTCAATAACGATTCGAACACCAATATTGCTGTCAATACCCAAATTTAAATCCTCTATGTCCCAGAGGAACTTTTCGGACATATCAGTAAGTCCCTATAACAAAGTGGAAAGCTCACTGAAAAGCTTAAAAACATAAATTTTACAAACAAAATGCTCATCGACTTCCAAATTGCAAATAAACAATTACATAATTAATCAAATAAATGTTCGTTTCTATTAATAACTTTTTGCATTTTCTCTTTTTTAATTAATTTTTTTTCTTAATAAAGAGCTATGAGTGCTTCTGAAGGTATATTAAATAAATAAGTTAGGTATCAATAAATATAGCTAACTTAAATACTTTTCTTCTACAATTTTATCATTGCAACTTATTATCTATTTACTCATCCATTTCAACTTTGGTTTTAAAAGCTAATAGGTTAAATTCATTTTTGTTTATTACAAGTTTATTTAATTATCTTATATTATATACTTGCTAGATTTTTAGTTTTAGTTTTTAGTTTTTTTTACCTTTTCAAATTTATATTACATTTCATTATCTTATGCTTTGAGTTATAGCTTGTTATCTGGGGTTTTTGAGCTAAAGGGACTTTTATTACCAGATGATCAATTGTGATCAATCTGCGCCTTTCTGCTCTTGAACTGTGTCTATTATTTTTTTTTAATTTCTATTATTTTGTTTTTTTATTAATTTGTTGTTAAGTTATATATTGTAACATTTTCTTTATGATAATTTTATATGTATGGCATGGTATCAATAAATGAATTTATTATATGTAAAAATAGCTCCTTGTAGCTAAATATCGCCTGCTCCCTTTATAAAGTGTTAACTATTTTTGTTCTTTATATTCCTAATATGTATTTGTACTTAATTTTTTTTTTAATTTTTCTACTTTACACTTTTTTTTTGAAATAAAGACGTTAATTATTGTAATGTATCAATGGTTTTTGGGCTGTTAGGCCGGCGTCGATTGTCTTGCTGACTCGACGTTTCGCCAACACGAGCGGTTGGCATCGTCAGAAGTTGCTTCCTGGTTGACAGTCTACGAACTACTGAGCTCTGCGTGGACGAAGCCCATATTTATACGTCGGGAAGGAAGTGGGCGGGGCCTCAGTTGCTTTTGATTTCAATCGGTTCTGGTCGGTGTTGTTCGTTAAGGGTACAGTTTTCCCACCCTTAATTATGGTGTAACCTCTTTTTTCTCTGGTGATGTTAAATGCTCGTTTTATAGAGGTTAAACAATGCGAACGGCACTCAGGGGGTAGGAGGAGAGCGAGCGTGGATTCGAACGAGCTCGATGATATCTTAATAGACAGATTTAAGGGGATATATTTCCTAGGGAAAGAAAAGATATAAGAATTTAAAAGGGACCAAAGAGAAAGTGAGAGAAATGATGGAAAAAGGGGAGGTAAATGGGCGCCACTTATTTTTTTATCATAAGGATGGGGAAATATAAGAAACCCAGATGGAAAAAATATTAAATATAGATGTTGGATAAAATGATGTATCAGATGTTATAGATAAAGTTAAAATAAGAAAGATATAAGGGACGTGAGATAAGATGCGATAAAATTGAGTAAACCAGTAGATGTTCTGATTAAAGTTTTAAATTAAACACTTTTATTAGAAAAACCAGAAAGAGAAAGTTATACTTACTTTTTGTTCTTACTTATCACAACAGCTCTATATATTTTGATCAAGTCAAAAGCTAAAATTTATGAGTGAAATACGTCTTATTCTTGTTGTTAATGAGATTAGATCAGAATAACTTACACCAGGTCAGCAAATAAAACATATAAATAAACAATAAACAATATTTATTACTGTGTGTAGTAATAAGTCAAACAGATGAACGAAACAAATAGACATATAAAATATCAACAAATTAAATAAGGTAAAATACAGTAAAACACATTAGTGTTTAATCACATATAGAAACAATATTACACATTCAATAACAGCTAAGTATTTTTATATTGTTATTTCTGTGTACCCATTTAAGCAGAATGTGATGTTAAAAAGAAATTGAAAAGTATCAAACGTTAATAAAAAAATGGTAAATCACTTTTAGCTTAAAAGATGTTTTACTCGAGTAAAAGATTGGGGGTACCATATAATAATTTATAATAAAACAATTAAATTTAGATAAACATTAAGAAACCAAAAATTTACTATAAATGTGTTACAAAAATATTTACTCAGGCTCTGCGCAACGCTTTCACTGATAACTGAAACATGTATGTATGCGACGGGCTGTTTCGAAATTTGCACACTTTAGGAGTCTGTCGATAAGGTACCGGGTTTTTTATAAAAACCGGTTTCACTGTGGATTCGATGAGCACTTCTTACGTTAATTACCCACACTTAGATATTATTTAGGTGGGTCACAATTAAGTTTTTGTGCCAAAGAAAAAAATGGTATCCCAACTTTTCTGGTAGTTAAGAGATAGTAATTATATTAAAAGACTTACAGTTTGTTTCCTAGATAGGAGAATTAAATGGGGCCACACCCAATTTATACGGTACAGTAGAATCTGGTGATTCTTCGATACTACTAGACAGCTTTTTCATCAGGGAGGTTCTACACTCACTCACTGACTTTAACTTAATTAGAAACACTAAAAAGCAAGTAATTATTTGCAAATCTAAGAGAAATTTGCCGGTATTTGAATCTAGGGGTTATACGAAAATGACTTGCAAGCACAAGGACCCACGCTAGACTGAATTGTAAATCCCGGTAAAAATTAAGCCGCGTCGCTTCAAACCACCCCTCTTGCGCCACATGATCTTATTCAACCGATTTGATTGGTCAGTCTAAAAAAATCGATAGTTTTGACGGTTTGACGGTCCACTAACGTCGAGAATTTTCTAGAAGGTAATATGATCAGGGTCGGCTTAAGTAAGAAAATATAATAAAAAAATAAAAATTTTGCATAGTGTTTTTTGGACATGCTACACAGCCCCTTCCGAAGAGAAAAAACTGGGTAGAAAACAGTTTTTAAAGAAAGATAAGCTATGGTTGGAACAACAGTAGTGTGTCTAAAAAACTGAAGCTGATAAAGGTAGTGAACATCAAGATGTAGAAAAGCGATCTTAACGAGAACGACAACTATCTAGGTAGAATTGGGGTATTAGTGTCGGTTATTGAATGCGATATAATATTCACACTATTCTTTAGTGCATTAATATACAAGTGAAACTAACCGAGAGTTTGAAGAACCACAAGGTAGGTAAAATGTATCAGATCTGTAGATCTTCGATACTAAGTGACCAGATTTTTATAAACGGTACCGGCCAACCGGAAGATCACAAAGTGATCGGGAACAGGTCTACTCCGAAGTTTCTGCACGGAAACAAAAAAAGTGTACAGCTCGGCCTAGACGGGCAGCACTAAGTGGTATCTTTAATGCAAATCGACAAAAAAAAGTATTTATATTGCCCTTGACATAAGATGTCAGGACACACGCTACATTCACACACACAAGGAAGAAGGTAAAGAATGCTATGTTCCCATAAGTAAAATTTCCCATAGGAGGCACAACGCGTATTTCCCTTTTTAGGAACTCCTATAAAGAAAAAAGCTGAATTTAAACCAAACTGTTAATAATAATTTTGAAAAGGAAGAAAGAAACACGGACGATAGTTATAATTAGGAATCTAATAAGCCTACCGGCTCCATTAGATCCGACAGTCAAGGTAAATACGTGATACGTTAACATCTGAAAAGATGTTTAGAAAAGTTCCGTCCTGCTTAGTTGACGTTAAAGATATCAACGAATATACAGTAAGGAAGAGAAGAAAACAGTAATTACTAAAAATATAGTTCTCATTGAGAACATAAAATAAAAAAATCTTAAGGTAATAGATCACACTAAGACATTAACAGGAATCTAACAAATCTTAAAAACAAATTATCCTAACAGTCTTCAATCCTAGCTAGAAAAAAAATAGAGAAAGTAATAGAGGAAAAGAAAGAGAGGAGAAAGAAATTTTATCTGTCTTCCTTACAATCTCAACAGACCCACTACCGGAAAGAATTCCCTACGGCTTTCCTAGGCTTATCTCTCGTGACAAATTGCAAGGTCAAAATAAAATTCCAGAAGAAGTAGTTAAGATTGAATTTTGTTAGTCAAAAAAGTAAGGTGATTCCAATAGTTGTCATGTTACGGATCAAAGTTCTTTAAACCAACGATATGTAAAGGTATAAAATTGCATGAAAGAACGAAAAAAAATTTTCAAAAAAAATTCAAAAAAAATTTTCAAAAAAATTTTCAAAAAAATTTTCATGTGTCTTCCACTAATGTACGATAACCGTCTTATATCCATATCAAAGATAACAAGTAGTTTATGGATGATGAACGAGAAATAAGGTAATAAAAAAATGTTTTCTAAACATAAAACAGTAATAGATATTACTGAACGATACGATAATTAATTTACAAGTGCAGACGCACTTGTACGGTAGGTTAACGGTAGATAAAGGAAAAACTATTTTTTCCTTCAAGAAAACACTCATAAGGTAGGTAAACGGTAGTTACGAGAAACATATTTTCTCCTTCGGTACGATAAAAACAAGTGTTATTACACTTATTAGGTAAATGGACGGTAAATGAAGGAAAGTAAATTCTACTTTCGAGACGATAGAGATAAGTGTTAAGGTACTTATTAGGTAGGTAAACGGTAGGTAAGAGAAAAGTATTTTCCCTTTCGAGATGAAATGTTCAAGTGGTAATACACTTAAACGATAGATAAGCGATAGTTATAAGTCTGAATACACTTAAACGAAAAATATAAAAGTGAGGCATAGAGAAAATTATTTAGTGTTGAGTCATAGCGAGAGGTTGAGAAATGGAGAAGTCAAAAAAAATGGAAAAGGAATGCTTATACGGATAATTCTGAGAAAACAGAGAAACATTAGTTCCTATTCGGAGAGTTCATCTTCAGAAGAATCATCGGAATCAGAGACATAAGGCTTAAGGTCTTTTATATGCCAGTTTCCTGCTTTTGATCCATCGGGATTTTGTAATGTATATACTAGTGGAGATAGTTTACGGACAACCGTACATAAGAGATATTTAGGAGCTAATTTGGACATAAACTTATCGGCAGCTTTAGAGAGGACTTTATTTCTTCTCCACACTTTATCACCAACGTTGAATTGAATATTTCGACGACGAAGGTTATAGGTTTTGGAATTTCTTTGATAGGCCTGATGAAGATTGTGTTGTATTTCAAAAAAAATATCCTTTAACCCTTGTATATCTGAAACGTATTTATCGTATTGTTCAGGAGTATTAAGGGACATAGGACGATCAGCGCCATTAGCGGAATAGTAATTTCCAGATATCGGTACATGTCTCGCGAAATTTAAAAATGATGGAGAATATTTGGTGACTTCGTGTCTAGCGGTGTTGATAGCCTGTCGGATTTTAGAAAGCTCATTATCCCAGTTAGAATGTTCATCGATATAACACCTAATAGCGGTTCCAATGGTTTTATTCGTTCTTTCTACAAAATTACACTGTGGTGAATAGACGGCATTGAACCATATTTTTTGGACTTTGTATTGATCACAGAGATGTTTCATCATGGGATTGTTAAGGTTTCTAGCGTTATCGCAGATAAGGAATTGAGGAACACCAAACATGAGAAATACTTCATTTTCTATGAAATTAAAGATATTTTTGGTGGTGGCTTTTCGTAAGGGTTGTAATAAAGTAAATTTAGAAAACCAATCGGTAACAACTAAGAGCCAGGTATATCCTTTTTTGGAGCGAGGGAGAGGACCAATAAGATCAAGTGCGATAATTTGCCATGGGAATTCGGCAGATTTCTCTTTTCCCATTAAACCTATTTTAGTGGAGGTAGGCATTTTTTGGGCTCCACAAACTTTACAAGATCTAACAAAACGAAGGACATCTTTTCTCATTTTAGGCCAATAATATCGTTCTTGGATTCGGTTCAGTGTTTTGAAAAATCCGAAATGGGCACAGGTAGGGGGATCATGACAAGATGACATAATGTCATGTCTCTGGGGTTTTGGTACGAAAACTTTCCACTCTATTTCATTAGTGGCGAAAGGCAATTTGGAAGGGATTAATTTATAAACCAAGTCATTATCTACTTTCCATTGAGGATAAAGCTCAGGGTGTTGGAGAATTTTAGTACGGAACTCATCGAACCCTACGTCTATTCGATTAGTGTCTACCTCAAGATACGAGATTTGGGGTTGTTCAGGGAAGGCACGACTCAAGGCATCAGGAACGAGATGGGACGATCCCTTACGGTGGATAACGTCGAAATTATGTTGACGAAGCCGCATAGCCCATCGAGCAAGTTTTCCAGAGGGATTGTTGATATTTTTCAACCAAAGTAAGGAGTGGTGGTCGGTAATTACTTGGAATTTGGTACCTTCAATATAGGGACGGAATTTTTCAATGCTGAAGATGACAGCTAGACATTCTCGTTCTGTGACAGAGTAGTTACGCTCTGCTCGGGATAAGGTTCTGCTAGCATAAGCTATTACGACATCTGAACCATCAAATGACTGTGTGAGGACACCGCCAAGGCCAGTATCACTAGCATCACATTGGATTATGAACGGTTTAGAGAAATCTGGCTGTGTTAACACAGGGGCAGAAATAAGGGCTTCTTTTATTTGGGTGAAGGAGAACTCCGCTTGGCTAGTCCATTCGATAGATTGTTTTTTCTTTTTACCTTTCAATAGATCATTAATAGGAGAGACAAGGGAAGAAAAGTCTTTGATGAAACGACGGTACCAAGAACACATGCCGATAAATCTTTTGACCTCTGTGAAAGTTGTCGGACGGGGATAATTGATCATGGCCGAAATTTTATTAGGATCTGTTTTTAGAATGTTGTTCCCTACGATATAACCTAGAAATTTTAGTTCTGGCTTGAAAAATTCACATTTTTTGACATTTATCGTTAGGTTAGCATCTTTTAGCTTATCTCTGACTTCAGATAAGAAACGAATATGTTCTTCAAATGAATTTGTACAGATAATAATGTCATCAAGATTACAAAAGATATTTGGTTCGTAAGCCGGACCGAAGATAGCGTCAACTAAACGTTGCTGGGTTTGAGCAGAATTTCACAATCCAAAAGGCATTACAGTGAATTGAAAAGAGCCTCTGCCGATAACACTGAAAGCGGTTTTTTCTTTCGAAGAGGGATCTAAAGGGACTTGCCAGAAAGCTTTTCGTAAGTCTATTGAACTTATAAATTTGGTACCTTTGAGAAGGGAGAGAATTCGATCTATATTTGGCAAAGGGTAGGTATCGTGTTTAGTTACATCGTTGAGGGTTCGACCATCGAAACAGAAACGATATTCATCATTAGCTTTTTTGACGAGGAGTACTGGAGAACACCAAGGACTATTTGAGGGTTCTATGACACCTAGACGAAGCATTTCGTCCAATTCGTTATTAAGAATCTTCGACATATAGGGAGACATTGGGAATGGTCGTTTTTTGAAGGGTTTTGCATCCCCGGTATCGATATGCATTTGTATTTTATCGGTACGACCTAGCCGGTTAGTATTACTGATAACAGAAAAGGACTCTATAATATTTTTAGCTAATGTCTGTTGAACGGGAGTTAGAACTTCGAGAGTATTGAGGGATGTGGTGTTTAATTCTGGTTCCATTTCAGAGAGAAACTGGGGTTTAGAAGTGCTGTTGGAAGACCAGGTATTTTTGGAGAAATCAATAATAAGTGAGAAGGTTTTTACAAAGTTATTTCCAAGAATGAAGGTGCAAGGTAGTGAAGGGACGACTAGTGCTTTAATGACATGTAAAATATTGTTAGCTAGAATAGGTAGATCTACAGTACCAGAGACAACTTGGTTAGTGCCATCTGCTAGGGAAACATTTCGATGTTCAGAAGAATTTATTTGTACATTATTGACTTTAAGGAAATTGAGGGCTTTATTACCAATTACGGTAATTGAACAACCGGTGTCCAACAGGACGACGAAATTTGTCGAGAAAATTTGTATGGATAGGTAGGGTCTTGTATCGGTAGACTTGTTCAGTAAAACTGGGGCAGTTATTTGTAAAGGGTTTTGAAAGAAATTTTTATCAACTTTTAGCCATTTCTCCCATTGATCTTGTTTTTTGATATCGGTTTTACTAGGGCGGTAAAGAGAGAGTGCACCGATACGACATTCTCCCCTAGTTAGTTTTTTGAACATCGGGGGCAGGTAGAAACAGTGACATTTGGGGAACCACAACGATAACAAAAATAGGATTTTTGTTGATTTTGACAGCTAGAATAAATGTGTCCTTTCTTATGACAATTCCAGCAGGTAACATCCCTACTGTTAGAAATATTAGTTGGATTAGAAGTACTCGCCACGTTGTTGGAGGTAGAAGGTAAGTTAGATGTTCTCGGTTTATTAGTTTGTTGTTTGGGACGCTGATTAGTAGAGTCAATAGCAGATACTTTGGTTTGGAAAGAAGGTTTTTGAAAAGAGAGTGATTTAGCATCCTCCAATTTTTTGACTAATTGAATTAGATCAGAGACGGTATTTACATTGGAGAGGGTTACGTGAGGAATGTATTCTGGAAGTAAATTTCGGGTGATGTATTTTAACTTGCTGACTTCAGCTGGTTCACGAGAGAGGCGTTTGAAGAGAGAAGTGAGTTGAGCAACAAAAATAATAATAGACTCGTTCTTTTTCTGTTTATAGCCTTTAATTTCCTCCCAGAGTTGTTCATCATTTTCTGGGGGTAGAAAGGTTGATTTAAGAACATTCGTAAGTTCATCCCAAGAGTTGAGAGAGGTTTTGATGCTGCGGAACCATATTAAAGCATCCCCGGTGAAAAGTTCAACCGCTGATTGAAAAAGAGTTTCAGGTAGGATGTTGCGGGATTCAGCTAGTTCTTTAATTTTTTCTAGAAATTCAAAAACGCTTTTAGGATCACCGTTAAATTTAATATTCCATTTCGATAAAGGGAAACGATCTAAATATCTAATTTCGGGGGTAGAGACGTTAATTATAGGTACTGTGCCTTCTGTATTCGGAACTGAACTAGAAGAAGGTGAATTATTGAAGGGAATGGTTTTATCTATCATTTCTTGTTCGAGAAGAAGACAAGTGGTTTTAGATTCATCGCGGAAATTTATATCATCCTCGGAAGGATTTTCAGGTAGAGGTAAACGTTGTATTCTGCCTAACAAGTGAGCGATCCTAGATTTTACTCTACGAAAACATGAATCTGAAGCAGAACCTTCAAATTCTTCTATTAAATTGGAAACGCTGTCGATAGAATTTTTAATTGCTACTTTTTCGTCTTCTAAGTTAATGTTTTCTAAAGTGAACGTACCGTTTGTTTCTTTGGTTAACAATCTTTTGAGGACTTTCCTTTTATCCTCTATCTTTCTGTTGGTGGCTGTTCCTCTGATCTTTAACTCGTAGTTAATTTCGTCTGCTGTTAGAAAAGTTACCTCAAAATTGGCCATTGTGATAAGAAAAAGTAACGGAAATTGTCGATATTAAAAGTGTGTAATTTTATTGTCGGAAAAATAGGGATTTTATCATCGGGCCCCACGTTGTGGGCGTCAAATTAATGTGTAACCTCTTTTTTCTCTGGTGATGTTAAATGCTCGTTTTATAGAGGTTAAACAATGCGAACGGCACTCAGGGGGTAGGAGGAGAGCGAGCGTGGATTCGAACGAGCTCGATGATATCTTAATAGACAGATTTAAGGGGATATATTTCCTAGGGAAAGAAAAGATATAAGAATTTAAAAGGGACCAAAGAGAAAGTGAGAGAAATGATGGAAAAAGGGGAGGTAAATGGGCGCCACTTATTTTCTTATCATAAGGATGGGGAAATATAAGAAACCCAGATGGAAAAAATATTAAATATAGATGTTGGATAAAATGATGTATCAGATGTTATAGATAAAGTTAAAATAAGAAAGATATAAGGGACGTGAGATAAGATGCGATAAAATTGAGTAAACCAGTAGATGTTCTGATTAAAGTTTTAAATTAAACACTTTTATTAGAAAAACCAGAAAGAGAAAGTTATACTTACTTTTTGTTCTTACTTATCACAACAGCTCTATATATTTTGATCAAGTCAAAAGCTAAAATTTATGAGTGAAATACGTCTTATTCTTGTTGTTAATGAGATTAGATCAGAATAACTTACACCAGGTCAGCAAATAAAACATATAAATAAACAATAAACAATATTTATTACTGTGTGTAGTAATAAGTCAAACAGATGAACGAAACAAATAGACATATAAAATATCAACAAATTAAATAAGGTAAAATACAGTAAAACACATTAGTGTTTAATCACATATAGAAACAATATTACACATTCAATAACAGCTAAGTATTTTTATATTGTTATTTCTGTGTACCCATTTAAGCAGAATGTGATGTTAAAAAGAAATTGAAAAGTATCAAACGTTAATAAAAAAATGGTAAATCACTTTTAGCTTAAAAGATGTTTTACTCGAGTAAAAGATTGGGGGTACCATATAATAATTTATAATAAAACAATTAAATTTAGATAAACATTAAGAAACCAAAAATTTACTATAAATGTGTTACAAAAATATTTACTCAGGCTCTGCGCAACGCTTTCACTGATAACTGAAACATGTATGTATGCGACGGGCTGTTTCGAAATTTGCACACTTTAGGAGTCTGTTGATAAGGTACCGGGTTTTTTATAAAAACCGGTTTCACTGTGGATTCGATGAGCACTTCTTACGTTAATTACCCACACTTAGATATTATTCAGGTGGGTCACAATTAAGTTTTTGTGCCAAAGAAAAAAATGGTATCCCAACTTTTCTGGTAGTTAAGAGATAGTAATTATATTAAAAGACTTACAGTTTGTTTCCTAGATGGGAGAATTAAATGGGGCCACACCCAATTTATACGGTACAGTAGAATCTGGTGATTCTTCGATACTACTAGACAGCTTTTTCATCAGGGAGGTTCTACACTCACTCACTGACTTTAACTTAATTAGAAACACTAAAAAGCAAGTAATTATTTGCAAATCTAAGAGAAATTTGCCGGTATTTGAATCTAGGGGTTATACGAAAATGACTTGCAAGCACAAGGACCCACGCTAGACTGAATTGTAAATCCCGGTAAAAATTAAGCCGCGTCGCTTCAAACCACCCCTCTTGCGCCACATGATCTTATTCAACCGATTTGATTGGTCAGTCTAAAAAAATCGATAGTTTTGACGGTTACAGTCCACTAACGTCGAGAATTTTCTAGAAGGTAATATGATCAGGGTCGGCTTAAGTAAGAAAATATAATAAAAAAATAAAAAATTTTGCATAGTGTTTTTTAGACATGCTACAATGGGGACCCATGTTTTGTTAATCTTGACTGCTTCCTCTTTTTTATTAAAGTTGTTCGGGTGCTTCTCTATTTCTATGGCTTCTCTATAGAGTCTGGAATGGTATGCTGATGTAGTAGCGAGGACTTGGGTCTCCTCAAACTTAATCCGATGGTCCTTAGTGAGGGTATGTTCCGCTACGGCGCATTTGTCCGTCTGCCCCAGACGACAGTTGGCCTTGTGCTCTTTAATCGTGGTGTTGATCGAGCGTTTGGTAGTTCCTATGTACACGCTTCCACATGTGCACGGAATGCGGTAAATTTCCGAAGCCGACAATGGATCTCTTCTGTCTTTTGCCGATCGAAAGACATTCTTTGATTTTTCTTGTTGGTTTGAAAATAGTTTTCACATTTTTCTTTCTTAACAATCGACCAATTCTGTCTGTCACTCCCGGAATAAAAGGCAGAAATGCTTTTGCCACTGGTTGGATTTGCTCATTTTCTTTGGGTCTACGATTTGTTGGTCCAATCGATCTTTTGATTTCCCGTTCTGAATAACCATTGGCCCTTGAAGCATCATGGATATGAGTTAGCTCTTCGTTTAGTGCCTCGGGTTCGCAAATCCTTCTTGCCCTTTCTGCTAAGGTTTTGATGACTCCATATTTCTGACATGGGTGGTGGTTGGAATCCCTATGTAAATAACGATCCGTATGTGTTGGTTTTCTGTACACTGTGTGGCTCAATGATCTTCCTTTTCGTGATAATAACACATCAAGGAACGCTAGCTTGTTGTTGTCTTCGATTTCCATCGTAAACTGTATATTTTCATGGATGCTGTTAATGTGTGTCAGAAATTCTTGCAATTTATTCTGCCCATGGCTCTATAATACAAATGTGTCATCTTCATATCTATACCAAATATCTATGTCCAAAGCCAGTTGTTCGAACTTTTCCATAAAGAAATTTGCTATTACCGGGCTGAGAGGGCTTTCCATTGCTACTCCTTCGATCTGTTCGTAAATCTTGTTGTCCCATGAAAAATAAGTGGTGGTGAGGCAATGTTTAAACAAATTGGAGATGTCCTCTGGGAATTTATCATATATATGTTCCATTGCATCGCTTAGGGGCACTTTTGTAAAGAGAGATACTACATCAAAACTTACTAATATATCATTCTCTTCAAGAACTAAGTCTTTAATTTTTGAAATCAAATGGGTGGAATCTTTGACATACGAATCAGTAAGTCCAATGTATGGTTGCAGGAGTGATGACAGGTGTTTAGCTAAATCATATGTCGGTGAACCAATGGCGCTTACAATGGGACACAGCGGAATGTTGGCTTTGTGTATCTTTGGCAAACCATAGAGTCTTGGTATAGCAGCTTCACTTTTACAAATTAATTTCTTTGTATGTTCTTCTAGACTTGACTTCTTTACTAAGGTCTTTGTTGTTCTTATTACGCGTTGTGTTGGATCATTGCGTAACTTCTAGTAACTGCTAGGATCCAGCCCAAAAACCATTGATACATTAGACAAAGGCCGCGAAAGCCTTTCACAGTTTACGTTAATTATTATTATTATAAAACGTACTCAAAGTTAGTAGACTACAGACTTGCGTCTATGAATTTATAGGCCCAGAATAATTTAGTACCTACTAAGTACCTATAAGCTGGTTTAATGTTTCAAATACTATATTGCCACAAGTTTAGTAAGCGCTAAACTTTACTCGAGTAGAATTACCAAAAAGGGATTCATGGAGCAATGGCCCCGCAATCAAGGGAAGTCAATCTGGTTCTGGTATATCTATGCCTCAAAGACTGAGAAAGGCACAGAGTTGGGAATATATAGCAGAGGACACAGGATACAAGTTCAATTAAATCTAGGTGCGTATGCTACTGTGTGTTTAAACTGTGTTTGGTGAATGAAGTGGACTGTATTTTGAATGTTGATGATATGATAATGTGTTAAATAAAATTGGATGTAACTCAGAACAACTTGTATTTTAAAATGTAAATCTTACAATGTGCTTAACTCTTTCTTGACAATTGACTTCTGTCAACCATACATTCGTCATTCGTCTAACAAGGTGACAACTTACCACTAATACCAACTTAAAGTTGGTTACTCATTTAAAAGATATCAAACAAATACAAAAATATAAAATAAAGATTATAAAATTATACATACCCCACACCTTGAAGAGCAGCTTCAAGTAATTAAAAGTAAAACAAATATGTAATAAATGAATTTAGAACTAAATCTACATTAAGAATTTTGAACATAACTAAGTGTCATCACTGCACTGTATTTTCCTGCAATGGAATTATGCACAAATCTCGGATATTACGTTTCACTGGACCATGGTTAGTTCTTAAGTCTGCCACTCGTGAAATATTATCTTTTCCTTTGTATAATTTGATTACGCGTCCCATACTCCACTGGAATGGTGGTAGGTGTTGATTTCGAATAAGAACAAGGTCATTCAGCTTAATTGGTGTAGGATTTTCCTTCCACTTATATTGCGTATGTAATTGTGTGACGTATTCCTTGGAAAATCTGCTCCAGAATTGTTGCTGAAGTTGCTGAATAAATTCTATTCTGGATACTCGATTAGATGGTGTTAATTAAAAGTCAGGTTCAGGTGGTGCAGGTCTTCCGATTAAAAAATGAGAAGGACACAATGGATTCAAATCGTTAGGATCATTTGAAAGTGCAAATAATGGTCTTGAATTAAGTATTCCTTCTATTTGTATTAAAAGAGTATTAAATTCTTCATATGTTACGATTGAATCTTTCAACACGCGTTTTAGATGAAATTTGAGGCTTTTTACTGAGGCTTCCCATAGCCCTCCAAAATTAGGACTATAAGGATGTATAAAATGCCAATAAGAACCTTGTGCAGACGCAAAATTTAAAACAGTATTTTTATGATTTTGTAAAAATAACCCTAATTCTTTTAATTCGTTATATGCACCGATAAATGTTTTACCATTGTCAGAGTAAAAATTAGACGGAATACCCCGTCGAGATATAAATCTTCTAAGGCTTGCTATAAAATACTCACTTGTCAGATTACTCACAAGTTCCAAGTGAATTGACTTTGTAGAAAAACAAATAAAAACACAAATATAACATTTTGTAACATGACGCCCTCTACCTCTTCTATCAGCAACTGAAAATGGACCAGCATAGTCAATGCCAGTATGCTGAAATGGAAGAGAAGGAATAACACGACTATCTGGAAGATTTGACATGGGAGCTGTGCAAAAATTAGGTTTTGTCTTAAAACATGTTACACAATTGTTTATAACTCTTTTTGCTAGGTTTTTACCACCTATAATCCAATATCTTTGTCGTACTGCTGCAAGAAGAGATTGCAGACCTGCATGTAATAATGCCTTGTGCTTGTGTCTTAAAATAAGGGTAGCTAATGGATGTTTTGAGGTTAGTAAAATAGGATGCTTCTTATTATAATCCAATGAAGTAAATCTTAGTCTTCCTCCAACTCTGAGTATATTATTATTATCAAGGAACGGTTGTAATGAAGCTAGTTTGTGCTGTTTTGGTAATCTGCTTTGGGTTTTTAGCAAAATGATCTCATCTTTAAATGATTCCTGCTGTGCTAATAAAATGAGTCTATAATGAGATAACTCTAATTCATGAAGTGTAATTGGTGTCAAATTGATTTTGTTTGGTTTGTTTTTAAAATCTTTAACGTAATTATAAATTCTGAAAACATATGACGTAACTCTTAGTAATTTGTAAAAATCAGAAATATCAGTGAATAGAGAAAATGGCGTAATAACCAAATCTTTATTTTTACAAAGCAATATGGATGAATTAGATTTAAGTTCTGGTATTTCTGTGCTATTAGAAACAGGTTTAGCATAATTTATGTTGAATGATTCAGTTAAAAATTTTGGACCATGCCACCACAATTTAGAATGCAGGAGTTTGAATGGTTGAACTCCTCTTGATGCTTCATCAGCAGGATTTTGTGAAGTGGAAATATATTTCCAATTTTCGACAATTGTTAGTTGTTGAATTTTATAAACTCTATTTGCTACGAACTGTTGAAGACAAGCGGGTTCAAGTTTAATCCAAGCTAAAACAACTTGTGAATCACTCCAATAAAAAACAGGAACTGATATTGAACAAGCTGCGTTTACTTGGTGTAATAATTGAGAACCCAACAAAGCTGCACAGAGCTCTAATCTGGGTATTGTTGTGGGCTTTATGGGAGAGACCTTAGATTTCGAACAGAGAAGATGACATTGAATTCTGTTAGTATTAACATTTGCACTTCGAACATATACACATGCTGCATATGCCAATTGTGATGCATCACAGAAACAATGAAAATCCAATATTTTAAAATTTGTTGGAATCACGTTACGAGGAATTGTTAAATTATTAAGATATGATAAATTATTATAAAATGTATTCCAATTGTCATATAAATCTTTTGGAATGGGTTTATCCCAATCAAGCTTTCTGATCCATAATTGTTGAATAATTAATTTAGATATTAGAATTGTTGGAGTAAGAAGACCTAATGGATCATAAATTTTTGAAATATACGATAAAATAATTCTTTTTGTGACTTCAGTAGGATTAATGGGTTCAATTGCATAAGTTAATTCATCTGATTGGCTTGTCCACTGAATTCCTAATGTTTTTACTGATTCATTTTCTCCTATTGAAAGTATAAAATTATCAGTAGATTGATTGGAAATTGAATTTAACAACTGTGGAGAATTGGACATCCACTTTCGTAATGGAAAATTTGCGGAATTTAGAATGGATATTATTTGTTTACATAAAACTTCTAATTCTGTAATGTCATTGCTTCCAGTTAATAAGTCATCAACATAGAAATCGTTGAGAATGACCTTTGAGGCTTGTGGAAAAGTTTCTGAATTTTCATATGCTAACTGGTTAAGACATCTGATTGCTAGATATGGAGCCGCGGCAGTGCCATACGTCACCGTGTTCAATTGGAAAATGGAAAATGGTTTGTTTGGATCATCTGTCCAAATAATTCTTTGGTATGGTTGATGAGATGAATGCATTTTAATTTGTCGATACATTTTGTTGACATCAGCCGACACTACATATGCATGTTGCCTAAAACGTAGCAATATATCAAAAATGTTATTTTGGATCTTTGGACCTATATACTGGAGGTCATTAAGTGACCATCCACTAGTTGTTTTCGAACTACCGTCAAAAACAACTCGTAACTTAGTGGTTACACTGGATTCTTTGAAAATGCTATGGTGAGGAAGATAATAACATAATGAATTAGTAGATGAATCAACTGAACTAGTTACATCGTGTAAATGATTTAAAGTTTGATATTCAACAATAAATTGCTTATAAAGAGTATATAATTCTGGTTGAATCAATAATCTTTTTTCTAATGAATAAAAACGTTTAATTGCATGATTAAATGAATCACCTAAAAGTGACGGAGAATGTTTAAAAGGAAATTTTACTATAAATTGACCAGTAGGAGTCCTACTAGTATCAGTGGAAAATAATTTTTCACATTCATGCTTATCTTGAGTAATGAACTTAATAGCTGGAATTTCTTCCAATTCCCAAAAACGTTTTAATTGTTCATCTTCCTTGGAACAATTCACTATACAATTATAAATTAAAAATGGTTGAGAGTTAGGCTTACAAATTGGTGCTACACCCGAAACAATCCATCCTAATTTAGTGTTTTGAAATATAGGTAAATTTTTACCTAGTTTAATTTGTCCTATCGACAATAGAGACCAAAATTCACTAGCACCTATTAACATGTCAATAGGACCTGGATCGTAAAAATGAGGATCAGATAAATTTATGTCTTCTGGAACACTGCAATCATCAAAGTTCATGAAATGAGATGGAGTATTATTACTTATAGTAGGTACTACTAAACAAGAAAGATCTGTCGAAAACTGACTAAATTTAGAGGAAATCGTTACTGAGCATTTTTTATGAATTATGGATTCAGATTGATTAATGCCGATGATGGGAATATATGTGTCAATCAAATGTAGTTTAAGTTTATGACAAAACTGTTCAGTTATTAAATTTGATTGAGCTCCACTGTCTAAAATAGCTCTAGCTGAGTGGAGATTACAATCAGAATCTTGAATGAAAAATGTTACTGTTGACAACAACACTTGAGTTTCATGTTTTTTGCTTTTTACCAAAAAATTTGTTTGAGTTTGAGAATTGACAGCTGAAGACTCTTGTGCATCAATATGTAGCAGTGTGCTATGCTTCTGAGGACATTTTTTACAGTGTCCCATTTTGCATTGATCATGTGTATGATTAATTTTTAGACAATTAAAACATAATTTTAATGATTTAACCTTTTCTAATCTTTCTAAGGGAGAAAGTTTTAAAAAATCTTTGCAAGAGTAAATTGCGTGCTCTCCTTGACAGAAATTACATTGTAAGGCGTTCATTGTTAAATTAAATTTAATAGGAACTTTTTGATTATTTGATCTTTTTTGATGATAGTTAAAAGAATTTGAATCTCTACCAAAACAAGGTTTATTTTGATTCTTTTGCCAATTTTCAAGAGCATCAGCTTTTTTATTTAAAAATTCAAAAAATTCATTATGAGTTGGTAACTCCTTACTTGGTTCAAACTCTTCCCACCTTTTTTGTAAATTAGAATCTAATTTTAAATTAATTAAGTAAATAAGATAAATGTCACAACTTTCTTCATTACTTAATTTAAGGTTTTTCAATGCAGCTAAATGATAAGAAGTTTCATCAATTAATTTTCGATACGCCTCTGCAGATTCTTTGTATATAGACTCAGTTTGAAAAATAGCCTTAACATGGTTATTTGCTAATATCCGTTTTTTATCAAACGTATCACATAATGTTTTCCACGCTATATCATATTGATCTTCTACAAAATCAATTCCATCAATTATTTGTTTAGCATAACCTTCTAAAGATGTTCGTAAAAAATTGTATTTATTCGCTCTGCTTATCATGTTATTATTATGTACTATAGATAAATAGTTTGTTTTAAATTAAGCCAATTTTCATAATTACCTTTAAAAACCGGTAATTTAATTTTAGGTAAAAAACTACTTTGAGTGTCTACTAACTGAACACGATTATCTGAATTATTTTTTAATGGAGTGTTACTTTGAATAAAATGTTTTAAAATCGCTCTAGTGTTATAATATTCTGATTCAAATTGAGCCCTAAAATTAAAATGTTCGTTTAAATCTACGTCTGCACATTTTTCTTCTATATCAGTTTGAATTTGGTTAAATTCTTTAAAAATAAGATTAAGATTTTCAGATCTCTCTTCTACTTCATCAATTGTTGGCATTTTTTCTTCTAGTGACTCAGCTAATTGTGATAAATTCATTAATCTCTGCTTTACAGATTGTCTGTTTCTTATTAATTGTTTTAATGTCATATTGAATGTAATTGAAATTAAATACTACTGGTTAATGACAAATGAACTAAACTACACCTTTTCCAGTTGATATTTAGAGAGTAGCAGATGTAATTCAGCTATTCCAAATGATTTTCAGAAAGTGACAAATGTAATTCAGATAACACAATTGATTTTCAGAAAGTAGCAGGTGTAATTCAGATATTGCAAATGATTTTCAGAAAGTGGCAAATGTAATTCAGATAACACAATTGATATTCAGAAAGTAGCAGATGTAATTCAGCTATTCCAATTGATTTTCAGACATTTACAATTTTAATTCAGAAAGTAGCACATGTAATTCAGAATAAATCACATGTAATTCAGAATAGCCGTTTTATAAAGGAACTCTAAATAATCTTTATTAACGAACTACATTTATGAACAAATACAAATGAATAAAATTCGAGCAAATCCGTGTTTATGTGCCAATGGGCATATCTTCAAGCATCAATGCTGCATGATGGAAGGTGCTACTGTGCTGAACAGCACGAGCACAATCACCGCCAGTGATACTGTCTTTTGCGCTGTCCATAATTTCTTCTACATATTGATGACGTTGCTCTACCAGTCTAGGCGGGACGACATTGGGAACTCTCATATGAGTCTTGGCATACAGTTTCACTTTAGACCAAATTATCTCTATAGGATTCAGCATTGGTGAGTATGGTCCTAGCTTCAATAAAATTGCAGCACTATTATCAAAGATGGTATGCAATGATCTGTGGCAGGGCGCGTTGTCTGCAACAACAACAAGGTCTTCTAAATTATTGCCCAAATTTTCCCATGTCTCCAAATTTACTTGCACCCATGCATTAGCTAATGCCGCCGTATAAGACCCTCGTCTTCTGTCAAATGCTACAACGCCGTCTGAAGATATTGCACCGATAAGGTGAATATTTGCCCTTCTGGATGCCGGAAGTTTCTGCACCGCGCGATGTCCAACCCTCGCGCGACCATGTCTTCGGCGGCAAAACAAATTAAAATTGGTTTCATCTATCCATACGATTTGTTTGCCCAGCTGGATGAATTCATTCAATGCATTGACATATGCAGCGCGTTTTTCTTTATTTTGCAGCGAATTCATATCCACGGACTCTTTATGCGCCATTTTATAGGACAATAACTGCCCATTAAGGTAATTTGCAATGCAGCTAATACTTATGTTTTTATTAATAATTTGGCGAATTTTAGCTTGAATTTGTTTCAAAGTCAGGTCGCATTCAGCCTCCACCCAAGCAATGACGATATCTGTTTCGTCTTGGGACATAAGTTTTGGTTTTATTCCACCTCGCTTCTTCATTTCGTCATCTCCCATTCGCACCCAGTGATAGGCCGTTTTATACTTTATGCCTAATGACTGTGCCAAAGTAGCCCAATCTTCTCCCCGATTGGCACATACGACAATCCTCTCTTTGTCTTGTGTAGTATTTTTGTTGTATGATTTTCTCTGCACCACTTTAGAGTCTACAATCATTGCTCGGCAAATTGGGCAAAATGCTTCTTCATCATTTTGTATAATTGGCTCTGCACATTTTTGATGAATTAGATGATTACACGGCAGTAATTTAATTGCGGCTACTTCAATTCGGTTCATAGGAACACGACAAACGGAACAATTATCTTTCAGTTCCATATTTTATATAATTTACTTGCAATGAAATAAGTTGGAAATTATAGCTTGATTATACCTACTGTCTAATTGAATAGTGACTAATTTGTTGATCAATATTTTGTTTCAAAATGTCAGTTTGTCCAACCAGAAGAAAAAATATCTAAGGTAACTTGACCCAAAAAGAACGTGAATGCTTTATAGGTGGTTACTTTTGTACGTAAGTATTAAATATTAAATTAAAGCATACATATAAATACTCGATTTTATTGATTCATATTAAATTGTATCACAAGTTGTGTATACACGGTCATTCGATACGTTGAACAATATTTATTTTATACTTCATAAGAAATTCTCGAAATAAAATGTTATAATGCAGTTATCAGTATTTTTCTTCTCTGAATTACAATTGTTGCTTTCTGAAAATCATCTGCTACTTTCTGAATATCAAATGACATATTCTGAATTACAATTGCTACTGGCTGAATATCATTTCTAATATCTGAATTACATCTGCTACTTTCTGAAAATCATTTGTAATATCTGAATATCAATCGCTATTGTCTGAATATCATTTGGAATAACTGAATTACATCTGCTACTTTCTGAATATCATTTGTAATATCCGAATATCAAGTGCTACTCTCTGAATACCATTTGCTATTTTCTGAATATCAAATGGAAAAGGTGTAGTATGAAGTTAAATGTGACTGAAACTATTATTATTCAATAAAAACAAATGTAAGTTGTTCTAATGCGTAAAACTTTACTTGCACTCTCAAATGTTATAAAATAAGGATAATTGGAATGAACCCACCTTAATATTGTAGATGCACCAATAATCGATTGAGTTACTATAGATTTCACCTTCCTCTTTTGATTTATAATGAATGGAGCTCTTACATGGGCCTCTGTTTTCTGGACAGCGGTAAATGAATGTGGTTGTAAAACTTGTATAGGTTAGGTTACTATTAATACTATTGGCTTCACCTAATCCTTGTGTAACTAAATTTTTATCGTTCTATTGCGGGTTACTCTTGACTTCACCTCGTTATGAATGATAATTGTACGATTGTAGGTTACTATGGACTTCACCTTCTCGTTTTTTGTGATGGATGCTTCAATCCGGTTCGTATGGACCAAAAAATGTTTAAACTGTGTTTGGTGAATGAAGTGGACTGTATTTTGAATGTTGATGATATGATAATGTGTTAAATAAAATTGGATGTAACTCAGAACAACTTGTATTTTAAAATGTAAATCTTACAATGTGCTTAACTCTTTCTTGACAATTGACTTCTGTCAACCATACATTCGTCATTCGTCTAACAAGGTGACAACTTACCACTAATACCAACTTAAAGTTGGTTACTCATTTAAAAGATATCAAACAAATACAAAAATATAAAATAAAGATTATAAAATTATACACTGTGTATTAGGCTAAACTAATGACCATACAACACTGTGTATTAGAAATCATAAGTCAGGGTATAACGGATAAAACGGTCATATACCCGCACAGCTAAGCAACTCTAAAGGCGATAGTCTCTGCACAAATAAGCTCACAATTGGTGTGGGGCTGCGTTAGGGCCCTGATACTTGCTGCATGCGCAATCAGAATTCTCTAACATTGTCATGAGTACCAGGGCACTCAGAGATTCGGAGCAATGAAAAAGCTGATCAATTGGCCCAAGCGGGAGCTAGTATCCCAATGATTGGCCAGAAACCATTCGGAGGGGTGCTGACAAGGAAGCTATTGAAAAGTGGACGCTAGAGAAGACACAGGAGTGGTGGGAAAATTACCGGACAAGCGACAACCAAAATGTTTATAAAAGGATAGTCGGCGAAATTTTTCTGCATAGCTGATATCACAAAGGTGATGATTGTCAGTCTCTTGACAGGACATTGTCGGCTCAGGGAACACCTGAGTAAGCTGAACTTGCCCGATAAAGACACTGTCGATACTGCAAAGAGGAGGAGGAAACCGCATTGCATATCCTATGCCAATTTGAAGGCCTTACACGACGCAGTATTTAGTATTGGAAAAGGACAAACCGACTGCTTCAAGTTACATGGAGAGGCCGCTGTCAAGACTATTAAGTATCATTAAGAGGGCAGGACTAGCGAAGGTGCTTTAATATTATCCCAAAAATGATAAGAGTTCAAAATAGATCTGTAAAAGTCGCAATGATAGAGGCTAACAGCCAATCCAATGATCACTGAATAATAGAATTTTTACAAATATCCATAATATCGAGAATAGCACAGTTCTGAAAACTCCATGTATATAAAGTCTTATACTAGTAACGAGGTTGGGTAGATAATTCGCATGGTAATTACCAAAAAGGGGAATTAAAAGAATCGTCCCACTATTTAAAACTCAACAGTTCAAAGAATAAATATTTATAATTATAATAAATATAAAAAACAAATATTTTACCAAAGTATGTGAGATATACACAGAAATGTGGAATTTTCTTAAATAATGTGAGTGTATATTATTTACATAAAATATTGCTGTGTAGACAGAAATTAGCATTGACCAAATTTTTACACCAAATAGGAAAGCTAAAACATTTGGCGACACAAGTAGAGAAATACAAAAGTGATATAGCTTCACAAAAAACTAAACAGGGCCCAATTCAGTTGCAATAGATAATTTTATTTTTCTTTATAGTGGGGATTTAAATATAATGTTGAGAACAAGCTTCTGATAAATAAATGATTAAAAGAGATAATTGTAGAAGTCAAAGTATTCTAAGAATGAGGGGTTCAAGATTTCATTTGTAAAATTACATTCATCATCAGAGAAAAGGGATGTACAAATGAATAAAGAATTTTATAGCGATTTAAATGAATTAAATACCTAAATATGAACTAAAAATTGTATTAGAAGCAAATGCTAACAATACATCCATTGCAATGTACTTGGGTTACATCCCCAATTTGTTCCAGCAATGTTTATGCATTTAAGTAGCTTTGTGTATTACCTATTTCGTTTTCGTGTTTGTTTCTGAGTAACCTATTATCTATGATTAGACCTGTTTTTCACTCACATATTCTCACCTACTTAAACGGTTCTTAGGCTAAGTTTCTTTTTACTTGTAAAGGGTACTAAAGTGGGGTTAATATTAAGTCTCACCGAATTGCACCATTGCTCTGCTTCATTCAGTATTATCTGTATTATGTGAATTATGTCACATAGGAGATTTTCATTCTTTTCTGTTGCGAGGCTAAACACTTCATCGAAATACCCTTGGCAAGGTATTTCTAGTTCGTTCAATTGCTAGAGTAAACTGTCTACAGTGAGACGCCACATGAGTGAGGATGCAACTCCTTCCTGCGGGCAACCTCTGGTCGTATTAATGAAGATGGTGCCTTGGCCTACCTCTATTTCTTCGATTCTTGTAGACAGCAATTGCAACAACCAGGTGAAAGTCGTTCTATCTACTCATCTATCATTAAGTGCTCTTCTGACAGCTGACAGCCTTATATAAAGTATTTTCAACAGCCCTTACCATGCCTAGAATGACACATATAACGTTTTTTTTTTTGTTTAAAGCATCTTGGATTTCGTCAGTGAATTGTATCAAGGTGGTCTTTGTAGATTTGCCTGTTTGATACGCAAGTTGACGATGGTACAGTGACAGTTCTTCCAGGACTTCTGTCATAACAATACTCTAAATAATATACACTTGGTTACAATTAATGGAAGACTAGATTGTTTTTTTTTTTTAGTTCATGAATAAAATATTTAATTACTATTTTCTGATAAATTCATACAGTTTCGTGTGTGCTAGATTTTCTCATAAAAAATTAATATTGACCTTTCGCTTGTCTTTGTTTAGTAGCAGGAAATTTTCTAAAGTAGTTCAGATTTGAACTCTTTAGATTATATTTCGAAACACACCTGTTCAAATGTAAAAATTAATATTTAAAGTCATTATTAACGCTATGAAAATATGTACATCTTGTCAGTTTGTGAGGTGATACGAAACGAAAAGAATGGTTTTGAAATTGTTTTTATGGAGTTTATTTTTAATATGGAGTTCTGGAAAGTGTGAAAATTTTCCATCACTTATAACAACCAACGCTTCCTTAGGTAAATTTTTAACTCAACTTAATTAGGTACTCTTAAATAAATACAATAAGTAAATTAATTATTAATATCTTCGTAAATTCTGAACGTGTTTTAATAAAAAACATTGCAAAAGGACAAAACACATACAAATATACGTATGTCGATAAATACATATATAAAACGATCAGTTACATAAGTTAACAAATTCAAGTACAATTAAACAATAAGAAAAAAAACTAAAATACATAAACTCAATTATTACCAGTAATCAGTCATTTCGCAGAAATGCTTTTAACTTTATTCAAGACAATGTATATTATTTTTGCGAGATTTTCGTAATTGTTAGAGTTAAGAATAGCCACTAAATCATCCATGTTGGTGCAAATTCCCACCAAAAATTCATCTCTACTATTTTGATAGATTGGACAATTAAAAACCAGGTGTTTCAGACTCTTAAGATGTAGTAAATTGCAAACTAAGCACATCTCCTCCAGCATGGATCTCGGGAAATTTGGGGAGGGGCTTAGCCAGCACTGAGGCTACATATGACCCATTGTGCATCCTCCCGTATTGTAGGGATATCCTGACCTCAGGCAGTCACCAGGCCTAGTGATTTAAAATAGGTGATGAGGCTCCCGAGGGGCATCTCCCTGACATCGGCTGGTGTAAGCCAATACTCGCCTAACACGGATCTTCTGATTTCAGAAAAAGCAGAGCAGTCATACATAATGTGTTCTACTGTTTCCTCTTCTTGTTCGCAGCCTCTGCACAGCGGCGATTCTGTTAATTTCATCCTAAAGAGATGTTGTCGCAATTGGCAGTGACCTGTCAAGATTCCCACAGCAGTTCGGAGATTTTGTCTGGTCAATGCCTTAATTTTTTTTGCTGTTTCCTCGCCAGGATGAGGTAATAACTCTCTGGCCAGTCTACAGTTCGTAGTTTCATCCCAGCACTGTATACCTAAATTTTTGGTAAGAGTGCTGATTGATAAGGTAATGTTAGCTTGGTAGATGGGCAAGGGCTAACATATTTGTAGCCCGCAGCCCTCCTTGCTAAATTGTTCGCAATGCGGTTGCCTTTAGAGTTCCCATGTACTTTGATCCAGCTGAGAGTGACCACGTTATTCTGGCTGGCCTCAGTTAGAGATTGGTGACATTCTAGTACTAAACTTGAAGTGAAACGTGGTCTATTCAAGGTCAGTAGTGCTTGTCGGCAGTCTGTGTATATATTTATATTCCAGCCTGTGATGTTCCTATTGATTAATTCTTTTGCAGCTATAGTTATGCCTGTGAGTTCTGACGGAACCACACTTGACAAGCCATCCATAGCCCATTTTATTGTTAGGTTTAAGGATCTGGAGTAAATTCCACATCCCACACCTTGCTTTGTTTTTGATCCATCCGTATATACGCTCAGAGCGTTCACTACGTTGGGGTCTGCTGTCTTGTTTGTTAATATTTTGTAGGGTTTATCACAGACAAATCTTGGTGCGACAGCATCTGTGTCTGCCTGTTGGAATGGTATCACTTTTATCGATTCCCTCCACAGACCGTTCCTATGGAAGACTGTCCCCATGGGTCTCCTCCAGCCTTATTGAGTATAAAATATTCCCTTATAGAATAATATCATATATTTTTTGTTATTGGCTCTATGTTGAGTGATTAGACGAGTAATATACATTAAATATAAAATTTGAATATAGTTCTCAATGTCAGACCTCAAAAAAGTAGCCAAGCAAAAATGTGAAGAATTCTCAAGTAATTGCAAATCACTATTTTTAAGAAATAGTTCATATTTTGGAGAACTATCCCAATATTCCTTCACATATTCGCGTTATTATAGATGATTTCCTTCCAGAGCTGTAAACTCAAAGTATTGTTTTAGTTGCAATACACAATTATCTTTAATGTTGCTTTGTTCGCTCAGACTTTGCAATCTCATAAAACACATTTTTGGTATTCGCGAGCTTGCTATTCGGTGCATTTTTTTGGAACCAGGATAGACTTGCGTTAAGAATCTAAAGACTAAGCTTAGTACAGTCGAACAATATGGTCAGGTGTAGTTTTGGTTAGCGTGAGTAACTATTTAAAAAATCCAACCTGAATCCGCTCTAAAATATCCCCATATCTCAATCTCCAGACCCTAACACTGTACGACATCATAGAGATACATATGCTCTCATAGAACTTCATTCTGTTTTTCCAACTGTTTAACCTAGCATTGCACATGTTGTCAAATACTGCACCAATACTGCTTATATTTCAATACCGTTGACTTACTCATATCTATATCTTCTATACATATAATAAAACTGTATATGTTTGTGCGCGCATTTCATGAAAACTACTGATCCTATTCGAATGCGGTTTTCAAAGACGTATTTGTCTTCTTTCAACTTAACATCTGGTGTATAAAACTTTCTCCCCCCACCCCTTTAACGGGGCGAGGAAAGAATTTTTTAAACAAAAATCAACACGCCACGCGAACGACGTCGCGGGTACATCGAAATAGAACCCAAAAATATGTGGTTAGATTTTTTTGTCTGTATGTTTGTGCACGCACCACATGAAAACTACTGATTCGATTCGAATGCGGTTTCACAGATGTATTTGTCTTCTTTCAATTTAACATCTGGTGTATAAAAATTTCTTTCCCATTCCTTAAATGGGGTGGAGTAAGAAATGTTTATACAACAATCACACGCCACGCAAACGACGTTGCAAGTACAACTAGTTTAAAAATAAAGATAAAGCTGAAAAGTCGACCTCAAGATAGGTGAAATTATTCACAATTTCTAGTTTCTCAGTTCCATAATAAACTGAAGTTTTTTGAATAGTTGAATATAGGTACCTCTACTAAAAATCATCACTTTTTTTTAGAAGTATTTACGCATATATGATTTTCCTCACAATATTATCTTAAAATTGCCATTTTTTTTGTAAATTAATTGGACAGCGTGCATTTAAAATTAAAGAATTGGTGTAACTAACTCTATAATATTATTAATGTTAAACCTCTTGGTCTCTTTGAGATTAAATAATTTTCTAAATCGGCGATAAACAAGAAAGACGGTGATTCTCTCTGTAAGATACCTTCAGTGATGTCGTATGTTTTACTTAATTAATTTTTACAGTTAATGTTCATTGTGGCAATATCATATATATAGTCGATTCAGAAAAAAGTGTCATTAAGTGGGCTGGGTACGTGTAATATCATCTTTAACTTTATTACTAGATTCAATGGAAACAGAACTTTAGTTAGGGAATTATATGTCATTGCGATGTGTCAAAATGTTTTTAGTTATATTGAGCATATGTAGCAATCTGATCACAAGCTGGCTAATATTGCGATTCAAATTTCACTAAACGTGGGTGCTGCCACTACAAATTTGAATTTTCCAGAGACTACTTGATGACACTTCTATTTGAATCCACTATACATACTTTTTATAACATTTATTCATTTTATACTAAAACCGATTCTAAAAAGCTTATGCCATAATTGATTATGATTAGCAAAATCAAAAGCACGCTTAAAGTCAACAAATGCTGCATATTCTTTTCTTCCTTTTAATCTTAAACAATCAATAAAACGTTATATAATTTAAAAAGATAATCAATATAGGTATATATTTTATTTTTAACGGCCATTTTACTTTTGAGAATAAAATATTTTCTTTAATTATTAAAGTGGTAAGGGTCTGATAATTAAAATGTAATGAATGAATTCAATGTAAAAAATCTGGTGTGGGCACCACACGACCTTCCGAACAGTAGCATGTATAATAACAAGTAGTGGGTGCTAAAATTGGAGTGGCCATAGTATGGAGATGTCAAAAATATCGAAAAAACTAATTAGTTAGTAGTCTGTATTTTCCATAATAACTACCAATTTTTGTTCAAAAAGAGCGAATACATATTTCCAGTTTTTGATAAAAGTGTCAATATCTCGATAACTAATGAAAATATCAAAAAAATGTATTCTTTCAAAAATGTCGGAAATTACATGTTCTTTCCACAAAGTATAAATATTTTGCCAATTACTATATGAAAACCCAATATTTTTAAGAAATTCCATTTTTGATAAGAGTAAACGTCCACTTCCGGTCGGCCGATTTTACTCAAATTCTATCAGATTTCTTCGATGGTGATTATAAGTTAGTTTTTATAGTTTCATTCCGATCCCATTAGCCGTTTAGCCGCAAATGTGTTCACAGACACACAGACAGACAGACATTTTTTATTTTTGTGTTTTTTAGGCTCAGGGAACCCTAAAACGCGTATTTCCGATAAAAACCCGAGATCGAAATTTTTCGCGATCACAATCTGTAACAGTGTTGCTGTTCGGAAGGTAATAACAGCGTTGCTGTTCGGAAGGTAAAAACGGATGGGGCAGTCATTGGGACTGCCGTTAGAAGTTATACTTATATGCACGCGCCCGGGTTTACAAATTTGTATGGGAATCATTATATGCTAAAAGTATGAACCTACTATACTATAAATACGAAATAGAAAGGGAAGAACTGCCTAATTTAAAACCCAAAGATATCCTAAACTTTCTAAGGAAGATAGGACTAGAAGAGCTGCTATAAGTCTGAGGAATCATCAGAAATATAGCAAGAAAAGGGGGACACAATAGATCTTATAGGTCGCAGGTGTATCTGTCACCCCTAACACCATACATACATACATACATAAATCCGATCTTCTGTGTCCATTTATTGGTTAAAATGCAGTGTACAGTAAAAAAAATATCGCTTATCTATGAAAATCTAAAAATATTTATTGCGAAAATATATTACATGTATACATACTATCAACAAAAACTGTATAAAGTATACGGTTAATCAGTGTCGCCAACGTGTGCAGTATCAAATATTTTGACTAGCAAGGTTGGTAACAAGGTAAGGGAACCTCTTTAATAGAGAAAGATAGAAGAAAGAGAGTGATATAAAAACTAGGCTTAAATTGCGAAACTTCAAGAAGGCATCACGTAGGTAGCGTATTTGTTGACCCCTTGAACACCAGGTATTCATGCCTAGTCTAAAAAAGTAAAACTCCAAAATTACTGAAGAAGTAACTTATACGCATATATAATCTGATGAATAAAAGAATATTTATAATATTTATAATACTTTTGTGGAAATATTGAAAAAATATTTATAAAATACATTATAATTTCATAAACAGTTAACTAAAATACATTTCTTAAGAACTCTGTTTATGTAGCCAACGACCTCAAAAGTATAGTGCAGCATACAATATAATCTATACGGCAACCATGATATAATACTGATTACTGAATATTATTATTAATATTAATAATATAAATTACTAAACTTAATATGTACCTATACTTACGTGGAAGGATAATAGAATAATCTATTATACACAATTTGATACGTCACTATGATACAAAAACATTAGCTCAGACTGTTTTTTGCATATCTTATCTCTTTTCAATATACTGAATGTTTAAACGGTAATCAAAGGACTTATAGTTATGACTAATAACATGTGGTAAATAAATATTTCATTTTTGTTTTTACCGACCAATAACCCATATGTGTTTTTGTTTCTCTCTTACTCATGCCATTACATATGAAACGCAAATAATAGGTTTGTTCCAACAGGGTCACCCTGACTATACCTGGATTTGCATTCACATGGCATTGACGTCATTTTGACGTTTATGCAAGTAGCACCAATACAGGGCTAGAATGAAGCGTAGTTGCCAGGTTTAACTTAGAAAAACTTACTATCTTTGTCTTATTAACGCGCAATAGAAAGAGATACTTTTAAGAAAAATGGCAACACTGGTGAATAGTATTAAGTGCGCTAGTGGCTTTTTTTACATTAAAATTATGTTTCAATCATTGATCAAATTACATTTTAATTTTCTTTAATAAATCTTTTAAATATTTCGTGTTTTTTATGTTAGAGTTAATTGTATACCACAAATCTTAAAAAAAGATTTAGTTTATGGTAAAGAAGCGGTGGATAAAAGAAAAAAAGATAAAGCAGATACATTTGATCACTTCATTAAAAAATGCAGCTCTAAATATGGGCGTATAATTCTAAAAACGAATATTTTACTTTAGATAAACTTTTGACTAACTCGAAACTAAACTGTGATTTTAAGGATGAACGTACTACTTTATATAGACTTATAAAATCAATGGGATATAAATTCAAAAAGTGAACAAACAACATATTTTAAGTGAGCAACGACATGAAAAAATTAGCAAAATCACTTTCCTTTTGACATTTAAGGAACTAAAAAAGCGCAATGAAGTAATCAGATTCGTATAGTGAGACGAAACGGGGATGTACAAAAATGGTACTCTAACGTGTCGATGGGTACAGAAATCTCATTTAAAAAATAATCCATTGCATGTGAAATCCGAAGGAAGTTTCAAGTTTACAAATATTAAAGTAGGCCTTATTATAAATTTCACTCTGTACATTTAATCTAATTTTTAGTCCACCTTCAATATTTGATTGGATCTATCAGATTCAATATAAAATCTAATATCAGAATCATCGGAATCTGATATTGATTAACTTCATACATTTTTCGAATAGTTTTTTTTATCGATTAATCTGTTTGAAGATAGACTTCATGTAAAAACTTGTTATATACGCAATTCATTCAATATTGTTTGAAGCTTAAAATCTTTAATTAATTTTAAATTTTTTAACTGTTAATTTTAATGAGTTCAACTTGATTTATTGTTATGCTTTTATGTTGTTATGTTTTGCCGTTTTTAAGTCATTTAGCTATGCCCTGGTATCCATTTTTTTGTGACTAATTATGTTTACTGCCTTTTTATTCAAATGTACTACCTATGTGTCTCCCTTTTTAATTCTGTATCAATATTTGTATTTGTTCTAGCTGTGGTCATTGATAGAGAATTTCTCAATGAGAAATACGAAGAAATCAAAAATGAAATAGAGAAATTCTTAGTGTATGCTGAAAGGGAAATTCTTAAACATGGTGGTGTTAACGTTCATTTGTATTCATGGACAAGTATTAACGTTAGAAAAGGTTTGTTTTAATGTATTTTTTTTATGTTAGTAATATAATAAGGTCATAAATACATATTTCCGTGATTGTACTTACTTATTCCTCTAGAATTCTTTAATCGCATGGCACTGAACTTAAGGTGATTCAAAAAAATAACACCTAAAGTCATTTCAATGTTAGTTTACTATCATTGGCTTTATAATCTTATTTAGACCAATGCAGCACATTCCGTCCGTTTCCGGTGTTTTGTACGGACAAAATGTGCTAATAGCCTATCTGATTTTTGCGGTTCTAGTTTATGTCGGTTGCTAGCTTCTGGTCATCCCTTAAAATCCATGCCGGTCTCCAACCCCGCTACCATAATCCGTAACCCCGGAAAGTAGACCGGCTTTGGCATTTTTAGATTTTCCTTTATAGTTTTGGTGTATGATGCGTTTTCCTTTTTAAGCCGGCCGGTACTATCGTTTGCCAGGACCTTGTGGATTCTTGAGCATGCGGGGATCGTTTGGACTTCCTCGCAGAACTTCATACTGAAGCCTCTCTTGGCTTTTCAGATATCTTTATTGTACCGCGGTAATTTATGTCTATACTCTTCTCAGTTATAAACTTTTTTGGCCTTATTAAAAAACATTCTCGCCTGAGTTTAAACTTCTGTAGGTGTTCGTTCCAACAAGGAGTGTTTCTTGAGTATTTCCTTGTCAGTTCCGGGCAGTTTTCACGATAAGTGGACCCCATAACCTCGCTTACCATGTCCACCTCCCGGTACAGACTGGATAAATTTCTTATTAACACCGCTCTGTCCTCAAGATTGTCATTGTGGGAATCTACATAGTCCTTCCAATTTGTTCTCCACGGATTTCTTAACTTCGCCTTAATAATTTTAGCAGTGACAATATTGAACCTGACATTTCTGTTATCTGACCCAGTCGGTTTGACCAAGACATGCCAGCCTTTTAATCTTGCAAATGGTCATATCAAGAACCTCTCTGCGCAAAACTGTTACGAGAGTTTATTTAGGAGTGTTTATAGAGATATACACCAACGTGTTTTTATTTTCAGTCGTATTAGAGAAAACATTTTTTTAAGAAATTTCTTGAACCTAATTATGTGGTTGTTGAAAATATTTATAACGTTTTTAGATTTGACAGCAATATTTAGCATAGCTTCCTGTTCTGACACCTGGAAATTATATCGATTGACAGAAGCCGAAGAACTAGTGCATATGGCAATATCAGGTAATACTTAAAATTGACGTAATTCAACCTCAAAATGTTTGTAACTAAGTAATAAACTAACCAAAATATCCAAAATCAAAAAAAAAGAGTGTGCGTGTAACCTTTACGTGCGATTGAAGTAAAACTTATTTGACATACCCACCTACGTATCATCGCAAAATAAATTCAAATTCAAAATATGTTTATTAACAAGTAGCTACAGGTTTTTGATTTTTTTGTTTATTATTATTATTTATTGATAAAAGAGTAAAATATACTTGAGAATCCGCCATTTTATTCAAGTGACAACTATTTTGTTTTGTAATTTATCTAAAATCCATTAATTTCACGTTTTAAAAATTTTTGACAGAAATTAACGGTTAGGTTAGCTAATCAAAAGTTTTGACGTATCTACGGAAGTCAGCAGAAACATAAAGAATTGTGTGTGCGAAAATCATGAGAAATCTGATAATTTCTTCCGTATTTTAAATGTTAACTGTCAATTTATTTCTAACAAAACTAATAGGAATAGACCTAATCTTAAAGCAATATGAACCAGACACATTATGTCTATCCCAAAACATGGTCCAATAATGACACTATCGGCTACATACGATTTAATAATTACTCTCTTACTGTTACTTTAATAGAACTAATAAATCACATGGCGTTGTACTAATTTTGACAAAATCTTCCATAGAAATTAAGAAACACGATTTTTTGACTAATTTATCACTTGAAGTGAATATTAAAATCTCCAGTATCTCTTTTAAAATACTCCAAACCACCTGTTGTATATTAAATATTTGGAAATTTCAATACATTTATAGATAGACTTTATAGTGCATTAATTTTCTGTACAAATAACTTTATATCGTTTATTCTTTGTGGAGATTTCAACATTCATTTTTTAAACGATTCACAGGAAAATAAAATGTATGCATATAGAGTACTCACTCATTTTCATTTAATATATTTCATTAATAAATCCTCTTTGTTTATTCATATTTAAAACAAACACTTTATACACAAATTTTAGGCGTAATGCTATTCACCAACAATATATTTTGGTTCACAAGCTGTCAATTTGACAGGTCAGCAAAATATGTAAATTATGTTGCCTACCATAATATACAATTACAGATTTAACTTTTATTTATTTAATATAGTAGGCGGAATGGTGTTAGGTTTTTTGTATCAGCTTTTTTGCGTTACATAGAATATGACGTCACATCCGTTAGAATTACTGAGTTACCCCTAGTCGCACCTAAAGAAGTTTTACTTCAAAAAAATATTAGTGGCCGGTTTGAGATTATTAAACTTCCTATTAATTTACGAGTTGGTTACAAAATTTTTCCGTCGACTTTTTTAAGAAAAAAATAGCTTATAAATAAATATTAAATAAATTTATGTACTTGTTCTTTGTTAAAAACTTTTGATTTTTTTTAAACATATCCAGTTTTCTTATTTTTAATAAACGTAATTAGTTTATTATACTTACTGATATCGACATTTGTATTAATATTAAAAGTTGTTCTTAGCATCGAATATTTTGGCCCTAAACTGGCTATTAAGCCTTTTTCAGCAAGGTATGAGAAATGTGCTAGTACCTACTGATTCTGAATAATGAGTAATATTTTTTGTATTACACCATAAAATAAACTCTGCATATGTTTTATTATATAAAGATTTGCTTTGATCAGGCAATAAATTTAATGGCGTTTTAAATAAAATGGCATGATAAAAAAAACGCGACTGATCAAAAATATTGACATTGACAGATCTCAACATTAATAGCCTGTTAACGCTCTTGTTCGTTAATACGACTTATTAATGATCAATTTTAGACAATAGTTAGTACATTAACATTGTTATTAATGTAAAGTCGACGGAAAAAAGTTTTTAAAGCGACACTCGTTAACCACTAGAGGAATCAAACTTAATACTCTATTTTAATATTTTATCTTCCATTTGAATACACAAAAAATTCTATTTTGATTTGTCAATTCATTCTTTGTTTACAAGCCATTTGAATTGACGTGTCAGTGTAATTTGTTACAATAGAAAAAAATGAATATCGTGCAGTGATAAAATTCTTTGTTTTGAAATGTTTATCATCAGAAATTCATACAAAAATGATGAAAGTGTCCAAAAAATTTGTTCCTTTATTTCCAACTTTGCATCGTTGGGTAATGCACGTCCAAAAAATGCGAAAGCACTAGAAATCTCTGAGCAAGTCCATGTTATTGTTTGAAAAGATCCAAATTTGACTAAGCGTGAAATTGCTGATACCATAGGCATTTCAGATTAACGAGTACTCCATATTTTATACGAAGAATTACATATAAAAAAGCTGTTCTGAAAGTTAAGGCCGCATTCGTTAATAATTCAACAAAAACTGAATCGAAAACAAATTTCTCAGCTTAGTTTGAAGCGTTTTAGGCAAAATAAACCCGATTTTGTGTGTCGTTTTATAACTATAAATGAAGCTTGAATCAACCATAATTCATTAAAAAATACATACCTATTCTTTAATTTTTTGCTTTCAAAACTTTTTAAGCAACCTGTATATTTAGACCAGGGCAGATCTGTTAAATAATGACTATTTGGATGTAAGAAGTAGAAGTTTTTTACATATAAAAGAGCACTCCACATATCAAATGCCCTTTATAGAATAAAACTCGGATTATTTGGGCGGACTCTAGCTAGCTAAGTACCTACGTCGTTGGTTTGTTTACTTTTGAAGGCTCCCAACCTGTAACTAAGGACGCCAAACTACAAATTCCACAAATTATACGCAAACGGCCGTTTTAAATGATTTATTAAAAAAACAATTAAATAAATAAAAGTTGGTATTAAAAACTGAATATTATACCACAGAAATTAATTGTTTAAATTAAAGAATTAATTATTTTCTTACCTAATTAATGAAAGTCTTCAGAAACCCTTGAATGTACTCATAAGCAACGGTATCTATCTCTAGGGATGATTTTTTCTCCAAATTTCAAAATTCGGGACGATATGCTTTAAAACTTATCCAATCTAGTTAAAGTTCAGTAACTCAGATAGACCTCTTCGCATAAATTCGGAAACGGATAATCAAAAATCGAATTTACAACAAAGTAGAATCAGTTTTTAGCCAAATCATTACACTTTATTGAAAGTATTTTAATCCTTAAAGCACTTGTAAAAACCGGCTCTGACTTTGATGAATAATAAAAAAACTGATATTTGGCTAAATTGAAGCTGCTGATTTTGGTTAGTATCAATAAAATATCACCCATTTTTAGACATTTATAATAAATAAAATAATCAAAGAAAACATTATTAAAACAACACCTACAACTCTTAAACTAAGTAATTCGCACCGATAAAGGTACAGTAACAATGGTTTGTGAAATTATTCATAATACCAAATGATAAGATAGATCGTTAGAATCTCGGTAACTAATAATTTAAATCAGGTTGAGGCATTAAAAAACTGGTAAAAACGCTTCTTTAACAAAAAAATTGAATTAGGAGTACTTAGTTATTCTTGAGAAGCAAGTGGTCAAAGTTGAGCGAAATTTGCGACAAAGTTATAAACAATGGGATGCTAATTCTTGAACCATTACCTTTCTCCTTCGGGGCTCTTTCTCGATAAAAATTTTTATATCTTAAAATAATCATTACATATATTAAAATAATAATAACGATGGCTATATACCCAAAATCCGGATTGGGGGAAAATAAAGTTCAAAATCGACAAACGTAAAAAAATCCAATTTCTCGGCTTTTAATGTAGCAATTTTCATAAATAACGCATTTCCATAATGGATTCAGCACATGAAATACTATGAAATAACACCACTTTTGTTTGTATTTATAGGACTAAATGGTATCACAAAAGCTTTTTTACGTCACTTTCTGTTCATTTATAATAATAAGAAATTTTTTTAACAAAAGTAGTAGTAAATGAAACAAAATTTTTTTGTTTGAAATTTAAAATTTGTATTTCTACTCCATCTATCATTTATTTATATTATTTATGTAATCTCAGTCATCACATTTTATTTCCAGAAACAGACTGTCTAAGATTACCTTCTGAAACTTCAATAACTATACCATTAATACCAAGAGGCGAAGAACTGCCACAAATTTTGTTGGATTTAAAAAGTGCAAATATACATAATTGGGACAGGTTGGTAATTATTTACGATGTCACTATTGGTAAGTTTACTTGGCTTTTTAAAATCAAATATTTACCCTTCCAATGTTTTTTTTTTGACACAATTAACTTTACATACAAAAACACCGTATTATCCAAAATACTTTTTTTAACTTTGATATGTATAATAGAGGGTAAGTAAGAAGTGGCACGCATATGGGTCCCGAATTGTTTATTAGTCTATTACTCTCTCATTCATAAAAATAGACTTTAGTACTTACCAGCTTAAATATTAAATAGCTTTGCTTGTTTTGAAAATAAACTACACTAACATTAATTTGAAAATTCCAATCTTTTGGTAAGAACTGATAATGTTGTGCTGGTAATATCTAACATCTTTGTTGGATTTGAAACACGAGTTGGTCATAAAAGTTTTTATAATTACACTAAGTTGTCGATCAAACTTGTAAAAAAAATATTCAAAACTTTATTGAAATAGTCTAAGACCCAGGGGGATTAAGTATGCACTTCTGTGTCCCCTTTGTACCTTGACCTGTTTTTAGTTTTTTTTTTTTATGTGTAGATTTGATTTTTCGAGGGCACCAGGCTAAACACCTGTAATATAATTTATTATTAACAATGTAATTGTTTAAGTAATGATATCTTTTAATATATTAAAGATATTTAATTTTACCAAAATGAAAATTATTCCTTTAAAAAAACTGATTAAAATGGCGTTCGCCAAACTTTGAACCGATTATTAGGACCAGAGATATAATAAATTTAGTAAAAAACAATTTCAAACTAGGCTTTCAACGGAACTTTCCTGGCTCTCCTTCTACTCTCCTTTATGACAAGTCATGTATTTTTGAGAATTCATCATTCTTCGATTGGCACGAGGGATCCGGTAACTTTATAAGAAAAGCAGCCCCAAAACATCTTCTTCAGAGAATGTTTACCTTTTTGATCAATATGAGCTGGCGTTTTTCATTGTCACTTTTTCTGACGAAACGAGACGGTTGTCTTTGTAACAAAAAGTGACTCTGATCTGAGTACAACACTTTTCTGCAGTCCAGCTCTTATATTTTTTCGCTCAATCTTACCGTTTTTTATCATTCTAGTAATCAACGGCTGATTCTTTTAAGTCTTACTGCTTTTCTTCCACCTTTCAAAAAACGTCTTAGCACTGTAGAGTCATGAATATTAACTCCAGCGCGTGCTAAATCTTTCTGAAGATCTTGACTAGTTTTTTTCTAATTTACTCTCCCTTTGCAGTTGTCTTATTCTTCCTTCCCCGTTTCCCTTTTCCCTCATTACATTCCGTTGCAATATCTTTTTAAGTCATCGATGTATGTTTACTCAAAGTAACAATTTTAGTACCAATTTTTGAAGAGATACATTATAATTCGAAATAAAAACGAAATGCATCGTGTATGTAGGAAACTAAGAATCTGCAACGAATTGAATTAAACGTGATGCCAACTGCGAAAAAGTAAATACTGGTATAATTATGCCGCGTTTACATTAATTTCCTCAGTACTGTACATGCACTCTCTAAATATGGCGTAATAAAACGGTTGTCTTCATCGTAGTCTTCATATTGCTGCCGCAGTGGTGTCAATAATAGGCTATTTGACAGTATGAAAAATAAAGATTTATTTATAGCCACCCGCATAAATTATGGAATACAAAAGTGATTTACATTAAAACAGATATAAAATATTCAATGTACCATTAAGACCGAAAATAAAAAGTTGGAACCATGTGGCCATAAACGGTACTTTGTAATAGTTCGACCGAATTTACATAACTACTTAATTCAATCTTTAATGGTGATGTAGAGCTGGATGTGACAAAATGTTTAAAGGAAGAAACAGCGATCTCTTTAGTATTTTTTAGTTTTTCTTGTCTGTATTGCCTTACATCTAAAATTGTCTGGGAATTCCTAGGAAATTAAATGAACTATGACAGAAAAACACTGTTACCCTCCTATGGGTTTCAGGACACATAGGAATAGAAGGAAACGAAACAGCAGACAAGCTGGCTAAAGAAGAAGCTGAAACCCCATACCTGGGATCTGAACCATCCTGTGGAATCGGCAGTAGTACAATCTTTGAAAATTTAAAGAAAAAAATGGATAGCGAAAAATCCAAGTACTGGAATAATTCAGATGGACTAAGACAATTGAAGACGCTCCTGGGAAACTATAACCAGAAGAGATCTCACAGCTGTGTTAACCTTAATAAGAAGAACCTCCGAATTATAAAAGGAATACTAAACGGGCACTGCCGATTAAGAGGACACATTGAAGAAACTAGGACTGGTAGATTCTGTGAGGTAGAGGATGAAACCTTAATACACATACTCTCAAAATGCATTACATTATATAATTCTAGGGTCAAATACCTAGGGTCATACGAAATAGAAAAGGAAGATCTACCTAACTTAAAACCCAATGATATCCCAAACTTTCTAAGGAAGATAGGACTAGAAGAGCTGCTATAAGTCTGAAAATCATCAGAAATATAGCAAGAAAAGGGGGGGAAACAATAGATTTTATAGGTCGCAGGTGTATCTGTTAACCCTAATTTGCTCATACATACATACATACATCTAAAATGTACTTTTTCCTTAAAATGAAATTAATTGTGTACTCTTTTTCCTAGTGGCAATAGGATATGTTATTGTGGTTTTATTTAGTGTTAACTGTGATTGTGATTCAATCTGATTATCCAACCTTTAAAGAGGTGAATATTGTAAAAATTTTTCGCAATAACATGTTTACTTACATCAAAATGATCCGCACAGAAGAAAATTACCTAACTATCCTTTATTTCTTTATGATTTTTGGGTGCAAATGTTTAACATTTTTTGAAACGATTATAAATAACTTCTCCGGCGTCTTTATCTTGTATTTATGCCCTTGGTACTGCACACCATTTTTTCCAGTAAATTGCCACCAGAAACTTTATTCGACTTGCTCTTCAATGTTTGTTTACAGACGTGTGACGTCATATGATCCAAGCATTTTGACACCTTGAATAATTAGTATATTTTGTAATGCTTTTTTTAAGGGAAATATTTATAATATATGAAATTAAACACTATTTGTAGGTTTCTATTATTCAAATAGTCAAATTAGTCAAATAGCCTATTGTTACCAACAGTAGGTTTTAAAAATATCGTGGTGTTTATGTAATCATGTTTCTTCTTGAAACATTGAAATAAAACAACGCTCCTACAATATGAACACCACACCACTCAGTAAATGACTAGAAAAATAAATAAAATATCTAACCTATTTACGGTTTATTTTAAAGTTTCTAAAATTAACTCTAAAGTAATTTGAAATTGGTTTATGTTGATGCACTTATATCAATCTATAATGTTTTAGATCAAGATATGATTACAAGAGTTATAAAATGTATAACACAACTTCGCTCGAATAATATTAAAGCGACAGGAATTTCGTTAATGCGTTTAGAACCGAATATTTCAAGGCCAGAATTGAAATCAGTATTATCGACCATTGATCCTAAAATTTTAGGAAGAAACTATTTAGTAATTTCTAGCTACTATATTACGGGTATCATCATGGAGTATACTAAAGAGTTAAATCTAGTAGGAACAACCAATCAGTGGATGTACTTAATTTCTGATACTAATAGTAATTTTAGCGATATAGACATATTTGAGAGTTTATTGCGGGAAGGAGATAACATTGCATTTATGTACAATACTAGTACTAATGGAAGAAACTGTGTGGTAAGTAAAACTAACAAGTACCATTCAAACTTATTTATTTATTTAATACATTAGGGACGTACCAAATGTTATACTGAAGATTTACTAAGGGCGTTTACAATGTCTCTAGATCAAGCTATTCTAGATGAATTAAACATAGCAAATCAAGTGTCTGAAGAGGAATGGGAAGCTATTCGACCTAACAAAAACGAACGTAGGGAATTCTTATTAAAGAATATGAAAGTAAGGCGTTACAAATATTGAAACACTTATATACACAAATAAACTTTAAAATAAATGTTTCCAAATTGTGCTTTATGGTCAAATCACAGTTTGTTACAAATTTTATATCAATTTTTTTAATCCAAAGAGACATTATATTATTATTAAGTATAGCGTAGATTCAAATTATTATGGTAAAATCAAAACCGCACCTGTCCTCGCCATAGAACCATTGATTGACCAATGAAAAGCTCCTTTCCTGAATTGTAAATGGATTTCATCTTCCTCTTATAATAATCCAAAATAATATGGTTTTTCATAATCTATCGATTGAAGCAGATACCTCAAAATCAGTAAATATATCTGTTTCTAGATTCTAAAAATACGTACCGAGCAGCCAATGTCTTTTTCTGGAGTCTGCTAAACGGGGTAACTGAACTATTTATATTTGTAGTAGAAATCCAATAAAAAAAAATTATTTGGGAACCGTTAGATTTGTCCAATTTTGTTATACTGATGTTTTTTACTTTTTTTAGATAAAAAGACAATGTTTACATAATAATTAGTTTCTTCAACAATTAGTTAGCGAAATTAATTATTATTATCATACACACATAGGTTAAACGTGTTAACGCAGAAGCTCAAGAATCATTTGACTCGCGTATCGCCTGTTTCCGTAATCCAACGTGAAAAAAAAGCTTTTTGTGAAATGTTTCCAAAAATCAATTCTCAAAATCTATGTTTAATGCAGACCATCCATCTACAAGGTTTTGTTATTACTATAGTATACAACTATTTGTTTGCCGTAAGTCATTAATGTTCATGTTCAATACCACAACAGTCTTTAAAGCTTGTTACTATTATATTATATTACCATTATATTTTAAACAATAAATCTTACTTGACTTTTTTTAAGCAACACTTTGAAAAAAATACGAATTTTATTTCACTTCAGTAGCGGGTTTAGGACTTATAAACTACCATTGACCACTGTAAACGCGATATAAGGTGTTATCGAATGCTCTCTCTATACTAGGTATCTTAAAAAGCACATAAATCTAGTTTATTCGTATCAATAGCCTTTTCGAGATCTCTTACGAGATAATGCAAGGCATGTATTGTAGATTTGCCAGGCAAATTGTTTTTCGTGAAGTGATATCTTTAATAGTTTTTCACTTCTTAAATAAGTAAGTTTATTTCCATACTATTAAGTAAAAGGGGGGGTGAGGATTATAGGTGTATATTGTTACATACGATAATAGGGTAGTTTAATAGTTTTATATTTCATTGTACTTATTATTTTTTAATGTAATCATCCAGGTCAAAGTCAGTACGTTAGATTTCAAGGCGACCTTATAAAGTTTAGTTATTATTCTCACGTAGCGTGCAAATTGGTTAGAAAAGAGCGTCGTTGAGGTCGCACTCGAGGAGTTCGGAGTCTGAGGTTGTCTGTAAGGGTCACCCTTTGGGGTGTCCCTAAAACAGACCCTTGAGTCTAAACCGTTGTGACTCTTGGCGTATTTTCGTGAGTAAGTGTGACATGCCACCATGTAGTTTATTTGTAAGATTAGTTATTCGTTATTCCTTGTTTGGTTCTTGTTAATATATTTGTTGTTTGTTTTCTGTTGTTTATCTCATCTTCCCCTTTGTTAGTTTTCTGCCTTTAGCAGTATACCTACCATCAGTAAGCTACCCCTCATCACAAAACATTATGGCACATTTCCCCAATCCCCCAGGCGTGACAATATGACATTGGTTCCTCCGGAGGATTTGCCATTCTAAGGAAAAAAGAAGACCTTTCTACATTCTTTTGGAATATATCCTATAATAAAACTCATCATAAATATTTTTGTTAGGAGAGAGGTTAGGATAAGAATACCTTTTTTTAAAAGGGCTAGAAATATGTAGAGGAGAGGGGGGCGCCTTTGAACGGGGGCACTTTTGAACAATCCCTATAATTTTTCAGCCAGTCCAGCATTTTTATTAAAACTCTTTGGCAACAATGTACACATTCTTAAAGGCCTCTGGCAACAGAAATCATGATCAGTTAGTCATTGACGCCGGTACGATATACATCCGTTTTTTAAATACTCCAACTTGTAAGATAGCACGTGGATAGTTTTTGTTACTTACATCGAGGAGTTGTTTATTTTTTTATTATTTGGCTTACATTATAATATCTGACTGTTAATATGTATTGTGTTGTTAATACTATACAGGTAGGTACACTTTATTATTTTCAATTTTATGATATTTGTTTTACTGCTAGCTTGGGCACAATTGAACAAGTAAACAGGGGCACCTTTGAACAAAGTTCAAAGGTGCCCCATTTCAATTGCTGACCCTTCTTAGCGTTATAAAGTTCAGAGATATGCATCATACTGTGTTTTTCAGAGTACACTGGCTAGGTAGTAACTACTATTTATATAGATATGTATTACTTTTTTCAGATTCCCACTATGGTAAGGAATTACGTAAAAAAAAGATCAACACCAGACTTTAGCGAAGATGACATGAGAAAAGCTATGGAGGCTGTTAAGAATAAGGAGCTGTCGCTAAGAAAGGCTGCCGAAATTCATAATGTAACCCACACTGCACTTTTCTACCACCTAAAAAAAAATAGGGGGTTGTAATACTCCACCATAAAGGCAAGAACATTTCTCATCTAAACATAGCTTCAGACAGGTATTTACGAACGAGCAAGAAGAACTTTTGGTTTCATATATTTTGAAGTGTTCTCGTATGAACTGTGGATTAACTTATAAAATCCTGCAAAGTCTAGCATACGAATATGCCTTGAGACTTCAACGTAAATTTCCAGAAAAATGGACTGACGAGAGTCACTGTTCATTAGAAGCAGTCATCTGTTCAAGGGAAAATGGAATCGTAATGGTAACATTCCCACCTCATTGCACTCACCGGCTGCAGCCATTAGATGTATCGGTTACAGGACCATTTAAAGCAAAATATAAAGTGGCTCAGAATGATTGGATGCTTTCCCATCCAGGCAAAACAATAACAATTCACAATGTTGGTTATCTTGCTGGCAAAGCGTTTAAAACTTCATTTACTATGAAAAACATAATTGCTGGATTTCGAAAACCAGGAATATATCCTTTTGATCAAAATGCCTTTTGCATATGTCACCGACAGACCCAATGCATCATCTCCAGCACCTCTAGAGTCAGTTCCATCTCCAGTACCACTAGAGTCAGTTCCAATATGTCTACCAGCCGAAGAAATTGCAACATGCAGCGCCGTTTCTATAGCTTCAAACAACTTATCCCTACCATCCGAACACTCGTTTAATATATCTGTCGAATCCATACGCCCGTTTCCTAAAGCACCACCAAGAGTCGAAAACCCCCGTGGTCTTAAAAGAGGAAAATCCAAGATTCTCACGGAAACACCTGAAAAAGATGCATTAGAGCAGCAAGTGATTGAGAAACATAAAAAAATGAAAGTAACAAAGAAAGTTTTTGTTGAAATTGAATCATCCAGCTCTAACGATTCATTTTCTGTTCATGATGATTCGAATGGAGCATTATCTGAAGATTCTTTGGATGAAGATGTACAAGTAACATATGAAGATTTGTCTGTTGACGACTTTATTGTTGTAAAGTTTTGCAAAAAAAAGACAGTTGTGCACTTTGTTGGACAGATTATCGAAAAATGTGGTGATGAATTATTACAAGTTAAATTTTTAAGACGAAAGGGATTCAAATTTCATTTTCCCCTAATTGATGATACTTCAAGTGTTGAAATTAAAGATGTGCTTCAAAAACTGTCAACTCCTTTAAACATTAAAGGTACTGATAGGACACAGTCACTTATTTCGTTTAATTTAAATCAATCGATGTATAATTTTCGATAGGTAGGAGGTTATATCAAACTTATTTTGTCCATTTTTAAATGTATTGTAAAATATTTTGTTTAGAATAAACTTTTACTTTGAGACATAGAATATATTTATTGAAAACCATGTACGTTTAGTATTGTTCAGATGTACCCCCACCTATGTTCAAATGTACCCCGTAAGGGGACACCTTTAAACAATTGTAACAAAATTTGCAAAAAATCAAATCATACAAAATTAAACCTCGGTTAATGGTGGAGAACGAATGATTAGACTTCAAATTATGCTTCTGTCTACAACTAACCAAATTATTGCTTTGAATTTAAAAAAAATCCAGCTCCAACTCAAAACATGTTGAAAGGTGCCCCCCTCTCCCCTATCCACTTCAGGAGATTTATAGCGCTTAAAGCTGTTAATAGCCGAATTAAGTGTGTTGTTGGTGAATATTTTCTCCGCTAGGTTTTTTGATGATGTTGATGGTCTTTGTATAGATTCATCAAGATCAGCCTTTGTGTTGTCACCAATAGTTGCTCCAGGAAAGGGAGCATCTAACAAGCTCTTCTCTTTTCGTTCAGTGTATTCGTATCAGTCCAATACCATTCGAGTGGTCTTTTATGATAACTTTTTGGAGGCATACTTTTGAGGCGAGGTTAGTAAAACCCTTACAGAATTTTCAGAATGTTCTTCTCTAAGAGCTTTTTAGTTCGTGGTTGTATTTTGTTAGAGATTCTTTGTCATTCACGTTGCCTATGCTTTTCGCTCTATTGAAGGCTTTTTGTTTTAGCACTTTAAGTTTTCGAGTAATTTTTATGTTTACAACCAATTTCATATTCACTTCATATTCAGTTTGGTATTCGGATAAAGTTCGACTACTTATATTTAATGTATCACTTGAGCAAATACTTTCCCTTCATACTGGAACTGCAATTATACACTGCCAAGTTAAGTCCAGATAATAACTATACTTTTGAAGAAATCCAAAGTGGTTGATATATTAGAAAATTAACCATAACTAATCTTTTCACCTATGTAGAAATTGTCTTCAATTTAACAGGATAATAGGTAAAGAGAAGTTTATACGAACATTAGTTATTAAGAACTTACGATTATTTTATCACCAAGTAAATTTTGGTTTAATATTACCTATTAGCAAGAGCCTCGAATAACTTGGAACCATCAAAATTCATAAAAACTCTGATAAACTAAAACTGTTTCGCCTTATATAATTTGTTTTATTTACTACTAGCTGTACACGGCGCGCGTTGCTACGCCATCAAGTACCTAATAAAATAAATTTAAGAAAAATAAAAGAGAAGAAGAGATAGGGAAGAAAAGAAAGTTTATAGTTTTGTTTAACTTATCGCACCAACAATATATTTTAAGAACTTTTATTTGTACGAATTCGTATAGATATCTATTAAAATCAGTATTGAATTTGATACATGGAAGCAGTTGAACAGGGCAGAAGTTGCTAGTCTGCAGCGCCACCTGGTGGCGAGTGGCATCAATTAGCATATCATACCAACCTTCTCCGTAGAAAAATACATATACATACCAATTTTCATAATAATCGGTCCAGTAGTTTTTGAGTTTATTGAGTACATACAGACATACAGACATACAGACAAACATTTATTTATATATATATATATATATATATATAGATAGATGATACAAACTTTTTCGCTTGTAAAAAAATCATTTCATTTGATAGGCTTTTTTCCTGAAAAATTTCTTAACTATCATTATCTACTCTAAATATGAAAATTTTCAGTAGTAATAACCCAAGGAATTGATAATTGTTCGAAAAAATTTTATAACAGATTTCGAAAGCTTGTTGCTTGGAAACAGACCGACGCCGTAGACGGAGGTCTGTTGCCTGTAAGCAACAAGCTTGAGAAAGTTCTTAAAAATTTTTTGAGCATTTATCAATGTTCGAGGGTTATTCGGATAGAAAATTTTTTGCTGGTTATGAAATTTTGAAATATTGAATATTTGAAATGTCAAAATCGAAATGAAACGAAATGTAGGTATCCATAGCTACATGATTGAGTGAAAACAGCCCATGGGATCTGTTTTCAGTATAATGTTGGTTTTATTGGTTGTATTCAATCAGATGACCACAAATTAATTGATTTCATTGGATTTCTAATTGAGCAAAAAATTTTCAGTGAAAGAACTTTGCGTGTCACCTAGCGGTAATAAAATGACACAGTTTAGAACTAATGAAACCAGGTTTCTTAAACGCACTATTGATGTAAGATAACTATCTAATGGACACTACTCTTAAAACAGTAAAATACAAAAATAAAGCTAATTAGATTATATTTTTATGGGACATTTTCAATTTAAAATTGCATTAGGTAATAACTTGAATATGAATTACTTTCCCAATTTTATTCAGTTTTATTGTTCATGTTTAAATTTCTGTTATAATAAAAAAACATTTATCCAGAACTACTTTTCAAACAATGGCCTTTGTGATAATTGCACTTCTTGGCAAATGAAAACTGCAGAAACCTGGGGTATTGAATATCAAACATTTAATAAAAGAGCGGAAGCAAGACTTTTACCGGTAGGATCCTGGCGACCGAGTAATGGTGCTGAAATGACCGATGAATTATTTTTGCATGTTGCTCATGGCTTTAGAGGAAAAATGTTGACTTTGATTACGTTTAACGTAAGTTTTTATAAAATACTTTATTTAGTGAAAAAATTAATTTGATTTTTTAGCAATCACAATCACCATATGTGTATTATTCGTTCCAAGTTCACTGACTAATCTTAACAGCTGCTTAAGTCGACACTTTAAATCGCAGGGTCGTAATAGGATCTATATTATACCAGCTGGTCTTTTCAAACATTTTACTAAACCGCAGAATGAAAAACATTACACTCATAAATAAAATAATATATGAAAAAGAATACATACCAACACTAAATAACAAAAATTTTTCGAAAGCTCCAGTCGACGACAATACTCTGAGAATACTAGAATTTGTGAATTCATGACAATATAAAACTCAAACCTGTAAAAAACAAAACCAGCTAATATAATACAGTAGAAGCGATAATCAGCCGTCGTTAAACCCTCATTAAGATAAGAAAGGTCAGTCCTCACGAACTTGGAACGAAAAATAAACCAAAATGTACAAAATAATTTTATAAAAATTCATTTTCTAAGTAGAAATTATTTGTTTGTTGGTTTTTAATTCGATCAATACATTTTCATTTAGCGAATTTTCCAGACGAGCTACAATTGTCATGAATTTTCCGACTATTACACTATTATTTATTAAATTGTAATTAATTTCTAGAATCCTCCATGGCAAATATTAAAATTTAATGGATCAGGCGAAGTGGTTGATTACAGTGGATTAATTTTTGATATTATTAATGAATTATCCAAGAATTTAAACTTTACTTACCGTTTGGAGGTTGTCAATAGAACAAAGTTTAGTGCAGGTAAGAATAATACACATTATACAGTAAAAAATTGTACAACTAAAAATAAAAATTAAGACCTACTTATTCCACTAAAATACAATGATCTATACCTATTTAAAAAAGATTTTTAACTAAATTAATTTTTATATTTAAATATTCTTTATATTTTTTTGTGGCTAGTTTATTCGTTGGGTATGGATAGCGATTTTATATTGGGGCATCTGTAAAAGGTTAATAAAACATAGGTGTGCATTAATAAACATATTTATTTATTACTATAGTCGGGCCGTTCAAAAGATGGAATGATCACGAGAAAAATGTACTCCTTTATTTCGGCCCACAGTTTATATCATCTCTGGTATGAGTACAGTCTAAACTGTCCTTCGTTTATTGCAGTTTAGAAGGCGTTACATCATAAGATTAAGCTGTCCAGATACTCGTATTCACTGATCACGCGTCCTTGAATTCCATCTTTTGAACAGCCCGACTATAGTTGTACCCGTGACGTCATTCGCGTGGCGTGTTGATTGTTGTATACACCAAATGTTAAGTTGAAAGAAGACAAATACTTACGTTTTTTGTTTTTTTATATATTGACGAAAAAATAAACTACTACACAAGAGGATCATTGATTCATTAATGCATCAGAATTTATGTGCAACATAATGCTCTTCCATTATTTTGTTAAAATTACTTAGGAGTGGCCTTATTTTGTATAATCGATTTTCAGTTCCGAGTTGTCAGCAAAAACCTAAAAGTAATTTAAATCTATTTCTACTCATTACTAACCCCAAAATGGCATCTTATACATAATAAGTATTCTAAGACCAGTACTGTTCGATTGAAGGTAAAGTGCATCGCAGTTCATTTTTGTCAGTTTTAACCCATCTATACCTTTAAAAACTAGGAGGAGCGATTTGAATTTAAGTTGGCAACACTCGCGTTTGTTTATTGGTTAATTTGGAGGCAAGTTTACACTATAAAAATTTGCCACTTACATTTATCAAGTAATTTGTGACATTTATAGGTTATGTTTTCAAAGTGTGAAATATTTATAATGGTGACTTTTGTTAATTGATTTCTTTTTTTAATATAATTATTGTAAGTTTACTTTGTGACCATCTTAGACCATATATAAAGTGTCCATAAACATTTATTTTCAATTTTATTTAAATGAAAGAAATGTATTTAAATTTGCCGCCTTGTAAATTTTCTAGTAACTTATTTGGCTGTAAGTCTGGCTTTTCAAATCACTCCTCCTAGTTTTTAAATGAAGTATAGTCATTCGAGATAACCGTGTAAGTGGATGTTTTTGAATTTCTTGAGCGGAATGCAAATTTGTTTGTTGAAATACTTATTCAAAAACTTATCACAGAAAAACAAGTAAAACAGATATTCGACAGTCAGTTGACTTTAATGATTTAGCCCAACATTTTGTGCCAACAAATCAAAAATTGGTGATTCATCCTCAACATCACACCAATCTTCTTCGTTGGGTAAATCAGCGTTTAGCTCTAGAGTAGATTGGTCCAATTCTAATTGTTACGAACTACAAACTTTGGCCAAACCGGGCCTGCCTATTTCGTTTGTGTAACTATACCCTAGCCGCTCAAAAGATGGAATGATCACGTGAACGGCACGCACTCTTTGAATAGGGAAGGTCGGGTAGCCCCGGCCGGCGTGTAGCCTCGGCCACAGTGAGTACCAACCTCCTAAGCACATATAGATAAACTTTGCACCCTTAAAAACGTACGCAGCGCCGCGTATTTAAATAATATAAACAGTAGTTTGGTGAATTTTGACCGGGTAACAAGTGCCAACGGTTTGAGTGTTTGATGAAGATTTTTTCTTGCGCCGATTACTTTTCGAAAGCAGATAAAATATATAAAAAGTAAGTACTTTATCATCACTTAGTACTAATTATGTGTGGTTATTATTGTAGTAAGTATGCCAGTTTAGATTATTTCGTTAGCGTGATAGGTGTTTTTCCAGAAAAAAATAATTGAAGATCGAGATGACCGGGTACCCCCGGCCACACGTTTGTCGGGTAGCCTCGGCCACTTTTTGGGTGACGAGTATGAGTGAATGTAATTTGTTTAAAAGTTTATTTTCACAACTAAGTGGGTACAATACACTATGGTATGTATACAAAATATTTTTTTATTTTTAGGTCACTTGAAAATGCCGAAATTTAAGGGAAAAGTTACAAGAAGGGGTGATTGGGATGAAAATGTAATGAAACAGGCCATTTTATGCGTTAAAAAAAGGAAATATCGATAGCGGGAAGCGGCTAATAAATACGGAGTGCCCAGAAGCACCCTTCAGGATAGGCTGAAAGCTATCAATAGTGGACAAGAGGTAAAATTACAAGCTAAACTGGGGAGATTTGATAACACATTTACAGAACAACATTCACAGATCTTATATAATCATATTAAGAATCTCGATAATCGCTTGATGCCACTAACTAGAGTTGAATCCAACTAGCAATGAAATTTCCAACCAACAATCCGCTACCACAACATCCCAGCCATCAATTAGCAGCAACCAGCTGTCTACTCCAGTCAGCATGCATCCAACTAGCATTGAAAATTCTAACAGTCCTCTGCTCAACATCCCAGCCATCAACTAGCCGCAACCAGCAGTCAGCTTCAGCCAACACTGATTCATTTTAGCCTTCAAATAAGCAGACAGATGTAAGTCCCAATACATCATATCAGCTACTAAAACAGTTGTCACCTCTACCTGATGCATCTAAAAAACTTCTTCAGACGCGTTCACGAAAAACTCAAAGAAGCGAAATTCTCACTTCTTCACCATACAAAAACACATTGGTAGAGAAAGCCAAAGACACAAAAAAAAGCAAAAAGCGTAAAAAGGCACCTAACAACTGCAACGACAACTGCGACCAATAAAAAGAGACCAAAAGAAAATTTGACAAGAGACGAAGAGACAGAGTGCATTATTTGCGGAGAAACCTTGGAAGAACCTTGGATACAGTGCGCCAAATGTAAAGACTGGGCGCACGAAGAATGTGTATACATCGAAGGAGCGCAATCTTACTATTATTGCGACGTCTGCACTGCAAAAAAAAGACCTGGTCATCACTAATAGGTGGGGCCGGAGCTACCCGCCAAAATCTTTTTTGACGAAAATTTAAAGGCTGGTTGTAAGACTTGATTTAAGCTAAGTTTGTGAAATTATTGGACTGTTATATTAATTAAACTATTATAAATATGTTAGAATTATTGTTTACGTTCAAAATTAAAGTCTAGTTCTGTTGATTTCATATTTTTTTCGAGTTTTGTTTTTATGTCCGTGGCTACCCGACCTTCCCCTATTACTCTCCCCAACCAACGACACAAGTCCAAATTACACCACTCAACAAAAAAGTACCCACCCTAGATGCCTACAGTTTATATTATCTCTGGTATGAGCACAGTGTAAACAGTTCTTCGTTATTTCAGTTTAGAAGGCATGGCATCGTACGATTATGTCGTCCAGTCACTGATCACGCGTCCTTGAATTCCATCTTTTGAGCGGCTCGGGTATAGAGACGTGGCCGGCGACTCGAAGGTCGAAGGGGTGTGTTAGACGCGCGCACTAGAATAAGAGACACTTGTTGACTTGACTCGTTGTAAAGAACGCAATGTAAAAGACGGCATATACATAATTCAATGTAAATTTATTAATTGTTCTTTTCCAAAGTTAAAATAAAACAAAGTAAAATATATACAGTCCACTATTAATCAAAACCCAACACTAATTGTGACTAACAACTCTGATCGCTTACTTCACTATTTTTGGAACGCTAATAATCATAGTCCACGTCCCATTGAGACTCATTAGTGTTCGCATAATTCTCGAGTTCCTCTGAACTGAAGCTTTCTTTTCTGGACATATTCTATAAAAAAACGAAGAAGCATCAAGGAATTCACCAATAAATTACACAAAAGACGCAAAGCTGTATCGCACGATAACTCAACAGTGATAATAAAGACGTGGTTCTGCTCTCTCGGTTGTCCAAAAGTTTGACAGAGAAAACGACCGAAAAAAAAGTTCTGATTTATATCGTTGTTGGGCGTCGGAAGATCCAGTCGTCTGATTTGTGACGCCCTACCACGAGATATCTCGTGAGCTTTTTTTTTTAATAAGTGGAAAGCTCGTCAAAATTTTACAAATAAAGTTTTCCAGCATATCTTATTCATTATTTTTATTTTCATTTCATGGCGCGTAGACCCGTTTTCTTGGCAGTCAACGTGTTGAATGTATATTTTCTTCTCTTATTTGAGGAACTTTTTGCCACTAACATAAAAAATATATCAATGTGTTTAAAAAAGGTCCTTGCTTATTTTGTTAATCTCGATAAATATGTTAAATTTGCCAAGGGCTGTCTTTAAAATTCGATATAATAGAAGTTGAATAAATTAAAAAAAAAATAGTTTCTTTTAAGCTGTCGACAACCAGATGGGTTATCGTTAATAAATCAACAAAAATTCTTAAATTATTAAACTCTTCTTTTAAAATTCCGATTTTTGTTTATTTATTTTATTTATTAATTTAGTTATTTATTTATTTATTTATTTATTTATTTATTTATTTATTTATTTATTTATTTATTTATTTATTTATTTATTTATTTATTTATTTATTTATTTATTTATTTATTTATTTATTTATTTTATTTATTTATTTATTTATTTATTTATTTATTTATTTATTTTTAATTTAAAACTTCTGTATAACATTTACAAATTGCATAGCATATTAATTTCATATTGAATTCCATTATAATTTTACGGATTTGTTTGAAGTAAATTCTGTCGAGTTTATTTAATTTGCTCATATTTAAATGGATTCATTATATTCCTTGTTCAAAGGTACCGTAATCAATAACACATTTTATGACGTTGATAGTGACCTAAATTACGACATTCCCAAAGTACTTCTGGATTCAATAAAGAACAAAACAGTGGCTATGGGAGCTTGTGCAGTTACCATAACTGACGATATGAAGAAACTTGTTAATTTTACAATTCCAATTGCAGTACTAAGTTACACTTTTTTAGTATCCAGACCCAGGGAGCTTAGTAGAGCCCTCTTATTTATATCACCCTTTACTGTAGATGTAAGTTTTTGAAGATTAATATGTTTTATGCGTGTCTGTTCAATATTTAGTTATTATTAAGCAAGATATGACTTTTCAATCATTTCAAATTTTGAGTTATTATTTAAAATAACTCGCTAATTAGGTAACATCTAAAGAAAAAATATGGGCTGGAAAACAAGGTTATGAAATAAAACATAACCACAGGAAGGGCGTTTCTCCAAACTATCTCGACATATCTGAACTTCAACCAAGTAATAATAGATGTTTTGGGCTTTGTTTAAGAAAACGAGATTCCCATTTTCATTACCACATACGATCAGACATATGGCAGCTCTTGTACTCGTTCTACTCGTTAGTGTTTCTAGGCACTACAACCTTTCTGGTGCCTGGATTGTCACTGATGTTTGTCTCATCATAATTACAAATTTATTGTTTTTATATCTCTAAGATTTAAATCTCTAAGAATATTATTAAAGAGATCTAGAATATCATCTTTATCCTTGTGACCTGGCTCGCTTAATATGTGATGCTATTCTGACGCTCAGATTGTTTCTTCTGATGAATCAAACAAAAATCTGGTTCAGCACAGTTGTCGCGAAATACACAAAATCAATTTTTCTTATTTGTCAGAATAATGCTTAACCACATCGCACACATTTACCTTTATGGTCTATTTGTCTACCTAGCCAAGAGTAGTGGAAAACCTCGCCTCCTCTTGTGTGCTGAGTACTGTTGGATAACCAACAGGTCTTGTATGCCGACCACCTAATTCAGTAATAACGTACAAGGCACTCCATAAGCAACTAATGCAAGTTTCGTAGACATTCCTGACTTAAATACATCCATTGCTAGTTGCATGTTATTCTCCTGGAAGTCCTTGTTTCGTTTCGATTCAGGCAGATGTACGTAGGTAAGTTCTAACCATGATAACGGAAAATATTTAATTGCAAGAAGAAAACGCTGCTAGACAAATACTAAAATTCCGCTACGAACTATAATGCTAGACCTGCTGATATTTTGGCCATACATTTGTAAATTAGAAGGTTGTCAGAAACACAAAAGAAGTCATTTTCAAAAAAAGTAAAATCTGCAGTTAGCATTTTAGGAACCCTTCGATGTTTCAACTTTCAAGCTACCAATATAGCAACACATGTATTCAAGAAAAAATTTACGGCTCACATCATAATTTCACATCTATGAATATAAACGGCTTATTGTGTACTTAGCTTAATTGTTTGTATAAATAATTAGTGACCGTTGTGAATTTATTAATGAATTATTTTATAGACTTGGTTGTGTTTGTGTGCAGCCATAATATCTATGGGACCTTTGCTTTATTTCATACATCGAAATAGTCCTGTTTACGACTACAACGGCTACCCAATGAAAGGTGGTTTAGCATCAATACAGAATTGTATTTGGTATATGTATGGAGCTTTATTACAACAAGGTAAGTTTTCAATGAAATTTTAACAAAAAATGCGATTGTATATTTTACTATATATTAATTTAGAATTTATTGATCGATTTGGAAAGTTGGCAGTGGTGAACCCATTGTGCAACGTCTTCAGAGTGATAAACAACTCCTGGCTTGAGGTTTTTAAGCCTATCAACTACGTGACTCAGAGAAATCTTCGTAAGACGGGTTAGAATAATCCACAATATTATATAGGTTTTCGTGTTTTCACATACTTACAACAATACACTTATGAAACTCTAAATTTAATAAAAGGCTTGTGAACTTAACTTACTAATTTATTGACACAAACATCAATTCTATTCATCTTACCTATACCCCAAGTTTATTATCACTTACAATTCTTAAATCTAATCCAAAAAATTAGAATATTATCTCATTCATCAATGTTTTCAATATTAACTTTTTAATTTTGTTAACCACAAACTTATTTAATATATACGATCTTATGAATACTGTTGAATTTACTGTGACATATGTTTTCCCTTCTCATTTATCTAACATCTTTCTTCATCATGACTTCTTGAAGAGATGTTGATTGCAATAGGAACCAATACGTGGAGGACCAGCGGAGTGTTAAGAATGGGGTAAAAGTTTAATTGGATGCCAATCGAGTTAAAAGAAAAATAACCTAAAGTTCATAATTGGTAATCAGGTTGTGTTTGTTGATTGCTTCCATCATTCTTCTATTTGGGCTGGAAATGAGGATAAGGGGCCCTTTAATGTAGCAGTCTATTGTAACTCCACGAGTGTTTAACTTTTGAATGTTTATATTATTAGGCCTTAGGTGATCCAGGCCCTCTTAGTTTCTTCATCTGGTAAATGCCATACCCTAAAAAATTTGAGGTATCTATTATATTAAGTCCTTCAGTTAAGGTGAATTTTAACTACATTTAGATCTTATTGCATTCTATCTTCGGATTGCACAACACACAAAAAGGTGACTTTCATTGTTGAGTCGTACTATCAGCTTATTAATAAACAGATTTTAAAACTGGAGTGATTAAATTCTTCTCTAAAGGCAGTTTCTGGCTACCTGTAGGTACGGAAGACAATGTGTCTCCTATCAATCTCAAATATATAGCACATGACATGCTTACATTAGTACATTACGTAACGAGTGCGGAAAGCAGGTGATCCCATCACGAGTGCGTTTATCGCGTAAACCGAAGGCGAACGCGATAAAAAGCACGATGGGATTACCTGCGCACCGCACGAGTTGCGTATTCTATTTTTCATCACTCCGTGAGGAAAGCTCTTGAATTTGTCTAAAATAAAAGGAAAGAACATAAGAAAAGTAGTATTAGGTATGATCCGCCTGCACCGCGAAGGCGCTGAAGGAGGGTTGGGGGAGGCGGATCCCCCGCATTAAAACAAAAATTTTTAGAGTTACGAAATTATAACATTTTTATTAAAAAAAAACACTTTTTATTACAAAATTATGTGTAGTTATGAATCTTTGTAATAAGACGTTTGCTTGATTATATCGTGGTGCATTTACTACCGCGTTATCAGATGCAAAACTATTAAAAAATTCATCCTCAATTTCTCTTAATTCACTTTCTATCTCATTTATTTTTGATTGGGACACACTAATCAACTCTGTTTTGGTCATTCATTGCTTTCCGCACGGTCCTGCATGGTCTAAAGCAGTGCTTTCCGCACGGAGTAATGAAAAGTTTTATATTTCGTAACGTTGAAGGAAGCATTGCTTTCCGCACGGTCCTGTATGATCGAAAGCAGTGCTTTCCGCACGGAGTGATAAAAAATAATTTTCTAGTTGTAGAGATTTTTTGTTTTTCAACACTCATAAATATTTAAAACTAGCTGATACGGCAAACTTCGTACAGCCTATTAATCAATGATTTCCTTTTCCACTTTTTGTTTTTGTTAATTTGTTATATTATCTCGTTTGTTTCGTAGCTTTCTTTTTTTAGCTTTTATTGAATATTTTTCATTTTACTTTAGTTTTTCGTTTGTTACCAATTTTTTACCCATTTGTAACAATTTTACTTTTATTTCAATTCTTCTTGTTTTTTATCGATTTTACACTTTTTTTTCGAGTTTTTGGCTCCATTTATTTGTAATTTGTAGAAACGACGAGGGAAATTCCACATAAGCTTCTTAACTACTTAGCATTTAAAATTCAACGCAATCTACAGGATGTTATCGCAACCAATTTTCTTATCATTATTTTTGATTTATTATTCGTTTTTACCGTGTTTTTTGGTTTTTCTTTTTTTCTCAATTTTTTCTATTTTTTCACAATTTGTGCGATTTTTCGATTATATTTTGGTTTGTTTTCAGTTTCATCTTATTGTTTTGCTTGTTTCCAGTTTCTTACCCATTTTTAATTGTTCATGTTTTTTCCAATGTTTTTGTATTTTTTTTGTTTTTTTTTTCGTTCATTTCTTTACGTTTTTGTTGATTTTATCACATTTTTTTGTTTGTTTTAAGGTTTTTACTTTTTGTTTTTTTGTTACATTTTGTAATTTTCCGGGTTGTCGTTTCACAGGTGTTTCAATTTTTCACATTTCTTGTGATATTTCTTTGATGTTGCTTTTTTCCTGTCTTTTTTTAATTTTTTTATTATTAACGTTAGTTATTCGTTCGCAACCATTTTTATTCGTTTAAATCATCTTTAACTTTTAGATTTTTTAAAATTTTCATGTTTTTTTTTCTTACAGTTTTTTCGATCTTTTCTTGTTTTTTATTTTTCCGTAAATTATATTTTTTCAAGTTTCTTTTATATTTCGGTTTTTAAATCTTTTTTCCAATTTTAGCTTTATTTTTTGTTAGTATAGTTAGCTTACTTAAGTTAGTACTATGAGGCGCCACCGTAAGGTGGCGCTGTAAATATATTGTAACGAAATATCCGACTAAGGATATTTGTTTTTAGGTTATTCGAGAATGTTCTTTCCCTTTCTAGTGTGTATTGATTAGGTACGATTTATGTTTCGCGTACATTCTAGAATATTCATTAAGCTCATTCTGGACACCGACGCCAGCAATGTTGGAATTGGAGCTGTCTTGTCACAGCTACAAGATAGTAAAGAAAGAGTAGTTGGATACTTCAGCAAAACTTTATCGAAAGCTGAAAATAACTACTGTGTAACTCGGCGGGAACTCTTAGCAGTTATAAAATCCGTCGAGCACTTTTATAAATATCTGTATGGCAGAAAATTCCTGATTAGAACAGACCATGCCAGCTTAAAGTGGCTACTTAGCTTTAGGAATACAGAAGAACAGATAGCAAGATGGCTCGAAAAACTGCAGAAATATGATATTAAAGCCGAGCACAGACCTGGAACAAGACATCGTAATGCAGATGCACTTTTCAGAAGGCCATGTCGAGCTGATGGCCCCCATTGTACTCGCGTGGAACAGAACGAGGAAAAACTTGCTGGAGGAGCAACAAGAAAACAATCCCGTTCAGAAAAAGATTCGGGAATGGAAGAGAATGGATCGTCGTCCGTTGTGGAGAGAGATATCCTCATACTCTCCGGCTTTAAAGGCATATTAGGCCCAATGGAACTCTTTAATTTTGAAAGGTGGGCTCATTCAAAGACTTGTAGAAAATTCCGAGGGCACAGAAACAAGGAAACAAATAGTGGTCCCATGAAATGCTGTACCAGAAATTTTAAAACAGTTACATAATGATAGTTCTGAAGGATATCTGAGCGAAAACGCTGCAAAAGATTCGAGATAGATTTTACTGGGTAAATTGCACTAACGATGTTAAAGATTGGTGTCGTAAATGCACCACATGTGCTGCCAGTTTTGGTCCGCATCGAAAACCGAAGGTGGAAATGCAGCAATACCTGGTCGGAAGTCCTTTTCAAAGAATCTCAGTAGATGTATTGGGGCCACTTCCACAGAGCGATGTAGGAAATAAGTATATCTTTGTTGTAATGGACTACTTCACTAAATGGGTTGAAGCCTATGCAGTTCCCAATCAGAAAGCCACCACTTTAGCAGATATATTAGTTGGAGAATTCGTAAACCGATTTAGGGTACCACTAGAATAACATTTAGACCAAAGGAGAAATTTTGAGAACAAGCTGTTTCAAGAAGTTTGCCAAAGATTAGGCATCCATAAAACGACAACCACAGCGATGCACCCTCAGTCTGATGGAATGGTGGAACGAATGAATCAGGCTATAACCAACTACCTGTTAAAGGTGGTTTCAGAGTGTCAGAGGGATTGGGATCGACATATCCCACTATTTCTAATAGCCATTCGATCGGCCATTAATGAATCAACGGGCCAAACGCCTGCGAAGGTACTGTTTGGTAGAGAACTGAGGCTACCATGGGACTTAGTGTTTGGTTGTAAACCTGGTGAAGTAGCCCGTGAAGAATATGTTGCCGATTTTCAGAATCGAATGGAAAATATATACAACTTGGTTCGTGGGAAGCTGCAATTGTCTAGTGATCGGATGAAGAGGTACTATGACACGCGCACAATGGAAAATAGTTACCAAGTTGGAGATTTAGTCTGGCTCTATAACCCCCGACGGGGACGAGGCATTTGTCCCAAATTACAGAAGAACTGGGAAGGTCCATTCACCATCAAGAAAAAGATTAACAACGTTATTTATCGGATCGTGAAAATTCCCAGAGGGAAACCCGTCGTGGTTCATCATGATTGGTTGGTGCCTCACCAGGGAAACCACAGTGGAGGTGTGCAGCAGCTCCAAGAAGATGGTTTGACTGGCTCAGGGAGTGTGCGAGATCCCGATTTAGGAAATAACATTCCAGGAGGAATGAATCTAAAGAGAGGGCAGTGTAACGAAATATCCGACTAAGGAAAGGACCTTTTTATAACATTCTGTTTCTAGGTTATTCGAGAATGTTCTCTCTCTTTCTAGAGTGTATTGATTAGGTTCGATTTATGTTTCGCGTACATTCTAGAATATTCATTTGTTGTATATAAGGAGATGTATGGGCAGTTAAGGGGAGTTCCAAATAATTTGAATAATTCATTGTATTGTCAATCAGTTTAAACAGTATCCAGCAGAGTTCTGTGTATCTTTTTTTTATTCCAATAACCAATTATCACAATTAACAAAATCAGTCTTACACATTACATTTTTATAAACCATGAGCCGAAGCTATGTTGGTTTTATAATAACACAATTAAATAAATTTAACTATTCCTAAAGAGTAAGGTAACAAATATAACGTAAAGTAAATAATGTATGTATGCGCTACACGCCCTTATTAAGTATTACAAATAAATAATTTAATGGTTATTTATGTATCAAGGACGAAAAGTCTACTTTTGTCCGTGTTACATATTAAATTTTTTAGTCGACCAACCATATATCCCATAATTAAATCAAAACTCAAAGATCCTACTAATATTATATAGGCGAAAGTTTGTTTGGATGGATGTATGGATGTTTGTTCCTCTTTCACGCAAAAACTACTAAACGGATTTTAATGAAACTTTACAGTAATGTAGCTTATAGATCAGAATAACATATAGGCTATAATTTATAAAGATATTGTGTGAATTGTCCAAAATATAACGATAAATGTCATTTAAGTCTGAAAAAATTCTGCAATCTGCGAGCTACTCAGGCGTGTGCTTACATAAAGACCTTGATTTTATTCGAATTACACGCAGACGACGTCGCGGGCAACAGCTAGTAGTATATATAAATGCTTTCAAACTCATACAAAATGTGCTTTATTTAGAAAAGGTGATTGAAACTGAACAATTAGTACAGTTGACTAATTTAATGGCTGGTGCACTAGACACAGTACTTTCACTGTGCAATTGTACGTTATTATTTTCTAAATTAGGAACAATCTCACTAGCGCAAACTTCGTCGCTTACACAAACAATTTTTGAAGTATTAGAATGTTCACCAACAGTTTCATTTCTGGTGTTTGTCGTATTGAACATAATTTTGTGCGCGATATCAATTTTACTGGCAATTGAATCCTCTACATAACCCTCTGCCACAGAAGATGACTGCCAACCACCATGGCGTTTTAACATCAATATATTTGCTCCAGCATTAGCCAACAATGAGGCAGATGCGGAAACAATGGCCTGTATATAATATAATATAATATATATAATTTTAAAAATGTTGCAATTAAACTTGGTATTTTTGCAAAAGTGTGTATACCAACAACTTGGTTTACACATTTTTCTTTGCGGTAATTTAGAAAAAAAGCATTGGTGGTTACATTTCTAGGTCGTAGTGATATGTATTTTCTAATTATTCCGATTGCGTCATATTCACCGTAAATTTCGTCCGTTATTGTGAATGTTCTAGGTTTTCCATTCTTTGTTTCAAGTATCTTAATTATGAAAATGTTATCTTTGTCCTCCACATTACTTGTTTTTAATTGTCTTAGTTCATTACGCCGCAATGCACCTGCTACTGCAAATATCAATGTAACCTAAAAAATGGATTTATAAATATAAAGTGATTCAGAGTGAATCTAACAAGTACATACCTTATGCAATAAATAAAGCGAATCCGGTGCTGTTTGCAAAAACTTAAAAACTTCTTCTTTACTTAAAACTTTTGATTTTCTTGCCTGATATCCTACATTTTGTCTTTTTAAATACGCAATTAACTTAGTGTATTTGCTTATGTCGATGTCGTTTTTAGCAATTAACGTTGATTTTAACATTGAGTACATTGACCACATTGTCGGAGGCTTTAACGTATCGACTTTTTCAGAGAAATAAGCAAGTAAACTATTCTCCGAAACTAATTTTACTTTTTTTTCCTTGCACCAATCCACAAACATATTATACTGCTTTTCATATATTTCTGCAGATTTTTTTGGCAACAAATTTAATTTTGCTGCATTCGCGGCTTCTTTAATATCCGGCGGTGTTCCGGTTATGCTTTCTTCACTATCGTATAGCATTTTTAACCGTTATTATACGTAGTTCACTTATTGTTTGCAATTAACATCTACACTTGTCGGCACTCGATGACGTTTATTTTGTGTATTTTGAGAACTGTCACACTGCTTTGCGCCTACACACTTGATTCTAAAACACCCGCTATTTACTTTTTTGTACAAGGACAAAAAAGTTTTACTTTACGTTCGCAAATGAATACTGAAATGTATGCTTTTTTGAGGAGGTTGACTAAAAATTAAATTATATTCTTAAAAAAATTATTTAAAAGTAGTCTTTTTATTTTACTTTTGAACTTTTTTGGTTGATAGTTTTTGGCTTCTCTAGGTAGTTTGTTATACAGGATCAGACCCTTTGAATATATGCTTCTTTGTGCGCCTGTAGTTCGCATTCTTTCGGTGCGAAATGTACCTCTCTGTCTAGTCTGGTAATCATGCACATCTTCTGTTAAGATAATATTTGTGTGAGCTTGTCTGCCTATTAAACCAGGATCCTGCAGTATCAAAGAAGTGAACCATTTGGTTGTTTACACATGTTTTCAATATTTTTGACATTGCGGTTAAAAGGGATATTGGTCAATAACTACCAGGTTGTTTTGGGTCGCCTCCTTTATACAGTGGTACAACTTTGGCCACCTTCATGGTGCTTGGAAAGGAACCTGTCACAAAAGACAAATTAATTAGCTTGGTCAAGATTGGTAGCAGGTCTTCTTCAAATTCCTTTTTAATGTCAATACTAAAACCATCAATCCCTGAACTTTTTCCTTTTTTTAATGTACATATGATGTCTTAAACATTTCTTTCAGAGACAGGCTGCCATTCAAATAAGTATTTTTTGGTTTGATATTAACAGGAGTATTCAATGGTGCTTGTATATTCCTTGATAAAGACTTTCCTACTTGTGAAAAATACAGGTTTAACTGGTTTCATATGTCTTCAGCCTTACTGTATGTAGAGTTTTGATATTGCAATTCAGTTATTGTAACAACATTTTTCGTATGTTCTGTGTTATGTACGAAATGATTCATTGTTGACCATAGTTTTTTACTGTTTCCTTGAGCTGATAACAACTTGTCTGAAAAATAATCTTTTTTTGCATTATCCAGTGCTTTTTTAGTTCAGTTTGAGCATAATGATAGTTATCTTGTAAATATTTGCTATTTGTGAATAAATTGTGTTAAAGTCCCCATAAGTGTTTCAGTATAATATATTTAAACGAGCATACATTACGTAATAAAGTACTATGACGCCACCGTAAGGTGTCGTAGTTGATTTCTAATATAACGGTACGCCAGGTCAGCTAGTGTCATATATAACGTTTTTTGTTTCTTAACAAAATCTATTTTTTATATTAAATTACTTAAAAAATGTATTGCATAGTTTAGCTCAGGGTCTTAGTTTCGAATTTAATTGATTGTTTGCTCTTCAGGTTCACTGATTTAAGGGCAAGGATGTCATGTACAAACTACACAAATTGAAGTCTTATCTCAATGCGGTTGTTTATTTATTTTTAATTAAAAAAAAAATAAACATATATAATTTCTAAATCAATACTCTATCTTACAATTATTGTTTTTGGCCAGGAAGGGTTGTCCACAGAATACTGTCTGAATGTCTGCTTCTACAACTAATTAAATAAAGTTTAAGTGGTACTAGGACCACAAATTTTGAACATATATTGCGTATGGTAAAGTTATACCTTCGGTTAAAAGAAACTCACAAATTTTGTAAAACTAGATACAAAATAGCGAATAATAATACTTTTGATTGTAAGTGTTCTAGAACATAGCAAAACAAAATCCAGCCTATAATATTAATATTTGTTGCTTACAGGTGGTATGCATTTACCCTATGCCGATAGTGCTAGAATATTAGTAGGAGCTTGGTGGTTAGTTGTATTGATTATGGCTACAACTTATTGCGGGAATTTAGTAGCATTTTTAACATTCCCAAAAATTGATATACCTATCACAACGTTAGATGAATTGGTTGCTCACAGAGATACAGTGAGTTGGAGCTTCAGAGAAGGAAGTTATTTCGAAGAAGAATTATTGGTAAGTTTTTTGTAGGTACATTAAATCTAGCTACACTAATACCCTGTCTTGGAAATTTTCTTAAAGGCAACTGGAGAATACCGATATAAGCAAATATATGAAGGAAGAGCGAAACATTTCTCAAGTATTGATGATAATTTAATTAGGAGTATTCAAAATGGCAAACATGTTTATATAGATTGGAAAATGAAACTTCAGTATATAATGAAAACTCAGTATATAAAAACCGGACGGTGCGATTTCGTTTTAGGTAAGAAATATCTAATTTAGAGGTATTTTTAATGCTTTCATAACAAAAAAAATGTATTGTTCTTTTTATGCTTGTAGGACGGGAAGAATTTTTCAATGAACGACTTGCATTGATTATTTCACCGGATTCTCCATATTTACCGAAAATAAATCAAGAGTAAGATATGAAATTACTAATTCATACCTACACTCGCACTAAAACTTTAAAATGTGGATCTGTAGTAATTACTTCTATTTGTTGTAACACCTTTCTTACCAAGAACCCTCTAAATTACAGCTTCCTTTCTATTTTAAAAAAAATCAAACAAACGCCAATTAAAAAACTAAAATCCCCTTTATTAAACTGTCTCTTATTTGTTATTTTGAAATATTTTTTTAACCTAACCAGTGATACTATAACAAATTCCATAACAATATATACAGTATATATATAAAGATTGAAACCGTTCATATAGTCACTGGTCCTATTGCAACCTAGTTTGTACTTCTCTCATTGGTTCATGTCACACACTCTATGATCTTGGTACCCTCTACTAGATTGTACAGGTCTAAAGGAGCTATATGTTGGTGGAGGCACTCTGCGATCTAGTGCCTCGCAATGTTACAGTATGTGTTTAACTGATTTAAGTTTCTTTCTGCACAACCTGCAGCAAGAAACATTTAATAATCATTCCAATTGATTGCAGGTGTCTATTTTGCTATTTGCTTGGCCAGAAATGAGTTCCAGTATGGGTTGTGTTGCCTACGGATTAAGGCTGTAATTCGGCTCTAGACCGTACTTTTTGCTACTCCTAGAGATGGCTCTAACAAATTATAGCTTATCCTTTTCTTGTAAGTTTATCAGCCTGCTCTCTGCCTTGTATTGCTCTATGTCGTGACACCTAAGCTAGTTTGACACTGTTTTGTTCCGCAAGGATATCGGGTTCTACTTTGCATTATGTGTGCACTCGTCTGAAGTTCAATTTAGGCGTCGTTAAAGCTTCAATAGCCACCTGACTATTTTGGAATGTGTTGATTTGTTTAGATTTATAAGTCCTTAAATTTTTCAAACCACCATTAATTTAAATATTATATTTTTAAAAACACTGTTTTCTGGCTCAATTCAGTTTTTAGAGATAAAACATAAAAATTGTATTGTTCTTTAATTTTTGGCAAAATTGTCAAAGTTTTATAATAAGAATTATTTTGGGAAAATTTATCTGAGCTTTTGGTCCTGCTACTATTTAGGTTTTCTGCTTCTTTCTCAGAGGATGGTTCTTCTCAACTGTAATAATTGTCATGGTAATATGGAGCCTTTTCGTATAAAACTCGTTATACAATTCAATGTTGGTTTGCTTGATTTTTATTACGTTCTTCAACTGAAAATCTCATAGAGAATGATGATATTTTGGAGTAGATGGGGCGAGAGTGGCTTTCTAAACAGGGCTGTTGATGATATAATCATCTAGAATAATAATAATAATAATAATCTTTATTAAATAGGTAATCCTAATATACAATTAAGTTAATAAAATGTTAAAATGTTAAAACAAGTTCGGCATTAAACAATACATATTAAAACTATTAAAAGGTACAAACATATTAAAATTGAAAATAGTGCAAACATATTAAAATTGAAAATAGTGCAAATACAATTTAAATTTAAATGTATATTTATCGGGATCGTAAATACTTAAAAAGTTCTGACTTAAAGGCAATAACTGAACTACAGTCTTTTAGTTCCTGTGGAAGTTTGTTAAACTCAAGCAAACCATTGTGAAAAAGGGATTTCTGTGTTCTCGAGTAGTTTGTAGGAGTAACATAAAAGTTAGTGTTTCCTCTTGTTGGGTATGTGTGAACTTCGTTGTTGTATTTAATAAACTGGTTAAAATATAGTGGGCTTTTTGAGTGTATTATTTTAAAGATAAATATCATTGCCGAATAAAAAATTCGATCTCCTACCGACAACCAATCTAACGTATCCAACATTAACCCAATAGGAGTATACCGATTGCATTGCAGTAGTAATCGCATTCCTCTATTTTGTAGTTTCTGCAAAGAGGCAATACTATTTGCATCAAATAGCATTAGCAAGCTACTGCAATAATCTAAATGTGGTTGGATAATAGATTTATATACTAATATTGCACTATTGAACGTCACATTCCTTCGTAATCTACTGAAAAAATACAGTTTTTTTGAGATTTTACCATAAATATAATTAAAATGTTTTTTCATACTCAATGTGTTATCTATTTGGAATCCAAGGTATTTTATCTCGGTAACAATTTCAATTTGCTCACCATATATTTCCAAATTGATAAGTCTTGTGTCTATCTGCCTATATTTATATTCAGTAGTAATAATTATCCCTTTTGTTTTAGTTACATTAAGTTTGAGGCGATTTGTATCCAAAAAATTAGACAATTTACTTAGCGCATTGTTAATTTTTAGAACAGCTCTTTCTAGTATCTCATCTGATGCTGCAATCATGCTATCATCTGCAAATACACTATGGTTCTCACAACCCTCCACATACCTAATGTCGTTGAGATATAAAATAAATAAGAGGGGTCCTAAGACACTGCCCTGTGGAACGCCGCTGTTTACACTTGTATTTCTCGATATGACATTATTAACTTTAGTATTCTGTACACAGTTTACCAGTTACACAGGAAGTTTTTGAACCATAACAGCACCGTGTTTGTAATTCCGTAGTATGTTAGTTTTTTTAACAATATTGCAATGTCAACAGTTTCAAAAGCCCTCTTGAAGTCTAAGAAAATAGCTACAATATATTTGTTACTATCAATATCAAATTTCCATTTTGTTAAAGTAACTTGTAAGGCTGTTTCACATGAATGATTAGCTCTAAAACCAGATTGGTATTCCATCATCAAATTATTCTTTTCTATGTAATCTGATAACTGGTGATATACAGAAAGTTCTAATATCTTCTCTAATGGAGGCAGAGTGTTAATAGGTCTAAAGTTTTTAGCTTCGTTATTATTTTCTATTTTAGGTATCGGTACAACTGTACTTACTTTTAAGTTCGATGGAAATTTACCAGTTCTCAGAGACGTGTTAATAAAATTTAAAATAACATGGCCTATGACTTGAAAAGTGCTCTTTAAAACTGTTTCATTTGCAAAGTACGAATTGCATTTATTATCCAATGAATTTACTATAGCGCGAACATCAGCAATAGTTAATAATTTAAATTCACTAAAACTTGTTTGGATAGGGGGTAACCCTTGACTAGTCCATGTTGTATTTTGAAGTATTGAAGATTGTATAACTTTGTATACTATCAATAAAATATGAATTAAATAGTTCAGCCTTTTCAGTATCATCATTTACACTTATTAATCTATTATAAACCTCAAACACAATTTCTGGCTTAGGATACTAAGGATACTAAGATGGTTCTGGTTTTTGATATCCAAACATTTCTTTAAACTTGGTTGTCGGGTTCTTCATTCGACACAAAACGCTTTCCACGCGGTAATAGTCAAATCTAGGGAATACAGTGGGTGTTCAAGCAATTCGTACCTAATTAATTCGTTTAATTTAGTCATCGTCAATAAACTTGTGTGAAAACTTGCATTGTCTTGATGAAAAATGATTGTTTTTTTCTGTAGAGCGGATCTTTTTTCACGATTTTTTTTTTCAAAAACGGTTGCAGTAATATTCAAAGTTAACTGATTTACCTTTTTCAAGATAATCAATCAACACAACCCTTTTTGCATTTCAAAAAACTGATGCCATAACCTTTTTTGTCGATCATTCATCTGCTTCACTCTACTGATTTACCTTTTTCAAGATAATCAATCAACACAACCTGTAGTATCGCCCTATCGCCCTGTATATATGTTACTTTAGAAATATAATTATTGATTGTCAATTCAAGTTTTTGAAATATAGAAATAAAATATCAATTCTGTTATCATTAATAAATAACTATATAAAATAGTTATAACACAACCCTTCTTGCATTTCAAAAAACTGATGCCCTAACCTTTTTTGTCGATCATTCACCTGCTTCACTCCACTGTAAATGTTCTTGTTTCAATTTAGGATCATGATGGTGGAGCTAAGTCTTATCCAAAGTTATAAAAGGACACACAAAAACCGAATTTATTCTCCTAAAAAGGTTCCAAATTACGCTGAAAAAAATTTGTTTTAGATTTAAATATATTTCTAGTTTTCTTCTATTTCAACCCCTCGTTGGTTTACCAAAACTGTTCTGATCCTCCATTCAAGGGTATGTTTACATTTTCATAATTCTACTGAGAGAAGAAAATTTTATATTTGAATTGAATTAGCTGTTACTTTATGGATATCCATAACTAAAAGTTAAATAAAAACACAAATGTTTTCACGATATCTACCTACAATATATTCTTTGTAATATGTGACGCGTTTAGCTATAATACTAGGTATATGAAGCTTTAGTACCAGTGTTTGATAAAGCTATATCTTGACAAATCAAATTTAATTTCTGTCCGAGATTTTTCTTCATTATCAGTTGCCAAGGTTGAAATTTAAAATATACATTAATCTAACATTCATCACCAGTAATTTATTTTTTAAATTTTCTTACAATACTCAAACTTAAATTTGTCATTTCTCTAATATCAATATTCTTCTCCATCAAACTTATTCATTTTGACTCATTTCCCCTAAAGTGCTTATACTTTTATTTTAATTTATTTTGTTCTAAAACACTTATTTTTATTATCAATTATTACATTATCTCTATTTAACAATTCGTTCCTATCACAGTATTTTTATTTAAATTTTTGTTTCTGCTTTCTTTTTAGTTCCAAATTCTATCAATAAATTATTTATTTTATTGATTTAATATACTTTAAGTAAACTATTATTTTTGAGATAACTCTCAACGGATTTTTGAAATTTAGAAATTATACAAACAAGAAATTATTAAAATGACATTAAGGAGAAATTGAAAAAATGTCACATCCAGTGGGACTCGAACCCACCATCACTGCCTTATACGCATTAAATATTAATATTTTAACGGAGAAAGTGAGTGAATGTCATATCTGGCGGGATTTGAGTTCATTATAACGTTCCGCTTCCTAACCACTTGAGCATCCAATAGCTTAAGTAGTTAAAGCATACCTGCGTGTAAGGCAGTGATGGTGGGTTCGAGTCCCACTGGATGTGACATTTTTTTAATTTCTCCTTAATGTCATTTTAATAATTTTTTGTTTGTATAATTTCTGAATTTCAAAAATTTCAAAAATCCGTTGAGAGTTATCTCAAAAATAATAGTTTACTAAAAATCAATGGTTCCGGTCTCCTAACCGAATAAAAGTATAAGACAGGGCACAAATAAAGTGACTTAGAGTTTGATGTTTCAATTGTCGATTTGACAAATCTTCTCTCTCATTAACGTCATGTAACATGTGCTTAAGGAGAAAGTGAGTGAATGTCATATCTGACGGGATTTGAGTTCATTATAACGTTTCGCTTCCTAACCACTTGAGCATCAAATAGTTTAAGTGGTTAAAGCATGCCTGCGTATAAGCCAGTGATGGTGGGTTCGAGTCCCACTGGATGTGACATTTTTTCAATTTCTCCTTAATGTCATTTTAATAATTTCTTGTTTGTATAATTTCTAAATTTCAAAAATTTCAAAAATCCGTTGAGAGTTATCTCAAAAATAATAGTTTACTAAAAATCAATGGTTCCGGTCTCCTAACCGAATAAAAGTATAAGACAGGGCACAAATAAAGTGACTTAGAGTTTGATGTTTCCATTGTCGATTTGACAAATCTTCTCTCTCATTAACGTCATGTAACATGTTCTTAAGGAGAAAGTGAGTGAATGTCATATCTGACGGGATTTGAGTTCATTATAACGTTTCGCTTCCTAACCACTTGAGCATCCAATAGTTTAAGTGGTTAAAGCATGCCTGCGTATAAGCCAGTGATGGTGGGTTCGAGTCCCACTGGATGTGACATTTTTTCAATTTCTCCTTAATGTCATTTTAATAATTTCTTGTTTGTATAATTTCTAAACAAAGTGCCAAGAAAACGCGTATTAATATTATCAAAAGGGAAAAATTATTGGGCATGTACGCAAAAAGGATCAATAAGGCCACGAGTAGGAATGGTAACCGCAGACATGCATGTTCCTGGCTCATTAGCCGTCATCAGTGCGGCATAACCAAGTAGGGTATTGCACTTGGCTAGCAAAAGTGTTGGGTACTTGGGAGCAAAGGATGTTGGGGAAACATGTGTAAAGAAACATAAAAACACAAAAACAACGAAAGCTCACACAGGAGTCCTATCGCCATTTTGTGCTTTCAGCCAGCTGTGCCAATGGGTTTTCGGCTAGCAACTAGCACTGATGACGGCTAATGAGCCAGAAACATGCATGTCTGCGGTTACCATTCCTACTCGTGGCCTTATTGATCCTTTTTGCGTACATGCCCAATAATTTTTCCCTTTTGATAATTTCTAAATTTCAAAAATTTCAATAATATACTTATCTCTCATCTAACTACCAACATTTATCAAAATTTAAATTCTCTATAAATTTAGATTTATTTCCCCTTTCCTGATATTTCTCTACATATATTTTTTTATAAATTTAAATTTCTTTGCCATTTCTTGATATTTCCTAATATATAACTTTTTTATAAATTTAAATTTTCTTTCCCATTTTTTGAAGTTATACTTCTTATCATGGACTTGATTTGTGTGGGGTTAAATGAGAAAAATCATTACATATGTAATGGTGTGAGTAAGAGAGAGACAGAAACACATATAAGGTATCAGTACATTGAAAAGAGATAGATATACAAAAAACAGTCTGAGCTAATGTTTTGGAATATCATAGTGACGTATTACATTGTGTTTGACATATTATTTTATAATTCTGTCACGTAAGTAAACATATAAAGTTTAGTATTTTATATTAATAATAATATTCAGTAATGAGTATTGTATTATGTAGTCCATACTACCGTCACATGGTTGCATTATATTTTTCACTATGGGGTTTTGTAAACACTTTTTTTGTACATTGATCGTTTTACTGTTTAGTTTTCGTGTTTGAAGTAAGAACACACATCAACTGGTCTTATTTTTCTAGGTGTTTTTTTAATTGAATACAGTTAATTTAAAAAAAAAAATTATTTCTACTTGCCTGTGTTTGTAGTTATTAAGTTTTATTAGTTAACAGTGCATAGAAGTATAACTTCTGCCGGCAGTCCCACTGAGTGCCACACCCTTTTTTTCATTATGTATCTATTTGATATCTTGCTGCTAGAAATGCTTTATAAGTTTCTTTTCTATCATCATCATTATCGTAATTTGATTTACTTTAGTATGTATTTGAATTCTCCATCATTGTAATATGCTTTAGTTTTGTATTTGGTTCCGTCAACCTAATATGTTTTCGTTCTTTTATTTTACTTCTTCATCTTCATAATAATTAGCTTTGTAATTTTTTTCATTATCTTCATAATTTCATATTCTCGTTTCATTTTATTTCTATATGTTTCTCTATAATATTTATTTTTACTTTTTCCCTCATATATAATGGTTTCTTTACATAATAGGTACATTCTTTTTCAAATTGCCCTTTAGGTTAATTTTCATTTTCATTTCAATGAGTCTCAATTTCATTATTTTCTGTTGAATAATATTCATCTTTATATTCAAATTTGACATTTTTATATTCCTCCATTATGTTTTACTTACGAGATTAAGTTTTATAGTCCTTATAAATTATTGGTTTATCAAAAATTATTGTCATATCTTCAATTTCTTTTATCACATTCAAATCTGAGGGTTGTGTTTTAGTTTTGCATATAGCCATAATGACAAAATATATATAGACTTAAAGTACTTAATTGCTTTATAAAATATGTCCCACTAAGATCGATACAGTTTTGCATACGTTCAAACCAATCAGTAAAGCAGTTAATCCAGTCTTCAGTTGACACCTGCAAAATGGCTTCTTCTAACGACGGGAATTGCTTCCCACCATTTAAATTCTTGATCTTTGGGAAAGTTAAGAATAGGTTGAGACTTATGTCGGGACTATACGGTGGATGGTTTAATAATTCGATGTTTTGAAGCTCCAAAAATTCGTTCGAGTCTTTTGGGCAGTGTAAACACTTTCATTGTCTTGATGTAGGATTATTCGCTGTTGGGTGTTGCTTTGTCAGAGTTTCCCGATAACTTCTGGTAAACAAACGTTTATTTACCAATCGGACGTAACCGTTCTTTGATCTTCTAAAAAGCAATTGTTGCCACATGACCAGGTTTTGACAGAAAAGTTGCGACAATTTTCTTTGACACACTTCGAGAACGGATCCATTTTCTTGGTTTTTCCTCATCGTGAAACACACACACTCAGCTGATTGGCGTTTATTTTCCGATTCGTAGGAGTAAATCCAAGATTTATCTCCACTAACAATACTATAAAGGTTTTTTGAGCTTCCTTCGTTGGTTCGTTCCAATGTTTTTCGACACCAATTGACGCTTTTTGCTCTTTTGTGACCAAATGAAGGATCTAACAGGAAACGAACTTCATAACACCCAGTTTTTCATATAGGATCTTCTAGATCGAAATTGATATACCCAAAGATGCCTCTATCTTCAGCTACGTTACCAGCGCTCATCCATTACCTGACGAACTGCATCAATGTTTTGCTGTGTGACTTCCGTTTTGGGTGGAACTAATCTGAAGTCGTCTCTGAGACTGGAGCAACCACGTTAAAATTCAAAATACCAGTTAACTGGTGAGGTGCTTCATTCCCAAACAGAAACAATTTCAGCGAGACATTGCTGTTGGGATAATCTTCTCCGAAAATTGTTAAAAATGATTGCTCAAAAATGTTCTCGGCTAAGATCCATTTTTCGCTTATTTTAAAAATTTACTGTACCTACAAGACTTGTATCGCAATATCAACAAAAGATTGAGGTAAGATTTGTGTCTGAAGGTTCTATTGCTGGTGCCTTCTAAGCGGCTATATGCAAAACTAAAAAGACAATTGTCGTATCATATTTTTAAGAAGTGTGCACTTTACTAGTTTTAGACGGAGAGCTCGCAAAATTTTCGGTAAGTTGTTTGATCTTGAACTGTATTTGTACAAATACCGATTTACTTATACCATTGTGAATAATAGTGGTATCTTAGTATCTTACCTGCGGGTATTCGACGTCTCACCTGACAGGTAAACTAAATACGTTAATACTAAAGTATCAGGCCTGAGATTTTTTCTGCAGATAATATATTAATTCTTAATTACACTTACTAAAATCCAAACAAAAATATTAATAATAACACCTTCAAAAAAATTATTGAAAATTCCTCATTTTCATGTAAAGTTTAGGCCATAACTTATACTTAAAGACATTTTTGAGTAACGGCAATTTTGTGTATGTAGTTTTCCATTGCCAAGTCGTTTAGCGCCACTTTGATAATTATTTAAAGAAATGCCGGCGGCCGCGGTATTACGCAAACGATACATCAAAGAAGCAAATTGCAAAATGCGACATGAGTTAAATAGTCTAATAGATAAAAAGTAAATAAGAAAAGAATACTATGTCTATCCTTGTTCAACGCATAGAAAAATAATCCTATTGTCAGTTAGTAAGTTACAGGGGATTGCCAGTGTTGCCGCACATTCTATTCTGCTTACGTTACCTACCCTTCACACCTCACTTGCCCGTTCTGGCCTATACTTTACATGAAAATAAGGAATTTTCAATAATTTTTTAAAGGTGTTATTATTAATATTTTTGTTAGGTTTATTGTAAGTGTAATTATGTAAGAATTAATATATTATCTGCAGAAAAAATCTCAGGCCTGATACTTTAGTATTAACGAATTTAGTTTACCTGTCAGGTGAGACGTCGAATACCCGCAGGTAAGATACTAGTCCCACAATTATTCACAATGGTATAAGTAAATCGGTATTTGTACAAATACAAATCAAGATAAAACCACTTACCGAAAATGTTGCGAGCTCTTAGACTATTTATTAAAAATATTATTTTCAGGATTAAAAAGTTGCTTCAAGTAGGTTTAATTCAAAAGTGGTTACAAGATTACTTACCAAAAAAGGATAGATGTTGGAAAAATAAACATTTGATAGAAGTTAATAATCATACAGTAAATTTAGATGACATGCAAGGAAGTTTTTTTGTTTTATTAATGGGTATGAAAAATCATAAGAAAAAAATATTTGTATAAATAAAAAAATAAGATTTTTGTAGGATTTGTATTGGCTCTAATTTCGTTGCTTATTGAAAAATTGTGGAACAGAAACTTTTCAAAGCAGAAGAAGAAAATAATACAACCATTTATGTCATAATTTTGTTTAATATTTAATAGAGTATATAGTATATTGCAATATAATATAAATACGTGTAATATTATCCAAATATACCATTACATACTGTTATCATTATTCTTTAATTTAGTTTTAATTATATATATTATAACATATACGAGCGTAAATGCATATATATTATAACATATATGAAAATACCTTGAAAATATTTATTTTAATATAGATGTGGATAAGGTATATTTTCACTTAATTTCTTTTATTTTAATGATTGTTACTTTAACATAAGTTCTTAGCTATTCTCTTTCTCAAGGTGCGAGTTCAAAAAATCTCAACTAATAAATAGATTCAAATTTAACTAATATTGAAAATTTCAAAAAAAATATAATAAAATTCAACAATCATATACCAAATTGCAATTTTGTACTACAATTCCGATTTGACCTTAACCTCACTTTTTCTTATTGTTTGTGCGCATAAACACATTACCTTCAAATTTCAGACATCGTTAAATCAAGGGTTATGAAAAATTCTGAATTTTGTAATCAGGAAAGCAAATTAAACTTATCAGAAAATGTAAAAACAACTTATATAAATAGTGAAACAGTGTACAAGTGATATCAAATGTTCATCATCTACAGAAGAATGAAACACAGAAATGTTCTTTATTTTTAAAAAAAAATTTGGAAATAGATACCGTGTTTTGAAGTTTTGGTATTCTCTCTGGACAGCTGAAGGCACAGGCTATCACTTCCTATTGGAATCCATCCATTTCCAGGAACATCAATGATATACGGACACTTTATAGATGTAGACGACTAAATTTGCTTTTCCTCCGGAAATAACTTGATCTTGCATCAAATGGTGAGTAAAATATTACTCTCTTTCTTATCAGAAACCAGTTTAACTTTAGTTATATTACTCAGGAAGCATTCATATAACTAATCTGCTCCGCACACCATTCCTAACATTTATTTCTCCATATATATGAACTTTAATTCTTACCAATGGCTATCAAGAATTGTCTTGTGGCTTTATTAACACTTTTTACTACTTTTATACTTTCTTTTATAAGTATTTAAATAAAAAAATCGAAATTTTAACGGAGCAAAATTTATTACATGCTATCACTTCAAAAGCCCAAAAACAAGAGAGAGATTCAGAGAATCAACAATTTAACAACTGAATCCCCAAACAATCTTACACTATACATTATTATGCGATATTCGCCTACTAAATTATTAATCAAATAAAATTACTAAAAATCTAATACCTAATTCCTTATTTACATTTAAATACAATAGAAATTCTTTTTACAATTTACTAAACTTTTAATGAGTTGTTAATTTCATAATATCTTTCTCCTACAAATTCTTTATCAAATCAAATTACTAAAAATCTAATACTTAACTAATTATTTACATTTAATACAATAATCATTCTTTTAAAATTTGCTGTACTTTAAATGAATTGTTAATTTTATAATATCTTATCTACAATATAATCTAATATCTTTCTATTTTCAGAATTTTTCATTTGGAAATTATACTAATAATAAATCATAATATGTCTTGAGAACAAACATTGTCTATTCTAAAAGTAAGTACACACCTTTTTTTTATTTTCTTCTATGAGTTCTAATATTTTATACTGAGATTTATGTAAAACTTTACATTGATGTCTTAACATTTGGTTTTCTTATTTCATTTTGTCTTAATTTATTTAAAATCGGTTTTGATTACTAAGGTATCATAAAATTTATACACTTTTTCAACAGTTACTCTCCTTATCTATTTGATACATGATTATTAGAATTTTATATGTTATTCATAAATTATATTATTTTTATTCTTTGAATATTTTTTAATATGTACTTGTGTATTTTAATTTCTTATTTTGTTTTATTTTTTCTTTTTAGGTATTGAGAAGAAGACGACGATTATAAATTATCCCAAATCAACTACATTTGCACTCTGCCTTGGAATGAGAATATATTTTCCTTTTCTCGATTTTTGTAATTTTCTTTATATTTACTTAATTGAAATAGCATAGTAACATATATCATCTCAATATATATATATATATATATATATATATATATGTATATATATATATATATATATATATATATATATATATATATAAACAAAGTGCCAAGAAAACGCGTATTAATATAAACAAAAGGGGAAAATTATTGGGCATGTACGCAAAAAGGATCAATACCCTACTTGGTTATGCCGCACTGATGACGGCTAATGAGACAGAAACATGCATGTCTGCGGTTACCATTCCTACTCGTGGCCTTATTGATCCTTTTTGCGTACATGCCCAATAATTTTCCCCTTTTGTTTATATTAATACGCGTTTTCTTGGCACTTTGTTTATTTCATATCCTGGGCTTAGAACGACTCAAGCACAATGAGTCCGTTTCGCCAACGTTGCGACGCTGGTTGCTAGCCGAAAACCCATTGGCACAGCTGGCCGAAAGCACAAAATGGCGATAGGACTCCTGTGTGAGCTTTCGTTGTTTTTGTGTTTTTATGTTTCTTTACACATGTTTCCCCAACATCCTTTGCTCCCAAGTACCCAACACTTTTGCTAGCCAAGTGCAATACCCTACTTGGTTATGCCGCACTGATGACGACTAATGAGCCAGAAACATGCATGTCTGCGGTTACCATTCCTACTCGTGGCCTTATTGATCCTTTTTGCGTACATGCCCAATAATTTTCCCCTTTTGTTTATATATATATATATATATATATATATATATATATATATATATATATATATATATATATATATATATAAGTTTTTGATAAGTTTGATAAATTACAGTGTTCATTTATATTGTAGGTACCAACTGTTTCACTAAATACAAAAAATAGTTTTGTTACCCAAAATATATAGTTAAGATTTTTGTCTCCCATTTTAACAATTAAAAAATTTACTATTTTATTCCATGTTGCCAAGTGGGTTAGACCGTAGAGACGACCTATTCTGATTTGGCTAAAATTTTGCACACTTATTACTTATTTGACTATAAGAGTTTTAAGACCTTCGACTCACTGAACGTGTGTAGCAGCTGATTTTATTTTTAGTGATATTTTCGATTAACAACAATTATTTTTTTTAATTTCGTATTTTATCAATACTGCTCATATATACAGAAACAAATATGTAAAAACATGTTTTCGAAGAAAATCCGAAAAATTGGAAAATTCGAAAAAATAGTTGTAACTACTACAAATATCAGCCAGTCTATACCGGGGATGTCTCTTCATTAGTGACTGAAGAGACAAGCCTGTACTGTACTGATGAGTTTCAATAGAGTGAAACACAGAGCGAAACACAGTGTCTACAGTTTGGTTTTGCCCTTGTAAAGACTAATTAATATTTATATTAGGTCCATTAGAGATTGGACCTATTTGTTTTATAACTTTATGATCGGTAATGTAATTATTGTATCCTAAACCAAATTTTACTTCATATCATCGTAGGGGGTGATATGAACATTGGTTGAGGACCCACCACTGGCATTTCCAATTAATATTTATAATAACGTCGCAGCATCATGTGCATTTGAGTTGGGAATTCTAACCATGCACAAATCTGGGTATTTACCTGGAGATTGACAGCATTACGCAAGATACTTGTATCATTTTGCATCTATATAATGATATGGATTTTTCTACGTAGCGCTCGATCCTTTAATGGAATTTTAAAACGTGATCTGCCATTTGTGAATTGGTTGTCTAGATCGTGATGTTAGGATTCCTAACATCACGGTCTAGATTAAGTATTTTTTTATTGATATGTTTTTGTTAAATCATTTTTGTTTAGATTATGATGTTTGGTGGTTATTAAGAGGATTGTCATGAATTTTAATTTTGAGTTTGTCATAAAGAAAATAAAATATATCGAATTTGAATACAAATATTCAGCAATATTCAATTTTAAATTATTCTAAAAGGAATAAAAGTAAAATTTATAATCTGAAGTATAAATTATAAAAGAAACACACAAAAGTAATCGGAATTGGAGCTGGAAAGTAGTAGGAGAAGCCAAGAGCCAAGATATAAAAAAGTATAGCAGCAGGGAGAAGGAGCTAATATATAGAAGATTGGATAGAAGACAAGGCACAGGAAGAAAGGAAGTTATTTTTATTGTGTATTTGCTTGTAAGGACAATCAATTTGGAAATATCTGAATTTACGACCGATAATTACATTGAAGAAAGGAAGGAAGATCCGTATCAATTGGCGACCAAAACGTATTTTTCTTTAGTATCAGGTGTCAAGCTTTATTAAAAAAACATTTAGTTGAAAAAGCTGTGTGATTGTGTGATTCGGGAGTAAAAGATTAGAAAAATTATACATATTTATATGAAATGAATAGGGGGAAAGGATATTACAGATAGAATTTTGGAGCAAAGGGGTAATATTGAAAATCAAGAGAGTCCGGATAGTGAGGGTAGACAGGGTAGTCAGGATAGTAAGATAGGGGATAGAAAAGAATCATGGAAAAGGAAAATTATGGAATTGTTAAAAGACATCAATAAAAATAATACTTTAAATACTGAAGCAATAAAACAAGACATAAAAAAATAAAAAAGATGTGAACAAAAATATTGAAGCAATAAATAAAGAAATGACTGAGCTATTTGAATTAACAAGGTCAAACTTACAGGAGTGAAAGAAGAAATAAACAAAATTGAAGAAAAATTAAAAGATGAGATGAAGAAGCAAATGGAAATGTATAGAAAAAAATTGGAAGAAACAAAAATTGAAATGGTAACTAAAATGATAGCGAGGAAAACAAAATTAAAAGAGCTATAAGAAGTAAAAATTAAAACAATTATTAAAAAGGAATGCAATAATGAAATAAAAGAAATCAATGATAATACTATTAAAAAATTAAAAAACTTATTATAAAACAAGAGAACGTGGAATAGAAAAATATAATAGAAGAAATAAAAGATACAGTAATGAAGATATGTGAGATGGAAGAAAAAGTGGAAGGAATAAAGGTAGTACAAGATAAGGAACGTTAAATATTATTGGAAGAAATGAGAAAAGGAAATATAAATGTATATCAAAATAATATGGGAATAATTAAAATTAAATATAAATTTAATGGGAATATTAATAAGACTCATCCGAAAATTTGCACAAGAATGGTGAAAGATAAATTAAAATGGTGTAGAGACCATGAAGAAATAAAAGAATACCTGCGTGAGATGCTAGATGGCCAGGCACTGATATGGTTTGTCAGTTTAGAAGGAGAAATATTTGTGATGGAAGAATTTGAGAAGATGTTTTTGAGATATTTTTGGGGGATTTTGCAAAATCTAAATTTTGGAAAAAAAATTATTTTGGAAAATATCAGGAAAGGGGAAAGTTATCTAAATTTATAAGAAAGTTATAAATAGGGAAATATCAAGAAAGGGAAAAAGTATCTAAATTAATAAGAAAGTTATATAAGGAAATATTAGGAAAGGGGAAAGGAATCTAAATTTATAAGAAAGTTATACATAGGGAAATATCAGGAAAGGGGAAAGATATAAATTTATAAGAAAGTTATATATAGGGAATTTCAAAAAATATATTTTGATAAATGATAATAAAAACTTTTTTAAAAAAAATTAAGCGTCCTTCAAAAAAAATGCCCTACAAAGCCAGAAATAAAATGTATTTCTTAAAAAAATTAGAAACAACTAGGCATCTGATTTCGATTTCCTTGAAGTCGGCTCCAACAGTTTATATCTTTGTAAACGATTTAAGTTACTAACATTCGAAATCTAGATTTAATAGCTAAGATTAAAATAGAGGGTAGCCATTGGAGCCGACTTCAAGGAAATTGAAATCAGATGCCTATTTTTTTTCTAATTTTTTTAAGAAATAAAGATTTTATTTCTGACTTTTTTCTGCTTTTTTTTGTTTTTTTGAAAGTGTTTATTTTATTGGAACGAAGTTCCTTACTGCAGGCTTGGAGGAGATAGGGATTTTGCTGCGCGAGCAAACTGTAAAAAATGTAATAGTAAAACCGTAAGAATAAAACCGTAACGAAAAGTCCGTGGAATAAAACCGTTAAATGAGACGTGCGCAGGCGCTACAGTCGTATACACAAGCGAGTAGTGTTATGTGTCGATTCTACATTAGCTGACGGAACTTCGTTCCCACCTGGTGTCCCACGACACCATTTTAACTTTTTCATTTTTAGTTATAACTTGATTCATGATGTACTATTTTTAAAATCTTCCAAATACCGTGCAAGAGGTACTGAGTCCAATTCCCAGCAATCCCGACATGTACCAATGTGACTTTTTGGAAACATAAGTAAATTGTCTAACACCTAGAAACACGAAGCACGTGGAAAACATCGTGATTAAACGTGCACTTAATTGTCTGAAATCACCAACACGCAGTGAGCAAGAGAATTGATGAAATGCTCATTCCTTCTCCTTGTGAGAAGAGGTCTTTGGCTTAAGAGTGGGACAGTAACAGGCTAATTATTATGTTCTTATGTTATACATCATTACTAACATATTAACTTAACTGCAGAGCTTTTTGAAGTTATACTTCTATTCGGACACTCTGTGGAATGAATTAGTGTGTAGCTAAATGGGAAAAATCATTACATAAGTAATGGTGTGAGTAAGAGAGAGACAGAATCACATATAAGGTATATTGTTCGGTAAAAACAAAGATGAAATATTTACTACATGTTATTAGTCATCACTATAAGTCCTTTGAATACCGTTTAAACATTCATTGCATTGAAAAGAGATAGATATACAACAAACAGTCTGAACTAATGTATAAATATCATAGTGACGGACCACATGATTATTTGACAGATTATTTTATAATTCTGTCACGTAAGTTAACATATTATTAAGTTTAGTATTTTATATTAATAATAATATTCAGTAATGAGGATTGTATTGTAGTCTAAAATACCGTCACATGGTTGCATTATATCCTTCACTATGCTTTTGAGTCGAAGACATGCGTGTGAGTTAAAACCTGTTCCTGCAAAGATACTGAAAAGTGCAGTTCAAAGTGCGTTAAAATTTTGTAAAAGTGTGTACCTACCTATATGTTGTTAGAAAATGTTTTGCATTGTTTTCTAGTGTTTTAAAATCTGTAATAGCCCACGGTAAGCAAATCGGGTTTTGTAAACACTTTTTTTGTACATTGATCGTTTTACTGTTTGGTTTTCGTGTTTGAAGTAAGGACACACATCAACTGGTCTTATTTTTCTAAGTATTTATTTAATTGAATACAGTTAATTTAAAAAAAATATATTTCTACTTGCCTGTGTTTGTAGTTATTAAGTTTTATTAGTTAACAGTGGATAGAAGTATAACTTCTGCCGGCAGTCCCACTGACTGCCACACCCTTTTTTTTATTGTTTTTTGTGGTGTTTCTTGGAATATCTTCCACATTGATGACCAGACCTTAATAAAGTTTCTATGGGATCATACGAACACTCTATTCTTTTGAATGCAAAACGATTTTTTTAAATCGGATTATAAATACCAGAGATATTCGGTAACATAAAAAAAACTATGGTCGAATTAAGTACCCCCTCTTGTTTGAAATCGGTTATAGTGGGACAGTAACGCGCTAATTATTATGTTTTTATGTTATACATACATACATACATAATAACTTAATTGCCGAGCTCAATCTGTTAATTTTTGTGGTATTTCCTGGAATATCTTTCACATTGATATAACCAGAACTTAACCAAATTTCTATGGGACCAATGGGAAACTCTACTCTTTTGAATGCAAAAAGAATTTTTCAAATCGGATTATAAATACCGGAGATAATCGGTAACATCAATAAAAAAATATAGTTGAATTGATAACCTTTTCCTTTTTTGAAGTCGGTTAAAAAGGGGGAATGAATTTTATAAAAAAATAATAAAATAGAAATGAAAATTTGAATAAAGAAGAATTTAAAAGTAGTATAGTGATAGGAATTAATATGTTAGGTAGTGTAATAGGTTGAAATTAAGATATTCAAAATTTAAAGCTTGGCAACTGATGTTGAAGAAAAATCTCCTACTGAAAGGAAATTTGATTTGGCAAGGTGAAGTAATTCACCAAGTCAAATCAAATTTGGGGGAAATTGATACGGATTTTTCGTCGAGGCGCACGTTCCTTCAATGGAATTTTGGAACGTGATCTGCTGTTTGTAAATTGGTTGTCTAGATTAAGTAATTATTTTACTGATATTTTTTTGTTAAATTATTTCTGTTTAGATTATGATGTTTGGTTTTTATTGAGAGTTTGTCATGAAGAAAATAAAATTGTAAAAAACATATCGAATTTAAATACAAATATTCAGCAATATTTAATCTTAAATTATTCTAGAAGGAATAAAAGAAACATTTATAATCTGAAAAGTAAATTATAAAAGAAACACAAAAAAGTAATTGGAATTGGACGAGAGAATACAGAGAGGTCAGAGCTGGAGCCAAGAGGCAAGAGATAGAAAGTAAAGCAGCAGGGAGAAGGAGCTAATATATAGAAGAGTGGATAGAAGACAAGACAGAGGAAGAATGAAGTTATTTTTATTGTATATTTGTAAGAACAATCTGAATCCACGACCGATAAATTACATTAAGGAGGGAGTTCTAGCAGGAAGATCCGTATCAACATATATTTTACGAAGAAGCCATAATTTAAAAGAAAGTTTAGCTCAGATGTTTGCAGTTGTTCTGTTACTAATCTAAAGGTGGCAATTGGTAACCTTGCTAATCGTTCTAAGCACGGAACGTGCTCTGTTTAGGAGCACATTTTAGTTGTTAAATTAGTAATATACTTCGTTATCCATTATTTTTTTGTTACAATAGGTACACTAACTATAGATATACAAATGTTATTCCTAAAACATAAAAAATAGTAGTAAAATGATAATAAAAAGCAGTTACATCTCACGCCGGTCACTCCTAAACAGATGCAAAGCATACCTATGTCTAGGTTGAATTATGTTTCCGATCCAAATTTGCAGATTACAGTAGGTAATATTTCGCACACTTTACATATATCTAGATGTAGTTTTTAGTTAGACCCAACTTCGTTCCGAAAATACAAAAAAATTGCCTCAAAGAAGAGGGTCAAAGTAATAGTAAAGTGTGAAAGTGGTGACTTTATTTATTTAGTTTACCTGCTTAGATTCCAATAAAGTGTCAGATTGATTTCTATTTGATTTTGCAGAAGATCAGCCTAATGCAAGACCTATAACTAGTGGGGTTGTCTATTAAGTCAAAAATTATATATCTAAAAAATCTAAATTTCTGCTTTTCAAATTCGCGTAAACCGAGATCTACTTATACAGAAAATACGACAAATGGATTTTTTACTTTAAATTAAACAAATGTTTATCTTCATCGTATCAAATCATTTCATATCCATTTTAAACTGAGGCATAAATCAAAATGAACAGTATAAAAGTTCTAAAACAAAATAAAAACCAAACCTTTCCATAACACGAATTGATAAGATTAATCATGCAAGATTATAAAAGTAGTGAAATTGCAAGGATAAATCTGTGAAAAATATGTCAGTTTGGAGAAAGTTATGGTATCAATACTTAGTTTAATTTCTTCCTGGAAACCCGGTTCTTCTCAATTTACAAGTTACTTTTTTGGCCATCAATTACTTTATTGATTTTTATCTAGAATTTACCTTCGGTCCTTCCAGAAGACAAAGTTCCAAATTACAAATATATATTTTACTGGGCGCACTACTGCAAATCAGCTTTTAAAATAATGTCACATATCCATATAGGGTAGTTTAATTGTTTTATATTTCACTAGCGGCCGCCCGCGACTTCATCCGCGTGGAATTTAGATTTTTGCCACCGAATTTCATACAAATTTGCAACCCCTATTTTAAATCCTTAGGGATGGAATTTAAAAAAGTAATTTCTTAGTACACCACTACGTAATAAAACAAATTTATTCTTGAATTTTTAAGACTATACGCGTCTATCGACAGTGCCATGTCGGCCAGCAGCAGCGTGCTACCGTCTCACCGCACCACACCCCCCGCTCAGTAAAGCGCGAGTGGTATTAGACTATTATTATTTTAAAACTTTAAAAACTTGCGTGCTATGTGCATGCAAAATCTCAGCCCGATCGGTATGAAATTGACAAAGTTTCATACAAACATTCATCCCTATTTTATCCCTTAGGGGTGGAGTTTATCAAAATCCTTTCTTAGGGGATGCCTATGTCATAGTAGCTATATGCATGCAAAATCTCAGCCCGATCGGTTTAAAACTGACACAGTTTCATACCAACTTTCATCCCCTATTTTATCCCCTTGTGGGTGGAATTTATCAAAATCCTTTCTTAAGTGATGCCTACGTCATAGTAGCTACATTCACGCAAAATCTCAGCCCGATCGGTTAAAAATTGACAAAGTTTTATACAAACTTTCATTGCCTTGTTTATCCCCTTAGGGGTAGAAATTATCAAAATTCTTTTTTAAGGGATGCCTACGTCATAGTTGCTATATGCATGGAAAATCTCAGCCTGATCGGTTTAAAATTGACAAAGTTTCATACAAACTTTCATCCCCCATTTTATCCCCTTAGGGGTGGAATTTATCAAAATCTTTTTTTAGGGGATTCCTACGTTATAGTAGCTATATGCATGCAAAATCTTAGCCCGATCGGTTTAAAATTGACAGAGTTTCATAAAAACTTTCTTCCCCTATTTCACCCCCTTAGGGGTAGAATTAATCAAAATCCTTTCTTAGGGGATGCCTTTGTCATAGTAACTATATGCATGCAAAGTTTCAGCCCGAACGGTTTAAAATTGACAAAGTTTTATACAAACTTTCATCCCTTATTTTATGTCCTTGGGGTTGGAATTTATCAAAATCCTTTCTTAGCGGATGCCTACGTCATAACATCTACCTCCATGCCAAATTTCAGCCCCATCCGTCCAGCGGTTTGAGCTGTGCGATGATAGATCATACAAACTTTCATCCCCTATTTTATCCCGTTGGGGGTGGAATTAATCAAAATCCTTTTTTAGCGGATACCTACGTTATAACATCTACCTGCATGCTAAATTTTAGCCCCATCCGTCCAGCGGTTTGAGCTGTGCGTTGATAGATCATACAAACTTTCATCCCGTATTTTATCCCCTTGGGGGAGGAATTAATCAAAATCCTTTCTTAGCGGATGCCTACGTCATAATATCTACCTGCATGCCAAATTTCAGCCCCATCCGTTCAGCGGTTTGGGCTCTGCGCTGATAGATCACTATGTCAGTCAGTCAATCAGTCAGTCAGTCACCTTTGAGTTTTATATATATAGATTGTAATATTTTGTTTATTTTTTATTGTAATCATCCAGGTCAAAGTCAGTACGTTAGATTTCAAGGCGATTTTATATAGTTAGATTAATTCTTATTCTCACTTAGCGTATGAATTGGCTATAAAAGAGCGTCGTTGAGGTCGCACTCGAGGAGTTCGGAGTCTGAGGTTGTCTGTAAGGGTCACCCTTTGGGGTATCCCTAAAACAGACCCTTGGGTCTGGGCTGTTGTGACTCTTGACGTATTTTTGTGAGTAAGTGTGACATGTCACCATGTAGTTTATTTGGTAAGATTAGTTAAGATTTGTTATTCGTTGTTTGTTTGTTGTTAATATATTTGTTGTTTGTTTCCTGTTGTTTATCTCATCTTCCCCTTGGTTAGTTTTCTGCCTTCAGTAGGATACGTAACCTGAGGTTAGATAACCACGACCTGGGTGGGAAGTGCTTTTAGTAAGCTACCCCTCATCCCAAAACACTAAGGCACACTTCCTAATTCCCCTAGGCGTGACAATAAGTGCACCTTAAGCCTAGTAAAAGCTATTTGTCTATTAAGAGCAGAAATTGTACGGTGATAAAAATTAAATCATTTTATTTTAATTCTTTAAAATAATAGATAGTTAAACAAAATATTCAGTTTTATTTTAATATACCATAATGAGTACCTGTTTTTATTTATTTATTTTAAACTAAAATTAGCAATAGGAAAATTTATAATTTTCTGGTCTAGAGCGGAAAGAAAACTTTTTTGGCAAACATCAACTTTCTATTAGGGATTTGGATATGGAAAACCCAATTTTCAATAGTGAAGGAAGAAAAATAATTTTATAACCAATTGCCGTTATTATCTGAAGGCACAACCAAAATTTCCACAATAAGATTTATGATGTATATTTTTAATCATAAAAATTTATTTAGGGTGAAATCGTAATAATAAAATAGACATACTAGCTTAGATTGGTTTTCATATTCCTGTTCTGTTATTAATCAATAAACTGAGATAAACTACAATATTTATTAAAATTTTAAAAAATATAACTGGTGCTTACACTCCTTACAAATTATAAACAGATATAAAATATATTTTTTGGTGTCAATTATATTTAACAGTAATGAAGGTTTGCAAAGTGTTGTTTATTTTTGAAAGTCGGTCCCCAGGCTCCATAGGAGTTATCAGTCTTTTTTTGAGGTTGCTCGTATCTTTTCGATGGTTGCATTGGTTTTACCTCCTGTTTATCATCTTTTTTGCTACAACAGAAACAAAACGAGTTAATACAAATAATTAACTAAAATCAAAACATGATCGAAAGATTAATGAGAATGTATTAACATAATAATTAAATACAAATAAAATTCTTTACACTCCACACAGTACAAGAACCTTACATCCTTTAACAAGGGGGTCGCGCTATATATTTTAAATTACAAGAAAATTCAAAACGATTAAACTTTAATGATGTTAAAATTATTTCTCTACAATTTCAATAGAGTTCCTTAACCCAATTTACACATTTTTTTTTGAATTACTTTAAATAACAGTATAATGTATCGTTGAAAACTTACAACAACGCAAATGCTCTTTTGGCTTATTAAAGCATCAGAAGTCGTACATTGCCAAATCTGGTGTTAGGCCAACATAACGCCGACAGCTGACCGGAGAGAAGAGCGGAGAGTAAAATAAAACTTTGTGTCCCAACTTACGGTAGAGCGGAAATATGCCTATTTACCAGATGGTTGTGCAGCGAATAAATTGGTTTGATATTTTTACATGATAGCTTCATTTTTAATTGAGTTTTCATTAATAAATCATTAAATAGTGTATTATCTGCGGATAAACTTTTGCAATAAAAATTCTTTGAATTAACATTTAAATAACAAAAAATTGACGACATAGTTTTTGACTGAAAAATGGTTCTTGCCTTATTTGATATGTAATGTAAATGGTTTCTTGTAAGATTATTTTTTACTTACTTTAGAGGTAAACACCAGCTATCGCTACAGGGTATTTTTGAACCAGGTGCTGCTATTACGGTAACAACCATTTTTAACTACGAAATTTGGATTTCTTGATGAAAACAATCTAAGGTACGTGATGTATTCTGGTAAGAACTTCGAGTTCTTTGTAGTTACCGGAGTTTCCTCTGCGACTCCCTTTTCTGGTTCTTAGATTTTTCTCCAAACTAAAAGAACATAATTTTGGCTAATTATTTAAAAAATATATAATGATTAGATGACACGGCGAACTTCGTACCGCTTGCCTAACAAATAAAGATTTTTCTTATTTTTTTTTCTCGTTCTTGCGATTAATTTTTATGTTTTTTTCTATTTTTGTCGATTTGGCCACATTTTGTGATTTTTTATCTGTTTTTTTTTTTTATTTTCGACATTTTAGTAAGAATTCTTTGTTTAAATATAAAAGATATTAACTGCATCCCCTTACGGTGACGTATTAGTACTTGATTAAGTAAAATTGTTCATTTAAATATATGAAATATCAACTACGTCACCCTATGGTCACAACTTAATTTAGTTAATATTTTCTTAGTTTTCTTTTTTCTCCACAACTTTTTTTTATATTTTTATTCGTTTATTTTCCATTTTACTTTAGTTTTTCGTTTGTAACCTTATTTTATTTTTTTACAACTTTTAGAATTTTCTCTTTTTTTTTTCTATTACTCCATATATTTTATTTTATCCCATAGATATTCCTTTAAAATTTTTTCTACTTTTTGTGTTTTTGTTGTCTTTTGCTATTTTTTTGCATAATTTATTTTTTGTGATACTTTTTTTGTTTTTCTTTTCTTTCCAATTTCTCTAGTTTTTTTATACTTTTCTGGTTATTCCTGTTACTTTGATCTTTTTTTCGATTATTGATACTCTATTTCTTAATTTACCAATTTTTTACGATTTTCAATTATTTCTTAACCATTTTCAACATTTATTTTTATGATGTTCGAAAATTTTAACTATTTTCAAGAATTTCCTACATTTTCCAAAACTTCTTGTTAATTTTCGATATATTTTAACCATTTCCGACAATTTTTCTAGATTGTCAACAATTTTTTACAATTGTCACCAACTTTACACGACTTTTAACGTTTTTTTAATATTTGCAACAAAATATTTATTTAAAAAATGTTCATTATTTTTAACAGCTTTCTAATATTACCAATAATTTTCATGTGAAAAAACAGAAAAAGATGAAAAACTAGCAAAAATCGGCGATAAAAATACAATAATATATTCCAATATTTTCAATCGTGTTATTCAGTACTAATATGTATTTTATTTCATCCTGTCCAGTAAATACCCTTCCCTATAATCAATTTGGCGCCAGTAAGTAACACATTACGGTATCAGGTACTGCACTGTGTTGCCTAGCAACGCTGCTCTGATTGCTTAATGGAAGACAATTACTTTTAACTTTTGACATTTAAAAATATTATAATGACTATAAAATAAAAATAAAGTAATAAATTTTTTACTTTTACATCCATATTTAAAAAGAAGTCAATTTTATTCAATTTTATATTAACAATTAAATCTTAATAATAAAAAAAATTATTTGACAGTGACAGATGGTTTTCAAGGTAATTTGACCTGTCTATATCTGTGATTTGACCTAACTAATTAAGTTACGAACTATTTTTATTCAAGTCACCAACTACTGTTAAAAATTTTTATGAATTTATTAATTTATAAAAACAGGATGAAATAAAATATAATACACGATACATGGTCGTTAGGTGTTATTTTTATTTCCGGACTTGGCTCCTACGTCGTCTCGTCCGTAAACTCGTACTGTAATAAGTCACCTACCGACCTTGTAACGTATAATACTATTAACAATATTTAACTTATTATTTTAAACATAATAGTATATTGTGTGGCAAGTGGTGAAACAAGACGATTTCTGACTAGGGCGAGAGTTGAATGCACGAGCGAAGCGAGGGCTGACATCACCCGGTCAAAAATGGTCTTTGTTTCATCCCGTGCCACATACTATATTTTTCATATCACATGCATTAAAACAGCGAGTTTTGATCTCTGTAGCCAGTCGAAGTAAGACTATTTCAGACAAATAGCGTACTAATATCAGTAATATCTTGACAACGATTTGACGACAGCTGTCAGACGATTATGATTTTATTCGCTTTTGTTTATTACAAATGCGATTCTGTCAGACTTGAAATAAAGACATAAATATTAAATAAATAAATGTGCCGGGCAGACACAACATTGTTTCTCCCCTAGGGCAGAAACAACTGTCAGTTTTTGACTGACAGTTGCATTGGTCTGAAATTGTCCTATTTCGACTGGCAAAACAGAGATCAAAACAAGCTGTTTCAATGCATGTGATATGAAAACGAATATACTGTCTAATGTTTACCTTATATTATGTTGTTGATTTCTAGAATTCAACAAATAATCGAAAACTATCATTGACACATAAATATTTAACTAGTAATTAAAAAAACAATATATTCTGAACTTTTTAGTGTTAAAGTTAAAAGTGAACTGATGATTTTAATTCAAATAACAAATTTTATATGGAATATTTAATCTTTTCCACGACGTAGTAAGTGATAAACTCATTTTTTGACCGTATTTTATTTGATTGGTTTTACAGAAAGATAACCTCAGGGTGACCCAATATCTTTAGTCTATTTACAGTTTAAAACAAAATCAGTACAGGGGGGTCTAATTTTATTTTTACGAAATCGAATCCAATGAAATATTAAATGACTCAAATCTTCACAAAGATTAAGAATAATAATATATTATTTCACGACCGTATAATGGTTGCTATTTTTGACAAGGGTGTAATTATCCAGGTCAAAGTCAGTAAGTTAAATTTCAAGGCGAGCTTAAATAGTTTAATTTTTACTAGCGGACCCGGCGAACTTCGCACCGCCTAACACTAATGTTTTTTCCATTTTTTTTTTTATTTTTACGATTAAGTTTTTGTATTTTTTTTCATATTTTCTCGTTAGTTACCAGTTTTTACTATTATTTATAGTACTTTGTAATTTATCGGTTAGGTATATTATATATTAAATGCGCCACCTAACGGTGGCGTCATAGTTCTTAGGTAAGTAAGTTTTGCTCCTTTAAATATATGAGATATCAACTGCGCCACCTTACGGTGGCGTCATTGTACTTAGTTATGTAAGAATTACAGGTGTAAATTTATAACATTTCAACTGCGCCACCTTAGGGTAGCGTCATAATGATCAATTTCGTAATAAACGCGTCCCATCGCTGCAAAATTCAAAGTGCTATAAGGAAAATCGCGGCCTCCGATGCGCTATTTATAGGCACGTTACCGCCGCCCCCGGGCCGGCCAGTACCACCGCAAGCGCTACGTCCCGCAATTTTAAATCTGTAATATCTTCGAAAATATTCATTTAAATCTTGTGCTGTAAAGGACCATATAGATCTATATTAAATCAACAATGTATTTAAGCTATTTAATTGAATAAGGATTACTGCTGTATTGGTTAAAATCGGTTCGAAAATTAGCCATTATTTGTCGTAAAAAGTAAATAACAAAAAATGTTATTGTGGGATATCCATAAGAGATAGACATATACCATCGCGGAGTTTTCTGTAGACCTTTTCAATGTATACAAATAATTAGTACATTATTTTGATAAATCTCGTAGGGTTCAGCCAGCACTTGCAATGTAAGCGGAAAAAAATTGATAATTCACGACATCACATTAGAAATCTCAAAAATAACAGTATTTCTTCACTATTTAATAAAATGTTATTATACATACAAACCTTCCTCTTGAATCAATCTATCTACTAAAAAAAACCGCATCAAAATCCGTTGCGTAGTTTTAAAGATTTAAACATACAAAGGGAAATAGGGACAGAAAAAGCGACTTTGTTTTATACTATGTATTGATCCACACGTAGAATATAAATTGACTATTGTTGAGGTCGCAATCGAGAAATCCAAAGTCTGAGGTTGTCTGCAACAGTCTAAAGTCTAAAACATACTTTTAAGTCTGGCCGTTGTGACTTGACACATTATCATGTATCATCGTGAGTTAGTGTGACATGCCACCATTGGTAAAATTAGTGGTGACATTGGTAAAATTAGTTAACTTTATCGTGTTTAGTTACTTCTTATTCATATTTGTACTGTTTATTGTTATTAATTGTTTCGTTGTTGTTTTTTCCTGTTGTTTATAAACAAAATCTCATAGAAGCATTAATTTGGCATTTTAATAAAGGCATTATAATAAAGAATTAAAAGAAAATGTTTAAAAATGCATTTAAAGCATGCCGCAACCGGTAATTAATGCCAAAGGAGGTTACACAAAATATTAACTTTTTTCATTTTCTTATAATATAGATTTTTTAATAGAGAAGTGCATTTTTAATTGCCGTATAAATACCCAAATAATTAAAAAAATACTAAAAGTGTAAATTCTCAATATTCCAAAATGTCATTCCAACATTTTTATAGTTGCAACTCATAATTTGGCAACCCAGAATTCAGAATTATAAGTAGAATATAAATTGTACATTATTTTTCTAATACTGAATATTTTAAATTGTTTGTCCCATTACTTGATAATATTCGAGGTATTGTTGAACCACCTTGTTTATCATCACTCTATCATAACGTGTTTAAAATTTCTATATTATCTTTTAAAGCAAAAATTTTGTTATGAAAGGTTAAATATAAATTTTGTAAAATATGTTGCTAAAGTTTTAAATAAAGTTGAAGGATTTCCCCTTACAAGGTTTTTCTACATAAATTTTAGGCAATGTAAACATTTTTAAGGCATTGATGTCTGCGTGCTCGTAAAAATATAAATAATTTTGTCCTTTCATTATTATTTTGATCAAAACATAATAAAGAGGCCGGAAGTTAGTTATGAAAAATAAATTCAAAATAAATTATGATCTAATAATAAGAGACCTATAAATCCAAAATATCATAAGGAAAACTGCGCAAAATGAAAGGGATAAAGGCAAAGTTATGAAAATAGGAGTCAAGAAAATATTAGTAAATAATATACAGTGCAAGTTAAGCAATAAAGACAAGAAAAGAGACAAAATTATGCCGAAAAACTAATAAATTAACCGGCGCAGGATAACGATGAGTAATCAAGTAAAGAGAAAAAAAATGAAAACTGAGTAAATATACTAACGAAAAGACCACTTTTTATAGGTACGTAAAATTTACGAGGTACTTAATCAGGATGGAAGACTGAAGAACCTAACAAAATTAATTAAAAATCCAGTTCGAAAATAAAACATTGAAAAGGACGAAGGGAACCACAGAGACGCCACAGCGTCAATCTCCCAAACCCAGATTGCACAGCGTGCGATTACAGAGCCACACACACTTATACAACACCAAAATATTTTGAATCAGTTTGGGTACGTTTCAGAACAATTGGAGCAGGAGATAACGTTGATAACAGAAACAAAAGATATATTTCAACAGTGACAGTAAGTACCTTCGAATATATATATATATATATATATATATATATATATATATATATATATATATATATATGATGGATTCTATTTCTTAGCTACGGCTATTGGGTCTGGGTTCCATCTTCTTGATTCAATTCAAATTATACCAATATTAATTATCATAAACGTTTATATTAACATTATTCAAATTACATTTCACAAAATGACAAATTTCAATTATCCATCAATCAAAATCCAAAACACATCAAAAATCAATCAAAAATCCCCGTTTCCCTAATTCCGTCCTATTTATATATGCCATATATTTATATCAAAAAAAAATATAGTCACTGGTCTATGTCGTCATACTATACAGTAAGATATTTTATTTACACAATAGACACAGTGATACCATAACAAATCCCCACAATTAAAAAAAATAAAATTTTCTCCCAAGACATATTTTATTTTTTTAAATTTACTTTAAATTTTTGTTTTATTTATTTTCTTCCATATTTTTATTTTAATCTTAATTTTAATTTTATTTTAATCTTATTGACTTTTATTTAACTATTTTATATATATTTTTTATTTTTTTCTCTTTTTATAATTATATACAATGCTCATCCAAATCTTCCTTAATCTTCTATTAATATTATCTATTTCAAAATAATTTATATCCTCATCTTCGTACGTTTTCTTCTAAAATTTCCTTTTATTCTCATTATCATAATTAATTTCAGTTTTATATTTAATTTTATTAATATAATAATATACTTCATTTTTATATTTATTTTCATCAACTTCATATATTTCCATTTCATATTTTGCTTCTTTATTTTTGTAATATTTATCTTTATCATTCTTCTTATTATAGTCATTTTCATCATTTAATTTTAATCTCATATTTTCATATCCTTTTTTCATTTTTTCTTTATGAGTAACATATTCTTCATAATCATTATTTTTATTTTTTTCTTCTTGTACCATGTCTACATGACAAATAAATTCTTCATATTTTCCCGTAGGTTTATTTCTATTTTCATTTATATTTGTATCATAATCTACCTCCTTAAATCCATGCTTCAATTGGTCTACTTCTTTTTGTATTTTACTATTTTCTTCTTTAAAAATATGTTTCATATCATTTATAATATCTACTTTCATATTATTAATATCTAATTTTATGCCTTCTATATTTTCTTTTAAAATCTTTAACTCTTCCTTATCTTCTTTTCTATAATTTCCTTGTTTTCTATTATTTTCATCAATTTTTCTATTAGTTTCATCTAATTTTTTATCCATTTTCTTTTCGATTTTTCTACTATTTTCATCCATTTTTTCCAAAAATTTAAACATTCTCTCCATCTCTGTTTCTTGATGTGGTTTTGGACTAGTCGCATCTCCTATTACATCTCCTTGTACAACTTGAATAGTTGTGTTTTCTTCTCCTTCTGAAAATCCATCATTTTCTGTTATACCAATATTTTCTATTATTTCATCTACATCCTGTCTTATACCATCATTACTTTGTGTTTCATGCCTATTTTCACTGTATTCTTGTATTTCATCCTCTCTCCTTCTATTTCTTCTATTTGGTCTTGTATCCATTTTATTTAAGTATTTTTAAGTATTTAAAATGTTAATTTGTTATATTTATTTAATTTATAGGTTGATTTTTAAATAATTTTAATTTTAAAATTATGTTTAATTTTTAATTAAATTCTGCCCACAAATCACTGCTCTATTATGTAAATCAAATATCTCACCTTTCTGTCAGTCCTGTCAAAGTTCTTGTCTTCTCTTATTCTTCCAGTTTCCGGGTTTTCTCGCAGTGGGTCTTGTAGTGGATCTCGCAGTGGATTCTTGTAGTCGGTCTTGTAGTGGATCTCGCAATGGATTCTTGTAGTCGGGTCTTGTAGTGGATCTCGCAGTGGATTCTTGTAGTCGGGTCTGGCAATGAATCTAGTAGTGGATCTTGTAGTCGATCTTGTAATTGGGCTTGTAGTGGATTCTTGTAATCGGACCTTGTAGTGGATCTTGGAGTCGGCGCTGGCAATGAATCTAGTAGTGGATCTTGTAGTCGGTCTTGTAGTTTATGATGGATTCTATTTCTTAGCTCCGGCTATTGGGTCTGGGTTCCTTCTTCTTGATTCAATTCAAATTATACCAATATTAATTATCATAAACGTTTATATTAACATTATTCAAATTACATTTCACAAAATGACAAATTTCAATTAACCATCAATCAAAATCCAAAACACATCAAAAATCAATCAAAAATCCCCGTTTCCCTAATTTCGTCCTATTTATATATAAAAAAAAGATAGTCACTGGTCTATGTCCTCCTACTATACAGTAAGATATTTTATTTACACAATAGACATAGTGATACCATAACAATATATATATATATATATATATATATATATATATATATATATATATATATATATATATATATATATATATATGAAAGAGAACTATTTGCTGACTTATTAAATACAGTGATATAATTTATTGGGTTTGCAGCAAAATAAAAGAACAAGTGTACTCTTTTAAATTCTTTACTCCGAGCTTTCGGCTGTGGTTACAGCCATCGTCAGGGAAGCTACAATACATTATAATTAAATATAATAATACTTAACATAATATAATTTACTTACAACTTTTTGAGGTTTTTGTTAAAAAGATGATATTATATAAAAACATGGGAAATTAACAAATGTAAAAAATGTACGTAAATATAACACATATACTTTCAAATGATCAATTAACAATTTATTTTGAATTTAAGTTTGATATCAAAATTAAGAGATGTAAAATTAAAATTGACATTGACGCAATTGAAATACTTAAAAATTGATATACAGTATGTTAAGCAAAAGTAAGTGCATAAGTTAAATGTTTGTAATTATTGTAATTAATATGTTATTACAATTTATTATAAGTTTAACGAAACTAGTAACAACCAAAGATAGAAAAAAGCAAGGAATTTATACAATAAAATTTTAGATTAAAAAATTGTTTAAAAATTATATTATTAAATTTTGCTAATGTTATAACTTTAATTCTCAAAAGAATAACTTTAATTAAGAATTTAAACGGTTATCTATGGATAACAAATAAGCAAACATTTCATTTAAATGACGAATATCGGATCTATGGTTCATTGATTTAGAAAATTTATTAAAGATCGCCTAACATCGCATAAATCTGACTGTAGATTACATCCAGAAAGGAGTGCCTTAGGTTTACATGTTATAACAAAAGATCATCGTATCAATTATGACAATGTCAGTATTCTTTGTCGCGAAAGCAATATGACAAGAAGGCTATTTTTTGAAATGGTGTTTGTTAATAAATTTTCTAAATCAATGAACCATAGATCCGATATTCGTCATTTAAATGAAATGTTTGCTTATTTGTTATCCATAGATAACCGTTTAAATTCTTAATTAAAGTTATTCTTTTGAGAATTAAAGTTATAACATTAGCAAAATTTAATAATATAATTTTTAAACAATTTTTTAATCTAAAATTTTATTGTATAAATTCTTTGCTTTTTTCTATCTTTGGTTGTTACTAGTTTCGTTAAACTTATAATAAATTGTAATAACATATTAATTACAATAATTACAAACATTTAACTTATGCACTTACTTTTGCTTAACATACTGTATATCAATTTTTAAGTATTTCAATTGCGTCAATGTCAATTTTAATTTTACATCTCTTAATTTTGATATCAAACTTAAATTCAAAATAAATTGTTAATTGATCATTTGAAAGTATATGTGTTATATTTACGTACATTTTTTACATTTGTTAATTTCCCATGTTTTTATATAATATCATCTTTTTAACAAAAACCTCAAAAAGTTGTAAGTAAATTATATTATGTTAAGTATTATTATATTTAATTATAATGTATTGTAGCTTCCCTGACGATGGCTGTAACCACAGCCGAAAGCTCGGAGTAAAGAATTTAAAAGAGTACACTTGTTCTTTTATTTTGCTGCAAACCCAATAAATTATATATATATATATATATATATATATATATATATATATATATATATATATATATATATATATATATATACATATATATATATATATATATACATATATATATATATATATACTAACAAGAGGCAGCTTTTAATGTAACTACAGTGAGAGAAAATAAAGTACATGCTATCTCCCTTTTAATTGCTATAGAGAATAGACCTACTAAAAAAAAAGGTTTCAGATAAGACTGTCTTATTTTCTTTCTCTGTCGTTACTCGTCTCGCTCCTCAAGTTAAAATTTGGTCAAACGTAAGAATCGAATATTAGATACAAGATTTAAAATAAATAAGGGATTGAAAACTTCAATCTTCGAATTTAATCCAATAGCGGATCCCTTATGTGTACGCGAAATAACAAAATGATGTTACAAGTAATTAAAAGAGAGTTTCGAAATTCTTTCTACATACGACATAAGAAGCAAAGGGGAAATATCTAGACAAAAGATAAAAAATATCGCAAACACAAAGAAAACAATTGGTACCTACGTATTTTTATCAAAAAGAAACACACTAGATAACACGGATAAAATCAGATGGAAAATGCTGAAAATAGTTGTAATTGCACCTTTACTCCTCAAATGGCGCTTGAATTTCTTGCTTATGCTTTTGAACCCGATGTAATGTCCTTTGATATTGCTGTTAAACTTATTAGGCGTACCTATAGCTGTCAAATTTTTTGAGAAAAATAAAATACTACATTTATTTAATAAACATATGCAAATTGCAGGTGAAGATTAGCTAAAATAATTTATAGAACAGATCCCTCCAAAACGTTTAGGCAAACAACCTCAATAAGCGTTGCAATAGCCATGGGTTTTAATAAGCCACAAGTAGACCCTCCGCTTGGAAGCACACAATTTTTTATAATATAGAAGAAATTGGATTTTTTAGTAAAGTTATAAGCACTAATCCTGCAACTTCTGTTAAAAATTGATGTAATAACTTATACAGTCCAAAACAAATGATTCTTATTAGTTAAAATTAAAACAAATATAATACTCCACGAAAATAAGTCAGTATCGAAATTTTTATTACGTCATAGTCGTTTTTAACATTTTTTATTCGTTGCCATACTGTGAAAAAATACGCATTGTAGGTGAAAACGTTCAACAGACGTCTCTCTTGAAATCACCTACTCTTTAAAATAGAGTTTTCTAAATTACAAAATGTTTATAAACAAAAAAACGGGTGTGGCAGTCAGTGAGACTGCCGGTTATACTTCTATGCAGGCGGCCGGATTCAGAAATTTGTATGGAAATGATTTAGCAAATTCATTATATGATATTCGTGTTCAGCGACCACAAAAACCTCCTAGTACCGAGTGTACATTCATTTTGTATCGAATCTGCATAAAACTCCTGAAGACGAGGTCCGTCCTACGGACCAAGTGTCTCGGAGACCATCGCCGTCATGATATTCGTATTCAGCGACCCAAAAAAACCGAGTACCAAGTGTGCACTGATTATGTATAGAATTTGCATAAAACCCCAGGAGAAGAGGTAAATACTATGCACGATGAGCACCAAGTGCCGCGGAGAGTTTGGGCATCATGATATTCATGTTCAGCGATACCAAAAACTCCGAGTACAAAAATTAAACCCATTTCCAGCAATACTTAGCGAGTTGTTAGTTTTCTATCCATTGTCTGTTCGGAATGCAAATGTCGAATGCAGAAATGCAATTTCCCATTTTTACATTATGAAAAATAGCGACAAAATTTCCGGAGGCTCTAACGAATCGAATGCAAAAAACCGTATTCCGATTTATCTTACTTTACAAATTTCAGAGGTTTTGTTGATTTTGGTGCTTTATTTCCTCGATTTTTCTTAAAAACTCTGTTTATGGAGCCAACAACCTCAAAAGCAGAGTGCCGGATATACTGCAACCATGTGACGGTACTTTACACTACAATGCAATACTTATTACTGAATATTATTAATAATATTAAATACTGATCTGTATATGTATACATACGTGACAGAATTATAAAATAATCTGTCAAACACAATGTGGTCCGTCACTATGATATTCATACATTAACTCAGACTATTTTTTGTATATCTATCTCTTTTTAATATACTGAATTTTGAAACGGACTTATAGTTATGACCAATAACATGTGGTAAATATTTTATCCATGTTTTTACTTTGTCTTACTCACACCACTACATATGTAATGATTTTACCGATTTAATCCCATACAATTTTTTCCGCCGAGTCCACGAATAGAAGTATAACTTCAAAAAGGTATTGCAAATTAAGTCCGAAATTAAGCTTTTTTCAATTGCTCATAATTATTAACATAAATCATAAAAATATTTGATACACATTTTACAATGTCAGTTTTATAAACAAATAATACAAAAATATGTATCAAAGTATGTATATACTTTTTAGTAGATTTATATCTACTATTCAGCTGGTTCGCAGGTCACGACTTCGGGAAAATTTCACTACAGTTTTTCGTTTTGGCCCCCTCTGACCTCAAAAACACCTTCCATATATATATATATATATATATATATATATATATATATATATATATATATATATATATATGTATGTATGTATAGTTCCGATATAACGAAATCTGTGGACACGATAGCGGTCGCATTACTTAACGAATCGAAATGAAATTTGGTACAAAAATCAATCGTCCCAAAATCTCGGTCGAGTTCATTAATGGGCCAAATCGGTAGGCCGTTTGGGCGTGACATTAAATCAAAATGGAAAAAAATTCGTAACTTTTTTACTTCACCCTGTACAAAAAAATGTTAGGGGACTTTTTTGTTTGTCTTAAAGAGACCTACATTTTTTATCCAAAACATTTTTTTCTGAAACGTATACTTTTAATATATTGAATTAATATAAATCTACTGATGCGCTGGCTTACCAAGGGCCAAACGATCAACAGTGATTTATATTTATTTTAAAAAGTAGTATAGGTAAAAAAGAAAAATAAGGACAAAAAAAATTTTATAAAGAATTTAAAACAGTTTAAAAAATTCTATTTGCAAATATATAAAGAAAATTTAATAATTGATAAAAATAGTAAAAAAATAATGAATAATTTGAAAAAAAATTATAAAAAACTAAAAGTTTTAGGGATTGGCAGAAGTCTTATAAAGGTGAAAATATGAAATATGTTTATATGAATAAATTGTTTAGACGAGTTATACCCGAAATTAAAAAAAAAGATTCTATGTTACGTAGAACCCGAGATATTGCGGATTTTTCAAGTGCGCTCATTTAATTACTTATAAAGCAAAAAATGGTACTTTTACTGCATAAATTATATATAAATAAACAATTAAAATTTCATATACTTCTCTAAAAACCTAAAAAATTGAGATCTTACAAAGAGAATTAGACGAAAAAAAAAACATTCTTAATATTTTGAAAGCATTTTAAAAGTCCAATTAAAAGAGCAGGTTATTTCAAGAAAATGGTCTGTTAAACGTTTTTATCTACAATACGTAAATATTGCAATGATTATTTTTTTCACCTGTCAAAATAGCACAATTTTGTGATTTCGTCCAATGAAAACGCTTAATCTTCAATGTTTTATGCTAAATCTAGCCAATAATTTTGGTTTATATTGATTATTTTTTTCACCTGTCAAAATATCACAATTTTGTGATTTCATCCAATGAAAACGCTTAATCTTCAATGTTTTATGCTAAATCTAGCCAATCATTTTGGTTTATATTGATTATTTTTTTCATCTGTCAAAATATCACAATTTTGTGATTTCGTCCAATGAAAACGCTTAATCTTCAATGTTTTATGCTAAATCTAGCCAATCATTCCGGTTTATATTGATAAAACCACTAGTGGTTTTACTACTATTGATAAAATTATAGAACTGTCAAAAATTCAATAACAATATTGAACAATCAATTTTCTTGTTTATAAGTACCTTACTATAAATCAACATTCATTTATATTATCTAAATATTCTAAAATATATTTTGTTATTATTATTATCACAATTCAATTCATCTAAACGATAATGAAAAATCAAATATGTAGTTACTTTAAAACTAACCTGCTTCCTGGTTCTGCATGCATTTAAAACTTTTATATGCCTACAGGCAAATGTGGTCTTGTAGGTAAACTTTAAATAGATATACCTAATAATTTTTATTTTGGTAATTTTCTCTTTAATAATATAATTGTATAAATAGGTATAAAAATAAATATTTATTCAAATTATAACCCTGTTTTCACGACGCTCACGACATCTGACAACTGTCAATACTATCTAGTGTACAGGATAAGTTAATAGGAGCGGTAACGGCATTTCGTTTGTGTTAATTATGAAATATAAGTTGTTCTAGGAAGTTTTTTAAATAAAGTAGTTTTTGTACAGAATGGTTCAAAAAATAATCTTCTCAAATACCACTCGTCCTGTAATATTTTACTAGATAAATTTTTATTTTCCAGACTTAAACTTTTTATTTTAGGCAAAACTACTCAAACAAACTGAATATGATAAAATCACTCGTCCTACGGACTCGTGATTTTATCACATTTCAGTTTGTTTTCGTATTTTTGCCAAATAAAAAAGTTTTCGTGGAAACTAAAAATTTATCGATAAAATTTTAAGGACTCGTGGTATTACCTTTGATAAAACCACTAGTGGTTTTACTAGTATTGATAAAATTATAGAACTGTCAAAAATTCAATAACAATATTGAACAATCAATTTTCTTGTTTATAAGTACCTTACTATAAATCAACATTCATTTATATTATCTAAATATTCTGAAATATATTTTGTTATTATTATTATCACAATTCAATTCATCTAAACCATAATGAAAAATCAAATATGTAGGTAGGTAGGTACTTTAAAACTAACCTGCTTCCTGGTTCTGCATGCATTTAAAGTTTTATATGACTACAGGCAAATGTGGTCTTGTAGGTAAACTTTAAATAGATATACCTAATAATTTTTCATAATATTTCTGGTACAAAATAATCAACCCAGATCATAGTTCTAATTTTTACCACTAGCTGCTCAAGGATTCACGATGTACCGATATTATTATTATTATGACATTTAAATGTCGCGAATATTAAATTAAATTAAATATATAATATTAATTTATTTATTTAAAATTAGTTGTAATAAAAGATACTTTCAGAGCAGTCAATAGCAACAAAATTTTCCGCGTAAGGATTTAAACGAGTACTTCTTGGACAATGGCGCACTCTACCGGTAATAGTTCTGTCCCCTAAATTGAGACCATTCGTTCAACATTACGTTTAGACTCCTGGTATCTATACTTCGTGGTCATACCGATCTACCAGAAGTTTAAACGTAATGTTAAACAAATGGTCTCAATTTAGGGGACAGAACTATTGCCGGTAGAGTGCGCCCGTGTTCAAGAGATATTCGTTTAAATCCTTAACGCGGGAAGTTTTGTTGCTATTGGCAGCTTTTATGACAACTAATTTTAAATAAATAAATTAATATTATATTTTGAATTTAATTTCGCGACATTTAAATGGCATAAATGTCATAAACATCGGTTCTCCTGATTATTCGCGCCACCATTGGCAAAAAATAGAACTATGATCTGGGTTGATTATGGTGACCAGAAATATTATGGAAAAGCCTATAACGTGTAAACTCCTGGTATCTATACTTCGTGTACCGATCTATAAAAATGAAGATAATTCTGTAATGACAAATTATCGACTGATTGCACTAATTTCTAATTTTGCAAAAATACTGGGGAAAATAATAAAAAGTAGAATAATATATTATCTAAATAAATATCAGCTAATATCAAATCTCAGCTCAGTTTTCAAGAATGAAAAAGTATTCAATATGCTATCTTAAACTTAATGTAGAATATAGGTACCATGTATCGAAGTGTTCTTAGATTTGGGAAAGGGCGTTCGACACCGTCTATCATGAAAAACTTTTGGAAACATTAAAAAATCTAGGCATAAGAGGCATATGTATTAGTAAAAATAAATATTGGGTTAACAGCAATACTTAACTCTTTAGAGTTTCTTTTCAAGATTTCAAAATAAATTTTATATATTTCATTTTTAAGGAGCTACAAATGCTACAATATTTCATTAGTGACAGAATGTAAGTAGAAATCTATTATAAACTAGCTGACCCGGCGAACTTCGTACCGCCTACTGATGTTTTTTACCATTTTTCCAAATTTTTACGGTTTTGTAAATTATCGATTAGATATATTATATATTAACTGCGCCACCTTATGGTGGCGTCATAGTACTTAATAACGCAAGAATTGCTAATGTAAATTTATACCATCTCAACTGCGCCACCTTACGGTGGCGTCATAATTCCTAATTTAGTAAGAGTCACTTTTTTAAGATTTTTTGACAAACAAATCTTTTATTTTTCGTAATAAATAAAAATATTTTTTTATTAAAAAGTATCCTATTTTACTTCTAATACCTCCAAGAATATATGTACAAAGTTTCATGATGATCGGTTGATTAGTTTTTGCGTGAAAGCGTAACAAACAAACTTACATTGACATTTATAATATTAGTAGGGATAGGGATAGCGACAAATTTCCTGATACTTTAACGAATCTAATGCAAAAAGACGCATTCCGATCCATCTTACGTTACAAAATTCGGAGGTTTTGGTACTTTATTTCCTCGACTACTCGTAAAAACTCTGTTTATGTAGCCAACAACCTCAAAAGCATAGTGCAGGATATACTGTAACCATGTGACGGTATTTTAGACTACAATACAATACTCACTACTGAATATTATTAATATAAAATACTAAACTTATATGTTAACTTACGTGACAGAATTATAAAATAATCTGTCAAATAATCATGTGGTCCGTCACTATGATATTCATAAATTAGTTCAGACTGTTTTTTGTATATCTATCCTTTTTCAATGTACTGAATGTTAAAACGGTATTCAAAGGATTTATAGTAGGTAATGACTAATAACATGTGATAAATATTTCATCTTTGTTTCTACCGACCAATATACGTTATAAGTGTTTCTGTCTCTCTCTTACTTACACCATTACATATGTAATGATTTTTCCCATTTAATTGTACACAAATCTTTTCCACCGAGTGTATTGGTATGTTCTGACTAAGTCAACGATTACAATCGATTACAATCGCAGAATATGGCTCTCGGACACGATTAGATTATTACTTACTGTCAACGAATTTTTTTAGCCGCCTTTTTCGTTTGTATTGTTTACAAAAGATATAGCGTGCAATAATAAATTATTGTCATTTTGATATAAAAAATTAATTAATGTGATGAAAAAAATGTAAATATATTATATTGTCTCTGTGTAGGAACTTGTAAACACAAACCCGATTACACGAATCGTGTCCGAAGGCAAATGGTAAACGATTACAACCGTTTGCAGGCGATTGTAATCGATTGTAATCGTTGACTTAGTCAGAACATACCCTATGAATAGAAGTATAAATTCAAAAAAAAAACAAAAAAAACTTCCCTCTGGCGTAATCGATCCCATTTCGATAACACAACCGATGTCATAATCAGCCGCTGATCCAAATTAGCTACCAAGACCTTACATGAAGAATTTAAAAATGATAATATGATATTTAATATAATAACAATTCAATAAACAAATAATTTGCAATAAAATAATATTGCGACTATAAATTAAAATGTAAGCTATCCTATTTTTCAAGTTGGATCAAACTGCACACGGTGTGCAAATTTGATTAAAATCGGTTTAGTAGTTTAGGAGTCCATTGCGGACAAACAACGTGACACGTAATTTATATATATTAAGATTTATACTTACATCTCTATGAAGTTAGAACATTATTTTGTTTACATAAATTAGTATGAACATTAACGAATAGATATTAAAATTGAATATTAATTAGAATTAATCTATATTTAAATACTTTTTTGCACTTCCGGGACTAAAGTGACAACTTTAGTCCCGTATAACAGGGACTAAAGTGTATCTTTTAGTCCCTTGGGAGATAAAGTTACATTTCAAATCCCTAGGGACATAAAGTAAGAATCAAACTTTACCGCAGCTTAATAACTAGGACAAAAATTAGGAAATATTTCATTATGAATCTTCCGTTATCATGTCAGCTGCCTTATCTATATCAAAATATGTAGTTTTATTCATTTCTTGATTCATTTTCTTGATATTCTGTTAGTTAAGTTGCGATTCGTTTTAAATGTCAGCATTAATTGAAATGTCACTGAATTGAAAAATTTTGTTGACACTGTTGCTATAACGTTACCTACTGAGTACTCCAAGTACCGTGTTTATATAACTCATTAAAATTATTAATTGTATCAAAGTTAAAAGTTATAATACTGGGAAGTGCAAAAAATAGCGTATATGCCTCAGGACTAAAGACATATTTTATCCCTTACGTGATTATTGGCCCTCGGGCTCTACGAGCCCTCAGGCAATAAACATCACGTGCGGGATTAAAACATTTACTTTAGTCCCTTGGTATATAATATACTATTTTAGAAGTGTAAGAGAGCTTTCGAGTTAGTTTATAAATAAAGTATAATAGTTAGTTTTTTATCATAGTACTACTAATGTTATAGTTACATGATTATTTACTTATTAATATTTCCACCCTGATTAATATAAATTGTCAATTTTCTTGAGAAACACACAATTTTTAGTTAGGTATTTTAATGCTTGAGTACCAAGTCCTTAGTACTTAAGTCTTCCCAGTGCCAACTATAAACTACTATGTTTTTCTTTTAGGATTATATAGTCCATTTATCTACTCAACAATAATAATAAAACAAATGCTGTTAATTCTAATAATTTACAACCGATAAACAGCAGACTCAAGATCGAAATGTACTGAAAAATGTGTCAAATAAATTAAAACGTTTTTCAGCAATTTATTGAATAGGTATTCCGTTTGGTAAATCTGTCGAATCACGGCTCCACCTGGAAAGTGTTCCAAATTTTTTTCTATCGTTTTTTACCACTAATATGGAGTATCCCGAGTAATATTAAGGAGGCGCATGGCTTTGGACCCGTAAAAAAAATTAAAAAAGTCATAATATGAAATGCACAATGTTAATGATATTATCCCAGTTACCAATGGGTCCCAGTGTTATAGACTCATTTGAGTTGTTCCTCTCCACGGAAATCTTTAGTAAAAGGCGAAAGATTTATTCGCTTTGAAGAGAAACCAGAGTGCCAGTGTGTTCTACATTCAACTAAATCTATAAAGTATCGTCTCAAGTTCAACTTTCGTCACTCTGATTTCTCTTCTTTTACTAAAGATTTCCGTGGAGAGGAACAACTCAAATGAGTCTATAACACTGGGACCCATTGGTAACTGGGATAATATCATTAAGATTGTGCATTTGATATTATAACTTTTTCAATTTTTTTACGGGTCCAAAGCCATGAGCCTCCTCAATATTACTCGGGATACTCCATATTAGTGGTAAAAAACGATAGAAAAAAATTTGGAGCACTTTCCAGGTGGAGTCGTGATTCGACAAATTGGTCCAAAGCCATGCGCCTCCTCAATATTACTCGGGATACTCCATATTAGTGGTAAGAAACGATGGAAAAAAATTTGGAGCACTTTCCAGGAGGAGCCGTGATTCGACAGATTTACCTTACGTTTTTTTGCTTTATAACCAATTCGTTAGGTAATCTGTAATAGATGCAAATTAAAATAAAAACGTTCTATGGTATATTAGCTTTTCAGAATTCTTCCATCGATCATACTTAACGATCTACGTTTAACGTAATGTCTTGATTTTATTCGCATAAATATGAATGATGACGTATCTGCAAAGATCCGACGGACAAACTATAAGTATTCAATAACAGTTGATCATATACACAAAAAAATACAAAGAAAAGATAAATCATAAGTTTTTGAAGCAAACAAAACCAGATGAAAACAAATAAGAATTTATTGGACCATTATAAAACAATGTAAATAAAAGAAAATAATAAATCTATGAAAGTATTTACCTGGAAAATTTTAGTCAAATTGACCTGGTAATTTGTAAAGTTGTATCCTTCGTCTCAAAACATTTTATATACTCTTATTATATATCTTCCGGCATGTACCTCAGATATATTAGAATCACTTGAGTATATGCATAATGAAAATCTTATACTTGTTAACTTTAATTTATCAAATTTTATTAAAACTGATGTAACTGACCGAGATTTTACTATAATAATTTTTATAAATAACAACTGAATAATGTTGAGAATGGAGTATTACATCGACTATTGGATATAGTCATATGAAATTTTACTTGTACAGTAATCAGGAATGACCCTCCTTTGGTTTAAGATAATGGTTATCACCCATCTTTATTGATAAATATTCAAAATATGTTTGAGAATTTAAGAATTTTAAAAATTAGAGAATTCTAAAAGAGAAGCTTTTAACTTTAAGCGACGAATCTGTAGGCAATTTTATTAAGATATATGTAATATCGACTGGAGTTTCTTGTTACATTTTTCATTTTTATAATGTTAACTCTGCTGTAGATAAATCTTTTGATACATTTTCCTTATTATTTAATTTATTCAAATCTCTCTCTCATTAATGTCATGCATATATCTGTTTAAGAAGAAAGTAAATAAGTGTCCAATACTCCAATGTGAAATTAGTTGAATCTAGACGATGAAAAGGTTACTAATTACTGATGCTATCTACTTGATTTACAGTTTACTGATAACACTAGTTTACACGGTTTTCATACCCCAGCTGAAAGTTATTATTTTATATTGTATTTAGGTAGAATTACTCAGAAAAAATAATAAAATAATTCTGTCACGTCTGGTTTATAAAATATTTATTTACTTGAAGTGAATACAAAATTTTTAGAATTAATACAGAAATAAATTAAAAATGACTAATTTTTAATTTCTTTTTATAGTTATTTGAATCAGTTTCTCTTATGATGGACCAACAGTAATCTCCTAACATATTTTCATCCCAAAATCCTTGATGTCGTTCTTCGAAAATCCTTAAATCTTGGTGAAATCGTTCACCCTGCTCATCACTCATACTTCCTAAGTTTTCAGGGAAAAAATTCAGATGTGAGTGTAGAAAATGTATCTTTAATGACATGTTTACTACCATATCCTGAAAAATTTTCAGTAAATTGTTGACAATTTCTTCATAATTTTCACTTTTTTTATTTCCCAAAAAATTTTCTACAACCATTTTGAATGAGTTCCAAGCAGATTTCTCTTTAACCGATAAAAGGTTTTCAAACAGAGAGTCTTTCATAATTTTACGAATTTGTGGGCCAATAAATATACCCTCCTTCAGTTTTGCCTCTGTAATGCTTGGAAAGATTTTTTGCAAATACCGGAACGCATCACTGTTTTTGTCAAGCGCTTTTACAAAGTTTTTCATGAGCCCCAGTTTGATGTGTAAAGGGGGTAGAGTGACGTTATTTGGATCAACAAACAGTTCGTGTTTAATGTTCATTTTGCCTGGAATATACTCATTCCGAACAGGCCATTCTTTCCTTACATAATGATGTTGTTTCGCTCTACTGTCCCATAAACAAAGGAAACAACAGTACTTCGTGTAACCACCCTGCAATCCCAGTAACATACCGATGACTTTGAGGTCGCCGCACACTTTCCATTGATGTTCTTCATACTTAATTAAATTAATAAAAGTACGCATCGTTTCATAGGTCTCTTTGCAATTCACTGCGTGTCCTATTGGTATGGACGGTTTCTTATTTCCGTTATGTAATAAAACAGCTTTCAGGCTACTTTTCGAAGAGTCTATGAAAAGACGCCAATCTGATTTATCATAGTTTTGATTCATTGCTTCAAAAAGTCCCGGGATATCAGTACAATAACAATATTCACCTTCTTTTTTGAAAAATTCTGAGTAAACTTTACTTCTGTTTCTGAAAAACGTAACTTTTGTGTCTGGTAGTAACAAGTTCCATTGTTGTAAGTGGGAGCCAAGAAGCTCTGCTTTAGATCTTGATAACTGTAAATCTCTTATAAGATCATTTAATTCGGCTTGGTTAATTAAATGTGGAGTGTTTTCGTCAGAATCACTAGAAATCGCCTTCAATTCAACATCACTGTTATTGTCATCATCTATTAAATTTGCACTGGAAGTACCGGGACAAACTGGATGTGGCAGATCTTTCGAATGTAAAATCGGCTTAGTAACAGAAGGAACTTCGGCATATATAATACTTGCCTTATTCTTTTTATTATATCCCAATGTCTTCGTAACACAAAAGTAACATTCAGTTTCATGATTACTCGGTTCTGTCCATAGCATTGTGAACCAAATGGAAGGTAAACACTTTCTCCCGATGACCACTGGAGTAAGATCATTCTACAGCTTTCGCAAAATACGTGAGGCACCCACTTTTTATCTTGATTTGCAACAGGAAATCCAAAATAATGAAGATATGCATTTTTTAACGAATCTACAATAGGTCTTCTCTTTTTTGATAATATAAACTGTCCACATACATAACAAAAACGATCAGAACTTTGTTTGCACTTTCTACTAGACATTTTAAATCAATCCGTAGCAAGATAACTGGCGTTTGAAGCGAATAAATAAACAATTGAATGTCGTTACCACGTCGGGTAGTTAAAAAAAACATTTGACGGCAGGAAAAAATTGTGACGTGATAAAATATTTCTGCTTACACTTTTAGGTTTAAGGAGGGTAGATAAACATATTTACATACATTTTTTTCGGGGTATATATAAAAAGTAAAGCGTTTATCAAAAAGATGTCAAAGGTAATAGTTTAATACTATTATAACGTTTTACAGAGTCTTTCAAAATCAAAGTTTGCAATTCGAAAGGATATCACTTGTAGACCGGTTTCGGCGTATTGCGCCTCATCAGTACAAGGAAGATATCCGTTCAGAAGCTCTGAGAGCATCTGGACTGGAGACATGGCTGAAATCACACAAATACATTATCTTCAGTAAAGAAAATGCTAAAAGTGCGAAAATAGCGACATCTCCATAACTAATCACAAACTGAAATTCTATTTGACAAAAAACCTCACGGCTTTGAAGGGTTTGCAAACTAAAATGGTTAGTTCTATCTTGCAGATATACTAACCCCGTTTAACTTTGAACTGTAATTCAATGTCCGTCGGGGCATATAGCCAGGGAAGTAGTTGTTGGTTCTTAGTAAACGGTCTATGTTCTTTGATTTTCAAAGACTCTGTAAAACGTTATAATAGTATTAAACTATTACCTTTGACATCTATTTAATTATTAATGCATCTGTAGCTGAAATGTTTAAAGGCGCTACCGGCTATAGGCTACAGGTACGTGTCCTGCCGAATGCGACATTCAATTTCTAAATTGCAAGAAACCATGAAATATATCTCAAAATAATTGGTTTATCTTTAACCTTATTTAAAAAATAGTGTAAATTTATTACAATTGGTGTTATATTCGTTTAATAAGAACAAATGAAACCAAGAATTAGTTAAAAACCTATTTTATTTAATAAAAAATCAATTTGCTTAAAAGAACCAACCCGGACATTTCCATACAATAAGATACATGATGATGCTAGTATTTAATTGGACCAAAAGTAACAAATATTATACCGATACGAGAGTAACGACTTCTAATCAATTTATTACTTTTACTATTTCATACCAATGACGAGCAGCAGCTATTAAGTTTGATTTGCCAATTTTTATATAAAAGTTGGTGGCCAATTAAGTAGCGACTGTACTTTCTGCGGAAAGTGTAGGTAAACTTGCTATAAATTGTAATTTTAATACTTCTTCTTCTTTACCTACTGTCTCCATCGTAGAGGTTGGCAACAATTTTGGCAAATTGTGTGCGGATTCTGCGCTGCTCTCAGGAGTGTACGCGAATCAAGTCCTGTCCAATGGCGGATGTTATTCAGCCAAGAACATTGTCTTCGGCCTGGACCTCTGCGACCCTTCCATGATGAGTTTTGGGAGCTCAAATCTCTGTTTCCGAGATATGTGTTCTAGATATGCGGTCATCTTAATTGATTGCTGTAAATAACTCTCCGTCTTTTCTCATTCTTCGTAGAACTTCTTCATTCGTGACGTAATATACCCAGGTTATCCTGAGCATACGTCGAAATATCCACATTTCAAAAGCCACAAGGTGATTCATTGTCCTACTTTCATTGTCCAAGCCTCAACTCTATACAACACAACTGGATACACATAGCAGTTGACGACTCTAAAAGCCGTATTAGACTATCCAATTTCTTGTACAAGAAATATCGTAGAGATTGGTTTAAATATTGTTTCTTTCAAATTATTGTACAAGAAAATAGAACATGCTCTATTTCCATCACAATATTGCATGAAAGGACTGCGCGCGCACATGACATTTGTCAGTTTATTGAAAATATTTTTAATTATTATTATTTGTTAAATTTATTTTGCCTCTCAACACTTCCTGTGCTATTATGTTAAAGAAAAAAATGGCTTCATTGCTGCTTCTGGAACCACCCTGCTGAGAAAAGCTTTTCAAATTGGAAATCTCAGATTCTGATACATTTTCAGAGTAATGTTTATTTTTAACACTTATTATTTCGGTCGTTTCTGGGTTGAGGTTGATTGTTTTTGCAGATTCTAAACCTATTGGATAATATGCCAAAGACATTTTCCACTGTTCTTCTAGCTCTTGAAAGCCTATAATCAAAAATTCTCTGTTCCAATGAAAGTCCCCTTGAAGAGTATCTCTTTTTTTAACCACTTTTCTTGCCAAGATTTCATGCACTTTTTTACCCGTTTTCTTTTTATACGGCGCCCTAACACTCTACTTAACATGTATATACCCGCAATCGCGCTGGAAACAGCTGCATGCTTAATCACTTTAATTGCTTTTAAATGAAAAATAATCAAAACATTAAATAAAACTTCTGTAAAAATCTTCTAATAAAAATGAAATACTTATTCCCAAAATATAATGTCTATTGCACCGAATCCTAACATATATCTTGCACAAAAAATTGTATAGTCTAAGAGCCGTTTGACACGGTACAATCTGTCCAATTTCACTTTAGCTGTGATATGCGCAAATGAAGAAGAGAGAGCATCGCAACAAAGCCAGAAGACATTGTTTTGAGACCGACGATCTGAGCATCTTCCCACCTTGGTTCATTATAAACCAGTGCGTATCTCAACGTCAGAGCTAAAGTGAAATTGGGCAGATTGTACAATATTTCGGTTTAAATTATATACAATTTCATGCGCACGCATTTTTAGTCATCTTGTATATAATAAAATAGAACATGTCCTATTTTCTTGTATCCAATCATGCTAAACATGCGCAGTAGACGTCTAAATCAGATGATGGATCTTCAAGTAGCAATTCCTCATTTAACAAAGTTAAGACGCCCTTTCCTTTTGCTCTTCTACTAATCCATTTTCTCTGCCAAATTTTTTTTTGGTTTTCGACAATTTTCGGCACATCTTTCCTTCTTCTTCTTCAACATAGATAGTATTAAAATAATACTAACTGCACCTCCCAATAATAAATATTTCTCTATTTCCATCACTATTAATAAACCCTCTAAAGATCAGCAACAAAATAAATATCAAATCAATCACGAAGTTCAATATTGACTAATATTGACATATCAGCAAGTTCTGTGCACAGGCCCAAATTCAGTACTAAATTTATATACTATAACATACAGTAATTTTTCTTGTGTACCTACCATATTGTATACAATATATTCTTGTACGAAATTTTAAGTACTTAAATTAGTTCCGTATCAAACGGTTCTATTAATGCACAATTCAAACATGAACATACAATAGTTTTGTACAATTTTATGTAAAGAATTCTTGTGCAAGAAATTGGATACTCTAAAACGGCTTTAAGTCTCTAAAGGAGCGTTTACATGAGACGTGAGCCACGATCGTTGCTCACGAAAGCGTGGCTTACGGTTTGTGTAAACAATCAATTCGTATTTCACGATAGTGAAATTATCGTTCACGAATCTGTCACGACTGGTTCGTACAATATCAAACCATGTTGGATATTTTAGTCGTGAAAACTCAGTCGTGTGATGTACACTGTTTAAGCGGAGGTAGGTATATAGTTTTGTCGAGTAAAAAAAAATTTGTTTGTTTGTAAATATGAGTGTAAATAAGAATGTTATGAAAATGAATGATGAACAAACTATGAGTTTCATAGATTGTTATGAAAAGGAAGAAGTTTTATTTTGAGTTTAGTATCTGCTGGTATAGCTTCCCTCATTGTTGTATTCAATTTTTGTATCTTAAATTGAATTTTATTTAATAAAAAATCAAAGTGTGTATCTGACATTCTTAAAATGTTTTTGAAATCTTCTGGATTTTCATTTCGTAATTCACGCGAAATAAATGCAGAGCCACCATTATCGTTCCGTTTTTGAATCCACTGCCTTACCCATCATCTCCTTTTCCTTCTTCTTTTTAACTTCAATTTATCATTTGATCGTTGTTTAAGTTGTTTAGCCAATACACCGGACAAAACAGCACATGCTTCCGCTACTAACGATTCCATCTTACTGAATGAAAATCGCGTTCACCTGTAAACACCATCACGATTCGTAAGATGCTTTATGAAACCACACTCGTGAGTCACAACTCTCAAGATCGTGAAATACGATCGTGGCTCACGTCTCATGTAAACGATCCTTAAGTCTATTCTGAGGCTACGATCGCTTCGCAAGTTCTTCACCTTGAGGAAAGTTGCTAAATTTAATTTAATACTAAATATATTAATTTGTTCGTCATGTTATCTGATAATATTCGAGCTTTTTATTGAACCACCGTGTTGGTCACTGTATCATATCGTGTTTAGAATTTCTATATTATGTTTTTTAGAAAAAAAAATTGTTATGAAATTGTTACATATGGATTTTGTAAAATATATTGCTAAAATCCTACTAATATTATATAGGCGAAAGTTTGTTTGGATGGATGTATGGATGTATGGATGTTTGTTCCTCTTTCACGCAAAAACTACTAAACGGATTTTAATGAAACTTTACAGTAATGTAGCTTATGGATCAGAATAACATATAGGCTATAATTTATAAAGATATTGTTTGAATTGTCCAAAATATAACGATGATGGATGTTTGTTCCTCTTTCACGCAAAAACTACTAAACGGATTTTAATGAAACTTTACAGTAATGTAGCTTATAGATCAGAATAACATATAGGCTATAATTTATAAAGATATTGTGTGAATTGTCCAAAATATAACGATAAATGTCATTTAAGTCTGAAAAAATTCTGCAATCTGCGAGCTACTCAGGCGTGTGCTGCAAAAACAGTTAGTGCTACATGTATATAATGTATGGTGAAAATATTTATCTTAAATAGTCCTACAAAAAATTCTGCGACACCATATATATCTATCTTTTATGAGTAAGCCATTATTGTCAAAATAGTGAACCATAAATACAATAAAAATTGATAATTTATTTCTAATGCACATTTGGTAGTAATAAATGGATCCTTATCAAAATGAATACTTTTATCGCTTTTGGTATTTAAAGGAGATAAATTTTGTCCTTCACAATACATCATTTGAGTAGCTACCTATAGGCCTATGATTAGGGGTTTGCAGTGCTTAATTACTGTATTTTTGACAATATTGTTACGTTATTACAGTGCGAATGTAACATCTCAATATTGTCAGACTGTTATATTTTTCAAATACGACCCAAAAATTATGTATGTTATAATTTTAATGTCATAATGTTAGTTCTTTTCACGCTAATATAAGCTACTCGAAATACTAATACTGCGCACACGAAGTCGCGGGCACCAGTTATTGATAAATAAAGACCTTGCTTTTATTCGAATTACACGCAGACGAAGTCGCGGGCAAAAGCTAGTTATAAATAAAATTGAAGGATTTCCCTAGTTCTTTTGTTGTTGATATTAAGCAATCTAAACATTTTAAGGCCATGATGTCTGCGTGTTTGTAAAATAAAAATAAGTTTTATCGCGTTATAATCCTTCAATTATTATTGTGTTTATTTTTTTAATTATATTGTTTATTGTAATAAATAGTGGATAAATAATCTCACGTACGAAAAATAAATTAATTATCATAATCTGTTTCCAAGTTTTGGATCGTTATTTACATAGGGATTCCAACCACCACCCATGTCAGAAATATGGAGTCATTAAAACCTTAGCAGAAAGGGCAAGAAGGATTACTTAAAAGTAATTTAAAACTTAGAGCAAGTATTTGGTTCTACAAATATTTGGATCTGCAATATTTTGGCTGTCTAATTTTTGTACACTATGTTAGCATTGCATCACAAGTACCTATTTATAAACATCATTTAACTATTTATCTACCAAAAAGTAGAAAGAATATAAGGATTAATCAGATTTATATTGATATGAATCTTCCTGCGGGAACACCATCCAATCAATGAAACTACTGGTCGTGAATTCAACAATTTCTAATTTGATTGTCCTAATAAACAAAAAAATATAAATATAAAAAAAATATTTTCTTTCTACTCCACTTTTTTTTCTGTTGCTCAACCCTTTCTCTTTATGTATCAATGGTTTTTGGGCTGTTAGGCCGGCGTCGATTGTCATGTTGACTTGACGTTTCGCCAACACGAGCGGTTGGCCTCTTCAGAAGTTGCTTTCTGGTTGACAGTCTGCGAACTACTGAGCTCTGCGTGAACGGAGACCGTATTTATACGTCGGGAAGGAAGTGGGCGGGGCCTCAGTTGCTTTCGATTCCAATCGGTTCTGGTCGGTGTTGTTCGTTAAGGGTAGAGTTTTCGCACCCTTAATTATGGGGACCCATGTTTTATTGATCTTGACTGCTTCCTCTTTTTTATTAAAGTTGTTCGGGTGCTTCTCTATCTCTATGGCTTCTCTATAGAGTCTGGAATGGTATGCTGATGTAGTAGCGAGGACTTAGGTCTCCTCATACTTAATCCGATGGTCCATAGTGAGGGTATGTTCCGCTACGGCGGATTTGTCCGTCTGCCCCAGACGACAGTTGGCCTTGTGCTCTTTAATCCTGGTGTTGATCGAGCGTTTGGTAGTTCCTATGTACACGCTTCCACATGTGCACGGAATGCGGTAAATTCCCGAAGCCGACAGTGGATCTGTCTTTTGCCGATCGAAGACATTCTTTGATTTTTCTCGTTGGTTTGAAAATAGTTTTCACATTTTTCTTTCTTAGCAATCGACCAATTCTGTCTGTCACTCCCGGAATAAAAGGCAGAAATGCTTTTTTCACTGGTTGGATTTGCTCATTTTCTTTGGGTCTACGATTTGTTGGTCCAATCGATCTTTTGATTTCCCGTTCTGAATAACCATTGGCCCTTAAAGCATCATGAATATGAGTTAGACCTGCGTTTATGCCCCGGGTTCGCAAATCCTTCTTGCCCTTTCTGCTAAGGTTTTAATGACTCCATATTTCTGACATGGGTGGTGGTTGGAATCCCTATGTAAATAACGATCCGTATGTGTTGGTTTTCTGTACACTGTGTGGCTCAATGATCTTCCTTTTCGTGATAATAACACATCAAGGAATTGTCTTCGATTTCCATCGTAAACTGTATATGTTCATGGATGCTGTTAATGTGTGTCAGAAATTCTTGCAATTTATTCTGCCCATGGCTCCATATTACAAATGTGTCATCTACATATCTATACCAAACCTTTGGCTTATATGGGGCACTGTCCAAAGCCAGTTGTTCGAACTTTTCCATTGCTACTCCTTCGATCTGTTCGTAAATCTTGTTGTCCCATGAAAAATAAGTGGTGGTGAGGCAATGTTTAAACAAATTGGAGATGTCCTCTGTAAATTTATCATCTATATGTTCCATTGCATCGCTTAGGGGCATTTTTGTAAAGAGAGATACTACATCAAAACTTACTAATATATCATTCTCTTCAAGAACTAAGTCTTTAATTTTTGAAATAAAATGGGTGGAATCTTTGACATACGAATCAGTAAGTCCGATGTATGGTTGCAGGAGTGATGACAGGTGTTTAGCTAAATCATATGTCGGTGAACCAATGGCGCTTTCTCTTTACCTTCCAAGTACTGGTTTCTTTCTATTTGCTCCTTCTTTCTGCTGCTATAATTTCTATTTTTGCCTCTTAGCGTCTCCTACCACTTTACAGCTCTGAGTGTTATACGGGTATAAAAGTATAGCACAATATGGTCGTACCGATTTTAATGTTCAATGTTTGCTGAATTTGCCTTCGTCCCGAATAATTATTAACAAAAAAATAAGGAAAATCCAATAAAAAATCGAAGAAATGAAATATATTGGTATAAGAATAAAAATTGGCTGGAAAAAAATAAGAAAAATCATAAAGAAGGTGAAAAATTAAAAAAAAACGAGAAATGTTAAAATTAGTAAAAGAAACACAAAACTGGAACGATAGAATTAAAAAATATATAGCAACATTAAAAAAAAATTAAAATAAAAAATTATTAAAAATTGAAAGTGAGTAAAAAATAGATAAAGGAACTGAAAACAAACAAAATAATAAAACAAAAAATTTAAAAAAAGGCCAAAAATGAAAAAAAGAGAAACATACAACAGAAAAAATACTTAATTTAGTACTATGTATCGACCGTAAGGTGGAGCTGTTGATATCTCATGTATTCAAACGAGCAATTTTTACTTATTTAAGTACTATGACACCACCATAAGGTGGTGCAGTTGATACCTAATATAGCGGTACAAAGTTCGCCGGTTAAACTAGTTTTTGATAAATTAATCGTTCTTACTAGATATAAGATTTAATTAACCCATCTGCTATTACTTAACTCCATCACTTGTAGGCGCCAATCTCTGATTCATTTGATCTATAATTCTACAGTTTCTTAAGGTTTTAAAACCACACCTTGTATGTTCAATTTAATTTTGGGTCAGTACCTATATAGTGAGTCCCTTCTGAATATGTCCAATGGTATGATACAAACGAGTAGAGCCAAATTGAGCACCGTAACTCAGGTAAGAAGGTGTGTGGTATGAGAAGGATAGTCATCAACATAACGAAAGTTGTAAACATATGAGATGGCGGTCTTATGATTAAGAGCTCCAAAGAAGGTGAGGCATTTAAGAAACTTGCTGATGAAAAACTTGCAAATGACTACACAATAAAAAAATGCCAATTCTACACTCACGTTTTAAAATTGTCGGTATGTCTAATAAACTATCTGATGTAGATTTAGTAAATCTTGTAAAATCTCAGAATAAAAACGTTATATCCCCTGATTGTGACATTAAAGTCATCTCATTAAATCCGTTAAAGAAAAATAATAAGTTATATAAAGCTATACTGCAGTCTGATATTTGTCGCATATAAACGTTTCCTATCATCAGCTGAGAATGAAATACAATCGAATCCCAACAAATTCTGAGCTATAGTAAGATCCAAAAAAGGTGACTTCTCATCTATACCCGCAAGCATGTAGTTTGATACGAAAGAGCTCGATAACCCCAATGATATTGTCGAATGTTTTGCGAATTTCTTCTCTTCACACTTCACTTCAACTTCAGCACACACAAATACAATGGCCAACCCAAACTTAAACACTAACTCTACTTTGATTAATGTGTCAAACATCAGTGAAACAGAAGTTCTTACAGCCTTAAAACGTGTCAAACCCAAGATGACAACGGGCCCTGCATTTCTAGTCAAGGACTGTGCACTTGTTTTTTCTAAACCCTTAAGTTTCATTTTTAATTTAATGTTAAAGACAGGACATTTTCCCAACCATATCAAACCTCTTTTGTATCACGCAATACTTAGCGGAGACTCTTGATAGGAGAAGTCAGGTAGATGTAATCTATACTGATTTTTCCAAAGCATTCGACAAACTGGATCACTCCCTTCTGTTAATGAAACTCGACAATATTGGTGTCTCTGGCCAGCTACTATCGATCTTTAAAACATACCTAGATAATCGATATTAATATGTTCAATGTCTTGGGTTTAAATCAAGAACATTTTTACAAAGTTCAGGCGTTCCACAAGGGTCTATACTAGATCCGTTATTATTTAACCTCTTTGTCAATGATATTGCTACTAAAATAAAAACTGTTTGCAAAGAAATCTATGCGGATGATATAAAATTCTATTGTGAGTGAGATTAACAGTATCCAAGATTGTGAAAACCTTCAGAGAAGTATATCTGAGTTTAATGAATGGTGTATTAAAAATAAACTGTATCTCAACATAAGTAAATGCACCAAATCTTATTAAAGATCTGGGAGTTTACTTTGATCCTATTTTGTCATTTTCAAATCATATCGAGAAGACAGTATCATCTGCGTTTCGTATGCTTGGCTATTAAGTAAATTCATCTCTGATTGGTGGTACTGCACCCTTCGCTGAACCGGAGGGGAAAAGAGAATTTTAGTGCGTTTTGGAAAAGAGACAAAGTCAGTTTAAAAACGAATACCACAGAGAAAAGTCTCTCTCCCAGAATACATTTCTACATTTGGTAATTGTATACCTACCTTTAAAATTTTAATATGTGTGAAATAAGTTTTTTGTGCAGTATTCAAATTATTTTCAATCATATAGGGTCCTTAACGGTAATTTAGAATCAACAAAAACTGTGGTTGTATAAAAAAGACTACACCTGCTGAGCACTCGATGTTTATAAATACTTATTTTTTATACTTGACAGCACTGGCTAAAAAGGCGATGATATTTAAGGTCCTTGGATAATTTTAGAAATAAATTTATGTTTTATTCTCTTGGTCATTTTATACTTAGAATTTCTGTTTTATATCGTGTCGAATTTAATCATGCAAACGGTGAAACAAGTCGATTTCTGACTAGGGCGAGAGTTGACTGCCTGAGCGACACGAGGGCTGTCATCACCCGGTCAGAAATTGTCTTTGTTTCATCCCGTGCCACACACTATATTTTTTATATCACATGCATTGAAACAGCAAGTTTTGATCTCTGCAGCCACTCGAAGTAAGACTATTTCAGACCAATGCAACTGTCAGTCAGAAACATTCTGACAGACTTGAAATAATGACATTTGTTTCTAACTGACAGTTGCATTGGTCTGAAATTGTCTTGTTTCGACTGGCAAAACTGTGATCAAAACTAGCTGTTTGAATGCATGTGATTAAAAAATATTTTTCTGGTAAAATTATACCTTTGTATACTAATTTTGAGTTGTGTTTTAAGGATACAATTAGGTAAAGTACGTTTAGTGTACCTTCATTATAAAAGTCACTTTGATAAGGGCAGTAAAAATAAATAACCTCTTGTAAACATCTATTGTTAAGGGAATTGTCCCAAAGAGATTATCTACCCAAAGGTTTAGTGTCGGCCTAGCTATTTAAGTAGGTACTAGTTGTACTCGCGACGTCGTTCGCGTGGCGTGTGATTGTTGTATAAAAATTTGTCCTCCCACCCCGTTAAAGGAATGGGAGAGAAATTTTTATACAACAGATGTTAAGTTGAAAGAAGACAAATACATCTGTGAAAACCGCATTCGAATCGGATCAGTAGTGTTCATGTAATGCGCGCACAAACATACAGACAGACAGACAGACAGAAAAAAAAATATCTAACCACATTTTTGGGTTTTATTTCGATGTACCCGTGACGTCGTTCGCGTGGCGTGTTGATTCTTTCTTCGCCCCGTTAAAGGGGTGGGGAGAGAAATTTTTATACACCAGATGTTAAGTTGAAAGAAGACAAATACGTCTGTGAAAACCGCATTCGAATTGGATCAGTAGTTTTCATGTGAAGTGCGCACAAACATACAGACAGACAAACAAAAAACTAATCAAATTTTTGGGTTCTATATCGATGTAGTAACACCCCTTTCTAATTTTTTTTTTAATATCTTTAATGTACAGAATTTTCATTTCTACAGTTTTATTATATGTACCTATAGATTAAATAGTCGTTATTTGTTGATATTAAGTTTGGTATATTATAGTTGTATGCAACTAATAAAATTAAATATTGAACAGGGAAAAACTGACTTTTATTGTATAGAAAAATTATAATATAGCTATACAAAAATATTAATGTGTCAGTGTCACTATCATTTGCTAAATTAATTACAATACTTTGAAAATTATCTATATGAAGATACGAATTGTCAACTTTTTCTATGTGCGCAATTGCATTTTGCCAGCTGCTAATAGGTACTAATATTTCGTACTTCACTATTAATAAGTGGAATTACAGAAGCGCTTAGAGTAGGTGTAACATTTTTTCTCCTAATGCCAGATTTTAATTGATGCCACATGTATGCTATAGGATTAAAATTACAATAATATGGTGGTATATTTGATCTTAATTTGTTTTTAAACCAGTCTTCAAATACCTCCGCGGTTGTGTCTTGGTGATAATCGCCGCAAGATTCACTAATGTTTTTGGCAGATAAAGACAGGGTTTGTAACCCATCCGTTTACTGATCCGTCTTGGAATATCGTTATGCGTTTTCCTTTATTGAAAGGTGCTTTTGTTGTACGCTGTTGTCAAACCACCCTTTTAATGAAGTGTCATGTGTGTCGAACCACGTCTCATCTATGTATATAAATAATTGATTTATTTTTTCGCCGGTATTGTTTTATTTTTGTTAAATATTCCGTTCGCCATATGCGTAGAAGATGGGATTCCATAATAATCTACCATTTGTTTATTTTCTTAAACCTAAATCTTATGCGCCACATACATTTGCACAAACTTGTTCTACTGCATTGAATTCCAGTGTCATCTGCTATGAGTTTATTAAGAAGATTGTCTAATGTCGGCACCAATTGTTCTTTATACATATCGTACACTTTACGGCGAATTATGTATTCATCTGCACGATCTAACTGCCTAGAAACACCACTGTCACTTCTTTTAGGTTTCGGAAGTATTGGATTATTAACAATTTTTCGAACGGTTGCAATTGGTGTCCTAATCAGAGCGGCATCGGCAGTTTCTTCTATAGCTTCAGTTTTACGCATATGCCTATCAGTTAAAGTTAAAAAAAAAACATTATTAACTATTTCTTTCGCTTGACATGACAGATAGATTTTTTGACGCCTTTCTGATTCTAGCCCTTGAATGGAAGCAGCTTCTTCTAAATGAGAATTTTCAAGAGGAACCTCTTCTATGTTATCATTGTCACAATTCCACGGACGCTACATTGTAACAATATTTTGTTCAATATTACTAACAATTAACAACTTATTTACTCAAAGACTATTTTAGCCGACGACCCTTGTAACCCTTAAATTACCCTAGGCTAGCTCCTGAGGGTCGTGGCTTCCTTCTGAGTCTCTACAAACCCTTCCCAAACATTAATTTAGGGCGCAAAGTACAGACAAACAAATAAAAAAACGGTAAAATCTATTTTAAGTTGATTTATTTAATCATTCAAAAGTAAAGTGAAAAAAAAAATTAATTAATTTAATCTCTTATCTTTGGTTTACATGGATTCTTCCTGTTGGAGCTTGATTTATTGTGGATCGGATCTGCTCTAAAACCAAACGTGGATGGAAGTGATGATTCTTTCAAGGAAACTTCTTTTGTGTCCAAACCCGGGAATGGTTTCACCTTGTGTCGACTTCTATGAACAAAATGGCTGTCGGTAGTCAGCGAATCTTTTCTGTTTTACGGTACCTAATCCTTAATAGGGCGCTTCTTTGATGTGATAATAATCCTAATAATAAAATTATAATCAAAACTTCAACCTTTAAGTAATTTACTTTCAAATACATTCGCTATCTGGTTCTCCAAATTTCGAGAAAAAATTAATTACATTCCATGTTTATATATTTTATCACCACAAAAAACTGACCTTTCACAATAACTATGTATTTGATATTTAGTGTTAGTAAAATTTTTAAAATAATAAATTCACCGCAATTTGGATAATTTAATACAAATAAAAATTTATACTGAAGCAAAACTGTACTTACTAAATGAAGGGCCAAGGTAATCAGAAAATAATTCTGCTTTTATTAAGAATCGAAGATAAAATGAAAGAATTGAAAGAATTTTCTAACGAAGTAACAAACTTTCTCCTACCAAATCGACGCGAACAGACCATCCGCACCGGCGCGATAAAATTGAAATAAATAAAAATATAGTCCGGAGGATATACTCAAAAACGAACGTTACACCCTCATTAAACCCCATTTACCTATCGTTCGAAATATAGATAAGCAATAAATTAATAAATAAATTTTACAATACGCGCCTCTACTAACCCTTCTTGCATTCGTAAGATATTTACATTATGCGTCTAAACCCTACTTTATATATAGATATTTTAAAACATTTTCAAATCGAAATTTATATTGAAATTCGGAGTATGGAAATATCAGTAAAGAGGTGTCATCTAAGATTGAAAAAAAAAACAAGAATGTTTAAAATTGCTTACTAAATATAAAAATAATAAAATCAGTAGAATTCACTTTATTGAATAAATATCTTCTAATTAAGTTAATTATTTTAAATTTTATTTTGTTAGCAGCTTAACGAATAAATTATTTTTAAGCTTTTTACATGAAAAAATTTATTTTCCTTATATTCCTTCCGCCGATCACTTTTCAAGCTACCTGAGATCATAAATTAGTTTATTGCTTTGATTTTATCAGTGGGTACTTTTAAATCCTGCAAAAGATAAGGTACACTAACTGTGAACGTACTTTATATACATCCAACAAAGTTATTAGACGAACGGCACACTCCTAATTTGAGGCTAAGAAATCAAGAACCCGTCGGTGAATGTCCAATTTTTCGAGGTCAATGAATCCGAATGTAAATTTAATTTTTATCTAGAATTGGATGCGCAATAAATTTTAATAAGTTTTCAAATTTAAATCTCTGTTTCTTTGGTCACTATAAATATTTTCTTATAAAAATTTTACTGTGTTATCTTTAAAGTATATATATAATAATAATAATAATAATAATAATAATAATAATAATAATAATAATAATAATAATAATAATAATAATAATAATGCTTTATTGTCAGAAATTTTACAATTTGTCGACAAAGCTAAAAAACATACAAAAAAGTACAAAAACCTTAAAATCTAACATATCACATAAACAAAATACAAAAAAAAAATATTTATACAATTAAAGAAATTGAAAGTCATTAAAAAAAAGAGAAAGAAGAAGAAAAAGAAAAAAGAAAAAAGTTCCTTGAAGTAGTAAATTAGTGTGTATTTAGAAGTATAAAATCATAATATGAAAAATTCATTTACTGTGTAAAAAGATCTCTCCAATATACATCATTCAAAGCTTATTTTTATTAAAGTAGGCCTTGTTAGGGTGATGAATTTCGCCCTGTATATTTATTCTTATTCTCAGTTGTAAATGCGCTGTTGTCACGTCCTCAATAAAATCATAGTGTTAGTGACAATAAATAAAATAATTGTGTTCTCCATTTCAGCGCCATCAAAAATCATTAAAACTTAGTACTTTCACAAAAAAAGTAAATCATCAATTTAAAAATATATATTTACATATAATGAATGCATTTACAAAATAATAGTAATTAAATAAAAGCAAACAATAAAAACATTTAGAAAAAAGTCTAGAACAAATTTTCTATGTCTATATAATAAGTTTTACAACAAACATTTAAATTGGACCAGCTATAAATGAGGAAAATACAAAATATTTTATTTTGTCGATAATTATTACAGCAGATATATATTGAAGAGTTTTTCGTGGAGCTTTCCAGGTAGTACGGCATTATCACATACCAATTGGTTTCAGCCATTTTGATAAGTAAAACAAAGACAAAAATTCCCATAAAATGTTATGCTTCGTTATATATCTAAGCTTTCAAATATTGGTAATCCATTTAAAATGTGTTTAATAGTTTCAGTGCAATTATTCAGCAGAAAAGCAGAAACACTGATAGTAAAAAAAATAAAAAACAAAAGAAAATGAAACATACAAAATTAAAAAAAAACATATAAACAACAAAAATTGAAGCTACAGATTTGGTTAAAACTATTGTTAATCTGTTCTGTATGTATTTTTAATCCACCTCCATTATTTCATTGGACATATCAGAGTCACTATCAAATCCAAAATCGGAATCGTCAGAATCTGATTCCTCCAATGAAATAATTAAAGGAGGAATATTGTCATGTGAGCAGTTTCCCATGTAAGTAGTCCAATCTGCCAAAATAAGTTCGTCTGTATGTCTACATTGTCTTAACGCTTCTGTCCAAGTTTTTTTAACCCTATCCCTGTCTGAATATAAAGATGCAATATTTTTGTTATAGTACGTCTTTGTAAAGCCCCATGCCATTGGATTATATTGACAGTGGTATGGGGGTAGTCGAAGTAGGGTAAAGTCGCCGAAATCGTACCGGTCCGTAAATCGTACTTTTCCATTATTTATAGGTTCGGAAACACTTTGTCGCCATCTGTTAACGTATTTTTAAATCTAATACGTCTTCCAATACACAGTCCAAAATTGACGCTGATTGGATGACGTTTACTTGTGATTTTATCTCGTCGAAAAAAGTGTTGTACTTTGATGTAACTTTCTGTGTATTTTTCTAAGGATATTTATGGTGGTGAGTACAATTTTTATACTATTTTTTAGAGCTAATTGGAGTAATGAACTATAAAGAATAATACACTAAAAGGAAACATTAAGATTTTTCCGGTTTATAGGTTAAAAACTGAATTTATTTATAATATGACAGAGTTTTATAAATCGTACCACTGTTGAGTGTTGTAAATTGTACCGGTACGATTTGGAGGTTTGCTAATATTTTATTTTTTATTTCTTATTTTCAGCTTAAGATGGCAAAAAGGCAATATGGAAAATGGTCTGGTAATGACATGGAAAAAGCTTTAGCGGAATATAAAAGCGGAACAATTACATTTAATAAATGTTGTTTAAAATATAATATCCCCAAACCCACATTTAAAAGACACCTAGATGGGAAAGTCAAAAGATATGAAAGGGAAAGAGGACAAGCAGAGGAAACCAACAAAAAATTCAAAAAAAATAAGGAGAAAAGAAGAGTTAATGGTCGACTACCTGCTATTCCTCCCCAATTTGAAAATGACCTGGTTAAACATATTTTAGCATTTGAAGAGTGTCTTTTCGGACTCACGATAACAGATGTAAGGAAACTTGCCTATGATTTAATGGAGGCCAATTCACATCTAATTAAAAATCCCTTCTCGGAAAATAAAATTAAATTAGCTGGCAAAAATTGGTACTATCGCTTTATGTCGAGACATCCTGAATTATCTTTGAGACAACCTGAAAATACATCAATAGCTCGGTGTAAGGGTTTTAACAGAGAAAATGTGTTCGAATTTTTTGATTTATTGGAAAAGGTTGTTGATGAACATAAAATAGATGCTCAAGACATTTACAATGTTGATGAATCTGGCTTCTCCACGGTCCAAAAAAAATCTCCGAAAGTTATAGCTCAGCGAGGAAAACATCAAGTTGGATACATATCAAGTGGAGAAAGAGGAGTGAACACAACACTCGTCTGTTGTTGTAACGCGACTGGCAACTTTGTTCCTCCAATGATTATTTTCAAAAGAGTCCGTATGCATCCAGCTTTAAAAAATGGAGGTTTTCCAAATAGCCTTACAGAAGTTAGTGAAACTGGATACATAAACTCAGAGCTTTTTTTGAAATGGCTAAAACATTTTATTGACTATGTAAAACCAACTGAAAGTCAAAAGGTACTGCTTCTTCTTGATGGACATACAACACATTCAAAAAATCTTGAAGCCATTAAGGTAGCAAGGGAAAATAATGTCCTAATACTCCAGCTTCCCGGACACACAACACATAGGTTGCAACCCCTAGACGTAGGAGTTTTTAAATCAATGGAGTGCAGTTACAGCTTAATTATGACCAAGTGGCTTCGTTCTCACCCTGGTGAAAAGGTTACTCAATTTGAAATTACTCAGCTGTTAACTGAGGCATATATCCAGTCTGCAACTACACACAATGCAATGAGTGGATTTCGTGCTAGTGGGGTTTGGCCAGTTGATAGAAATGTGTTTAAGGATTCAGACTTCGTGGCTAGTGAACATTTACTAAACGAAATGATTGTAGACAATGTTGAAAATATTGAGGAAAATATTCTTACCGAGCTAACAAATAATGAGGCTTTAGTCACATTAAGTCAATTAAGTCCTCTTCCGGTTACAAAAAAAAATAATAATAAACGCCTTAGCAAAGGAGCTCAGAAGGCTACTATCATAACATCCAGCCCATACAAAAATGAACTGGAAGAGAAAATAAAAACAAAAGCCAATAAAAATAAACAAAATGAAAAGAAAGCGTCGATAAAGAAAAATGTTTTTGCTGAAAAAGGCGATGGAAAAAGTAAAGCACGAAAACCCAAGAAATCAAAAACTTCCGAGGAGAATGTTGTTATAGAAGTTGATGAAATAGAGTGGTTCTGTTTTTTGTGCGGCGAATCTGTCGTGGAAGAAATGATACAGTGCACCCTATGTAAAAAGTGGGCACATGAAAAATGCACAGGAGGTTCCAGTGCACATTACATATGTGACGTTTGTATTTAAATTCTTAATTTTCTCTTTTAAAATTTTTATCTTACCATCCAGTGTTTATAATAAATTTTTCCATAAAACTAAATTGTATTTTTACCCGTACATTAAGAAAAATGGTTCTATGCTTTATTTGCCTATTAAAATAAAAGCAGATAACAATACAATTTTAATAATTAAGTAAAATAAAAAAATAACAATTGTTCATAATACAGTGGTACGATTTAAAACACCCGCGGTACGATTTAGAAACCCAGGCTTCCAAATCGTACTGTTAGCAGAGTGACACTAAAAGTACTGTAACATTTAGTTTTCACTGTATATTTAATTGTTATTATTTTTTTTCTCTTGGATGAACATTCTCCTTAAACAACACAATAATTATATGTCGCCAAAAACAACAGATTTGACGAAAATGAGAAAAATATATTAAGTGGTACGATTTCGGCGACTTTACCCTACATCATGTCCATGTTGCTTTAATATATTATCTACTACATATGTCTTATCGTTACTTTGGTATGCTTGAATTATAGTGTATAATTGTTTTTTTGTCATTTTTTTGTCAAATGCGATGTTATTGCTGCTCAACCATCCCTGCATTATCTCTTTTTTTGCTGAAAATGTAGGTGGTTTGTTTAGTTGTACAGAATGATAAGGAGCATTATCCATTACCACTACACATTTGTCTGAAAAATTGGATAAAGCAGGAATGAGTTGATTAACAAACCAGTTTTTGAAAATGTCACCGTTCATAGTTTTGTGATAGTCAATGTCAGTATTTGAAGAGTCTAACAACAAGTCACATCCCTCTAAAAACCCAGTATTTGTTCCTGCGTGTAAAATTGTAAATTGCTTTCCTTCAGATTTCAAATGCAATGGATTGCTTTTTAAATAAGATTCATGTACCCAACGACGCGTTGGAGTTCCATTTTTGTATATCCACGTTTCGTCTAAGTACACAAATCTGATTGATTCATTGCGCTTTTTTAGTTCCATAAATTTCCGAAGGAAAGCGATTTTGCTGATTTTGATATGTCTTTGCTCACTTAAAATTTGTCGTCCGTTCACTTTTTTAAATTTATATTCCATTGATTTTATAAGTGTGTATAAAGTGGTACGTTCACCCCTAAAATCCAATTTTTGTTTCACATCAGTCAAAAGTTTGTCTAAAGTAAAATATTCGTTTTTGGAATTGTACGTCCAAATCTGCCGCTGCAAGTTTTTTTTTAAATGAAGTTATCAAATGTATCTGCTTTATCATTCTTCCTTTTATCCGCCGCTTCTTTGCCATTAGCTAAATCTTCTTTTAAGATGTTTCGTATAGATATAACACTAACCTAAAAAAACACGAAAGATTAAAAAAATAATAAAAATTTAATTTAATGGATCAATGAATAAACATTAATTCATCTATTTGCTATCAAATTACATTTTAATTACCAAACTTTATTAATTAAAGAAAATATTTTATTTTCAAAACATTTATAATTATGTTACTTAATCTGGCAACATTGTAAAATATTGAAAAGTAGTGAGTTTTTAGGTTATCTGTATTTAATAAATAATAAGTAATTTGAATGTAAAAACTGTAAAAGTGTATTTTTTCTAACAATTATCTTCATATACAACTAATAATGAAATTAAAAATGTTTGGAACTATTTGCTAATGAAAATAATGGAATAATCGGGTATAAAACTCATATAGTACTTACATTAAAAACCTCAGAGATCTTTTGTAAATATCCGTCTTCTGAAATTCTCTGCTCTTTCTTAAACATGTAATAGCATCTCTGAATGCATTTTTTTGTCTCTACACAAATTTTTTTCGGCATATTTAATTTCTTAAATACAATTGACAATTATATTTATGCTATTTGTTGTCAAGCTTGTCAAATTGTGACTTGCAATCACTTGGTAACTTTCAAATACCAACATGACAAAAACCAATACCAATGTGAAGAAATAAAAAGATAGCCTGCTAGATATAAATAAACGTTGAATCGTTAATAAGTGTGCCTTCAAAGCTCTACGGAATGCGGGAAAGAATGTAATAGATTTGATATTGAAAGCCAGACGATTGTGCATCTTTTTTGCATTATACAATATAGAGTTTTTGATTAACTCTGATCGTGGGATTGGTAAACAAAGATCAAGCTCCCTGTTTCTAAGTGGATAGTTGTGGGAAGGCGTTTCAGGATTCGCTGACGAGTGCTTGCGGACTAAGCAAACGGATTCAAAAATGAATAAAGAAGGAAGAGTTAAAATTTGATATTTTTTAAAGTATTCCCCACAATGAGTTCTATTGTTTAATCTTAACATGTAACGGATAGCTCTCTTTTGAAGTTTGAAAACACGGTCAAATTGAGTCGCACAACACGTACCCCAGAATGGAATGGCGTAACGGAGATGCGACTCAAAAAGGGCGTAATAGACTGTTCGAGCTGTAGACAAGTTAAATTCCTTGGAAACTGATCTTAGCGCAAAACACGCAGAACTTGATTTTTTTGACAATGCATTGATGTGCAAATCCCATTTTAATGAGTTGTCAACAATGAGACCCAGGAACTTTACAGAATCAACGATTTCCACACTATTGTTATTAAGTTCAAAAGTTTGCAATGTACCTTTATATGATAAGATTTTAGTTTTAGAGAGATTGAGGCACAGAAAGTTAGAATCGTACCACGATTTAATAGTGACTAAGTCAGGAGATACGGTACTATAAAGGGATGTACTGTCCGGGTTGCTCCAGGTAAAACTGGTATCATCAGCAAAGAGGCAGAGTTTACCACTAATATTTAGGTAGGCAATATCATTAATAAAGAGCAGAAATAAGATAGGACCTAGAACTGAACCTTGAGGCACCCCACAGTCAATTGGCTTACCATCTGACTTCTGTAGGTAAGATAAGATTTAAACCACTCGAGTGGTATTCCTCTAATCCCATAGTGATGTAATTTGTTAATTAAGATGTTGTGGTTTACACAATCAAAGGGCTTAGAGAAGTCGCAGAAGATTGTTGCTGTAGAGTCCTGATTGTTAAGACTGGAGTAAACATTGTCAAAGAGCGAGAACATAGCATCATTGGTAGATTTATTGCTCAAGAAACCAAACTGTTGGGGCGTTAGTATTTTATATTTGCAAAGAAAAGATAGCAATCTTTTTTTAACCAATCTTTCAATAATCTTTGACAACGTGGGGAGAAGTGTTATTGGGCGATAGTTCGAAGCTTGATCTTTATCACCTCCTTTGTGCAAGGGAATAATTATCGCAGTCTTAAGGCAGCTTGGAAAGACTCCAAGTTGAAGTGACTTGTTAATCAAGTTAGTCAGATGACTTAGGGTGTTTACCGGTAGATTTGAAAACATTTTCAGAGTAAGCCCATCCGTTCCAGCAGATGATTTGTTTTTAATCTCATTAATTGTGTTACGAAGCTCGGCCAATGATACAGGTGAAATGAAGAAACTGTGTAAATATTCGTTTCTGAGATAAGAAAGAGGATCGTGAGAAGGAGTTATGGAGCTCACTAAGTTTTTTGCTACATTAACAAAAAAGTTGTTTAAGTTCTCTGGAGAAGTAGGAATTTTGTTAGATGAAGAGGTCCGGTCCCTTAATTCATTTACAATAGACCAAGTTTCTTTAGCAATGTTACCCGCATTTCCCAATCTTCTATTGTAATACATATCCTTGGCAGCTTTAATAGTTTTAATATAAGTTTTCCTGTACAGTTTTTCATAATTTTGGAAGGAGACGCTATCTGAGAATTTTTTTAAATATGATAAACAGCGCATGTTCTTAGAAGATAATCGTAAGCCTCTAGTAGACCAGGGTTTGTGTTGCTTCACTTTAATAGGCCTGAGAGGCAAGGATTTGAATGCAAGATCAGATACTATCTTTACAAATCTAGAGAATTCGGAGTCGACGTCATCAGATAGAAAATTCCAGTCAGATTTTAGACACAACTCATTGAAATTTTGGAAATTTTTATCTCCGAAAATACGGCCTAATTTGCGCGAAACATTTTTACTTTTGGATTTTAGGGGAAATGTAGTTAATATTGCTTCATGATCAGAAAAACCTGAATTGAAAACAGTACAGTCAACGATTTTCGGATCAAAAGATGAAGTGACATAGTCTATGGTGGTAGAACTAGTTTTAGTTATTCTGGTTGGCGCGTTGACGTGCATGATTATTCCAAAAGAATCAAAAATTTTCTGAAGAGATTATTTTGCAGCAAAAACACTGGAGTAGTCAATATTCAAATCACCACATACAACTAATTTACCATTTAAAGGAAGGGATTCAAGTAAGCTCAGTAAATTTTGATAAAAAATTTGCAAGTCCGCATCAGGTGTTCTATAAATACAAATAATGAAAATTTCATAAAAATTATTACAAACAATGGAAAATTCAAAATGTTTTTCAGATAATAAATGATCAAATTTAGTCACTGCTGAAAAGTCGTTAGGTATTTGTTGACATTATTATAGTACCTCCATGAGATAAATCACTTCTATTAAATCGAGCGACTGTGGTGTAGTTTTTAACAAAGACTGGCTCATCAATATTTAACCAGTGTTCAGTAATTGCAACCACTTCAGGAAATTTAAGCTCTTCTAATAATAAAAGTACCTAATTCATCTGTTTTATGTCTTAAGAACCGAATATTAATAAAAAATAAACTGAGCCCACCATCTTCTAAAGTATTTAGGTAAAAATGAGACCTATCCGAAATTTTTAAACAAAAACATTTTGTTGACAGATTTGGTTAGTTTCATGTTAATTTAAAAAAGTTAGGTGACAAGCCTTTGAGTTTTTAATTCCAACCAACACAGTATTAAAATATAAGACATAAAGAGGTTTGCTGGAAATTTTCAAGTCAAAAATACAATAGGAAAAAAGTTTGTGACGACTTCCGCGTGCTCGTTTCGTACCTTTAAGCGAACAAAAGCAAACGAACGAATTCGTTCGTTAGAATTACTGTATTTAAACTCCGAAGTGAACATGATCGAACGAACATGTATGTGTGTATGTCTGTAACGCTCTTATAATTTTTGAACGGTTTAACCGACCAAAACGAAACTTGAGGCGTTCTTAGAACGCCTGAGAATTTGAAGTCATTTGTTTAAGTAGATTTTAAGAAATTTAAAAAAAATTAAAAACGATGTCTTTTAAGAATACTTTTTTGGTGATAACCTAATCAGCTCCTAACCACAAAAAATGACGTCGACTGCCGTTTTGGAAATTAAAATTGGTTCATACGTTCGTGAGATATCGTTGTCGAACAATTTGGAAACAAGTGTTTTTTTACAACAACTTTGAAAATTTTTAAGTACTTAATATATTTTGCATTCAAAAATACTTTTTTAAGCTCAATAAGATTAAATCAGTACAAAATCTACCTTCTTAAGCTCGACGAGCTCAAAAGAGGAGAAAAAATACATTTTTGGTGTCTGCAATTAGCATCATTTGCAAGGATGGCCAGTAGGATCAACCTCTTTTCGATTCGTTTTAATGACCATAAAAAATATAGATACTCATAAAACGTTACTATCTTTATGATTCTTTGAATTGTCACGATGCATAAACTAATTAGGATTTTTAAACCTAAATTTAAATTTTTTTAATGTAAAAAAAGTCTTATTTCCTATATAAAATAATGATAAATGATAATATCCGTTTATATGGAGAATTAAGTTAATCTTTGTCACGCTATCGAGTGTGCTGCATGTCGCGTACGAGCGGTCTATTTTTATGAATGAGATAGTAATAAAATAATAAACAATTTGTGACCCATAGGCGTTCCACTTCTTACTTATCCTCAATTAAACAAATCGAAGATAAAAAAAAAGAAAAGAAATAATATAAACGAATTATATCATTACTATAAAATTTTATGTGATTGCAAACAAAAGCCACCTCTTTTAACACGAACCATAACAAAACTGATTGGCCTACGTTAAAAAGATATTAAAATATTTTAAATAATCACAAAAGAAAAAAAAGCTTTTATTCACAATCGTTTTCCACCCTACAAAACAGTTGGAAAGTAGACAATTGTTAACCAGGGTGGAAAGTGGCTAGAGCCAAAGAACCATGACCATAATTTGGGAAAAGGACTCCTTGTGGGTAAGACTCTTGTTAGATCCGCCAAAGAGGTACCCATCCGAGTTATCAACTTGAACGATCATCCAGTGCTTCTCCGAAAGAACATGGAAATGGGAAGTTTAGAACCGGTAACGGCCATAATTCACAAAGTAAACGTTATGGAAACAGATGAGACCATAAAATTGATACTGGCGATGCACGTCCGATTCGACAGGTGCGACGGCTGCCTCAAGTTAAAAAGGAAGAAGCAAATAGAGCCCGTAAAGAAATGATTCAAAATAGTCCGTGGGCTTCTCCTGTGGTATTGGTGAGAAAGAAAGACGGATCAATGCTGTTTTGTGTCGACTATCGAATGCTTAATGATGTGACTAAGAAGGACAGTTATCCTTTGCGAAGGATTGATGATGCCCTCGACGCTTTGGCAGGTTCTACTTTGTTTTCTACCTTGGACCTTAAAAGCGGATACTGGCAGGTTAAAATGAATCCTGCAGACAAAGAAAAGACTGCCTTTACCAGTGGATCAGGGTTATGGCCTCTGTAATGATCCTCCGGGGTTTGTCAAGGGAAACTTTTCTAGTTTATATAGATGACATCATCATAATTGGCAAGATCTTTAAGGAACATTTATCTAACCTGCAAGAAGTCTCTAAAAGATTACATAAAGCTAATCTAACATTGAATGTTAAGAAATTCCACTTGTTCCAGAGACAGGTCAACTATTTAGGACATAACGTAAGCAAGGATGGCGTTGCTGTGGACACCGCTGGGATTCAAGAATGGCCAATTCCTGTCGACTAACATCAGTTCCAAAGTTTGGAGACATCGCCAAACACTTGACACGTTTGACAGAAAACACAATTCCCTCTGTTGGGATAAGGAATGTCAAAAGGCGTTTGAACTATTAAAGAAACAGCTGACGTCTGCCACTATTCTTGCTTATCCACTTTTTGACGGTAAGCTTATTCTGTCACTGGTACAAGATGGTAAGAAAGAGTGGTTGGATACTTTAGCAAAACTTTATCGAAATCTGAACAGAACTACTGTGTAACTCGGCGAGAACTCGTAGCAGTTGTGAAATCTGTCGAGCACTTTTATAAATATCTGTATGGCAGAAAATTCCTGATCAGAACAGACCATGCCAGTTTAAAGTGGCTACTTAGCTGGAGCAGCAACAAGAAAACGATCCCGTTCTGAAAAAGATTCGGGAATGGAAGAGAAAGGACCGTCGTCCGTTGGGGAGAGATATGTTCTCATCCTCTCCTGCTTTAAATTTTAAAACAGATACATAATGATAGTTCTGGAGGACATCTGGGTATCACGAAAACGCTGCAAAAGGTCCGAGATAGATTTTACTAGGTAAACTGAACTAACGATGTTAAAGATTGGTGTCGTAAATGCACCACAGGTGCAGCTAGTAATGGTCAGCATCGAAAACCGAAGGCGGAAATGCAGCAATACCTGGTCGGAAGTTCTTTTGAAAGAATCGCAGTAGATGTATTGGGACCACTTCCACAGAGCGATGTAGGAAATAAGTACATCTTAGTTGTAATGGACTACTTTAATAAATGGGTTGAAGCCTACGCAGTTCCCAATCAGGAAGCCACCACTTTAGCAGGTATATTAGTTGAAGAATTCATTCATACAACTCGAATTACATTTAGACCAATGGATAAATTTTGAGAGCCAGCTGTTTCAAGAAGTTTGCCAAAGATTAGGCATCCACAAAACGAGAACCACAGCGATGCACCCTCGATCTGATGGAATGGTGGAACAAATGAATCGGACTATAACTAACTACCTGTCAAAAGTGATATCAGAGTGTCAGAGGGATTGGGATCGACATACACTATTTCTAATGGCCATTCGATCGGCCATAAACAAATCAACAGGCCAAACGCCTGCGAAGGTCCTGTTCGGTAAAGAAATGAGGCTACTATGTGACTTGGTATTTGGTTGTAAACTTGGTGAAGTGACCCGTGAAGAATATGTCGCCGATCTTCAGAATCGAATGGAGAATATACACAACTTGGTTCGTGGGAAGCTTCAATTGTCTAGTGATCGGATGAAGAGGTACTATGACACGCGCAAAATGGAAAATATATAGTTACCAATTTGAAGATTTAGTCTGGTTCTATAACCCCCGATGGCAACGAGGCATTTGTCCCAAATTACAGAAGAACTGGGAAGGTCCATACACCACCAAGAAAAAGATTAACAATGTTATATATCGGATCGTGAAAATTCCCAGAGGGAAACCCGTCGTGGTCCATCATGATCGGTTGGTGCCGTACCAGGGAAACCATAGTGGAGGTGTGCAGCAGCTCCAAGAAGATGGTTTGGCTGGCTCAAGGAGTGTGCAGGATCCCGATTTATGAAATAACATTCCAGGATTAATGAATCTAAGGAGGGGGCAGTGTTACGGGATATCCGAATAAGGAAAGGACCTTTACATGAAAGATTGTTTTTAGGTTATTCTAGAGTGTTCTCTCTCTTTCTAGTGTGTACTGATTAGGTTCGATTTATGTTTCGCGTACTTTCTAGAATGTTCATTTGTTCTATATAAGCGGATGTATGGGCATTTAAGGGAAGTTCAAATAATTTGAATAGTTCATTCTATTGTCAATCAGTTAAGACGTTATGTTATCTAGCAGAATTCTGTGTATTTTAACAATTTGGTGAATAAATTGTGTTAAAGTCCCCATAAGTGTTTAAATATAATGAGATTAAATGGTAAGTAAACAGTAAGGCCCATGGGCAACCTTTTAGGTCTTAAATGGGCTTAATTGTATACTTACTTAGGATAAAAAAAAAGTAAAGAAAGTAAAAACATTAATGTTATATTAAGGATATATAAATTATGTAACTTTTCTTGATTTTACTCAAATTTAAATTATTATACCTGCAAATAAACTATACTATACTATACTATAAAATTTATATTCGGACTCAGCGACCTCAAACCATAAAGAATAACCAAATTGGCCATTGATTCAACAGTTTGTTTCGGTATAACGTCATTTTAGGGGTTGTCCCAGCATTTGCTGGTTTATGTACTTTAAAATTTGTTATTTTTAATTAATGTACTTAGTTTAAGTTAAATGTAAAATATTAACAACAGTCATAGTGTCAATACTATAACATATAGTTTGTTTATAATTATAATTATCTTGTCCCCAAAAACATAATAAGGTCAGTTTTATTGTTGACTTTTAATATTTAAAGTAGTGAGAGATTAGTACCAGCCAATCAACATGTGTATTTGCACAAACGAATACGTTACGCTACGACCAATCTTAGCTTTAACTTTCCGCAACTAATTATTTAATAGTGCGCAACTATTATAGTGTGTGAAGGTTTGTTTGTACATGTGTGGCTTACGAAATGAGTTCGTTTAAAAAAGCACCATATATATCTGCACTAGTTGCACAATATTGTCACGACTGGGGGGATTGAAAGATATGCCCTAGTGTTTAAAATGAGGGGTAGCTTTACTAGAGGCTCTTCCACCCATATCGTGGATATCCAACCTTCTGGTAGGTAGGTATCCTGCTGATGGTAGAAACCTAACCAAGTGGAAGATGAGATAAATAACAGGAAACAAACCAACAAATATATTAACAAGGAAACAATCAATAACAATAAATTGTAAACTAAGAGAATATGGAATAACTTGATACAATAATTTTAACTCATGTCACTTTATTAAACTACATGCATGTCACATTTACCCTAGAAAATACATCAAGAGTCACAGCGGCCCAGACACAAGGGACTGTTTTAGTGACAACCCAAAGGGTGACTTTTACAGACAACCTCAGACTCTTTTATAGTCAATTCATATTCTACGTAAAAATAAAAATTAAACTATTTAAGCTCGCCTTGAGGTCTAACGTACTAACTTTGACCTGGATGAGTAGGTACAATGCAAAATAAGGCAATAAAATATAAAACTATTAAATTATTACCTAGAGTAAAACTACCCTATGTGATAATATAATATTTTATGTCTTTATCTCTTAAATTTCGGTTTAGTAAATCAGTTTCTACAACTAAGATATGAATATAAAATATAAGTTTTTTTTCTTTTCACAACTGTGTTTAAGTTAATTTTCGTATCAACGATAAATCAATGGTTAATCATAGTTATGGTCGTTCAAGATCCACGACCAATCTTTTTTTGTTCGAACTTATATCTGGAATCAATCTGTTAAGTTTCACCCCGACCTACAAATCACTTACCGCCTTTGGAACTTCCCTAAATGATTGAAATGAGTCTTTTTTTATCAAATTAGTTCACAGGAATTTATTTTTTGTTATCCCCTTAACAGAAAATTTCAGTTAATCAAAACAATCCAATAATACTTTCATAGATTGATGTTACATAGATATGTTATGGTAGGAACATTTAATCTAAAGATTTGCCGTTAAAAATTCCATGCGAAGTAAAGATACTAGTGTGATTAACAATTGTTTAAATACTAGAACCTTTAAAGAGGTGATGGCTAATTTACTCCAACCAAGGGTATATTTTTCTCGTATATTTAATACCAGTTACGCTAAAACTTTTATGTCAAAATTGTCTAATCTCCGCAAGGCTCCTCTAAATAAATGTTATTTAAGTAGTAATTTTTGTGTGCATGTCAACCAAGTCAGTACATGTAGAATTGCTAATTAAAGTACATTTAAAAACAAACCAATTAATCTCACTGCTCAAGGATTGGCGGCTGATCACGAATTCCTTCCAAACCCTAATTTTAAGTCCAGGTTGCTCTCCAATTCCTAACCCCTACTCTTGTGTATTTATAAATTCAATTACCTGTGGTTAATAAAAGTAAAAGTTGTTTAAGAATTATTACAGTAAACTGTAATATTGTCGTGTTTAATAAAGCGACTTACCCATAGATATCAAAGAATAATATAATAAATATAATTCTATCGCTTTACAAGTTTTAAAAAACATTTTCAAAGAAAATGACCGTTCAACCAAGAACAAACAACTACTTCCCGGGTTATATACCCCGACGGATATTGGATTACACTTCAAAGTCGAACGGCGTTGGTATATCTAATAGATAATTTAAACCAACCATTCGGGTTTGCAGTTAGAAGGGACAACATAACTTGTAGACCGGTTTCGACCTATTGGGTTTCGTCAGTACAAGGTATATGTTATCCGTCAGCGAGCTTAAGGCATAATTGCTGACTGAAGATTTCACTAAAATCACGAAGATATATTACTTTCAGTAATGAAAGTTTAAACGCCGCGATAGTAGTGACATTATTCTCACCTCCAACTGCAAACCAAAATTCAAAAGATTTTGACAACGAGACGTATGCCTCGATACTATAAGAATTATTACAGTAAACTGTAATATTGTCGTGTTTAATAAAGCGACTTACCCATAGATATCAAAGAATAATATAATAAATATAATTCTTTCGCTTTACAAGTTTTGAAAACCATTTTCATTTTCCGAGGGCACAGAAACAAAGAAACAAATAGTGGTACCAAAAAATGCGGTACCAGAAATTTTAAAACAGATACATAATGATAGTTCTGGAGAACATCTGGGTATCACGAAAACGTTGCGAAAGATCCGAGATAGATTTTACTGGCAAAATTGCACTAACCAGGTTTTGGGGTACCCCTAAAATTACATTCAGACCAAGGGAGGAATTCTGAGAGCAAGCTGTTTCAAGAAGTTTGCCAAAGATTAGGCATGCTTAAAACGAGAACCACAGAAATGAAACCTTAGTCTGATGGAATGGGGGAACGAATAAAGCCAACTATCTGTCAAAAGACGTGTCAGAGTGTCAGAGGGATTAAGATCGACATCTTCCACTGTTTCTAACGGCAATTCGATCGGCCATCAACGAATCAACTGGCCAAACACCAGCGAAGGTCCTGTTCGGTAGAGAAATGAGGCTACGATGTGATTTGGTATTTGGCAAGCTTGCTTTTTTAAGGAACAATTTGTCTTTTAAAAATCATTATTTGTATCAAAGATTAAAATTCCATAAAAAAAATTTCAATTATCTAATAAACAACGCATTCGTTTATAACAATTTTTTGAACAATAGGTAACTGATTCAAGCCTACCTGAAGATCAGTGTGGTGTTGATTTTCAGCTGAGCAAACTAGAGTCCTGCACGCACGGGTGCATGTAAGGACTCTTGGTGCCGAACCTGGTCACAATATTCCCATAGGAAGCAATTCTTAACACATGGAGCTCCACAGGAGTGACCATGCCAGGTTTATTCAGATTAGATTAGATTAGATGTCCCAACAAAATTACTAATTTGTTCACAACAGAAAAAATAAATAAACAAATAATACTTTTCAGTTACTTAATTTTGATTTTTGGAACGAAGTTCCCTTTCGGGCGTTACGAACAGTTACGACTGACGCTAGGAGCTAGCCAAAAAAAATTCATACCAAAATTTGTCACGACACGACATACGCATGTTGTCTCTCTCTCTCATAGATAGATATACCTATCTTTATTTAAATAGGAAACCCTAATATAATAAATACTAATAAAAGTACAATTAAAAATACACTCATTTAAATTAAAAGAAAATACTGTAGAAAAAAATAAGTACCTATAATAGTATTATATTTTATTTTATCCTGTTTTTATAAATCAATAAATTCATAAACATTTCAAAAATAGTTCTTAACTTGACTAGTTAGGTACCTACGTCAAATTACCTTAACTGTCAGTTACTGTCAAATATTTTAATTTTAAAATTTTTTAATAAATTGTTAATTCCTGTTTTAAATTAAATTGAAATAAAAAGTAATTCTAGGTAGATGTATATCCTCTAATCCTCTGGTATTGTATAAATGGACACTTTTGTTAAAAGAAACGAACTGTTGAAAATAATGGATTTACTATTTTTTTTTTCTATTTTGCTTTGAACAGTGTAGTAGTGACGCGACTTTGTTAAGTTTATACAGGTTTTTTGTAGATAATAAATATTAAAATAATAGAAAATAAAAACAATAATGTATCCTGACAGTGTTTCTGCACAAGTTCCGGATATTGCTGATAGAGTTAGGTAAGTAGAGATTTTATACAGACGATAATAAATGCTTAAGTATGTACAAACTCTCTGTTGTGTTTACAAATTACAATTCCTTCACTAATTAATCGAAAGGAACTTCGTTCCATCCGGGTGTCTCTTGACACCTCTCACTTTTTTTTATGAATTTTTGAGATACCTACTGCGGTAAAAAAAACTTGCGTGTTCTTTTTTTAAACATTCAAACGATTCTGGTTTGTAAATAATTAATTAATTAATTAATTAATAATTAATTTTTTTACTATTTTAAAAATCTTGATAATTGATGTGAAATCTCATCCTTGTTTAGAAAAACACGAATTGATTCCAAACTTTTGTAAATAGTTCTATCAAAAAAGAAATCCTTAGCAGCAGTAGGGTATACCAGTCTCATTTTGAATTCTTGAAGACTTATTAGCGCGCGGTACCCGGCTTCGTTGTTGTGCTTTATAGACTTGTAAATATTATCGAGTTGAGCATACAAGGCTTAATACGAATTCTTTTGATCTTCTGGAATTTTCCTTAAAATATCACCCGGCTGTCAACGAAACGGCTTTTTGTCTCTCCGTCCACTAGTTAGCTCTAGCTAGTGCTTCAAACTGTCGGACACATGATGGCCAAGAACTTTTACCATCGAAACTTTGTAATGTGTTTCACATCATACTTGTACTCTTCTGGGATCCATTCTTCTTTTACGATGTCATTCTAAAAAGACGTTCCATCCAGTTGATTTTCTTGCAGGGATTACGCTTTTAGTCGTTTAAAAACATTTCGAGTTGTTTTATCTTTTCTTGAAGCATGTCCATATGTCTATAAATTTTTCTCCAACTTGCGGGGATTTATCGTTCACGATTCTAGAATTTACTTCAATAGTTTTCCAATTACTCGAGTTTGTTTTCTACACTTCCAAAATTTTCTTGAAAATCAAAATTGAAATCTAAAAAATTTTACATGACTGAATAGGCAATTAAATGCTCTTTCAAACGAGGTATCACATGACCCCTCATGCCATTTAAAAAAATGGGGTGCTCTCATCCCTTGGGAAGGGGTTTGAAGTGAAGGGTGGTTTTTTAATTTAATTTAAAAATTGACGTGTTTAGGATTTTTCTTTTACACGCTTATTAACGGAGAATAGTATATTGTAATACAAGTGTTACAATGACAGAGGTTTCGTAGTACGAGTTCAGTTTGTGAAACGAACCGCGAAGCGGTTAGTTTCGCAAAGAACGAGTACTACAAACCGTCATTGTAATTCGAGTGTTACATACTATTTTTTATAATGAACTTTTAAAAGTATAAAAAAAAATAAAATGAGAGTTTTTCGAAATATGTATTTATGTTGGCAATCTTGACAGTTTTGACACTTGTCAGTTTTAATGATTTTTAAATTAGAATGTTTGTCAAATTTGTATAAAATATTCCGAATTTAGCATAACGCTGATAATGTATTAGTTAATAATTTACTACAACATACTTTTTGATTTACTACCTGAACTCTTTCGTTGAAAATCAGTGCAGTGCAACCAATTATGTAAAACAAAAAGTTACCAAAAACAGTGTTACAATGAATCTATTTCGATACTGTTTTTAGTGTCGAAATAGAAACTTTGTGAACGTGAATTATAAAAAATGAATTTATCCGTTACTTTTGGACCTCACTGTAGAGGAACGGGTGGTAAAATGGAACCCGCTGTTAATTTGAAACCCCTCATTATCTCGGTAACAGACAGTTACATCTGTTGATAGACTTTCTAACTACTTTATACTAATGTCATTGAATGCATTCATTGACATTAGCGCGAAGACTAGATACAAGTAAGGAGTCTACACGGTATAGGCTTTGAATATAGATGTTTTATATTCAAAGGGTATAGGCTTTTCCATAATATTTCTGGTCTCAATAATCAACCCAGATCATAGTTCTATTTTTGCCACTGGCGGCGCGAGTAACCATAAGAACTTATAAAGCCTTATAAGAACCGATGTTTATGACATTTACATTTCGCGAAATTAAATTCAATATATAATATTAATTTTTGCACTTCCGGGACTGAAGTGACAACTTTAGTCCCATATAACAGGGACTAAAATGTATCTTTTAGTCCCTATAGGGAGATAAAGTTGCATTTCAAATCCCTAGGGACATAAAGTAAGAATCAAACTTTACCGCAGCTACATCACTATTAATAACTAGGACAAAAATTAGGAAATATTCCATTATGAATCTTTATTGATTGAATTGACATTGTAAGTGATACTTATTTGATTTTTCGTTGAAATAAACCAACAAAGCGTTTTCATTGTAGTTTTCCAATTTTTTCTCCTTACACCAATTAACACAGCCTTCATATTGCTGTTCGTAAATTTTTCTTGATTTTTTGGGTATTAATTCTTCCGTTATAATGTCAGCTGCCTTATCTATATCAAAATATGTAGTTTCATTCATTTCTTGATTCATTTTCTTGATATTCTATTAGTTAAGTTGCGATTCGTTTTAAATGTCAGCATTAATTGAAATGTCACTGAATTGAAAAATTTTGTTGACACTGTTGCTATAACGTTACCTACTGAGTAATCCAAGTTGTTTATATAACTCATCAAAATTATTAATTGTATCAAAGTTAAAAGTTATAATACTGGGAAGTGCAAAAAATAGCATATATGCCTCAGGACTAAAGACATATTTTATCCCTTACGTGATTATTGACCCTCGGGCTCTACGAGCCTTCAGGCAATAAACATCACGTGCGGGATTAAAACATTCACTTTAGTCCCTTGGTATATAATATACTATTATTTATTTAAAATTACTTGTCATAAAAGCTGTCAATAGTAACAAAACTTCCCGCGTAAACGAGTATCTTAGGAACACGAGAGCACTTTACCGGCAATAGTTCTGTCCCCTAAATTGAGACCATTTTTTTAACATTACGTTTAAACTCCTGGTACTTCGTGGACATTAGCGCTAATTTCGTATCAAGTTTGACCTGTCATAGGCCGTCGAAATTTTATGTAATTAACAATTTTTTTTTCTTAAATTTGTTTTAATTGCCAAACACTTTTGTTGTAGTTTAAAACTAATACAGTGGGTGTTCAAAAATAATATGATTAAAGCTGTAAAAGCGTAAGAGAAAAAAAGATGGGTTTGAAAAAAGCAGTTAATTTTTATGGCGTTCCAAAAACTACTCTGCAAAGGTTTGTGAATAGTAGTCAACCTCCCGATAGGGTTATCAATACTACTATAGGAAGAAAACCTATCTTGCCATTGCACCTTGAAGAAAGCCTTGTCTCTTACCTTCGTATTGAAACACGTATGGGGGCTTTTTACACAATTTATTTACAAAATTGTTAAGATACACTGAACTCTGCTGGATAACGTCTAACTACTTGACAATACAATGAACTCTTCTGAACACTTGACTCGAACTGACGTTAACTGTCCGTGCATCCCCTTATATACAACATTATTTAATCTAGTTAGTGTGTTTAGAAGTTTCTAGAATTTTCTAGAAACATTATTTAAAATGGTCAGTTGATTTTTTTACAAACTTCTAAAAATCAACTGTCAACAACAATCTTTCAAATTAAGGTCCCTTCCGTTACGGTTATCCCGTTACACTGCCCCCTCCTTAGATTCATTCCTCCTGGAATGTTATTTCCTACATCGGAATCCCGCACACTCCCTGAGCCAGCCGAACCATCTTCTTGGAGTTGCTGCGCATCTCCACTGTGGTTTTCCTGGTAAGGCGCCAAACGATCGTGATGGACCACGACGGGTTTCCCTCTGGGAATTTGACGATCCGATAAATGACATCGTTAATCTTCTTCTTGATGTTGTAAGGACCTTCCCAGTTCTTTTGTAATTTGGGACAAATACCTCGACGCCGTCGGGGGTTATAGAGCCAGACTAAATCTCCAACTTGGTAACTCTTTTCCATTGTCCGTATGTCATAGTACCTCTTCATCCGATCACTAGATAATTGTAGTTTTCCACGCACCAGGTTGTGTATATTCTCCATTCGATTCTGAAGGTCGGCGACATATTGTTCACGTGCCATTTCTTCACCAGGTTTACAACCAAACACCAAGTCACATGGTAGCCTCATTTCTCTACCGAACAGGACCTTCGCAGGCGTTTGGCCAGTTGATTCGTTGATAGCCGATCGAATTGCCATTAGAAATAGTGGAATATGTCGATCCCAATCCCTCTGACAATCTGACACCACTTTTGACAGATAGTTGGTTATAGTCCGGTTCATTCGTTCCACCATTCCATCAGACTGAGGATGCATCGCTGTGGTTCTCGTTTTGCGGATGCCTAATCTTTGGCAAACTTCTTGAAACAGCTTGCTCTCAAAATTTCTCCCTTGGTCTGAGTGTAATTCTAGTGGTACCCCAAATCGGCTTACGAATCCTTCAACCAATATATCTGCTAAAGTGGTGGCTTCCTGATTGGGAACTGCATAGGCTTCAACCCATTTAGTGAAGTAGTCCATTACAACAAAGATGTATTTGTTTCCTTCATCGGTCTGTGGAAGTGGCCCCAATACATCTACCGCGATTCTTTCAAAAGGACTTCCAACCAGGTATTGCTGCATTTCCGCCTTCGGTTTTCGGTGCGCACCGTTACTGGCAGCACAGGTAGTGCATTTACGACACCAATCTTTAACATCATTAGTGCAATTTACCCAGTAAAATCTATCTCGGATCTTTTGCAGCGTTTTCGTGATACCCAGATGTCCTCCAGAACTATCATTATGCATCTGCTTTAAAATTTCTGGTACAGCATTTCTTGGGACCACTATTTGTTTCCTTGTTTCTGTTCCCTCGGAGTTTTCTACCAGTCTTTTAACGAGCCCACCGTCCAAAATTAAAGAGTTCCATTGGGACCAGTATGCTTTTAAAGCAGTAGAGGATGAGGATATCTCTCTCCACAACGGACGACGGTCCATTCTCTTCCACTCCCGAATCTTTCTCAGAACGGGATCGTTTTCTTGTTGCTCCTCCAGCATAGAGCTCTCGTCTTCTGGCACAACCTTAACTAAGGCAAGTTTTTCCTCGTTCTGCTCCATACGGGTACAATGGGGGCAATCAGGTCGACATGGTCTTCTGGAAAGTGCATCAGCATTACGATGTCTGGTTCCAGGTCTGTGCTCGATTTCAACATCATATTCCTGCAGTTTTTCTAGCCATCTTGCTATCTGTCCTTCTGGGTTCCTAAAGCTAAGTAGCCACTTTAAACTAGCATGGTCTGTTCTGATCAGGAATTTTCTGCCATACAGATATTTATAAAAGTGTTCGACGGATTTTACAACTGCTAACAGTTCCCTCCGAGTTACACAGTAGTTCTTTTCAGCTTTCGATAAAGTTTTGCTGAAGTAACCAACCACTCTTTCCTTACCGTCTTGTAGCTGTGACAAGACGGCTCCAATTCCCACATTGCTGGCGTCGGTGTCCAGAATAAGCTTACCATCAGGAAGTGGATAAGCAAGAACAGGTGCTGACGTAAGCTGTTTCTTCAATATTTCAAACGCCTTTTGACATTCCTGATCCCAACAGAAGGACTTATCTTGTTCTGTCAAACGTGTCAAGGGTTTGGCGATGTCTCCAAAATTCTTGACATATCGTCGGTAATAGGAACAAAGACCCAAGAAACTCCGGAGCTGATGTTTGTCGATAGGGATTGGCCATTCCTGAACGGCTTGTATCTTAGCGGGGTCAACAGCAACGCCATCCTTGCTTACGTTATGTCCTAAATAGTTGACCTGTCTCTGGAACAAGTGGCATTTCTTAACATTCAATGTTAGATTAGCGTTCTGTAATCTTTTAAAAACTTCTTCCAGGTTTGATAAATGTTCCTTAAAGGTCTTACCCATTATGATGATGTCGTCTAGATAAACTAGACAAGTTTCCCATGACAAACCCCGCAGGATGTTCTCCATTAGTCGTTCAAACGTCGCAGGAGCATTACAGAGGCCAAATGGAAGGACCGTGAATTGCCATAACCCTGATCCACTGGTAAAGGCAGTCTTTTCTTTGTCTGCAGGATTCATTTTAACTTGCCAGTATCCGCTTTTAAGGTCCAAGGTAGAAAACAGAGTAGAACCCGCCAAAGCGTCGAGGGCATCATCAATCCTTGGCAGAGGATAACTGTCCTTCTTAGTGACATCATTTAGCTTTCGATAGTCGACACAAAACCGCATTGCTCCGTCTTTCTTTCTCACTAATACCACAGGAGAAGCCCACGGACTACTGGATGGTTCGACTATGCCATTTTGAATCATTTCTTTAAGGGCTCTGTCTGCTTCTTCCTTTTTAACTTGAGGCATCCTTCGGGGTACCTGTCGAATCGGACGTGCATCACCAGTGTCAATTCTATGTTGTACAACATCAGTTCTTCCCAGTTTACTTTTAGAACCAAATACAGGTTTATAACGGTAAAGTAGATCTCTTACCTGTTTCTTTTCTAATTTTGACAAAGAGGGGTCTAATTTTGTCATTAATTGTTCAATTTCGTTGGTCTCATCTGTTTCCGTAACCTTTATCTTGTGAATTATGGCCATAACTGGTTCTAAACTTCCCATTTCCGTGTCCTTTCGGAGAAGAACTGGATGATCGTTCAAGTTGATAACTCGGATGGGTACCTCTTTGGCGGATCTAACAAGAGTCTTACCTACAAGGAGTCCTCTTCCCAATTCATGGTCATGGTTCTTCGGCTCTATCATGGCTGGGGCACCATCTGGCTCCAGTCCATCCAACCGCGCTGTGACGACACATTCGCAGCTTGCCGGAAGTTCGATATCATCGATTAGCTTAATCGAGGCATTGTCAACTTGTTTTCGGTGCAGGAATATTTCTTCATTACCAGTACGAAGGATACGTTGGCGAAGATCCAAATAAAAACCACAGTGGAGCATAACATCCATGCCCAGAACAACATCTTCATCAACGTCAGCCACCAGCACTGAGTGAACAAGAGAGGTTGAACCAAACTGTAGCGTTATACCTGTATCTCACCGTAGACTCTAGCAGAATCTCCGGTAGCGGTACGCAGTCTCCAACTGGTAGGCCACATCTTCTTTCGCATAATGATGGATGGTCGAACGATAGTTTTTGTAGCTCCAGTGTCTACCAGCATGCTAAAGTTTTTCCCATCAATGAGGCCATCCACATATAAGCTGTCCACGTGATGTCGCAGAGTTGCCAATTTAATGGTGTGAGGGGCTTCGGGAATGTTTGGGGTCGATTTCGCCCTCCAGGAGTCGACCCGTTCTAGTTTTCCTGCTGCTGGGGTACTTCAGCAGAAGATTTTTCTTTTTGGGGGCAAGTATTTCTTATATGGCCTAGTTCTCCGCAGTTCCAGCATCTCACTTGGCGCCTTCTTTTTGGAGATAACTTCATTAATCTCTCTACTATCTCTACTATCGCTAACGGAATGAACGGCATGGTGGTAGTTACCGGTGATTTCCCTTAGTCGAGCAACTCCACGTGAGGCCTCCGTCGCCGCCTCAAACTCCAGGGCAATGGTCAAGGCGTCCACAAGAGTCTTCGGCCGCGCCAACCGTACAGCGCGCTGCAACTCAACGTCTCGAAGACCATCGGTGAAGGTTTGGACTGCTAGGCACTCCAGGAAATCCTCCGCTGCATTTGAATACGCAAGTCGTACCATTCTTGCTACATCCGCTTCAAATTCCTGGATAGTTTCTCCATTTTTCTGTTTTCGGCTCTTTAACTGCATTCGGTACACCGGTTGTAGATGAGTTTGACCATAACGCATCTCTAGACGATTCACCAATAACTCGAAGTTGTCAGCTTCATCCGGCGTCAATGATTGCAAGACGTCTAAAGCTTCGCCTCGCAGAGCTACGGTTAGGGACAATGCTTTCTCCTGGGATGACCATCCATTAGCTCTGGCCGCTGCGTCGAATTGTTTCAGGTAGTTTGGCCAGGAAGTCTTCTCGTCGAAGGTCGGGGGTTTCATCGTCGTTCGTACATGGGTCGTCTCCTCGCTTCTTTGTCGTTCGACGTCTGCGTGGCAGGTTTCCATCCTTCTTGCATCTCCGTCGCCGTGGTGGATGGTTTGGTTTCGGCGGCTAGCTTCCTGTTCTTGTTGAAGCTTCCTTATCTCGGACTGCATTTGCTGGTTGATCTGGTTTTGCTCGTCTTGCATGTTGGTCACTTGCTGATTCATGTTGTCCACTTGCTGATTTTGCTCGTCCCGAAGATGTGATATTTGCTGTGAGAACGAACTGGATAACTCATCTGATAGGGTAGACATCCGTTGTGATAGCTCCTCTTGTTGGCTCTTCATCTGACTGGATAGCACCTCTTGTTGGTTCGTCATTCGTTGCGACAGCTGGGACATATCTTCGCGCTGACTGCTTATCTGACTGGACAACTGGCAAAGTTGTTGAGATTGTTCTTCTTGTTGGCTCGTCATTCGTCCTGATAGCTCCTCTTTCAGCTGGGACATACCTTCGCGCTGGCTCTTCATCTGACTGGATAGCTCCTCATGTTGCCGGGAAAGTTGTTGAGCTTGTTCTTCTTGTTGGTTCGTCATTCGTTGCGATAGTTCAGAAATTGCTTTTTGAACCGGGTCATCGAACTCCACAACGTCAGGGTCCAAATTATTACTTAGGTAGTATTCACGGAGCCTATTCAACAATACAGATTTGGTCCCAGTAGTTTCCAATTCTAATTCTTCGAGCTCTCTTCTGAGCTCTGCCACCAATAGTTCATTTATCTTTTTTCCAGGCATTCTTATATCTTCACCCCACACCTGACACCAATTTGAAACACGTATGAGGGCTTTTTACACAATTTATTTACAAAATTGTTAAGATACACTGAACTCTGCTGGATATAACGTCTAACTACTTGACAATACAATGAACTCTTCTGAACACTTGACTCGAACTGACGTTAACTGTCCGTGCATCCCCTTATATACAACATTATTTAATCTAGTTAGTGTGTTTAGAAGTTTCTAGAATTTTCTAGAAACATTATTTAAAATGGTCAGTTGATTTTTTTACAAACTTCTAAAAATCAACTGTCAACAACAATCTTTCAAATTAAGGTCCCTTCCGTTACGGTTATCCCGTTACAGTATTATGGAAAGTAAGTTCTAAGGTTTAACCCGTCAGGATGTCCGTAAAATGGCTTTTAGTTGGCTGTGAAAAATCAAGTCGAACATCCGTCGAGCTTGGCTTGATCATTTCTTATCAGGCCACAAAGATAAGCTTTCTGTTCGCTCACCTACAGGAACTTCCAATGCTCGTAGAAGCAGTAGATAGGTTCTTTGACATTCTTGAAGGAGAACTCTAAAAACATAACTACCCTCCAGAGAGAATTTTCAATGTTGACTACAGCTGAACGTGGATCATTGGTTACTGTGGTATCAGCTATGAGTGCAAGTGGAATATTTATACCGCCATTGCTGATATTCCCATGCAAAAACATGACGCAAATTTTGATGAAAGGAGCTCCCCCAGGTTCTATAGGAAGATGCCACCCATCAGGATGGATTCAGACCAATCTGTTTACGGATTGGTTCCATCATTTTATTGAAAAGACGCACCCAACTGAAGCCTCACCTGTGCTATTAGTTCTTGATGGTCATTATTCACACACTCGCAATTTGGATGTTCTAATGGCAGCTCGAGCTATAATAACGTCACAATTATTAGTTTACCTCCACATTCAACGCATAAGATGCAACCCCTTGACAGATCTTTTATGGGTCCCTTGAAAACTTACTACAGTGAAGAAATAAGACAGTGGTTACTTAATTCTAATCGGATGTTGACTCCATATGAAATAGCTGAATTGCTGAGACGTGCTTATCTCAGGTGTCAAACTGGAGCTGTTGCTGTAAATGGATTCAGAGTGACTGGTATTTGCCCATTGAATAGAAACATATTTACTGAGGCGAACTTCATAGCAAGCTCAGGTGAGACCACTCTTCAACCTCAGCCTATATAGTGAAGATGACCCTCATCTACGGTCTACAGGTCTCAAATGTCACAGTCAGAGCCTCAACCGGGCCACAGTGGACTGGCTAATAGATCATTCGCGCAAGTAATTAATGATAATCCTGTTGTTCTTCCTGAACATATCTTACCTGTGCCAACACCAAAAAATAAAAAATCTAAAAGAGGCCGAAAGTCATCTGCCGCTACTATGTTGACAGGATCTCCTTACAAACAGCAACTTGAAGAGTCAATCAGCTCTATAGCACAGAGAGGAAGAGGACGGGGAAGAGTTCGTGGATGTAGTCGCAGGAAGACAACAGAAAACTTGTCTAGAACTCCTCCAAACAGCCAAGAATCTACCTCTTCGGATTCTGAACCATCTGTATCTTCAGGAGACACTGTTATGTCAGAAAATGCTACCACACATATCCAGCCTACTGAACAAGACGACGCTTGCTGCATTTTTTGTTCTGAGGACTACTCTAACGACCAACGTGGTGGAACTTGGATTCAGTGCCAATCATGTGGTATGGTATGTGGGCACAGGGTGCGAAACGGAATATTATAGTTGTGATTTTTGCAAATAAAATTATTTCGTGCTTGTAATTTGGAACCCGGGTTCCATAATACCAGCACCACAGCTCAGAATTAATTTTTTTTTATTTTTTCAATAAAGCTGATTATTTCCCTTAATTGTTGGTTTTATTTTGTTAAACCGTTCCTAAAATAAAAGTATATTAGTTTTTATATACAGGGTGTTTCAGGATTATATGGTCAAATTAAAAATTTGAGTTCAGGACCCAAAAATAAGAAAAAAGTTTCCTATGGAATAATATCCGGAAACGCTTCGTTAAATAGTTATGCCCCTCTAAATAGGGGGGTTGAAATTAGGTTTTTAATTTTTTACTCAAAGATAGAAAAAGCTAAAAATTTGAACTTTGGTAAATATTTTGTACTGGTAGAAACACTTCTACTAATATTATTTGACAGCAGCCTACTAGATATTTTTCGTCTTGTTACGATAATAATTTTTTAAATCAGTAATAGTGCGGTTTTGAATATTTTATTTTTTTAATCAAAAACGATTAGTTTTATTAAAAAACTTTAAGAGTAAAAACATTTTCTAAATATATTAGTTTATACAGGGTGTATTTTTTTATGATAAAATTTTAACAAGTTTAAAAGTTGTAGTAAAAAACGAATTAAGGGTTGCTAATCTTACCCTTTTTGATAATAGGGGATGATTAAAAAAAAATCTTTTGAAGAGTTTCTACCAGTACAAAATATTTACCAAAGTTCATATTTTTGGCTTTTCCTATCTTTGAGTAAAAAATTAAAAACCTAATATCAACCCCCTTATTTGGAGGGGCATAACTATTTAACGAAGCGTTTCCGGATATTATTCCATAGGAAACTTTTTTCTTATTTTTGGGTCCTGAACTCAAATTTTTAATTTGACCATATAATCCTGAAACACCCTGTATATTAATTCATTTTTCAAGATGATTAGTTAAATAGTTTTGTTTACACACTCAATAAACAAAGTAGGGTTCCAAATTACCACCCCTTCCTCTATAATATAATACTAATGTTACTGAAAGTAGGCCACCATCATTTCAACCTATTATAAAAACTACTGTGTAGTTTGAAAGTGAATGTAAAAACACAGAAATTATATTTAAACTTCATACCATTTAAAAACAACAAATTTTTGATACTAAAAAAAAACTTTTAACCACAGGTTAATAAATATACAATCTGCTTTTAACAGTTTTTAAATTTAAAACGTTGGCAACATTGTTTCTTCCTGGGTCAAACGTTGGCAATTCAAGTCGTTTCTGTCGTTTGTCAATAGTACGACTTATGTCACAAATAAAGAAGTGTCAACGTGATTGCGAAAATGGCTACGAATAATTATTTTGGTTTTACTCATGGTGGAACACAATACACGTAAGTAAAATTGTATATGCATATTCCAAAAAAATACAGCTTTCATAAAAAACCAATGATCAGACAAGCTTCCATGTGTAATGAATTTAAATCGAAATTATCTGAAGTGTTGACCGGCGTCCTTGGTTGCCGAATCCGGCATTTTAGCTAGTTTGCGTTGTGCGATCAATAACGGCAGGAACGTCCATTATCCATAGCCACGCTTTTATTAATTTTGAGTGTATTTTTGCCAATACTTATGTTTATTATCTTATGAATTTGGCTGTTCCCTTGTGAATAAATTAGTATGCTATATTTGAAACAGTATACTAAGAGATAAAATGTATAACTTTTAGGGCTGCAGCGACCGGTGCCGCATATCAGACGGGCCAGGCGGGATATGCTGTAGCAACTCCCGCTAGTGCTGCTGCGACATACGGAACCCCTAGAGCAACTGGCTACGAAACTGCTTACCAGACTCCACAAGCATACGCTGCAGCACCTGCCACTTCTTATGATTATGGTTATGGTAAATTTAATTTTATTTAATAATAAACTTATATAATTTGCAAATGATTAAAAAAAGAGTAGCCATTTCAATATTACTTATTACAGGAGGTTTTTTGATAAGATTATTACTGAAAAGTGCTGTTGATTTTATTTACTTAATTGATTTTGTAGATGAGTGACATCTACAAAAACTTTAAACAGTTTATTTTTAGAACTGTTCATTTATCCTATATATTTTGATTGCATTTGTTCGCATATAGGTAGTTCACTCATAAATTTAATATTGAAGTATTTTACCTAGTATAAATTAATTATTAAAATCAATATTTCGTTGTTATGAAAATTAATTGTTCATTAATCACTGAAAAAGTCATTCATATCGTCAAAGGATACATTAGTAATTGTTAATTCTATTATTTACAAATTTAAATGCATTAAAAAGCATAGCATATGTGCCTCAAACTTTTGATAATGTTTGATATAGAAGTTAAATGTGGGTAATTCTATTGTTGTGTTCCCTCACTGATAGAATTGAATTCTTTTTTTGTAGCAGAAAGAGTATATAAAGTTTTTTTTTAACTTACTGCGAAGACCGCCGCATAAATTGTCTTCTTAGCATTTTTGATTTTACACCATTATTATTGTGAAACGGTGGTGTAAGTGTCTTTAATGTAAACAATTATTTTTAAATATAGTTGTACTTATTTACAAATGATTATCGAAGATTTTACTTTTCGCCACTCAATGGTTTTTCATTTCCCAAAAATTCGTACGATTTTGCAGTAGATTATATAATTCAGTGTAATGACGGTTTTGTATATTTTTTAAAATAAAAAAATTGCTGAGGGTCTGAAGTTTAAAATTCTTCATACAAGAAATTGAAATATACAAAAACTGTAACAAGTTAATAATTGGTTTCATATATTTTTCTATAGTTCTAACTTCATGTACTTTGCACCCTGCTAATTTTTAGTCTTTATTTGCGTCAGTTTGTTTACTAAAACTACATTACATTGGTTATATTTTAAGACGTAATTTTTGGTATAAAACATTTAACCAGGTCAAACAGCTGCAACAGCTTACGCAACAGGATACGATCAATCGGCAGCTGTAGCTGTAGCTGCAGCAGCTAAACCCGCAACCTATTCCACTACTTATCCACAGAGAACTACACAACAACAACAGGTACAGGTTTCGGTGAGTAATTCTCAAAACTTATTCCTGTCTTAAACATTTTTGTGTATTGATGTAAAATTTAGTATTTAAATAAAAACTAAAAAGAAAGGAATACACATAAATAATTGCAATGTACAAAATAAACTAAGTCTTATGTAAATATGCAATTTGCAAGTTCATCTTAGTGATTAATTTCACTAACAAAATATATAGGAACTGGTTTTTTTAATTTAAATTTAAACAGTAACTTTTATATTTTGAATAAATTTAAATTTTATGCTAATAGTTGAAACTTCTGTACGTATTTAAAAACAAATTGAGTTAAGTTTCTGTTGTGAATAAAATTAAATTGTTTTGCTAAAACAGAAGTTTCAAAACATAGGTAAAACTTAGCTAACTTTACCGGTTATATCAGGCTACAACTTACGTTCAACCAGTAACTACCGTTGCAGCACAATCAACAACTCAAGCCAAAGGTAAGACAATAATTATAACCAACAAATATATGTGTAATTTATTAAGAAAGTAGTAGTAGTGTGCTTGGTGTATAATTTAAATTAGCTTTATGTTAATAACAAAAGCATAAACTAATTTAATGCTTCAACAGCCCATTTGCTCAAACAAGGCCATATTGTTTCATAGAAAAAAAATCTTACCAATAATATAATCGGTAGAATTTAGTTTTTGTCAAATCCAGAAACTGAATAAATTTTGCTGCATTAAAATTAGTTTAGGTAGAGGGTTCTTTTATTTTTTATTCCTGAAATCAGTAGAAAATCTTACTATTATATGAATAAAGTTATCCGCTGGGTGCGAAGGATATGGTGGGAGAACCACGAATCGATCGCAGCGCTCACCGTGGCTAAAAAAGGAACTTACGGCGGACGATTAATCACTTTTTACTAAGGATTTTACATGGATTTCACTTATCCATGCGTCGATTTAAAAAGTAAATAAACCTTCGTCACGAAACCTGCTGTACAGTCAACTGCAACAACAATGGCAAAAATAGTGATCAGAAATTCTATAAATTTCCACAAAAAGTTGGAAACGAAAACAACGTGTGAAGTAGTGGATAATCGCTATCAAGAGGAAAAAGCTAATAAGCTAACTTAAAAAGCAACATTTTAAATATTTGCTATATTTAGTAGGTAGATACCTATGTTGTAGGAAGCATCACGTTATATTTTTACGTCTTGCACATGTTAAGCCAAAACTAATTCTTTACCTTTGTTGGTTGTTTGAGGTTGGAAAGTTATGTTGTGAGTGATTGCTTGAAAAACAGTTTTAATAATTAATTTCGCCATGTATAACTGAAAATACACAAAACGTCTGCATTATTAACGGCATTATAATCATATTATTATCATCTATAATGCGATAATCGATTACATTTATTTATTTTTTTAATTACTTCACGTGAAGTCCGCCGTGATAAAGCCCATCTATACTACCTAAAATTTAATGATTTTGACATTTTAGACGGAAAATAAAAAAGATAAATATTATTATCGACGCTGTAGATTTACATGATCAATACATTTGGGTAGAAAACTAATAAATTACGATGTTTCATTGGAAATAATTATTTGTTTACTTACTTTTCGTAATGACAGTTAGCCATTTGATATTTCTAAGTCCGCCGTAATTGTAAACGCAAGGTGCCGCTGTCATCGCGCACCCAGCGGATAACGTTTTGAATTAAATTATTAGTTTTTAAGTTAAAGGAATCGTTTTCTTTTGGTAGAATTGCATCTGTTTGTAATTTTAACATTTCCACTATTTTATAATAAATAATATCGGTTATTCCATCTAAGCCGTATTTTCTAGTTATCGGATCTATTACACACAAAACAAGAAAATGATATTGGCTATGTTCAGTTTTGTTTATGTATTGTATTATTTTTAATTTCATCTACCATCTGTCAGGTCGTCACTAAAATAATTACCGCACTAAAAAGACATTTTATCACCCGCTATTTGTACTTCGGTGTCATTGAATTGGGTTGTAAAACTTTGAGTTACACTTTAACATTGAACGTGTAATATAACATGTTTAGATTCATCGCTAAGACTAAACAAATACTATTCTCAAACATTTTATACCAAAATTACTAAAATTGTTAATGTTTACAATGAAATTTACTGCCAGGAATAATAAGACTGACAAGGATTAACTATTGACAAATATGTCAAAATGGCAAATGGTAACCTTCATGTCTTTAAATGTCTTGACATTATGAGCTGAATTTGTTATTTGAGATAATCAGCTCATTTCCAATTACATAGCTTGCTTGCACAATTATTGCTAACGTTTTATTTAAAAAATAATCAAACATAATTTGCTTCGCTTATTTTACAAACAAGTTTCTAGATTAGGTTGAGTATTGTCAGGACTCAGACATGACATGCATCGGTTGCGTATATTGACATTGGGATGGTAGGTTTACACGCTTGGCAACCATCCACAACCTCCAAGCCTTCACAAATACTTTAATACCATTTACACGCTTGCAAACATGGCAGATGTAGACGTCGAACTTGTTTCAGCACTTGCGTTTGGCTTGACATAAACATGCGCCAACGTGTAAATACTCGCTGCCAGCTTCCTTTGATCTGTGTTCGAAATCCGGCAGTGGCCTGGATCGGCAACAAGATCTTTCCAATACACGCTTGTACTCAGACTAAATAACACTAAACAAACCAGATGCATTTATCTGCAAGAAAATCTGTTTTATAAACTTAATCCAGAATAATATTAACATCACGCATAAACATGTTGATCTATTTTTGTTATACATTCCATAGTTAATCTTTCTACAGTGTTACCGGTAAATAAAAACTTCTTATTATCTTTTGGAATTTAAAGCAGCATGGGTTTTACATAGTTTATTTGTTGTTACAGTACATAATCAAAAATGATCGTCCAGTAAAGAATAAATTTTTACAATTATATACCAGGTATCTAGCTCTCATTATATTCCTTGGACAAGATATATTCCGTGTTATGTGTAACTTTAGTATATATAGTTGTATTTTGATTTAAAAGTCGCTTTTATATGGTGGGGATTTAAAAAAATGTTTAAGATGAGTTTATATAACCAAGTAATCTGATATGGTTATATCTCCAATTCCAAGAAACCTCTGGTTGGAATCTAGACAATTATCAGCATTGTAAATAATCAAGAGTGCACAATTATTCAATATAAAAGATTAATACTTCAGAACATAGTTATTTGGTAACCCATAAAATTTATAAAAATCTATATTAAAAAGTAATCCCTAACGATTTTATTTTTTTATCGGACGCTATCTAAAAATATTTTCAGATTTTTTTTATTGAAAGCATCTGTAGAGTTAGTGTAGATCTCAGAGTTAAATATTTTTTTACTATATTATTATTTCTGAATTGTCGAAGTAAATAACTATATCATAGGTAATATTGTTCTTATAAAATTTAAAATTTTATAACTGACAGGTGAAATTAGCAGGGTTGCAACGGTGCATATTTCAAAATATATGGTTTCATAAATTTTAAATGATAAATATTAAAGATGTGCTTTGCATGTTTCGAGGTGTTGGCTGTTATTTATTAAAATCGAGGCTTATTCCAGTATATGCATGTTATAAATTAGACACAATATAAATATGTACACTTCTTTCTCCTTTTCATTCTTTTTTAATTTTGTTTAAACAAATTTTATTCTACAGCCACAATGTACGTAGCACAACATGCTGGAGGACAGCATAAGCCTGGGGGATGGCAGAACTTTAGAAAAGCTGGATTAGGAGCTAAAAATATTAGGACTAAAGCGGCCCCCAAACCACAACAATTACATTATTGTGAAGTTTGTAAAATAAGGTAAGAAAAAATAAAAACAAACATTAAGTATTCTATCAATTGATTATTTGTAGATTGTAGATTATAATTATGGTCGATTGGCCCAGGTGACATTACTACACTGCGATCTAAAAGTTGTTTTGTTTGTACCCTACATCTATTTATGAGTCTCCATAAGGTCTAGATTTTTAAGAAAGTTTGTTATCCGCTTAGGACGTAAGTTTGTGATCTGAACAGGCCCTCATATAGTTATGTTATTGGAGAATAATTCCTCTGTTTCACAAAATCTACATGTTCCAATCTACACTTTCCTCATTCTACAGAAATGGTACTTCAATGTGCCGTGTCCTGTGAGAATATTGCTATTACAGCTTTCTGAAGTTCTAAGAATAATTTAGAACAGCGCAGAGGCTGCAATGAATTCCTTTTTCCAATTTCGGATTTCATCCATGATGCAGCATTTCGAAATGCCACAGAAAGGTCCATGTCCGATAAAAGGAGTACTAGCTCCTTCTTTTGCGTGGCTATCAGCAATCTCTTTTCCGGCAATCCGTTTATGCCCACAACGAAGTTACTTTTTTGTGTTTAGCCACTTGCTTAAGAGACTTTTAACAGTCCAGCTGTTTTACATTTGAGCGTAATAGATTGTAGACTTTCCTACCGGAAGCAATAAAAATTCTGTGTAAATTTGGCATGTTGTAATGTACTCTTGAGCACAGAAGTCAATTGCTAATAGCTCCGCTTGGTAGATTGTAGGAGTGTTTCTCAGGGCAATTGAGAGCCTAACATATATGCACTTTCCGTAGCAATCCTTCGTACATGCAAATGCAAGGAGATATGGTCTAGATCTAGACTTACTTTTAAGACCGTACTAGGACACGATCACATTGCGCTTGTGATTCTTGTACAACTTTATTAATGCTTCTTGCTGCGTTGGTTTGTTCCACCAAACCAGCGCAGCATGGGTGATTAGAGATGTGACAACCGTTAGAATGACCAATGGATCATTTTAATTTTAAGATCCCATGTTCTCTTAAAAAGCCCGAAGCAGGTCCACATAGCCCTTGTAGCTTTAGAAGTTATATTTGCGAAGTGTGGATTCCACGGTAGTTTTCTTCTACTGATAGTCAGTTTATATCTCTTCAAATCAATACCTAAGACAGTAATTGGGTGTTTACAAAGCTAGGTCCCATACTGATTTCGTTTTCTAGTCAATTTAACATGGATCAAGAATGATTTAAATGACTTGCTAGAGAAAACTTCATTTATAGTTTTTGCAATTATAAATATACCTATTTGTTTTAGTTGTGCCGGTCCACAAACATATCAAGAACATTTGGAAGGACAGAAACATAAGAAGCGAGAGGCAGCATCAAAAATGACTGCATCGGTAGCAGTTACTAGCCAAAATAGAGCTGGAAACTCACTTAGATGTCAGTTGTGTGATGTAACTTGTACAGGTAAATATTGTTGCATCTATATATTTTATGCAATAGCTATAAAACCACTTAACGTTTTCGTGTCAGAATTTATATGATCCTAATTAAAATGCGGAAATAAATGTAAGTGACTCACACCGAAAGTTCCCTGACGAAGAGGGGTACTACGAAATCTGAGAGTAACACACACAATCTTGAATATTTTTTATATATCCCGCATTTTAATCACAACAGTTATACTCTTATGTCTTGCTGCTTTGCGGCCATTAAAACGCTAGGTACTGTATTTCCGAATTGTAGTAACGTTTTTGTTTAGAACATTTTAAAAAGTAATAATGCTTTTACGGCAATTTTTCAGAACAGATGTAATTAACAGCTTTATAAATAACAATATTTGTATCTTAAATGTAAAGGTCCATAGTCTTCTGGAAACATCAGGACCGTTGCAACATCAATCTCTCAAATTTTTCTAAAAATCCGCAACACCTTAATTGTTGCTCGTTTTCGGCTTCCCAACCTCCGTCATACACTTTTCGAGACAAAATGGCCCAGAAATCTTCAATTGACCGAGCCTGCGGTAAATTTGGGGGGTTGTAGTTTTTTGGCACAAAAGGTATGTTGTGAGCATTCAGCCAATTTTGAGTTTCGCGTGCATAATGGCAGGAAGCCAAGTCCGGCCAAAACATTATATCATCTTGAGCAATTATTTGCAAAATGAGTGCGCCTCAAAGCATGGCAACATCTTGGTATTCTAGCTAACTGATTTGGCGTATATTTAGGACATTTCTTTCTTTTGTGATATTCCACACCTTTTCTCTTCAGTTCTCTGGAAATTGTATCCTTGGAAACACCATAACGCCGTGAAAGTCTTCTCAATGACTGTCCAATTTTATTCTTGGCACTTTCGACTAACTGGTTTGCTCTATTTAAGTTAATAGTTTAGGTCTTCCACTTTTCGGAAGATTTAAACATGGTATACCTTGCTCACATTCTGCTATCGCACGATATATGGTTTTCCGCGACACATTTTTATTTTCAAAAAGTCGGACTATTTGAACTTTAGGAATCTGCCCAACTAAATTGTAAACGCTTTTTCTAAGATCTAATTTATAAGTCATTGCAACTTAATCGATTTCGGTAACTGAAATGTCATTAAAATGACAAATCATTGAATTACTTTTGTTTGCAAAGCCAACCCGATATTTTGATATTTTTCATAGAGTTGTATTTTGTGTCAAAACTTTTGAAACATATAGTTGCTATCACGGGATAGTTGCAATATCCAAAGACCAAAGCCGGATACATTAAAGTAGATTAAATATTTTGATTAATTAAATTAAATTGAATCATTGGTTCCTAATTCACATTATTTACATATTTTTGTTGATTCATATTAAAATTAATTGTGAAATAAAAAACAGTTGTCATATTCTGGGTGTCCAGGAACTCTTCTGTCAAAACGAAACACCATATACAGGCGTAATTTTATGTCGATTTAATCCAAATTATTTTAATACGAAAATGTTTCCTAAGAGAGCTAGGGCTCTTTAAAATGACATTCTCAAGTCAATTTATTTTAAATAATATATCAGACCTAATTTAACAGTAAATTGTGATTTACTTTATATTCAGTATAAATAGGGCTTAAATTTGATTTATGGTGCAATAGTTTGAGTTCAGGATAGCTGTAGCTTTCGTCAGATAATTACAATTTTAATCATACGAGGGTTGTGTTTTTAGTTTTGCATATAGCTGTAAAGAAAAAAAAATAGATAGTACTTTATTGCTTTTCAAAATATGTCCCACCAAGATCGATACACTTTTGCTCAAGTCTCAAGTTCAAAACTATTGGTAAAACAGTTATTCCAGTCTTCAGTTGACACCTGCAAAGTCCCTGTTTTAAAGGCACCGAAGACTTCTTCTGGGGCTGGATTCGCTGCCCACACATTGAATTCTTGACCTTTGGGAACGTGAACAAGACGTTGGGACTTAGGTCAGGACTATACGATGGATGGTCAAACAATTCGATATTTTGAAGCTCCAAAAACTTGATTGTCTTTTGGCAGTGTGAGCACTTGCACTGTCCTGATGTAGGATGATTTGCCGTTGTTTGTTGCTTTGTCGTAGTTTCGCGACAGCTTCTGGTAAACAAACGTTTATATACCAAGATTAATCGCCACTAAGAATACTATAAACTTTTTTTTGAGTTTTCTTTCTTGAACTATTCCAATGTTTTTCGACATTAATCCATGCAAACCGCGATAAGGGATCCAACGGGAAACCGACTTAATGTAGTATCTTTTGGATTGAGGTCTTTGAAATGTCGGTATGTTACACGGCGGTCATCTTTAATTAGCTCACGAACCGCATCAATGTTTTGTTGCGTCACTGCTATTTTGGGTGGACCTAGCCTGGATTCGTCGCTGAGACTGTAGCGACCACGTTGAAATTCGCAATACCAGCGTGAAATAGTTAACTGGTGTGGTGCTACATTTCCAAACACAGTAACCATTTCAGCGAGACATTGCTGTTAGGATAATACTCTATGAAAATTGTAAAAAATTATTGCTCAAAAATGTTATCAGTCAAGATCCATTTTTCGACAGACTTTCAAAAATTCCCAGCACCTGCACGACTTGTATCTCAATGAAACTCTGGATTTATGTCAACAAAAGATTGAGGTTAGATTTGTGTCTAAAGATCCATTCACATTATAGTTCAGGTCATGCTCAGCTCACATTCCACTCAAGCCGCGGTAAAATATTGCTTGCTTTTAAACCAGACTATTCATACTTGGCGCTTCGCTCTAGGTACGCTCACGCTCATTGATCGTGGTCTTTCTCGCCACGGATATTTTGAACAGATCCTGAGCGAACCGTTGTGCTAGTGTGTACAAATGACACTCAGTCGGCGTGCATTTTTTCCCTGATTATACCGCGTGTTTCTTTGAGTTAGTTTCAAAAGGCAAAATGGATGAACTACTATTTTGTTTCGCTATATCACTTAAAAGTTTATTTAAAATATATTGAAAAATATGTTTTGTCATACAAAAATATTGAAAAAATTTAGTTTCATCATCACCTCTATATAAAGTAAAAAATTTTCCTTTCGTTTTTCGCTTTTTTGTTTCCGTTTCGGGTTTACTCCTCTTCATCATCCAAACATATAGCAATAATAGCTAAATCAGCTTTTGAGAACTTTTTTAACATTTTTGATATTAATTAACGCAAGGCCAAGGTTCTAACTGAACTGTATGTTGATCACTCAATGTGAATAGTATACGTAATTCTTGATTGTGAGCGAACCGATACCTGAGCGTGAATCGACCTTTAAGGTTATATTGGTAGCGCCTTCTAAGCGGATATATGCAAAACTAAAAAGAGAACCCTCCTGACGGTTCGAGAATCATAAAAATAAAAAATACACATAATTTTATAAGTTTGGCGGGAATGATAAACAGTCCTAATAATGTTTTATTTTACTTAAAAAAAATTATAAATTTTATTATTAAGAAATTGTGTACGTTATTTTTTATTTCGATTAAATATTTATTTACTAGAAAAAATATATAATCTATATTTTAATTCAATTGTAATTTTTCTGTAGGAAAATAGTTACATTTTAATATTTTAATGTGCTTTTAGGAAATGATGCATACGCCGCGCATATACGTGGCGCAAAACATCAAAAAGTAGTGCTTCTTCACACGAAATTGGGTAAACCAATTCCTACTCAAGAACCTGAAGTTATAGGTGCGGGTAAAAAAGGAATAACAGGTGATGCAAAAATAAATTTTGTCCAAGGACAAGGTCTAGGGATTTCTGCCGGAAATGGAGATTTGTCAAACAATGAAGAAGATGATACACCTGAGGCTGATGTTTTACCAGTTGGACAAGATTATATTGAAGAAATCAAGAGTGATGATGGAAAGGTAAGTTTTATATTTTTTTGGAAAAATGTAAGGTTGAGAATACAAGTGAAATGTTGCGTCTCTTATGAAAAATTTGTAATATATTTTTTTCTTCATAGGTAATCAGCTTTAACTGTAAATTATGTGAATGTAGATTTAGTGATCCTAATGCGAAAGAAATGCATATGAAAGGTAGACGTCATAGGCTTCAATATAAAAAGAAAGTTGATCCGAATCTTGTAGTAGATGTTAAACCGTCTCTTAGGCAAAGAAAAATACAAGAAGAAAAAATGAGAAGAGCCGTAAGTATTTATTTTATTTCACGTATTATTAAGGAGTTAATACAAATTTAAAATAGAAGCTTTGTAGTGGGTTGTTAATAAGGGCCAGTGAAACTCGATGATTCCTTTACGAAGTATCTATATTAACTGACTATTTTACAATCATTTAATTATTTCCCCATATATAAATTATAGTATAAACAATTATACATGAAATATAAACAAATGAATAAGCATTATTAGTTGTTGCACTACAGCTTACCTTATTTGTGTCCATTAATCTAAATAATTTTAAGAGAAAATAGATTATATTTAAAATTTGATAATAAATATGATAAATTACTAATACTTTTTAAGATTTATTCAAAAAGAAACTATTGATTTGTTAGCTAACCACGGAAGGAAACATACATTCTATACCCGTTTTATACAATTTTATCGTGAAGAAGTTGGCGAATAAATTTAAGTTCGCTATTTCATATGGTTTCATACAACTTTTCGAATTTGCATCAAATTTTATCGTGAAATCAGGGGTGCCAACCTTAACAAAAGACAAAAACAATTTTTTTGGTCCTCTGTCCAGAAACAATACTATTAATTACTTGAAAATCGTCCGGAAAATGACATTTTCCGGCCTAGGCCGGCAAAGTAGCTTTTAGATTATCTAAAGAGTTGGCGCTATGAGTTTAAATTTTAAGTCATCAAAAATACATAATAAATAATACAAATTTTAATTAAATTTAATTAAAAACAGCGTACAATATACTAAACTTACCTATAACTTTTTCTAAATGTAAGCAGGATTCTAATTTACATTTAATTTCTCTCACAACTTGTATTATAAAATTTGACATTTATGTCAATTTACAACTACTACTTATCATTCGATTATGAAAATACATATCTCGATTTTATTTTTGCTCATTGAACTAAAATAGTTTATGGTCTCTGCTATTTTTATATAAAATTATTATATATTAATGTTAATATTTTCAGTATAACAATTTTTACTGTGCTGTTTATTAGCACAGTATTCGTATGTATAAAAATTAAGTGTCTTGAAATCGATTATCAGAAAATCATTCCTTATTACTAATTCTTTTAATCGTACAATAGATGTCAATAAACATCTAATCTTGTATGTCACAAAGTAAAAAGTTTTTGAACTTTTGAAAATATTAAAAATTAGTCGGACCAAAAAATAGTATGTGTTACACGTCCGGAAAATGTTTTGCAAGTGCTCGTATTGTTTCGCCTCGGTGCTACGCACCTCGGCTACACAACTTTACTCGCTCTTGCAAAATGTCATTTTCCGTCCTTGTGTCACAAATAACTATTGTTTCACGGATGTGTTTAGTGGCTGATTTATTAATAGTTTATTTTTATTCGAAGTCGGATGTGAGTTTTTATTTCGGAGAATAAACAATGTTATTCATAATAAACTTTCCATTTTAACAAAAAAAAGTTAAAATCTTTGAAGGTTGGTCAACCTGTTTGTCATTAAACATTTTCGTGAATTTTGGTAGTGAGTGTAAATCATAGAGATATAAGATATAGAGCACGTGAGCCATAGGAACGCACACAAGTGAAAGCCAGCACGGAATAGAAAGAGAGAGAGCAACTAGTGCGTCTGGTTTTTACCTTACTAGTTTTATAGACTCGCCTGTTGCGCATGTGATTAGACAAAGATAAACCGACGCACTAGTTGTCCTCTCTCTGTCTGTTTCGTGCTGGTCGTATCGGCTGGCTCCCGTGCTCTATATCTTATATCTCTATGGTGTAAATACGAACGCTATCGTGAAGAAGAGCTTGAATATGTTGATCAAACTTATTCACGATAAAATTGTAGATGTAATACCGGTTTAAGCAAAAACACCGAGAAAATGGTAATAAATCAAATCCTAAAATTTTCTAATTTGAAGTAGAATAAAAGTTACATCAATTTATTTTAAAAAATACAGTAAAATTAATCAAAAAAATTCTTAAAACATTGAACTATATATAAAAAAGAAAAAAAATTGCAGGACTTTGGTGGGCTAACTATATTTTCCATTAATTTTGGTGAGATGAAACTTGTTCATAAAAAATAACACATTTTTTTTCCATAAAAGTATCTTTTTAATCAATAAGTCTTGCTTTATATGACATCAAACCATAACCATTTGTGGTTATCATCCATATTAGTTAATCATTAATGTGGTTTTCATACGAAATGTCCTGATAAAGTTTTTTTGTTATATATTTCAATTTAAAATTATATAACATAAAAAGATTTTTCTTCAAAATAAATCCAATTAAATTTGCGCAACTAAAAAAATAAATAAAAAAACTACTTACAAGACAATTGAAAGTGAAACACGCCCTGAAATAATAGTTAATTTGAATATTTGTTCAGTATTTACTGCTCTACAATCATTAAAAATAAAAAAACTCAATCTTAATCTTAAGTTCTTGAATGTAAAAGGTACGCTGGCGTATATGTTTATGGTTAAACAAATCAAAAATATATTGCTAATCAATGTTTTCATTCAGGCAATGCGAGAAGAGTTTTGGGCAAGACGTCAAAGTGAAGAAGGATATTGGGATGATCGTCGACGGTTTGAAGAAGAATACATGGGTATGGGACCATTTCAGAGAGGCAGACCGTTTCCTGGTGGACCACCCCATGTAAGTATTCACAAATATAAGTTAATGTTAGTCTCTTAAAAAGCATTTTAATGATGTAAAACAAATCGCTAGGGAATAATAATACAGTTATTGGCGGCAGCCAGTACAAATTTGTGTTTGTATTTTCAACTGTGTAATTAAGTGGCCCTGTGTGCGCAAGATTATGAGAGCTGAGTGGTTCTGCTTTATTTTTTCTTTTACAAAAAAGTAATAAAAAATTACCATGTATTTTTTTGTTAAGTTCTTCCAAGGTGGCATGCCCCGCAGAACAGAGTCCAGCGATGATAAACACGTATTGGCACGCCATGCTGAAATTTATCCCAAAGACGAAGAATTGCAAGCTATCCAAAATATTGTTTCGACAACTGAAAGGGCTCTCAAAATTGTTTCCGATCAAATAGCGGATACTAAGATATCAAATCCATTATCGGGCAAAAAAATTATTGAACCACCTGCTCCCGCAAAGACTGAAACAGAAGTAAAAACGTCAGATGCTCCTCAGAAAGAGGATGGGCGAGATAATCAACTGTAAGTAATTTTGATATACAAACAGTTTTCGTATTTTTAACTAATTACTTTTTCTTTTTACAGTTTCACTTTCCAACAAGGCGACAACAGCAGAATTCTCAAAGGAGTTATGCGTGTAGGTCATCTTTCTAAAGGCCTGATCTTGCGGGGTGAAACAAATGTGCAGTTGGTGGTTTTGTGTGCTGATAAACCTACGTTGACTCTACTAAAAAAAGTTGTGGAGCTACTTCCTTCAGCATTAAAGCAGGTAAATCTTCATTTAACATTTATTAAAATTGACGTTTGTCTAATTATATTCAAAAGTTTTAATTATTATAATGTTATATATGCTGTTGAAAATAACCAGTCTTACAACATGCAACTGCATTTATTTATTTAATGATTATTTCAAACGTGGTACTTTTTTGCATCCATTAAAACTAAGATATTAGTGAAAATGAAACTATCACTTTAAATCTACACCAGGGTGTAGAAAAGAGGTGTTCTAGCGATTTGTTTGGCTATGTTACATTATTTACCATTTCATTGGTAGGTGGCTCTACCTGTTGCGGTCCGTGGATGTGAATATATAATATAATGTTGATTTATTAATTTTAAGTTTAATATACTAAAAATTAGAATAATTGCAATATATACATATTAAATTTCTTTATTAGTTCTACCAGATGTATAATCGATAACTGATTTCTTCTAAACTTCGAGTAAATTATCACCAATTTGTGAACGTAGAGAAAGTAAAGCGGATATTTCACCGGATATACATTCAAACGCTACAATTAATATATAGCATCCTGTTTTATGCAGAATATACCCCACAAGATTGGATGTATTAATAAACAGGTAGAACCATCTACCAATCATTTAATGAAATGGTAATTAATGTGACGTTTACACACAACAGCATAGGACCGAAACCTAGGGTGACATCTATATTAAAGATATAGAAAGACCAAGCTTTGTGACACTGCTTAAATTATTGTGAAATACAGTAATTTGACCACCTCTTTTCTCCACCCTTATCTATAAAAACTACTTGATAGTTAATGATAAACGCACCATCAAGTGTTAAAAACGTCTAAATTGGAATATATACTTAATAAAATAATAAGACCTTCTGCATAAACAATATTATATCAATTTAATTGAAAGATATAATTTAGAACTTTTAGAAGATAAAATATTAATTTACACTGTTTTAAAATCAGTTGAATGCATATTACCCCCCAATTAAAATTTCAATGTTTTATAAAAAAAATAAACAACATTTTTGAAAAATATTCGAAAAATGTATATTACAACTGTATTAATGTTAAAAAATTAAGGATTATTTTACTATAGTCCATTTCATCGTTTTTGGCCGATTTGATATTAGAAACCACTGAAATAAGATTAAACTGTCATCCAAGTTACCAATGGCGGAGTTTTTTTTTTTTCTAAATTAGGTCGTAAGTTTCTGAAACTATCAGTGTGGTTTGACATCTACAAAAAATATGACATTAATTATTAATTAAATTCAACCCTTCAACAACGAGCCGTACATGACATTTACTAGGAATGTGAATTAAGTCAAGACTTCCGTATTGAATACTTTTTATCTACCGGTGAAACTAGATGCAGTTACGTAAGTGTTATATTAAAAAACAAACGTCCTCATTTAAATTTCTAACTTGCCTGTATCTGAGAGAGATGTAACTCTAAATTTACTTAGAGTATGATTTCTGTCATCGGCTAAAATCGATGAAATGGACTATACCAAAAATAGCCCTAAAGTTTGAATAGAAACGCAGATATGATTGTTTAAAAATCTACCATTTTAGACAGTCTTCGAAGTGTTTATTTTTGTCTTACTAACCTAAAAATTCAGTTTGTGGGACATTTTACATTTTTTATTTTGCAATTTTTTTGTTAATAACAAACTACCATTCGGATAAAAATAAGTTTCTTAATAAACTGCTCGCCCAAAAAATCGGGACAAGCAATTTTTAGCACCATATTTAACTTGTAGTAGCTTTTGAAATAAAAAATATTTTTAGCTGTGGATTTCGGTATGCTAAAGCCCATTTCGTCTAGATGACATGGCGCAAAATGATTTTTGAAAAATAATCAAATGTTCATGGTATACATGGTCAATGAACAGATGCAAAATTACAAAAAGTTTAGAGGTGACTGATTCCGGTAATAATTTTTTTTCGCATTTAATTATAGGTCATCAGCAAAGTAATATCGATAACTCCAGACTTTTTGCCAGTTTTTTGATTACAGCCCTTTATCCCCAGAGACACTACTAAACAAAAAATGTGTCAAAACTTTGCTACCAATATTTTTAAAACGCTGTAACTTGAAAACGGCTTTACCAATTTCGACCAGGTTTTCACATTCTGAAAGTTTATTTTCTGGTTCTTTTTTATTACCTAACCGCTTTATTGGTAAATGGCCATTTCTATAAAATACAGGGGTCAAACAAAAAGTAAAGATAAAATTGACCAAAATATGGCTATTGTTCGTTGTAAGCTATGACAATTGGACTGTACGTTGTTGTTTGGTTTGAAATTTGGTCAATATGCAGTTTCCACCAATTCCTTTGAACTGTTTTTTTACTTTTTCGATTAGTGCCTTTTCGCCACAGATACGCTACCAGACAGATCCATTGTGCTAAAATGTGTCTTTGGTGAATTTTTTGATGCGATCTGGAAATTTTAAATTCATTACTCCCTAATGATTTTTTTTTCGTACGGGGTAATCAAACAAAACTGACTGTTTCATTATACAGGGTGTTTCAGATTTTAATCGGGAAAATTTAACAGACGATAGAACATGAAAAAATAAAAAAAGTCTATATAAACATGTATGTTTTGAAGCTTCGTTCTCGAGAAAATCGGCTAAAGGATTTTTGAGCTATGAATAAAAAACTATTTTTTTTTCCAAAACTTTAACACCCTGTATCACGAGAACGAAGCTTCAAAACATACATGTTTATATAGCCTTTTTTTATTTTTTCTTGTTCTATCGTCTGTTAAATTTTCCTGATTAAAATCTGAGACTGTATAATGAAACAGTCAGTTTTGTTTAATTACCCTTTACGAAAAAAATCCACCAAAGACACATTTTAGGACAATGGATCTGCCTGGTAGCGTATCTGTGGCGAAAAGGCACTAATCGAAAAAGTAAAACAATCGTTCAGAGGTATTGGCCAAAACTGCATATTGACCAAATTTCAAACCAAACAACAACGTATTAACTCAATTGTCATAGCTTAAAACGAACAGTAGCCATATTTTGTTCAATTTTATCTTTACTTTTTGTTTTACCCCTGATTTTATAGAAATGGCTATTTACTAATAAAGCGGTTACGTAATAAAAAAAGAACCAGAAAATAAGCTTTCAGAATGTGAAAACCTGGTCGAAATCTGTAAAGCCGTTTTCAAGTTACAACGTTTTAAAGATATTGGTAGCAAAGTTTTGACACATTTTTTGTTTGGTAGTGTCTCTGGGGCCAAAGGACTGTAATCAAAAAACTGGCAAAAACGTCTGGAGATATCGATATTACTTTGCTAATGACCTATAATTAAATGCGGAAAAAAAATAATTACCGGAATCAGATATCTCTAAACTTTTTGTAATTTTGCATCTGTTCATTGACCACCCTGTATACCATGAACATTTGATTATTTTTCAAAAATCATTTTGCGCCATGTCATCTAGACAAAATGGGCTTTAGCATACCGAAATCCACAGCCAAAAATATTTTTTATTTCAAAAGTTACTACAAGTTTAATATGGTGGTAAAAATTGCTTGTCCCGATGTTTTTGGCGAGCAGAGTAGTTAAGGTTTTTGTTTGTAGTTGTACAAAAAATCTATTCGATTTAGTTTTAATCCAGCGACTTGGTTGAACCGTTCGCCTATATTTCTTTTTTTGTATTTATCCATGAAGTGGGATAGTAGTTAGTGGTTTACAGTATACAAACGAAAAGTTGTAATTGTTGTATTGCTTTAAAAATGTAGCATTCGATGTTAAATAACACCAATGAGGAACAATTATATTATTGCCTTTGAGTAATAAATCGAATTGAACGCCATTGCTCTGTACTGATCTTCAACAACGTTATCAGATTATTGTTATTAATTTTATTTCATTACATATACGTTATTATTTAAATTATGTTTTAGATTGCCCCCGAAGAAGCTTACAGGGTATCAATAAATGCACCGGAGGCAGGTTTGAACGTCGTTGGAAAAGACGGCAATGTTCTTGTACAATTCACCTGTCCTGTTATAAGGGAGCAGCAAGGTAAAGGGGGTAAAGGAAATTGGTAAAGGTTTACGGGAAATACGTGAACAAAGGTGTACAGTGCTGTACAGGGTTTAAGCTGGTCATAGGCTGTTTTTAAAAAATCGTGAATTTTAGAATTTTTTTATCTTCTAACAGGGCTGACCGTAGAGACTTTTTAACAATTTTTTTTTTCATATACATTAGGAGATAGTATTAACATAAATAGAATATTTTAAATATAAATTACTATTAATAACAATAATAATAAAATACGATCCCTATTTTCGGTATATCTTCATTTTCTAAAATTAATAAATTATATGCATAAGATTAAAAAAATTCTTAGTGTAAGCAGAAATTGGTCCTAAAATATAAAAAATTAATAGATGTTACACCTGAATGAATTTCTTTATTTTTATATACTGTATTGGTATCTTTTTAATATTTTTTAATCCTTATGTTTGTAACAATGCTACAATCCTAATGTAATAATCTTTGGCGTTGTTTTGAAATATGTCATATTCTTTAAATTGATTTCAACTTTATTTCGCAAGTACATCATTAGAATTTCAATAATTTTTATTTTATTAAATATAGGTTGTAGATCTAATCACAAAATTGTTAGTCCGTTAATTTAAAATTACAATTAAGGACTACTCTTTATTGTCTGCAAGTATGGCTAATTTCTGTTTAAAATATATATTTTCGTACAAAAGGGATGACGAACGCTAAGGAATAAAGTTAAACCGTCTGTTTTGTTTGGAACAATATAATATAAAGATCTTACTATTAAAAATCTTATTCCAGGCGTTAATTTTTCCTAGTTTAATCAATATTTTTTATATACTATTGGAAATTAAAAATATCCATAATGGAAAGTGAGAATTATTAATTATTATCAAGTGTTGCTTGTTTTATCCGTGTAACACAGAATTTTTGTAATACGAGTAATAATAATAATAATTCAATGAATACATTGGTTGTAATTAAATTACAGTATTATATAAAAATATGTTGATTAAGAATTTATTTTTAGTTAAGTGATTTTATTGTTCAACTGCAGCTTAAACCTTGATAGTAAAAAGTGATAATTATTGGACAAATTTAATTTTTAAAAGATGTTTATTTTTCTTGTAATAGTTTAGAATAACTGTATCTACTTCCAGATTCAGTAAATATTTAATTAATACTGTTATAGAGCAATGCTTTTATCATTCGGAAAATTAATTGATACAATTTGTAAAAGCTGTTTTATTTGCTTAAGTTTGGAATACTGTTTTTAAAATCTTGGGGTAGAACAGAATTAAAATTAATATTGGTTATACATTCCAGTCCAATACTTATGTAACATAAACTGTACTGTGTCGCATACCAAGAAGCAATTTTAGATGGTGTGTGGGACTAAGGATTTTTGACCAACCGGTTCCCGACATTCTTCACCTCGAGGGCACAAGAATTTGTATAGCTCTCAGGTGAGGACGGGAACTTGCGATGGTCAAACACCCTTTTTTTGATGTCTAGAAGCTGCGAGCGGTGGGTTCGACCGGGATGTTCTCTCACGCGGCAAGTGTCTCCAGGCGCTAGCAGCCCTCAGACATACCAAATGGTTCCAGGTTTGTGTTTTCTCTCACACCGTTCTCTCATTATTTGACCGACTGTTACCTCATCGATCTGTATACGTTTTTTCTTTTCTTTTTTTATTCTAATGAAATCAGAACGGTTAAGAAAACTATTGTATAAAGTGATTGCTTTTTAAATTTACCATTTAAGAATATTAAATGATTTATTTTCGCAAATTATATAATTCTTCTTGATGACAATTAAATACTCAACTGTGCATTTTGATTCTTCTTTATTATTGCGAAAGTAAACGCGGTTTGTTAAATAGGTTTTTTTTCTGCGATAAATAGTTTGTTTTATGGAGATAAAACATAGTGTTGCTTTGGTAGTATTTTCAATAAAAATAAAATCGCCAACTCTATTTAGATGGACTCATCAAAGTTTTTTGTCCTCCTGAGCACAAATTTTTAGGGTGGAAGTTTGCCCGAGTGCCAGAAAATTTGTTATTAAGAAGTAACTTGCAATTTATGTTTTTGTAAACTAAACGCTTTTTTCCTTGTTCTTTGTTAAATTATAAACAAAAAATGTGTTTTGGAAAATTTCGTACGTTTTCGATATACTTTCGATCAAACTTTCAAAAATCAATTTCTCGATTTTCAGACGCTTATAACTTTTGATCGAGTAAATTTTTTGTAATTCTGTAACTCGCATTTAAAAACTCTAAAAATAAGAAAAGCAAAACGAATTCGTTGCGTTTATTGTTTCCTAGCGTTGGACCGATATTATGCGTGTATTATGTACAGCTCTCCAGTTTCCTGCTCACATCTGTTATGAGTTTAAAAATAACATATTTTCTTACCAAAAAAAATCTTTTTGTTGAAAGTTTGCAGACATACAAATAATTTATAAAAAGGTCACTTCAGTAACGATTTTAAGCCTCATTCTAAATAAATGTATTCTTTATTAATTATAAAGCGAAATATTTTTTGTTTCGATGGTATTTGTTTTAAAACTTACAGCGCGCTACAGTAGATTAACCGGAACACAGCTCATATGTATATATGTTAATACAAGCATAACATCAGTCAAACGCTGTTTGTTTATAACGTTTGGAAACAATGAAATCCAAAAAAAAAGATATCTTATTGTAATATTTTATTTTGAGGAATAATGCCAGAGCAACATAATTATTAATTTTCTCTATAAGTAAACATTGTTTTATTTAAATATTCTATATAAGAGAAATTTTACAACTTATCACCGTAATGATTCATTTTCATCTAACTTTTTCCCTTAACCATCTTAATTATGTGTTTTTTTAGGCTAGAGCTTTAGGACTACACTCTTGTGTTGTTATAATTCGGATTCTAAGAGATCTATGCGAAAGAGTTCCTACTTGGCAACCATTAACCTCTTGGGTAAGTGATAAGAAACTTTTTGCATTATCTACTTACATTTTCAATTTTCTGGGAAACTATGTTTGAAATCTGAATTTATTGTTTTAGGCCCTGGAATTGTTGGCGGAAAAAGTAATTTCTTCTGTTCCTGGTCAAACTCACTTGTCACCTGGAGACGCTCTCAGACGCATAATGGAAGCCGTAGCTAGCGGTCTGTTGTTACCTGGAGGACCTGGACTTGCTGATCCCTGTGAAAAGGATACACCTGACGCATGCGGTGCTTTGACAGCGCAACAACGCGAAGATCTCACTAGTTATGCACAACATGCGCTTAGATTGATAGCATTTAGGCAAATTTATAAGGTAATATTTTTTATGATAGAATATCAGTTAAGTTCTATTGAGTAAATGAGAACATTTTGACGTAATGCAAAATAATCTAATAATTTTTGATCCTGAACAGGATGTTCAATAATTTTACAAGGAACGAAAAAAGTTGTTTTAAAAACGTATTGTTGCTCTGCAGATATCAAGAAAAGCTTCGTAGACTTAAAAAATTACTACAATTTGTGACTCTCGATTCTACCCTTCCAACATATCAATTAACACCTTTCCAGCTAGCTTAAAATTAAGATCTAGTTGGATATATAATAACTTTGAAAGGAACATTCCAATATACTTGATCCATTCACCATAATTTTTTACTCGAAAAAAACTAGAATATAACGTAGATAAAATATAAATAAAATTGTTGCGTAACAGCTTGGAAAACTTCAAACTCATTATAGTAAAGTTATTTAATATTATATTTGCCTTTAAGTTCTAAGGTAGCATAATAAGCATCAACTAGAGGTTGAAAGAGTGGGATCAATAGTAATTTTTGCTATTTTTTTAAGTCTACGAAGCTTTTTTGCTGTTTAAGATCCGTTTTCATACTGTTAAGGGTGGTTGGAGGTTGAAGCTTTTTAATTTGTTTTTTTTTTCGAGTTAAAAATTATTACGTATGGTTCAAGTATGTAGGAGTATTTCTTGCAAAGCTATTAAATATTTCACCATATTCGAGTTTTAGCAGGATAGGTGTTATTTGGCAGTTGTAAAGTTCTGATCGCGAGTAAAAGATTCTTGTGGTTTTTTTTTTTTCGAGTTACCAAGCTTTTCTGGCTATCTGCAAATCAAAAATTGTCTCAAAATCCGTATGTGTGGTTAGGGTGTGTAGGTAGCTGTTTAGGTCTTAATTTCAAATTCATCAATTAGTTTTTCGACTCAAACATGGCTAAAATGATCAGGTATATTATTTGAGTGTTCTTAGCAAAGCGAGTAAAATATCCTGATAGTTTAACAGTTATGTGAGCGGGAAAAGTGTTAAATGGGGTGTTTTTATAAGTAAAAAATTTTGGTACAGGTTATTTTGATTTACGCCAAAATGTCCTCGTTGGATATAATTTTACAGTTTAGCATATACAACTTTTTCTATACAAGTTTTCTGTTTGTAAACAATTATTAATCTAATTAATGTACATTATATAGGTATTAGGTATGGAGCCTTTGCCAGCACCTAAAAATACGTTTAGAGATAGATTTGGACGTAAACGTAGAGTTGAAGAAAACGAAGGTCTCGAAAGTAAGTTTGTATAGTTATATTTATTATTATAAAATTATTTATTTCGCTTATTTTCTTGTAGGTGACGGTAAACAAATCAAGACAGATATGGCAGAAAATGCTGTAAACCATATTAAATAATCTTTCAAGATCTGAATAATTATTTTTACATTTGGAAGTATTTTAATGTAAACTATAGATAAACAAATATAATGTTGTGTATATCGATTTTCATATTAGAGTAACTTACGAAACTAGTTAAAAGCAAGTAATTCGTCGTCTATGTGGATACATAATATTATTTCTTGTTTTACATGTTTTTTAATGATGAAAATGTATTCTTTCGGTATTTTTTAAGAACATTCAGTATAAAACATTAATCTGCCTTTTACCTGGAATTTAAACAAGCAGTTGTGTTAATAAATACATCAAATAATACATTTGTTTTTTATTAATGATTAGCCCTAATCATCTGTAACCTTTTTATATAAAGACACTTTACATAGTTTTTGGTATCTGGTTGGCTATAAAGACTGACAAATATTGTGGCATACTCAGCTTTTTTATGTTTTTAATTTCAATAATGGTTTTTTATTCACTTAGTCAATGAAATTATACTCAATGACATTAGAAGTGATACACCCAGAAGGAATAATTTCTTAATCTTAATTTTTTGACAACAGAGTGACTATATTTAAAGAATGGTATGATAAAAATATCAATGTTTTATCTTTAATAGTTTTTGTAAAAATAAAATTTTATCTTAAACTAAAAAAAAAAGATTTATGAAGACCGGTTGGTAAAGGAATTTTTAATTATTGTTCTTCAGTCTAATTGTAGTCAGTGTAACAAAATGCCTCGAGTTCGAGGACATCAAAATTACCACCATGTTAGCGATTTTGACAGGGGTAGAATTGTTGCCTATAAAGATATGGGTTTGTCGTATCGCCAAATTGCTCTTCGTGTTAATTGTACGGCAATGACGGTAATGCATGTGTGTCGTGTTTGGACAAACGAAGGTAGAGGAACACGAAGAAGACCAACTGGCCAACCAAGGCGTACTACGCGTCAAATCAACGTTTGAATAGGTGCAAAGAACGGCAGCAATGGGTGGAAGAATGGCATAATGTAGCATTCAGCGATTAATCGCGATTTTGTTTAGGCATGCACGATGGCCGTAGAAGGGTAAAACGCCGCAGTGGAGAGCGACGAGATACCGGGTTTGTTCTTGAAAGACATGTACACAGGACAGTTGGAGTAATGGTTTGGGGGGCTATTGCCTATGGTAGCCGATCACCACTTGTGTTCATTCGAGGCAATATGACAGCTGCACGTTATGTTGATGATGTCTTACAAACCACTTTACTGCCTTATCTAGACGGCCGTGACACGTCTTTTTTCAGCAAGATAACGCGCATCCCCATATTGCTCGTCGAACTATGACTTTCTCCAAGAAGCTGGCGTTAATGTTGTGCCGTGGCCACCCCGTTCACCAGATTTAAATTCCATCGAACATGTGTGGGATATGATGGGAAGAAGACTGTCCAATTTACATCATCCTCCAGAAACTCTGGCACAGTTAATCCATGAAGTTCAAGTTGCATGGAACGAGATACCACCAGCAGACATTGATCATCTCATTTGGTCAATACCTAAAGATGTACGTGAGTGTAATCAGTTGCGGGGTCGCCAAACACATTATTAATTTTTTTTGTTATACGTTATTAAAAATTCTTGAAAATATCGTTTAATTCTCGATGTAAATCTACCATGTTGCCAAAAAATTAAGATTAAGAAATTATTCCTTCTGGGTGTAACACTTCTAATGTTTATATATAGAAGTACACTAGAAAAGACCAACGGTATGAGTTCGCTTTGCTGGGAAGCGAATGGGATAGGTGTGTTGGTAAAGTTTGGCGGATAAAAGTTCTTTTTTGATAACATTAATAGCTGGAAATAAAAATATAATTGTTTAAGGAGAGATAAGGACCCCATAAGTCGTCACTTTTACGGTATTATTTTATTCCAGACCTAAATATTTAATGCTAAAATCAGTTTTATATTATTCATATAAAAACTCTAGAAAGAAAACATAAATAACAATCGTGAATAAAGTAAACAATAATAAAAATAATTAATTAATACATATTATAGTAATCAATCTGTATCGCAAAATTCGTCAGAAGAATCAATATTCGGTTGAATTAGAATTTAATTTAACGGTAGCATAACGTGATTCTCTACCTTTTTTAACCGACTTCAAAAAAGGAGAAGGTTATCAATTCGACCATATTTTTTTTATGGATGTTACCGAATATCTCCGGTATTTATAATCCGATTTGAAAAATTCTTTTTGCGTTTAAAAGAGTAGAGTTTCCCGTTGGTCCCATAGAAATTTGGTTATGGTCTGGTCATCAATGTGAAAGATATTCCAGGAAATACCACAAAAATTAACAGAATAAGCTCGGCAGTTAAGTTAATATGTAAATAATGATGTATAACATAATAATTGGCGCGATACAGTCCCACTTTAACCGATTTAAAACAAGAGGGGGTTCTGAATTCGACCATAGTTTTTTTATGTTACCGAGTATCTCCGGTACTTATAATCCGATTTAAAAAAATCGTTGTGCATTCAAAAGAATAGAGTGTCCGTGTGATCCCATAGAAATTTAATTAAGGTCTGGTCATTAATGTGGAAGATATTCCAGGAAACACCACAAAAATAAATAAAAAAAGCTCTGTAGTTAAGTTAATATGTTAATAATGATGTATAACATAAAAACATAATAATTTGCCCGTTACTGTCCCACTCTTAAGCCAAAGACCTCTTCTCACAAGGAGAAGGAATGAGCATTTCATCAATTCTCTTGCTCACTGCGTGTTGGTGATTTCAGACAATTAAGTCCACGTTTCATCACGATGTTTTCCACGTGTTTCTAGGTGTTAGACAATTTACTTATGTCTCCAAAAAGTCACATTGGTACATGTCGGGATTGCTGGGGATTGAACTCAGTATACCTCTTGCACGGTATTAGGAAGGTTTTGAAAATAGTACAACATGCATCAAGTAACAACTAAAAATGATAAAATAAAAACTTTTTAGAAAAAAAATAAACCTTAAAAAAATGCCCCAAAAAGCCAGAAATAAAATCTTTATTTCTTAACAAAATTAGAAACAACTGGCATCTGATTTCGATTTCCTTGAAGTCGGCTCCAATGGCAAATTACCCTCTATTTTAATCTTAGATATTAAATCTAGATTTCGAATGTTAGTAACTCAAATCGTTTACAAAGATAAACTATTGGAGTCGACTTCAAGGAAATCGAAATCAGATGCCCAGTTGTTTCTAATTTTGTTAAGAAATAAAGATTTTATTTCTGGCTTTTTGGGGCATTTTTTGAAGGAGGTTTAATTTTTTTTTAAAAAGTTTTTATGTATTAGATAGGGTTCATTGTTTTTGCTAATTTCCGTGTTAGATGGATAGTTGATAACTCACATATATTAACGTCGGTGATTGGTTAGTTTTTCACAAACGACATTTAATACTAACCAAAAGTAGGTAGTTCTATTGAACTAAAATTGCAATAATACGGTGGTAACCAAAGAATCGTGTGCCCCTTTTGTCGACAAAAGCATTTTGTGTGTGTGTGTGTGTGTGTGTGTGTGTGTGTGTGTGTGTGTGTGCGTGTGTCTGTGCGTGTGTCTGTGTGACAAGAAAAAAAAACAATTATAAAATTGATGTTTTTTTGGCATATCTTTTTGGCTATTACATCAGTGAATTTCATAACCTAATCATTTTTTTACTAATTGATTTTGCACTTTATATAACAAATGCCGTCTTGAACATCAAAATCGAATAACGCGTTAAAAAGTTATGGCTTTTCAAAAATAACTCAAAAACGTCAAAATAGCTTTGCGGTTAAAATTAGCGGGAAGTTTCAAGGATGGCCTTTAAGGTCAACCCAGGTTTGCTATCATTAAAAGTGTCACTTTTAATGACAGTTGTACAAAATAGTTATTATCCTAACAAGTGCGGAAAGTTATACTTTCCCGCACGCGAACTGCCGATGCCCGAACGACGCGAAGCGGAGTTCGGGCAAGCAGTTAAGTGCGGGAAAGTTAATTTCCGCAAGAGTTAGGATCAATATTTTTTCTACAAGCAAAATCACCTCGAAAATTATTTAGATACTTGAAAAGATGCGATTGTGACAATTAAATCTTTCATAGTGTCAATAAATACACGACTGTAGCTATAGCAACCCTACTTAAACAGGTGAGTTTGTTGTTGCTTTGAGTAAGGTTTACAGGGGTGATTTAATAAATTATGATTTTTTTAAAAAATTTTAAAAACAAACATTTTAAAAGTCCCTATTTTCATGTAAAATAATCTTAATTTTTTTTACTATTTGTATGTAGTCCAACAAGATAAAGATAATAATACAATAATTTGTCAAAAAGGTTATCGGAAAACATCTCTAATTAATAAAAAAAAAATGCGTGCGGGAAAAATTCTTTCCCGCACTCCGTGCGGGAAAGAGATATTTTCTGAATTAAAATGCGTGCGGGAAAGTGTTGTTTTACGCATGCTTGTAGAAAAAAGTATTTTTAACACGCTAGATAAGTTTTATGGGTATTAAAGTTGATTTTTTAAAAATTACTTTTTATTTTCAAAAATCAAACCCAAAATTGTGAGCTACAATTTTATTGACAATGTTAAAGTCAAGAATAATAAATTATAACTGAACTAAATAATAATAAAAGCGTATATTAATAGTAGATAAAAAATGCATAATGTGCGGATTCTGCGGAATATTCCAGTGCAGCGTGATAAGCGGACTTCAATAATGTTATATAATATACAGTGGGGAATGCAATCTATATTTCTTAACACCTCCCCTCTTTGTTTAGAAATTAGGGATGAAAATACTTTGAATCACTAATTTCTAATTTGTAGTTCTTCAATAGGTAAAGGGTCTTCTCTAGCATATGAAGTATTGGTTGCATTCTTCTTCTTCTCGATATAGAGTTTCTTAATTGCAAAAACTCCAAAAATTGTAATTAATATATATAAGAGTATGGTCCAATAGCTTGTATGATGACTTATTATTCTTCTCGAAGATCTCTTAAGGAATTAACCATGTTGTCCTTAAGAGAATTTAGGTCGTCCAAGTCTGTGGATTCTAGGTTAATTGGTTTTACAGCATCGTATTGAAGTTCGGCTTCATGAATATTAATTTTAAGTTCTGATACTTTAATTATTTTTGTCTGAACATTTGGATTTTCATAAACTTGTAAGGTAGTAATATCAATTTTCATCTGGCAAGTTTTGGGTAATTCCAATAGGTAACTTCCTTTTAATATTTCTCTTTCTTCTTCATTTTGGCAAATTTTCAGTACAGTTGTTTCATTTGGAAATATAGCGATCCATTGATTTGGGCTAATTTTTTGGATTTTCTTTTTCTCCATTTTAACCCTTTATAGGGCAAGACTTCTTTTTTTTCAGATTGACTGATTTTTTTGTCAGTGATATGCAACAAGACCATAGTAACAAGGATATATCATGATTTTTTTCAAAAAAATGTTTTTTTCTTTTTTATGGGGAGGTTCCGTACGGAACCACCATCCATTTATATTTTTCAACAGTTTATTATTGTGCAATAAGATCGACAATATGGTACATAAACATTAGTACAAAAAAAATATATCAGATCACCTTTATTGTACATGAAATGGTTTAAAACAATCTTGGCACAAACCAACATCACATTGAGAACAAGAGACTCTTGAACGCTTAACATTTTTCTTCGTACTACAATAAGCACAGCGTCGTTTAGTACCATTTACAGGAAAGTGGTTCCCTACATTACTACGTCTAAATGTTCCCTGAACAGATACTTTGCGACCGCTCTTTTTAGTAATTTTATTTTTCCCTGGCATAAGCGTAGGTCCTAGAGATTTTCTGCCACAGTAGTTACCAATAAGTTAATTGGCTAAAATACTTCTAAAAGTCAAATGGGACATACAACTATTTTTAGAATTTTGCTCCTGTTTTTGGGCCTTATGTAATAGGTAACTGTTCACAACTGACGCATCCACGAAAAAATAAAATAATTTTAGCCACCACCGTCTGCTTTTCCAAGATATATTGTAACACGCCATATACTGATCAAATTTATCTACGCCCCCCATATTTATATTATAGTCTTTTACTGCCTGTGGGCAAGGTATTGCATCTCTGTTTCCTCTAATATTTGTTCTAAGTACTGTTGTTTTGTTTGAAGGATCGTGAAAAGAACTAGCTACTAGAACACTTTTTGTTCCACGATCTTTCCACTTGCATATAGATAAATCTTCCGACATGCAAAAGTCATATTCTCCCCTTTTCATATCTTTGTCACGTAAAAGTTTGTTTTTAGGATAATATTTTCTATTAGAACGTAGGGTTCCACAAGCAAATGTATCTAGCTTTAATAGTTCTGTTAGGAGTGAAAAACTGGTGAAAAAATTATCAAAATATAGGCAGTGACCCTTCTTTTGAAATATCTAACACCACCTTTTCGCCAAGTCCAAATTTTTTTCCCACTTCATTTTTTTCTTTCCCTTCATAGATTTTGAAATTCAAAACGTATCCAGTATCAGAGCATGCTAGCATCCAAATTTTAAAGCCTCGCTTAGTAGGTTTCATGGGCATATACTGCTTCAATGACGTGCGGCCCTTGAAACCTACCATGCTTTCATCTATTGAGAGATTTTTCCCAGGTACATAAAATCTTGGAAATTTCTCATTTAGCATTCTGATAAGTGGCCTTACCTTATACAGTTTATCGAAATTTGTGGAGCCACGCTCAGGCATTTTACTATTATCATTTAGATGTATAAATCTAAGAATTTTTAAAAAACGTTTTTGGGATATAATCTGACTTACCCGTTCCACGTGAAAATTTGAATCTGTGGACCAATACATTCGTATACTAGGAAGGCGATGGAAGCCCATAATCAATAGTATTCCCAAAAAAGCTAAAAATTCTTCGACCTCTAAATCTAGATTTGTCCCCTTTTGCACCGCGTATTTGTTTGATTCACGTACTATTGTATTTATAAGTTCGTCACAGAACATTTTTTTGAAATACTCTAAAGGTGACTCTGATGCATCAATATTGCAATGTTTAGTATGTGATGACGAGTAATTAGTATATTTCTTCGGCAACAAGGCAGTCTTCGTCCACTTTATTGTATAGTCAACTGCTTGGCTATCTTCTTCATCCCCACCTTCTTGGCCATCTTCTTCATCCTCACTGCTGTGGTCTGTTTCATCCAATTCAGTTATTTCATGTGCTTCCCTATCACACGCATCTTCACTTTCTCTGGAATAAGAAGCAATATTTTCCTTTTCAATTTGAAAATTAGGATCACGGACAGAATCATCTGAATCGAAATCTTCATTTGAATCATCCGCAGCAGAAAATGTATTTGGTAATGTTTTATTACGTAAACTGCGTTTTTCCCATGAACTACTTGTCGAAGGAGCTGTGCTTGGTAAGTCATCTTCACCGTCCGTGTCTCCATCAATGTCTGAATATATAGCCTGCTCTTCTGTTATACCATTTATAAGATCAAAAAGTGCATCACTTTCCATTCTTTCCAATTTTTCAAATGACCACCTGTTTTCTGCCATTTCTCACTGGTCACCTTCCCTGAAAAATATGAATAACATGTTATCGCTTCTAAATATATAAACAGTATTACTGTTACAATTGTCTAGAATAATTCAGAATAACGTAAATTAATCAAAAACCAATTTTTAATGCATAGAAGTTACAAAAAAAATATAACAAAAATATTCAATTTTTAGGTTAGAATAACTGGTCTATAATTTATTCAGAATTATATCAACAAAACTATATCAAAGCTGTGAATTATTTACAGAAAAACATTTGCAATTCTATCAAATTGTACTTATACCGGAACACAAAATCAAGAATGTCACTAAACAATAACAAATTTCTCATAAAAAGTAACCACTGACACGAAAACAACAGACAATCTGCTTTGAACTGATTGGTGGCACCAAATGGAACCACTCTTACACAATTTATAGAATTGTGCTCATGCGTATTGGAAGTGGTCCCGAAACATAGCCACCTATCGCTCAGAGCATAACGATCTGCCTATTAGGTCTATTTTACAAGGTAATATCATTATATTTTGAACCTTTTATCTGGTGGTTCCACAGAGGTGCCACCAACCTATAAAGGGTTAATAAAGTTCGGATGACATTCATTATATTTTTGTGAAAATTGAACTAGTTGAACTTCGCATGGTGTTTCAAGTTGTGACGAGGATACTTCGGGCATTAAACACATAAAATTTCCAGGTGTGGTTTCTTGACATTCATTATTTGATAACATATAGTGATACTCATTTAGGTAAAGGAATTTTGATTTTGGAATTATTATTTGGAAAAGATTATTTTTTGCCAGGATAGGAAAGGAATATAAATGATAATATGTGTAGAATAATGATTCTACAATTGGCACTTCTAGAATGAAAATTAATTTTGAAGGTTTTAGATAAGCTTTGATATTAATAATTTTTTCGAAGAGAAGCATGTTTTTCATATCAATTTTATAAGGAAGGGCTGCATTTTTAATATGCCTTTTAATGTTAAGCATTTCTTCAAGAAGGTCATCTGGTTGTATTATTGATGGATGGAGTACGGATATTTTTGCGAATGTAATGGCAGTTTCCATATCTTCAATTACTCTCAATATGGTATTTGCTATAGAAATTAGTTGGATGTAAATTGTGTGCAAATTTATTAATGCGAAATGATCGTCAGTTTGTATCGCTCGAACATTTGCCGTTGTTTCTATTTCCATGATTCTAGCTTTTAAGATTTCTTGGTTCGTTGCTATCTTCCTTATTGTATTGTTGAATTTTTCAATAGCTGATACTGTTAAAGAAACTTGTTTTTCTATAATAATTTTTTGTTTGGCTTCTTGAGCTTCTAATTTTTGTATAGCTTCTTCGAAACGTTGACCGTCTTCAGCATCAAGATTACCTGTTATAACTTTAATTATACCTCCAACGGCATTTATTAAACCTCGTTTCTGTCTTTTTTCTCTAGGAGACAATTGATTTAATTTATTTTTTATTTCCTCTAGAAGGTGATTTAGGATGAATTGATAATTATTTGATTCTTCTGAATATCCAAGCCCATGTTTTGTTTGATTTAGAGCTCTTCTTAATTCAACACTATTTTTTTCAATTTATTCTTTAATTATTGGAGTGAGGTCAAATGTTCTAATAAAAGTCCAATTGTCAATGATATTTTGAGCTGTTCCTAATTTTTGAGGTAATATACCTGCATTCTCTTCAATTTTCGTTATTATTGGTTTTTTTATTAATTCGGCCTCTCCAATGGACCAGCAGATTGATCTGCAACAATAGGATGTCTTAAGTTGTCTAAATGAATTCTTTTATTTTGGTTATTTGATGTTGTAACAATACAGGTATTGTCATTATTAATTTTGATTATTTTATGTGGGCCTATATATCTTTTTTTTAATTTATTTCTGTCAGCGTCAGGGTTTCTTTCAAGGACTTGATCACCTACTTTAAAAGTATTTTGTTCTTTTTGGTTATCATTCCGCGATTTTGTTATTCTTTCTTTATCCTGTTGCATTTTCTCTTTTATTTTGTCATATGTTTTTTGTATTAGTTGTTTATGATCATTAACATATTGTTGAAAATATTCTTTTTCGTAGAATATATCATATGGATTTCTTGTTGCTGTATGTCCATATACAAGTTCTAACGGAGTATAACCAGTTGATGAGTGTATTGAATTATTGTACCCTATTACTGCATAAGTCATTAATCTTTTAGGGATGTCATTATTATTTTCTTTAATAATTCGATAATGTTTTGTAAGGGTGCTGTGTAGTCTTTCGATTAATCCATTAGATTGTGGATGATGTGGGGTTGTTATATGCACATTAACTTTGTGCATTTGTAATAGTGCCGTAACAATTTCATTTTCGAATTCTGTACCTGGATCAAAGGTGATTGAGTGGGGCACTCCGTAATGTTGGAAAAATAATATCAGTTGGTCTGATATTTCTATAGCTGCTTTACTTGCCACATGATATGCTTGTCCCAATTTGGAAAATTCGTCTATTATTGTAAAAAACGTATTTCCTTCAATAGTGAAAAGATCTGCATTTAATTTTTCAAATGGTTTAGTCGCAGTACTTGTGATTCTGAGAGGTATGTTTGGTGGATGTCTTTCGTATTTTGTTGTTTTGCAAACAAGACATGAATTTATATAATTTTCTATCGATTTTTTCATATTGGTCCAAAAATATCTTTTTTTTAAATATTTATAGGTTTCGTTTATTCCTCGGTGATTGGTCTCTCCTTCATGGTGATTTTTTATTAGTTGAATTTGTTCATCTTTTTCATCTACCGTAATTATTCTGTTTAAACATCTTGTCAAAAACGGTTGGTCATTATTGAATGTGGTGGAGAATACTTTACAAAAGTCTCTATACATTTTGTCTCTGTCAAAATATATAAAGTATTTTTTTCTAGGTTCACAATATTGTATTAAAAGATTTCTAATATCGTTTTCATTATTTTCTTGACCAATTTGAGCTTGAACGATGGTTTGTTTTCCTTTTTTGCTCACTTTTGGTGGCAAAGGATTGTTAAAAACAGTTGTGATTATAAACTGTTTTTCTTTTTTATCTATAGCATCTTCAAGGATCGGTATAATAGTTAAGTTTTGTTCAGCTTCTGGTGGATTATTTATTTGTGGTAGATCTATTGGTAAGTCTAAATCTTGTATAATTGGTGGATCTTCTACTGTCAGAATTCGTGGTCCAGGTGTTGTAAGTCGTTCTGCTTCGTAATTGACTAAATCTTCTAATAATTCGTCAAGTTCGGGGTCTCTCTCGACTTGTGTTGATTTAGCGTCGATTTCTACAGGATTTAATTGAATTCTAGAGAGAGCGTCAGCATTAGTGTTATGTTTACCTTTTTTATAAATTACGTCGAAATCATACTCTTTAAGACGTAGACGCCATCTAACGAGTTTGGAGTTGGGTTCGTTTAAAGAGGCCAACCACTGTAATGGTCTGTGGTCTGTGTATATGGTAAATTTCCGACCGTAGAGATATGGTCGAAAGTATTTCGTTGCCCAGATGATGGCAAGGAGTTCTTTTTCTATTGTCGAGTACTTTTGCTCTGTCTCATTGAGTGTTCTTGATGCAAAAGCAATCGGTTTGTCTTCTCCGAGTTCACCTTGTGATAATACGCCTCCTAAGGCAACATTACTAGCGTCGGTCGTTAGAATGAATGGTCTTGAGAAGTCTGGAAATTGCAGTATTGGATCGTTGGTTAAAATTTTCTTAGCTTTTTCAAAACTATTAATAAACTCTTGTGAATGAATGATTTTTGCATTTTTCTTAAGACATTTGGTTATTGGTTTAGTTAGTTTTGCGAAATCTGGAATGAATCTTCTGTAATATCCAATTAATCCAAGGAATGATTTTATTTCTTTTTGGGTTTTAGGGATTGGATATTTTATTATAGCCTTGATCTTGTCCGGATTTGGTCGCACTCCATCTGGGGTGATTATGTGCCCTAGATAGGCTACTTCTTTTCTCAAAAATTCGCTTTTATCCAATTGGATTTTAAAATTAGATTTTCTCAATCTTTCAAAGACTTCTTTTAGATTTTCAATATGCTCTTGTAGGGAAGTTGAGAAAATAATTATATCGTCAAGATAGACTAGACATTTCTCATTTTGGATTCCGCGTAATATATTATCCATCACACGTTGAAACGTGGCTGGAGCGTTTTTTAAGCCAAACGGCATCCTTTTATACTCATAATGTCCATTTTCTGTACTAAATGCCGTTTTCTCTATGTCTTTTGGATTCATTTGGACTTGATGGAAGCCAGAAGCAAGATCTAAGGTTGTGAAATACTGGCTTCGCCCCAATTTGTCTAATATATCATGAATATTTGGCAACGGATATTTATCGTCTATGGTGTTTTCGTTTAATTTCCTATAGTCAATTACCAGTCTCCATTTCTTCTTTCCCGATGCATCCATTTTCTTTGGGACGATCCATAAAGGTGAGCTCCATGGAGATATTGAGGGTTGTATTATCCCTTGGTCCAACATAGATTTAATTTGTGTTCGAACTTCCTGTTGATGTACTTGCGGATATCTATATGACTTGGTAAATATTGGTTTTTCGTCGGTTAAATTAATACTATGTTTTATTTGGTTATTGAAGATTAATGGAATTCCTTCACAATGAAATATGTCTTGATATTGGGTACAGAGATTTTTTATTTGAGTTTTTTCTTCTTAATTCATGTGATCTAGTCGAAGGTTTTGGAGATTTAATTTCTGCAGTTTATCAAAATAATTCATTTGTTCCTTAGTGTTCATCGTTGTTTGTTTGTCCGGTGGTTCTCGATATGTGTTTAATTCAAATTCTTCAACTGGTATAATTTTAATTGGCTCAAATAATTCAAAAATTAGTGTTTGTTCTGTTGGATTTAAAATTGTTGTTATTGCTTTTTTATTTTTTACCGATACTAATGCGTTGGGTATTTCAACTATTTCAAACTTTATGTAGTTTATAATTCCTTCAGAAATATCTTTGTCCACGGGTGTATTTCAACTATTTGTTCATTTCTGGGAAGTAATTCTATTGAAAAGATTGGGCTTCTTTTTTCAAAATTATTAGAATTTTGAAAATTTTCTTCTCCGTCAAAATATAAAGGTATAATAGTTTTATCGGTAATTAGGCTTTTATTTCCGATATCTATATTAGCATTTAATTTTTTAAGTAAATTTATTCCTATTAATCCTCCATATTTTGGATTAAAATCGAAAAGATAAAATTTTTGGGTAATGTCCGAGTTTTTGAAAATTTTTGATAACGGTATTGTGACACTACTATTATGAAACGAAGTATTATGAGCTGATTGTATTTGGAAGTAATCTTCTTCTATTAATTCTGGGTATTTTTCATATGCTAAATTGGGATTAATTATTGTTTTTGTGGACCCTGTATCAATCATAAACTTAGCATTAAATTCTGGTAAAATAATATAGGGTAAGTTTGAAACAGAAGTAGAATTGATTTCTACTATGTTATTTTTGTTTCTTTCTGACCAAGCCGAAAATTTTTAGATGTATTTTCAGTGGATTCCGGAGCATTGTTGTTTCCAGATGTTTCAACGCTGTTTTCTATTTGTTGATAATCGTCACATGGATTTTCCACTTCATAATATTGTTCGTATTCATTGAAGTCATCATAGAAATAATCGTTTGCAGTATTTTCATCGTCATGATAGAAAAGTTCTTCCGATGTAAAATTTGGTCTAGGTCGTGGTTGATCTTGCACAGGTCTTAATGAATTTCCTGATGCTAAATCCATTGGTGTAGGTCGTGGCAACTGTCTATTTGGATTAGGTTGAAAAACGTTTCTTTGTTGGGGTCTGTTGTACTGCACACATTGTGTTTGATTTGGGTTCCAACCAGGTCTAAATTGTTGTCTCGGAAAATTATTCACATTTGATGGTCCTTGTTGGTGTGGAATCATTGGTTTTACTGGTCTTGGCACCATATTTGACTGATAATAATTTTGTTGGTTAAATTGTGGTCGGTGTCTGACAAATCTCTGTTGAGCACTAGTAGATGGCTGCGGTTGATTGTTTCTTCTTTGATCTTGAATCAAGTTACTGGTCCTATTTCTAGCATAATTAATATTTTCTTCACTTAGAACTTGATTTAGAGCAGTTTCAATTGAATCTGGATCTCTAGAACGAATGATGGATCCCAATGGTTCTTTTAGTCCACTTATAAAAGCTTTTAGAGTAAGATTATCATACATTCCAGTTTTAACAAAACGGACTTGCGCATTACCTTCGTTAACTGCCAAATTTGAGAGTAATAAACTTCTTATATTTTGACATCTTGTACAGTATTGTTGTGGCGATTCATTAGGCTCTTGTCGAAGTAACATTAAATCTCTTAGTAACGAATTTTCGTCCCTCTGATCAGCAAAGTTTTGTTGCGGAATATTTTTTAAGCTTTGCCATGTCTGTATATCTCTTGAACCAGCAATTAATTTAGCACGCCCTGTTAACTTATTTTTGATTGATGTTATTAAGAATTTGTTTATAAAAGCATTAGGGTTTTCATGATTAAAAAATTGGTTGACAATAAGGTCACCGGCTTCGATAAAATCAGCTAATTCGGCTGGCTCTCCATCGTATTTAGGAATAACGTCAAGATAAGAATTTTGAAATGCCATATTATTGCCTCTTGGAAATAAATAGGGGTCAAAATTATCGGGATCGAATTCTGGGTCAGAAATTTCAGATTCTGAATCACTAATATGTATATTTAATATTTGTTGGGTTAAATTGTCAATATCATTCATAGAGTAAAATATATAAATGGGAAAATATATTAGGATAAAGGAAAATGAGTATCACTTACATTAGTAGCAAGGTCCTCATGGTAGTCCTCGTAGTCTTCAAATAAGTTTTTCCAAAGTCCAAAACTTTTAAACAGTTCGAAATATTTTTATTAAAGTTTGTTAATTATTTTCACAAAGTTCTAGTTTCTTAAAATTTTATATTTTAAGGTTCACTTTTCACAAATTTCCTATCGCTAAGTGGAAATAACTTCGGATTTTTCGAAATCTTCCGGAGGTTCGACACGGATAACTATTGATTTTGCGTCGATTTTTGTACGCGAAAACCGAAAAATCATCCGTCACTGACTGCGCCAGATAAGTTTTATGGGTATTAAAGTTGATTTTTAAAAAATTACTTTTTATTTTCAAAAATCAAACCCAAAATTGTGAGCTACAATTTTATTGACAATGTTAAAGTCAAGAATAATAAATTATAACTGAACTAAATAATAATAAAAGCGTATATTAATAGTAGATAAAAAATGCATAATGTGCGGATTCTGCGGAATATTCCAGTGCAGCGTGATAAGCGGACTTCAATATAATGTTATATAATATACAGTGGGGAATGCAATCTATATTTCTTAACACGCTGCTATGTAAACAATCGTTTTTAACATTGTTTGCTATCATTAAAAGTGTCACTTTTAATGACTGTTGTACAAAAAATTATTTCTACCGTAGGAACTTTATTTTCTTTTCAAAATTGTAAATTGTACGTCGAATAAAACGTTTTTTTTTTCTTGATAGTATTGTTACGAGCTGGTTCAGACCTGTCGCCCAGGAAGTAGCGCCAGACAAACGCCAGTTCTTAGAATTTGCGAAGATTCTAGTTGCTTTCCGATTGATAGAAACTTCTAGTGGCTTTTAGAACATCCAAATAATTCGAGAGTGTTCTGTTCGATATGTAATTTCAGAGACGCTTCTAGAATGATTAAATTTTATATATAAGGGACCGCTTCGGACGGAGAACAATAATTGTAATTGTAATAGCTGGCGACAAAGTGAGAATTGTTGTACGAGATATTTTATTAAAGACGTTATTCAGTAATTGTGACTGTATCAAATTTGTGTAAATTAGTTTAAGCAATTGTTATCTATTTGGGTTTACCAATAAATTGTTAAGTTTGTCTGCTGTTTTATCACTTATCCCGAATCTACGAAGGAAATATATAACAGTATGATGTATGATCAAATCATCTCCTTGTTTAATGACACAGCAAATAGTATTATGTGAAATTTTTGGTAATTCTGAAATACAATATTTTCTGAATATAGAGAATTTTCTTCATTAAAATAGTTCGTTGTTATAAATCTTTGTTCAAATTCCGTACACTTAGTCGTGGTTACTGATTGTTCACTAACCTGACTTATATATATCTACCGTCCTTAAATTTATAATGATAGAATAAAAGTATTATCGTTTTGGAAAGGCCTCCAGATAACATAAATAACAATCGGGAATAAAGTAAATATTAAAAATATGCAGGTCGACGTGATACCAATGATCGTGTCATCTACAGGTCTCTTAGAAAGCCTCGATAACCTGAATACCTATCACACTGATCGTAAATTTCTTAACATGGTAAGTATTGAGACTAATAGAATTTGCGTTTACGCTTGGGACAGGTAAATATTACCAGCAATTGTATGTCTTCTTTACATAATAATACATACCTACCCGTATTAATACATATACGCACCACTGCTAGCTTAATCTTTAAACACTTGTTCTATTTTTTACTTCGTAGAACAGTATATCCAGCCGGGTCTAGGACAAAACAGCGCGGCCATAAGAGCGCCGCCGAAACAGCGCGAGACAAAAAAGCGCCAGCCCAAAACAGCGACAGGACAAAACAGCGCCATATAATTTAATAAATATGGGTGACTACAATATGCGCCTCTAAGTGATCTAGTCTTTAATCCTATGTACATTTTGGGCCTTTAGTGAAATCAATTAGATATTTGCATATACAATATGTGCACATCTGCTCTTTTTTAAAATAAATATATCTAATATTGTTAAGAAACTGTACGTAATAAATAAATAAAAATACTTTTTAAAAATTACTTTTTATATTACTAAAATGTGTACAAGCTTAAAACATTTTATGATGGGGAAAGTACCATCCTGGTTTTTTGGGGATAGATATCTCCCAAACTAATATTTCTATTGTAGAGAGAATTTTGATGCATTGTCATAGATCTTGTTCATAAATATATGAATATTTTGTTATTACCCAGGATACTGTTCATTGCCGTATTTATATATATTTCACTTTTAAAATTCTTAATCAACCTCCGAGAGCAGTCGCGAAAACTCAGTTTAGTCTTGAATTTGTGTGTAAAATTATAAAATTAGTAAAATGGAAAACGACTTAATAAATATTAAAAGTCATAAAGGCAAAGAGAATAAGCTTGGTTTCAATGGTTTTAGTTTCAGATTAGTGCGTGCGTGAATAAACTTTTTTGGAGATGTGACCGAAATACTTGCAAAGGACGACTTCACACTACCATTAACAGGGATTTTTTGTGTAATGTAAATGTTCACAGCCACGAACAGTAACACCGCTAAAGTGCAAGCCAACATTGTGATTTCAAATATAAAACACAGAGCTGCTGAGACTATGGAGAAAACAAGTCAAGTCATAAATGAGGTGATAAGCCAAAAAATGGATTATCAAAAAGTGTGCATGTCGCCCTTCCCAACACCAATGCATTAAAGAAAACTATTCGACGCGTCAGAAATGAAATTAGTGCTGCTCGAGTTGCGCCAGAAAGTATGGCCGATCTCATCATTTCCAAAAGATATAAAACGTTTAAGATGCCAAATGAAGAAAACGATGACTTTATGCTCTCCGATAACGAGAGCGATACAAATAGGATTATTATATTTGGCCGCCGCCAAAAATTAAATGTAAGTATCTACTACATTACATTATACAGCTGAAAATATCATATATGTTAGTAATCATTTTCCACTAACTGTTAATAATCGTCGTAAGCATTTTTTTGCAAATTTTTTAATAGAATTATATTTATTGGAACGAAGTTCCCTTTCGCGCGTTACGAACAGTTACGACCAGAGATAATGTTACGACTGACGCTAGGAGCTAGCCAAAAAAAATTCATACCAAAAGTTGTCACGACACTATGACACGACACACGCATGTTTCTCTCTCTCTCTCACAGACCAAAAAATAAATAACTCTCTCTCCCTCCCTCTCATAGATAGATATATTACAATTAAAAAGACACTATTTTAAATTAAAAGAAAATACTGTAGAAAAAATAATAATTAACTATAATAGTATTACATTTTATTTAATCCTGTTTTTATAAATTAATAAATTCATAAACATTTTAAAAATAGGTAGTTCGTAACTTGACTATTTAGGTACCTACGTCAAATTACCTTAACTGTCAGTTACTGTCAAATATTTTAATTTTAAAATTTTGTATTGAATTGTTAATTCCTGTTTTAAATTATAAAAAGTAATTCTAAAAAGATGTGTTATCTAAAGCTCTGGTATTGTATAAATGGACACTTTTGTTAAAAGAAACGAACTGTTAGGTAAGTAGAGATTTTATACAGACAATAATAAATGCTTATGTATGTATAAACACTCTGTTGTGTTTACAAATTACTAATTCCTTCACTAATTAATCGAAAGGAACTTCGTTCCATCCGGAACACTTTTTTTATTTTTCAGATTCTTAATAAATCCGATCATTGGTATATAGATGGGACTTTTAAGCCTACCCCGCGACCTTTTTATCAAATATACATACCATTCTGGCCCATCAATTTGGTAGTGTTCATCCGGTCCTATATATTTTGCTACCAAACAAAGAGCAATCGACATATGCAGCTATGATTTTAATGATCAAGGCCTTACAAGAGGAAGCATTTAATCCTCGACACATATCAGTGGATTTCGAGTTGGCAGCAATTAATGCGTTTAAAGACGCCTACCCAAATGCAACTATTATGGAATGCTTCTTTCATTTAACAAAAAACCTCAAAAACACTTAGGACAATTACAACTAGTTGGGCGTTATTATAATGATCCCGAGTTTGCTGTCTCAGTAAGAATGATCACTGCTGTTGCATTTGTAAAAATTGAAGATTTAGATGACGCAGTAGAAGAACTTGCTGCAGTGCTCCCAGCTGAGCTACAGGAATTGTTGCAGTGGTTTGAAGATAATTATAAAGGACGCCCCAATCGACGAGGAAATGGACGCCGTCCTCCTACCTTCAACCCAAGAATATGGTCAGTATATCAGAGGGTAATGATGGACATAGAGAAAACGAACAACCACGCTTAGGCAGCACATCGTCGTTTGCAAGAGGAACTCTCTATGGATCATCCAACAATTTGGAAATCTTTTGACATCTACAGAAAAATTCAAAGTGGACGAGATGTGTATTACGAAAAACTTTTAGCGGGAAATACTGCACCAAAAAAACTAAAAAAATATTGAAACACTTATGGGGACTTTTACACAATTTTATTTACAAAATTATTAAGATACACTAAACTTTGCTGGATAACCTCTAAACTGCTTGACAATACAATGAACTATGGTAAATATTTGAACTTGAACTGACGTTAACTGCCATACATCCCCTTATATACAACATTACTTAATCTAGTCAGTGTTTTTAGAAGTTTCTAGAATAACCGAAAAACAATTTTTCAAATTAAGGTCCTTTCCTTTACGGTTATCCCGTTACACTGCCCCCTCCTTAGATTAATTCCTCCTGGAATGTTATTTGCTAAATCAGAATCCCGCACACTCCTTGAGCCCGCCAAACCATCTTCTTGGAGCTGCTGCGCATCTCCACTGTGGTTTCCTTGGTAAGGCGCCAAACGATCATGATGGACCACGACGGGTTTCCCTCTGGGAATTTTCACGATCCGATAAATGACATCGTTAATCTTCTTCTTGATGGTGTATGGACCTTCCCAGTTCTTCTGTAATTTGGGACAAATACCTCGACGCCGTCGGGGGTTATAGAGCCAGACTAAATCTCCAACTTGGAAACTCTTTTCCATTGTCCGCGTGTCATAGTACCTCTTCATTCGATCACTAGATAATTGAAGTTTTCCACGCACCAGGTTGTGTATATTCTCCATTCGATTCTGAAGATCGGCGACATATTGTTCACGGGCCATTTCTTCACCAGGTTTACAACCAAACACCAAGTCACATGGTATAGCCTCATTTCTCTACCGAACAGGTCCTTTGCAGGCGTTTGGCCAGTTGATTCGTTAATGGCCGATCGAATTGCGATTAGAAATAGTGGAATATGTCGATCCCAATCCCTCTGACATTCTGACACCACTTTTGACAGATAGTTGGTTATAGTCCGGTTCATTCGTTCCACCATTCCATCAGACTGAGGGTGCATCGCTGTGGTTCTCGTTTTGTGGATGCCTAATCTTTGGCAAACTTCTTGAAACAGCTTGCTCTCAAAATTTCTCCCTTGGTCTGAATGTAATTCTAGTGGTACCCCAAATCGTCTTACGAATTCTTCAACTAATATATCTGCTAAAGTGGTGGCTTCCTGATTGGGAACTGCATAGGCTTCAACCCATTTAGTGAAGTAGTCCATGACAACAAAGATGTACTTGTTTCCTACATCGGTCTGTGGAAGTGGCCCCAATACATCTACTGCGATTCTTTCAAAAGGACTTCCAACCAGGTATTGCTGCATTTCCGCTTTCGGTTTTCGGTGCGGACCGTTACTGGCACATGTAGTGCATTTACGACACCAATCTTTAACATCATTAGTGCAATTTACCCAGTAAAATCTATCTCGGATCTTTTGCAGCGTTTTCGTGATACCCAGATGTCCTCCAGAACTATTATTATGCATCCGTTTTAAAATTTCTGGTACAGCATTTCTTGGGACCACTATTTTTTTACTTGTTTCTGTCCCCCGGAATTTTCTACAAGTCTTTTAACGAGCTCACCGTCCAAAATTAAAGAGTTCCATTGGGACCAGTATGCTTTTAAAGCAGGAGAGGATGAGGAAATCTCTCTCCACAACGGACGACGGTCCATTCTTTTCCATTCCCGAATCTTTTTCAGAACGGGATCGTTTTCCTGTTGCTCCTTCAGCATCGAGCACCCGTCTTCTGGCACAACCTCAACTAAGGCGACTTTTTCCTCGTTCTGCTCCACTCGGGTACAATGGGGACAAGTATTTCTTATGTGGCCTAGTTTTCCGCAGTTCCAGCACCTCACTGGGCGCCTTCTTTTTGAAGAAAACTTCATTAACCTCTCCACTACCGCTTCGACGTCGCTGACGGCATAAATGGCATGGTCGAAGTTACCAGTGTCTTCCATCAGTCGAGCAGCTTCATGTGAGGCGTCCGTCGCCGTATCGAATTCCAGGGCAATGGTCAACGCGTTTACGAGAGATCTCGGCCTTCCCAACCGTACAGCCCGTTGCAACTCGGCGTCTCGAAGACCATCGGTAAAGGTTTGGATCGCCAGACACTCCAGAAAATCTTCCGCTGCATTTGGATACGCAAACCCTACCATTTTATCCACTTCTGCCTCGAACTCCAGGATAGTTTCTCCATTTTTCTGCTTCCGACTTTTCAACTGCACTCGGTATACTGGTTGTAGATGACTTTGACCACAACGCATCTTTAGACGATTCACCAATAGCTCAAAATTGTCAACCTCATCCGGTGTCAATACATACATGCAGGACGTCTAAAGCCTCGCCTCGCAGAGCCATGGTAAGGAACAATGCCTTCTCCTGGGGTGACCATCCATTCGCTCGGGCCACTGCGTCAAATTGTTTCAGGTAATTTGAGTGGGAAGTCTTCCCGTCGAAGGTCGGGGGTTTTATCGTCATTCGTACCTGGGCTGCCTCTCCGTTTCCTCGTCGTTCGACGTCTACGTGGCCGGTTTCCCTCCTTTCTGCATTTCCGTCGCCGTGGTGGATGATTTGGTTTCGCCAACAAGCTTCCAGTTCTTGTTGAAGCTTCCTTATTTCGGACTGCATTTGCTGGTTGATCTGGTTTTGCTCGTTTCGCAAGTCGGCCACTAGCTGATTTTGTTCGTCACGAAGAGTGCACATTTCGGAGCGCAAATGCGATATTTGCTGGGAGAAGGAACTGGATAACTCTTCTAGTAGGGTAGACATCCGTTGTGAGAGCTCCTCTTGTTGGCTCGTCATTCGTTCTGACAGCTGGGACATATCTTCGCGCTGGCTCTTCATCTGACTGGAAAGCTCCTCTTGCTGGCTCTTCATCTGACTGGATAGCTCCTCTTGTTGGTTCGTCATTCGTTGTGATAGCTGGGAAAGTTGTTGTGCTAGTTCAGGATTTGCTTTTTGAACTGGGTCTTCGAACTCCACAGCGTCAGGGTCCAAATTATTATTTATGTAGTATTCACGGAGCCTTCTCAACAATACGGATTTGCTTCCAGTAGTTTCCAACTCTAATTCTTCAAGCTCTCTTCTGAGCTCTGCCACCAATAGTTCATTCATCTTCTTTCCAGGCATTCTTGTATCTTCACCCCACACCTGACACCAATTTGAAACACTTTTTTACACAATTTTATTTACAAAATTGTTAAGATACACTGAACTCTGCTGGATAACCTCTAAACTGCTTGACAATACAATGAACTACCTATGGTAAATATTTGAACTTGAACTGACGTTAACTGCCCATACATCCTCTTATATTATACAACATTACTTAATCTAGTCAGTGTGTTTAGAACTTTCTAGAATTTTCTAGAAACATCATTTAATCTAGTCAGCGTGTTTAGAAGTTTCTAGAAAAACCGAAAAACAATCTTTCAAATTAAGGTCCTTTCCTTTACGGTTATCCCGTTACAATATATTGAAGCAGATAATCGTATTAAGTCGATTGTTACTGATTATAGACAAACTCGTACCTTTGTAGAGTATTTAAGAGCAATAGCTTATAATTATGAAATGGATTCTTAGATTTAAAAAATAAATTTTGATTTCTATTTGTAAATTTGAAAAATGTAAATATTTTCCATTTGAAATAAACATCATTTTTAATTTTTAAAAAGTGTAAATTTGTTTTCACTATAACCCTAATATTAGCTTAGCGAAAAACTATAAGAAATATTATTTAATAAGTTTCTTAACACGATATGAAATTTAAAAGAAAGTAGAAAATTCTGTCTTTGTGTTGTGTATTACCCTGTATTTAAAGTAGGCATGATCATAAATCTAATATTTTGTAATTAAATTAGACTATCCTTTAAAATATATAATAATCATGAGTTTTATTATTGTACCGTATTCAGCATTATTTTCTCTGAAAAATGGTTCTAAACATAAAAATACCCAGTATAATTAGTATAATTAATTTTAGTATTCAGGACAAAAACCAAATTTAAAATATCTACAGGGTGTTCCATTTAAAAAAATACTTTATACTGCCACGACATAACGATACATTCTGTATAATTCAAAGTAATATTAAAATGTTTTATAATCCACATCTTTTATGTTAATCACTTTGTGTCGTCACTTTTAAGATCACTGATAAACCAAGCTTTGCCACACAAATGGGACATTCTGAATATAATACGGTAAACGAAAAAAAATCGCAGGAAAAAATTCACTAAAAAAATCCACAAATAATAAAAATTTGAAAGGAAAATAAGTATTTTTTTACAATCCCGTACAAATTTTTTTTTACTCACAGAGATTTCTTTTATACTTTCTATTTATTAATATCAGGATATTTAGAAGAACCAACGCGGATACCAGACCGAGATGGTGATTTTGCTAGTCTGTTGGATCTTTTTTTGACATCAAACCCAGACCTATACACTATATCCGTTCAGCCTCGGTTAGGATTTTCCGATCACAAACTTATTTCAATTCTAAGCGAGCTACCAATTTGTTCTGAGCAGCCTCCTAAACCTCGCAAGATTTGGCATTGCAGATCAGCCAGGTGGGAAGACCTCATCGTTTACTTTGAACTCTCGAACATCGGCTGCTGACGCACATCTTCGCAGACAGCATGAAGTATCTCGACTCAATAAAGACCTGGAAGAAATTTTGTCTTGGGGTGACAGTAACCAAGTCGAATTTAACGCTAAAAAAACCCAGGCAGCAGTTTTCTCTAAGAAGGTTAACATTGCAGAACCATATATAGTCATGGCAGGACATGCAATTCCACTGGCTTCGTCTATTAACTTACTGGTTGTCAATCTGGGAGGAAATATGTCTTGGCATAATCACGTTGTAACAATCGCCAAGACAGCTTCTCAGAAACTCGGTGTACTTTTCCGTACCAAAAAGCTGTATACACCACAACAACTTTTGACACTCTACAAAGCCCAGATTCGACCATCACTGGAATACTGCTCTCATGTCTGGAGTTCTGCACCGAAGCATACCCTTCGGTTGTTGGATTCCATCCAAAGGAGAGCCATTCGTCTGATCGGGGACCACGAGCTAACCAAGAACCTCGACAGCTTAGAACATCGAAGACAGGTTGGTGATTTGACCCTCTTTTACAAATATTTCCATGGCAAGTGTTCTACTGACATTGCCCGCTTGATTCCACCTAGAGCAATTCATAGCAGAAATACACGACGAACCACTTCCGCCCATCCCTATGTGGTTCAACTTAATACTCCTCGATCATCATTGTTTAAGAACTCTTTCTTCTGGAGGACATCCTCTCTGTGGAACGGCCTTTCTGAGGCCGTATTTCCACCGAATATAACCTCCAACGATTCAAGACCAACGTGAATCGCTTTCTTCGCACACGCACCGCTCCCAGAGCGCCTTAAAGGATTTTTCCTGCAGTGCTTGTGCTTGACCATAAAAAAAAGCTATGAAAATATTTGTAAAGTTCATAGCTTTATTGTCAAAACAATATGGCGCTGTTTTGGGCTGGCGCTGTTTTGTCTTGCGCTGTTTCGGCGGCGCTCTTATGGCCGCGCTGTTTTGTCTCATCCCGTCTCCAGCCAAAAATATTAAAAAACTCATTAAGTAATCGTTTGGATTCGAATCATATGGTCAACTCTTCGGTAACGGGATTGTTCGCCACTAACTTGCGATTGTCCAGTTGGCTGTCTTAAAAGCAATACGTGGTCGCTTCTCTCCATTCTAAGCAAAATTAAATAGGAGTTTTAGTAGGTTCTTTTATATAATGACGTTTTTTTAAAGTAACTCTGGTAAAATCGAAGACAAATGGGTAAAATCGTAATGATTGACATTTCAAGTTCCTTTGTAAAAACTTTACATTCGTTGCGATGCGACAATTTTGTGTAGCTACCACGCGAGAGCAAGGCGCTAACTTTTAAATTAATGTAAACGCCAACTCCATGATGAGACATTTATAACAATATAATATTACTAACAACTCGCATTACTTTCTCCATAAAAATTGCTGTAGTGGAAATACAGAAAGACGTTGCGCAATAGGCGGATGTACGAAGCTACTTTGTTCACTCCACTTTTGGATCGCTTCTTCCGGTGAGGAAGCTCCATGATGACCATAAAAAGCATTCTTCTCTCCATAACTTACAAGATGAAATTCACAGAATTTATCATTCTATCATACCTCTCTGAAAATACAATAAAGTGTGATTGCATTATAAAAACACTGTTTACACTTACATTACTTCTTTCGGAACTGTTTTTTTTTTTGATAACATTTTGTAAATTTTTATTTTTATTTTTTCATTTATTGTTTTCCATTTTGAATTTTTGTACTACCTGGGCATAATAGGCTTTGCCTCTGCCCTTACTTATGTTTAATAATAATAATAATAATAATAATAAATATTTTTTGCCAGAAGTAAGAAAAGTTTCACGAGAAACCATATACATGTTTTATTTAGATACTTTAAATGGATAATTTTTATTTTGCGAAGTACTAGACATTATTGTCCAAGCAATAAACGTAAGTCTTGCACTGATGCAAAATGTCATTCTCACTTCAAGGTCGATTAAATTTAAATAATATTTAACGACTAAAATTTCGTATATTTTTAGAAAATATATGCCATTATATTTGGATAAGTATTAAAACACATTTTACACAAACAAAAAAATAGTCTATTGGTTAACACTATAAAATTTGATAAAAAACCAACCCTCAAATAAAAATTTATTTAATAATTATTAATAGAATCAAAAGTACTATTTTTTAAAGTAAAATGATAACAGTACCCAGTTAGTACCCTTTATTTATCACGATGCCATATTTAAATATATTGCTAACAACCAGAGTTGCGTCATTACAACTAAAATTACAAATTAAAACTTATTTGCCAACAGCTGTGTCAAGATATTTTCACTACTTTTAGTTTCTTAACCCTGATATTATAAAATATATAATAATTTTCCACAAAAGACGACTTTTTTCGAATTAGTTTTTAATAATTTATTAGATTTCACTTTATACTAAATAATTTACTTTTACTTCTAAAAACAATATAATAAACCTCACTGAGACTAGCACTCGTAATGGATTTAAACAGTTAAAATAAATATATGCACACATGAAAAATTAATTGAACTCATTCTTAAAGACTTTTGATCAAGTAAATAAAAAAGTAATACCAAAGAAAACTCAAAGTCTCGTACCACATAAATTATTTTATTGTATTCGAATCAGAATAATTGACAACTAGTTTCGACCAACAAAGGTCATCATCAGGTCAAATGCAAAATTAATAATAATACAATTGTATAAAAACAATATTTCCATGGAAAGTAACTTAGGTGGTAGAGCTGGTTACAATATCTTCCACAAAATGTCATGCGGTATCTTGTTTTCGCACTCTACACTACTGTTTTAATACCGCAGGACATTTTGTGTGGAAGATATTGTAACCAGTTCTACCACTCAAGTTACTTTCCATGGAAATATTGTTTTTATACAATTGTATTATTATTACTTTTGCATTTGACCTGATGATGACCTTTGTTGGTCGAAACTAGTTGTCAATTATTCTGATTCGAATACAATAAAATAATTTGTGTGGTACGAGACTTTGAGTTTTCTTTGGTATTACCATTTGACCACATTTGAGAAATGGATGATATTCTTTCTCCAAATAAAAAAGTAATGAGTTCTCAATTTTACAGAACTTAACTCAGCCAGTCTATTTAAAAAATGTCTTCACGAAGATTCAACACCTTTTGTGTTTTTAGTTGTCCTTAGTGATGACGTCATACAAATAGTTTGTATTTATAGGAAATATGGAAGACCGTTGCACATTTAAACTTAAACAACAGAGATCCTGTATATTTTTCCGTTTCAATTCAATAACACAATTTGAATTTAAAATTGTGTAATTTCCTAATAAAGTTTAGTATGTATTCGATTTGGTATATAAGTCAACTAAACAATGTATTGAAGAGCTGGGACTTTTTATACATGATGAAAACAAAGCAGATTTGCAGTAATTTTTATTTAAATATGACATGTAAAATAACAACAGAAAATATACTTCTCCAATGTGTATTTTTGTTAAATAATTAATGAAACATTGATCATTTGGGATATATTAACAACTTTAATAAATATAGGTAATCGAGGAGAAGTTTTTCAATTATCTTGCAATGTATTTTCTAGATTTAGCAAAAAAATGAAGATGAGTATTGGAATCAGGTAGATTCCTACTGAGATGTATTATACTGATAGTAAGGCACTATAGATATAGGTATTATCACCAGCCATTTTACGTCCAATGTCACTCAATTCGCGTGTAACTAAAGAGACGTGCAATCGTATTTTGTAGTGGTGAAAATGGGAACTAATCCAGCTGGTAATGAGAAAAGCGAAAAAGTACTTATAACAGTATAGTGACAGAGTAAGTATAGTGGTTTCAGTTTAAAATAAATTTAAGGTACTTTAAGCATAAAAAGGGTGTAGAAGTAAAGTTTTAAACATGGTGCGCTGATGTCGGAACTTGTTGCCAACTTTATATTAGGCATCAACACATGTTCTATTATCTCTGGTTTTGTGCTTGACAGTGGACAAAACATGGCTGATGATATTACCTATGTAATAGTACTTAATAAAGCAAAACAGAGTTGATTTGATAAAAAATCAGTTGACTTAAAAATTTGATAATTTCAACGTAACATTAATTAATTTTTCAACTGAACTGCATTTCCATTATATATTATCAGCGTCATTTATCACTCACAACAGTACACTAGCACCCTCAACATTGTTTAATTTTTCCCGAAAATAAAAAGTTAAAAACCAACCAGTCCTTACATTATATTCCCAAAGAGGAAGAACAAACATTCTCTCTGATTTTCATTGAGTTTCATGTAAACCAATCGAGATTTACTTTTGCATCATGCGGTCTAACAAATAAAGATTATAACACGATAGAGTATTAGTTTGAAGTGAAAAAAATGAATATACAAGTACAAACATCAACAATAAAGCGCTTCAAAAGAATTTAATATTTTTAACTAAATATTTATGTTTAGTCGTTATATGTGTAAAATCTATATAGCCTAAATTAATAAATAAAGAAATGCTTATAAAAGATAAAAACATGAAACTTGAATGGAAATGGGCAATTTAAAAAAATATATTTTAAACCTCATACAGTGACCTCCGTTGGAATATTTTTGCAGTTGTTTTCCTCAGTTATTTTGATATTAAGAGAATTTGAAAGATACTGTGATGTGAATACCAGTACACCATAAAATGCATATAAAAATAAATTCTCCTTATTTACAATATTTTTTTTAAGATAAGATGTGTTGAATAATAAACACATAAGAACAATTTAAATTTTACTAGACTTAAAAGAATGATTATAACAAAAATTACAAACATATATCAACAAAAAGCTAAGACTCTTAAAGAATAACAGAGTAAAAGTTAAATTTGTTGTAATTGTCAAATAAAAGAAATGTCATTTTAATTTTAAATACAGCAGTATAAAAAAAATACTTCCCCAAAGAACTCTAAGTCTACAATGACCAGATTTCATCCAACGTGAAAATCCGTTTCAATATTGTTTCTAATATTCTTACCACTGTAAGTAAAGAACTTTTATTACAATGTTTTCCAAGTATGAAAAGAATCATCCCTATGAGAAATATACCACAAATGATTAAGTCTATACCCGTAAACGGCAAGTCTTTAAGTTTTAATAACATTATGGTTTAAAGAGGGATAGTTCTGAAATTTCAATACTTCATTGAGATATTCTAATAAATAGTGACATATGCGCTTAATTTCAAAGTTTTTTATAATAATTATTAACAAATATGTAAAATTATTGTAATATATTGGATTCGTCTAGATTTGATGTTGTGTGGAGATTATATCCTAAGAGAAGTAGATATTTCTTTAGTATTTACGGCAATTCTTAACGTTTTAATTTTATACTGTTCAGTACTGCTAAAGCAAGTCACCGACCCTCTAGATATAAATTTTAAACAAGAATGAGTACTTATTTTACAAAAAATTCCAGTTGAAAAAATAAAATATACAATTTTATTTTCAACCTTTAAAATACACGTGTGGCAATAATGTTTGATCGTTAATTACATTTGATAAATTACTTTTAGGAGCTTATACATATTATTTTCATATGCTACACTATTTCTTAAAATATTAGATGAATACAACAATATTAGCAAAAATATTGCTAGTTTTAAATATGGCAACGCATTTAACCATATTCTTATTAAGATTTTCTTTTTGAGTAAAATACATATTACTAATTTTAGAGTCACACCCTCTAACATAAATTAAGTTCATATCTGTATATACATATATAAAATTATACCCTAATTAAAAATAATCACTCTTTTTTTTATAACCTCGGCACTCGTGTTTTTCTTTCATAAATGCACTCGACTTTTTATTAATTGTGGCACTGTCAAATAGTCCAAAACAGGTACTAAAACATTGATGGAGGGTCCATCCCATCGGGTGGAGCCACGTCCTGTAAAAATTATTATTTCTTTAATATTTACAAAACGCCTAATAACAAAACAAGACATTTAGAAATATATTTTTTAACCTATTTACCTGATTATTCCCTATGTGTATTTGATGAGGTTGGAAGGGATTGTAACTATTGCTTGGGGGCGGCGAGGCACCTAACTGATTAAAGTGTGACAATTGATTCGTTATAGCAATCGTACCTTCTTCTACTATTGTTACAATAACCCACATCGGATCTATAAAAAAATATATATGTATACAAAAATAACAAGGACGTGACAACCATAAGGCAATGCTAAAACTTTTTATAGCTATACTAGCGTAAACACGCGGCTCCGCTCGAGTGGTAGTAAAGAGTGGTACAGCAACCAAGCTTAGAAAATAAAAACTAATATAATTACAACATTAGAACAGTGTCACTAAAAAGCGTCATACTATTTATTGTACTGGCTTAATGAATGAATGAATCTTTATTTATTTATTTAGCTACATAAGCTAGTAACAAAACATTTACTTTTATATTAGTTACAATTTAGGTTTTAAAGTTACCCTACAGTGTAAAAGATAATTGAATACATGAACTTAAATTTATCAATAGACTCATTGTCCTTTATGTTTTGCGGCAGAGCATTAAAAATTCAAACACCTTTGTTTAATAGACTTCCCATTAAAAAAGATTTGTTTGTAAAATTAATATTAAACTGGTCCTTAGATCTTAATTCCCGATTATGTATTTCATGACGAGTAACTGAAAGTTTTGTCAAATATTTAGGAACTTTATCATGACACATTTTACATATTAAATAAAAGAATGTTTGCCTTTTTAATGCTTTTCTCTACTGTCAACCAATTTAATTTTTGTAGCAGTGAGTCTATCGGTGTATAAATATTACATCCTAAAATTATACGCATACATCTATTTTCCAAAATTTGTAGTCTTTGTATTTGGTGTTTAGGACAAGAACGCAAAAGTGAAATACAGTACTCAAAATAAGGTCTCAATATACAATTATAAACTAAAATTTATGCCCACTGTGACAAAACTTGTGATACCATATAGAAACATCCTATTTTTTCCCCTAACTTTTTACAGAAATAGTCAGCAAAGTTTAAAAATTTTAATTAAGGATCAATTAATACTCCTAAGTATTTTATTTCATTAATAAATTCAATCTCCTCGCCATTTATACAAATTTTACAATTACTTGAATAATATCTTAAACAATTTACTTTTGATCCCAATACCATACATTTAGTTCTTGCTGTGTTTAACTTTAATTTATTTATACATAGCCAATCAAATAGTATATTTAGTTCATTATTTAAAATGCAAGTCAATGTTTTAGGGTCGCTGTCACATATTGATATCACTGTGTCATCAGCAAATAAATTGACAAGAGAGTTTTTTAAATATTTTTGCAGATCATTTATATAAACTATGAATAGCAGCTGATCTAGAACACTACCCTGGGGTACACCAAAAGCATTTAATAATTTAGAAGATGTTACTCCATCTATTCTAGTTTTTTTATATCTGCCACTTAGATAGTCTTTTAACAAAGATAAAGCCTTAGAACCTACACCAAAAGAAGCTAATTTCTGCAATAGTCTAACTCTATTTGTTTCAAATGCACGTTTTAAATCCACAAAAACACTTATCACAACTTTACCGACATTTATTTCTTTTCTCTACTTTGCACACACAAGCTGAACCGCACTTTCATAAGAATGCTTCTCACGAAAACCAGATTGACCTTCATACAATTATGACTATTTCGACAATTTTATCTACTACTGGGAATAAATTTATCGGCCTGCAATCCTCTGGGCGCGTCGGAGATGGTACCTTAGCAATTGGGATAACGACACTTGTCTTTAACTCTATTGGAAAACGCCTTTATCAAGAATTAAATTTATCAAATTTAACAGTGGATACCCAATAACACAAAATAGATCTTTTAACAAGTTTACACTGACACATTCATCACTTGTACTTTTATTTTTTAAGTGTGTTAAAGTTTACTTTCTGAAAGTTTGATAGCTTCTTTACCTTTTCCTTGATCTGAAATTCATTTGTAAGTTTTTGTTGTATAATTTCAATGCTATTTGCTATTTTTGTGATGCTGTCAATATAAAATTTATTAAAGTTTTCTGAAGCACTACCAGTGTATTTCTCAAACAAAATTTTATTGCTGTTCACTTTCTCCTTTTTCTGACCTAGAATTTCCTTGATCGTCTGCCACATCTTTTTGTTATCATTTTTTGATTTATCAATATTTTCCTCCATATATATTCTTTTTTCTTGCCTTATTACCGTGGTTACTGCATTTCTCTTTCTTTTATATTCACTCCAGTTTTGATGTAATTGTGTTTGTTTAAATTTCTTATAACTTTGATCGCGTTCCTTTTGAGTTTGTCTAACGCGATTATTTATCCATGGTTTCTTATGAATCTTAAGCTTTTTCACGGGCATATTTTATCGACAGATTTTCCTACATTATCGCAGAAATTTCTATAAACTACGTCCACATCAGTAGAATTTGTTTCTCATTTTGTGGAAAATTTCTAGACAGTTCGTTTATACAATAATTATTAGTGACTATCCAATGTATAAGTGTAGCAGATGTATTTTTATCCGCGTTGGTTTCGTTATTATTTGTTTAAATCCTTGATCTTTAATTTTGTTTTTGAATTTGCATGTTGTTCCATTGTCACTCTTATAATCAACATTAAAGTCACCCATTATTACAGTGTCGTATTTATTCACAATATCTATATGAAAAATACTGAAAAATTAAGAAAAACCTTGCGTCTACTTGTGGTACTGTAATTTTCATTAAGATGAAATTGAATATCTATTTTCTTTGCATTTTTCGTATAAATCTATTAAAACTGTATTATGTAACTATTATTACATTATTATCTTCTGTAATTTGGGGACGTTCGTAACCAGTATAAACATAAATATAAATAGAAAAAAAAACTAAAAATGTTTTGATTGCCTGACACGAGTCGTTTTTACAACTTGAAATTGACTAAAACATGATGGTTACATACAAACAATATACTCAATTCTTTGACCATTTAACAATCAAATCGGTTGCCGTTTTTAAAGAATCCCTAAATAACCTTTTCCAATTAAGAATAAATTAATTTTCACATTTTTATTACCTCCGAAATAAGCACCTTTTGAAGTACACAGTCTCCATTTACTTTGGTAAATACCAGGAACTGAAGGCCCAACCAAATCAATAGATAAGTGAAATCCTTCTCCTGGATCTAAACAAGGAACTGGTACTCTGTTCCCACTTAAACTGTCTCCATCTGAACATTGAGCGTAACAGCTTGGCGGCCATTTCTCATTACCAGAATTATAAATATGCCATGTCTTTCTAAAGCTAAAAATAGATTATATAAATAAGAGTTCAGAGTGATACAATCAATATTTCATAGATAAGTATCCCGAAAATTCTTTGCATCTTATTTTCCGGTAAATTTTGAAATTTTCTTGTGTAACTATAAACGTCAAAACTTTGTTTATACATACCTAACATTTGGTTCTACACTTTCATTTTCAGTAGCTAGAGGATCAGATACCAATTTCATTTGTGGAAGAGGAGTGGGAGACTCAATATCGAAATAAGAACAAACTGCAGCTTGAAGGTTCCTAAAAAATATAATCAATTAAACTATATCTACAAATAGTAAACGATTATTTGAGATACCTCTCATGGAATTTTTTGAAAATTTAAATTTTTTTAGAAAGTATACAAACAAAAATATATTAAATGACATTAAGGAGAAATTGAAAAAATTTCGCATCCAGCGAGACTCGAATTCGCAACCTTCAGCGCTACGCGCTGACGCTCTAAAACTAAGCTATAGGTGCCTAGCCATCAAATCGCGTAACGGTCGTTAACACGAAGAATTCTTGGTCGTTAAATTCAACTCATGCCACATGTGACACTTACTCACTTTCTCCTTAAGCACATATAGCATGACTATGGAGGGTAGAGGTGCATGACGTTAATGAGAGAAAGACTTTGTCAAATCGACAATTGAAACATCAAACTATAAGTCATATTTTTTCTAACCCTGTCTTATATTTTTTTCGGTTAGGAGACAGGAACCATTAATTCTTTAGCAAACGATTATTTGAGATATATGGGCAGGTCCCACAAGCACAAAAATATTTATTTATGATCTTACTAATTTTTATTTTATTGTTTATTTTTCTTTCAATTTAAGTAACAATATCTTTTTTTTTCTAATTGTTATTATTCGTAACCCGTTTCATCATGTAATAATAATTGTAAAAGTATAATTTTTTACGTATGAAGAATGTTTCATTTGTGAATATTTTTCTATGTTTTATACCATTTTAGTCATGTAGAATTTAATTTTCGGAAACTCAGGGAAGATAAAATTTCTTCATGCTTAAATTGACGAAAATACTTTAAATTAAATTTAAACAAAACTCTACTGCACAGGAAAACTATCGCTGGTTAACTGATCTTTAAAAACGTAAACATTTTAGAGTTTGAATAGTTATCAAATTCAATCTGTAACCAAGTGCCTGTCCATTATATAAATTATAGCCATTATTTTCATTTTATTTGAAAACAATCATATGGCAATCCCGTAAGTCATCGAAATCGAAATTTGAACTTCATGACAGCTGGCAACAACGTTTGCAATAGCAAACAATAAAACATATTATGAAAGCAAAATGCTACGTGCGACCGTTTCTAAGATTTCCGACAGTCAAACTGTATAGGTGCCATATAGAAATCAGTAAAGTTCTTCAACTTAAAAATGAGTCATTTATAACTTTAATATTTTTTCTAAACTGAATTTTTCTTATAAAAAATATTTCTAATTTTATTTTCAACACTGATAAATTGTCTTACTAAAGAAACAAAACATAACCTTGAAAGATCGAGTTGATAAAGTCGAAAAATTGCTTACTGCAATCCGTAATAAATTAAAGCAATATAGGATATAAAAATTGGGCTATGTTTGATTTCCGGATCCTTCTAAACACGTCTGACCGCGCAGGTCTCTGCGCATTGAAATAAAAACCCAAATTCACCTCATTTCTGCGCGAGAAATTCAAATTTCCATGCATTGTTGCCCGATTAATTGTATATCTGTAATAATCGGAAACCTGTAAAAATACTGAAATACCATAAAACATGTTGTTCTAGTAAGTTATAGTAAAGCATAAAAACTTACGGATTTTCTTGTTCTGTCCATGACTCTAAATTGACGTGTTAGGTAGAATGTTTTGTAAACAAACATGTTGGTTAGAATTTTTTAATATAATTATTGTAAGTTTACTTTGTGACCATCTTAGACCATATAGAAAGTGCCCATAAACATTTATTTTCAATTTTATTTAAATAAAAGAAATGTATTTAAATTTGCCGCCTTGTAAATTTTCTAGTAACTTTTTTGGCTGTAAGTCTGGCTTTTCAAATCACTCCTCCTAGTTTTTAAATAGAGTTATAGAGTATAGATTATTTAAATATGGTTCGAAAAAGGTATATGCGTTTAAAATAAATTGAACGCGGGTGATTTAAACCCTACTGGCTAAAATATTGTATCAGGTATTTTATCTTATAAAAATACAAAATATTTTCAGTTTTTTTACTATATTTACAATCATATCTACCTAATGTGTTTCAGTTGGTGAAGTATAAATAAATGAAACTATGAAACTATCTTCGAAAATTCTATTAATGTGCTAATCACTTACTCTTATTTAATCCTATCCACGTAAAGTATCTAAAATGTTTATAATGAGATATCATAGATTTACTTGAAATTTTGAAACCCAAATGTATTGTATTGTAACGGGATAACCGTAACGGAAGGGACCTTAATTTGAAAGATTGTTGTTGACAGTTGATTTTTAGAAGTTTGTAAAAAAAAATCAACTGACCATTTTAAATAATGTTTCTAGAAAATTCTAGAAACTTCTAAACACACTAACTAGATTAAATAATGTTGTATATAAGGGGATGCACGGACAGTTAACGTCAGTTCGAGTCAAGTGTTCAGAAGAGTTCATTGTATTGTCAAGTAGTTAGACGTTATCCAGCAGAGTTCAGTGTATCTTAACAATTTTGTAAATAAATTGTGTAAAAAGCCCCCATACGTGTTTCAAATTGGTGTCAGGTGTGGGGTGAAGATACAAGAATGCCTGGAAAAAAGATAAATGAACTATTGGTGGCAGAGCTCAGAAGAGAGCTCGAAGAATTAGAATTGGAAACTACTGGAAGCAAATCCGTATTGTTGAGAAGGCTCCGTGAGTACTACGTAAATAATAATTTGGACCCTGACGCTGTGGAGTTCGAAGACCCAGTTCAAAAAGCAAATTCTGAACTAACTCAACAACTTTCCCGGCTGCAAGAAGAACAAGCTCAACAACTTTCCCGGCTGCAAGAGGAGCTATCAGGACGAATGACGAGCCAACAAGAAGAACAAACTCAACAACTTTCCCAGTTATCCAGTCAGATAAGAAGCCAGCGCGAAGAGGTGTCCCAGCTATCACAACGGATGTCTACCCTACCAGAAGAGTTATCCAGTTCCTTCTCCCAGCAAATATCACACTTTCGTGACGAGCAAAATCAGCAAGTTGCCAACTTGAATCAGCAGGTAGACAACTTGAATCAGCAAGTGGACAACATGAATCAGCAAGTGACCAACATGCGAGACGAGCAAAATCAACAAGTCGCCAACTTGCGAGACGAGCAAAACCAGATCAACCAGCAAATGCAGTCCGAGATAAGGAAGCTTCAACAAGAACAGGAAGCTAGCCGCCGAAACCAAACCATCCACCACGGCGACGTAGATGCAAGAAGGATGGAAACCTGCCACGCAGACGTCGAACGACAAAGAAGCGAGGAGACGACCCATGTACGAACGACGATGAAACCCCCGACCTTCGACGGGAAGACTTCCTGGCCAAATTACCTGAAACAATTCGACGCAGCGGCCAGAGCAAATGGATGGTCATCCCAGGAGAAAGCATTGTCCCTAACCGTAGCTCTGCGAGGCGAAGCTTTAGACGTCTTGCAATCATTGACACCGGATGAAGCTGACAACTTCGAGTTATTGGTCAATCGTCTAGAGATGCGTTATGGTCAAACTCATCTACAACCGGTGTACCGAATGCAGTTAAAGAGCCGAAAACAGAAAAATGGAGAAACTATCCAGGAATTTGAAGCGGATGTAGCAAGAATGGTACGACTTGCGTATTCAAATGCAGCGGAGGATTTCCTGGAGTGCCTAGCAGTCCAAACCTTCACCGATGGTCTTCGAGACGTCGAGTTGCAGCGCGCTGTACGGTTGGCGCGGCCGAAGACTCTTGTGGACGCCTTGACCATTGCCCTGGAGTTTGAGGCGGCGACGGAGGCCTCACGTGGAGTTGCTCGACTAAGGGAAATCACCGGTAACTACGACCATGCCGTTCATTCCATTAGCGACGTTGAAGCGGTAGTAGAGAGATTAATGAAGTTATCTCCAAAAAGAAGGCGCCCAGTGAGATGCTGGAACTGCGGAGAACTAGGCCATATAAGAAATACGTGCCCCCAAAAAGAAAAATCTTCTGCTGAAGTACCCCAGCAGCAGGAAAACTAGAACGGGTCGACTCCTGGAGGGCGAAATCGACCCCAAACATTCCCGAAGCCCCTCACACCATTAAATTGGCAACTCTGCGACATCACGTGGACAGCTTATATGTGGATGGCCTCATTGATGGAAAGATCTTTAGCATGCTGGTAGACACTGGAGCTACAAAAACTATCGTTCGACCATCCATCATTATGCGAAAGAAGATGTGGCCTACCAGTTGGAGACTGCGTACCGCTACCGGAGATTCTGCTAGAGTCTACGGTGAGATACAGGTGACGCTACAGTTTGGTTCAACCTCTCTTGTTCACTCAGTCCTGGTGGCTGACGTTGATGAAGATGTTGTTCTGGGCATGGATGTTATGCTCCACTGTGGTTTTCATTTAGATCTTCGCCAACGTATCCTTCGTACTGGTAATGAAGAAATATTCCTGCACCGAAAACAAGTTGACAATGCCTCGATTAAGCTAATCGATGATATCGAACTTCCGGCAAGCTGCGAATGTGTCGTCACAGCGCGGTTGGATGGACTGGAGCCAGATGGTGCCCCAGCCATGATAGAGCCGAAGAACCATGACCATGAATTGGGAAAAGGACTCCTTGTGGGTAAGACTCTTGTTAGATCCGCCAAAGAGGTACCCATCCGAGTTATCAACTTGAACGATCATCCAGTTCTTCTCCGAAAGGACACGGAAATGGGAAGTTTAGAACCAGTAATGGCCATAATTCACAAGATAAATGTTACGGAAACAGATGAGACCAACGAAATTGAACAATTAATGACAAAATTAGACCCCTCTTTGTCAAAATTAGAAAAGAAACAGGTAAGAGATCTACTTTACCGTTATAAACCTGTATTTGGTTCTAAAAGTAAACTAGGAAGAACTGATGTTGTACAACATAGAATTGACACTGGTGATGCACGTCCGATTCGACAGGTACCCCGAAGGATGCCTCAAGTTAAAAAGGAAGAAGCAGACAGAGCCCTTAAAGAAATGATTGAAAATGGCATAGTCGAACCATCCAGTAGTCCGTGGGCTTCTCCTGTGGTATTAGTGAGAAAGAAAGACGGATCAATGCGGTTTTGTGTCGACTATCGAAAGCTAAATGATGTCACTAAGAAGGACAGTTATCCTCTGCCAAGGATTGATGATGCCCTCGACGCTTTGGCGGGTTCTACTCTGTTTTCTACTTTGGACCTTAAAAGCGGATACTGGCAAGTTAAAATGAATCCTGCAGACAAAGAAAAGACTGCCTTTACCAGTGGATCAGGGTTATGGCAATTCACGGTCCTTCCATTTGGCCTCTGTAATGCTCCTGCGACGTTTGAACGACTAATGGAGAACATCCTGCGGGGTTTGTCATGGGAAACTTGTCTAGTTTATCTAGACGACATCATCATAATGGGTAAGACCTTTAAGGAACATTTATCTAACCTAGAAGAAGTTTTTAAAAGATTACAGAACGCTAATCTAACATTGAATGTTAAGAAATGCCACTTGTTCCAGAGACAGGTCAACTATTTAGGACATAACGTAAGCAAGGATGGCGTTGCTGTTGACCCCGCTAAGATACAAGCCGTTCAGGAATGGCCAATCCCTATCGACAAACATCAGCTCCGGAGTTTCTTGGGTCTTTGTTCCTATTACCGACGATATGTCAAGAATTTTGGAGACATCGCCAAACCCTTGACACGTTTGACAGAACAAGATAAGTCCTTCTGTTGGGATCAGGAATGTCAAGAGGCGTTTGAAATATTGAAGAAACAGCTTACGTCAGCACCTGTTCTTGCTTATCCACTTCCTGATGGTAAGCTTATTCTGGACACCGACGCCAGCAATGTGGGAATTGGAGCCGTCTTGTCACAGCTACAAGACGGTAAGGAAAGAGTGGTTGGTTACTTCAGCAAAACTTTATCGAAAGCTGAAAAGAACTACTGTGTAACTCGGCGGGAACTGTTAGCAGTTGTAAAATCCGTCGAACACTTTTATAAATATCTGTATGGCAGAAAATTCCTGATCAGAACAGACCATGCTAGTTTAAAGTGGCTACTTAGCTTTAGGAACTCAGAAGGACAGATAGCAAGATGGCTCGAAAAACTGCAGGAATATGATGTTGAAATCGAGCACAGACCTGGAACCAGACATCGTAATGCTGATGCACTTTCCAGAAGACCATGTCGACCTGATTGCCCCCATTGTACCCGTATGGAGCAGAACGAGGAAAAACTTGCCTTAGTTAAGGTTGTGCCAGAAGACGAGAGCTCTATGCTGGAGGAGCAACAAGAAAACGATCCCGTTCTGAGAAAGATTAGGGAGTGGAAGAGAATGGACCGTCGTCCGTTGTGGAGAGAGATATCCTCATCCTCTCCTGCTTTAAAAGCATACTGGTCCCAATGGAACTCTTTAATTTTGGACGGAGGGCTCGTTAAAAGACTTGTAGAAAATTCCGAGGGCACAGAAACAAGAAAACAAATAGTGGTCCCAAGAAATGCTGTACCGGAAATTTTAAAACAGATGCATAATGATAGTTCTGGAGGACATCTGGGTATCACGAAAACGCTGCAAAAGATCCGAGATAGATTTTACTGGGTAAATTGCACTAATGATGTTAAAGATTGGTGTCGTAAATGCACTACATGTGCTGCCAGTAACGGTCCGCACCGAAAACCGAAGGCGGAAATGCAGCAATACCTGGTTGGAAGTCCTTTTGAAAGAATCGCAGTAGATGTATTGGGGCCACTTCCACAGACCGATGTAGGAAACAAGTACATCTTTGTTGTAATGGACTACTTCACTAAATGGGTTGAAGCCTATGCAGTTCCCAATCAGGAAGCCACCACTTTAGCAGATATATTGGTTGAAGAATTCGTAAGCCGATTTGGGGTACCACTAGAATTACACTCAGACCAAGGGAGAAATTTTGAGAGCAAGCTGTTTCAAGAAGTTTGCCAAAGATTAGGCATCCGCAAAACGAGAACCACAGCGATGCATCCTCAGTCTGATGGAATGGTGGAACGAATGAACCGGACTATAACCAACTATCTGTCAAAAGTGGTGTCAGATTGTCAGAGGGATTGGGATCGACATATTCCACTATTTCTAATGGCAATTCGATCGGCCATCAACGAATCAACTGGCCAAACGCCTGCGAAGGTCCTGTTCGGTAGAGAAATGAGGCTACCATGTGACTTGGTGTTTGGTTGTAAACCTGGCGAAGAAATGGCCCGTGAACAATATGTCGCCGACCTTCAGAATCGAATGGAAAGTATACACAACCTGGTGCGTGGAAAACTACAATTATCTAGTGATCGGATGAAGAGGTACTATGACACACGGACAATGGAAAAGAGTTACCAAGTTGGAGATTTAGTCTGGCTCTATAACCCCCGACGGCGTCGAGGTATTTGTCCCAAATTACAAAAGAACTGGGAAGGTCCTTACACCATCAAGAAGAAGATTAACGATGTCATTTATCGGATCGTGAAAATTCCCAGAGGGAAACCCGTCGTGGTCCATCATGATCGTTTGGCGCCTTACCAGGGAAACCACAGTGGAGATGCGCAGCAACTCCAAGAAGATGGTTTGGCTGGCTTAAGGAGTGTGCGGGACTCCGATGTAGGAAATAACATTCCAGGAGGAATGAATCTAAGGAGGGGGCAGTGTAACGGGATAACCGTAACGGAAGGGACCTTAATTTGAAAGATTGTTGTTGACAGTTGATTTTTAGAAGTTTGTAAAAAAAAATCAACTGACCATTTTAAATAATGTTTCTAGAAAATTCTAGAAACTTCTAAACACACTAACTAGATTAAATAATGTTGTATATAAGGGGATGCACGGACAGTTAACGTCAGTTCGAGTCAAGTGTTCAGAAGAGTTCATTGTATTGTCAAGTAGTTAGACGTTATCCAGCAGAGTTCAGTGTATCTTAACAATTTTGTAAATAAATTGTGTAAAAAGCCCCCATACGTGTTTCAGTATTGTCAACTAACTTAGACCGAGGCCACAAGGATCTGAGGGAATAACAAAGGGGTTATTTTTATCAAGTTGTTTTACCCGTTTAGCTATGAGACAACAAATACACGATTTTATATTATATATTTAAATTTATTATACATAATTTATATTTAATTTATATAATATATATAATAAATTATTAATAAATTATATAATAAATTTATATTAAATAACGTTAGCGCAACATTTAAATCATTTAAATGTTAGCGCCCTTGGTAGGGCACAATAAGTGTCAAAACTATCACTATCCGCATCCGGTAGAAAGAAAAATTTGATGTGATATTAAAATATGTACGAATGATCTATGCCACAATAATAACATTGTTCTTCGTTCTATATGATCTATATTTTACTGAATATTTCATCGATTCTAATATTTTATGGCCATCAGAACAAATATACCTATATAAAATAAAGCAATTTTTTTAAAACATGCAAAGAGAATAAAAACTGGTATGTAGTAGGTAATAGTGCTCGTTTAAAACATTCGCAAGTTGTCCAAGTCCACTGTAAATTTGAATGCGAGATTTGACAACAGCGCTCGAAATACTACATACATTTTGAATTCACGTGGTCATGCGCATAACACTAGGATCCCAAAATTAAATATTAAAAATTTGACGTTCGTTTTTTATCACTCTTAACTTCATTCAGAATGATTACACATTCAAATGTTAATGTTTTAAAATATTGGGTGACCAGACCAGGTACAATTAAAGAGTAAACTTCATACAACTTTTTTAATAAAATATAAAATGTATATTAATCAAACTATATAACCTGTAATTAAAAGGTTAATTTCAGGTCATACTATGTACTAATTTGTAGTTATAACTATCCATGTTTGGTAATCATAATAATAAATATTGGTCTATTAAGTGGAATATTTTAATCAACAGCTGTAATCTGTATATTTGGATTCTCCACAATAGTTGTCATTCGTAGTGCTTTGTTTAATTACTTACCAATTGTTCATATCAAGGAAAAATGCAGCTGTGGAATAATTAAGTTGACTGCCAAGAAGTTTTTGGAGCTGTTGTACTAACTCATCTTTGTCAGTTGTGCCCATGCAGCTAAATTGTTGAAGAAAGGATTGTTCAATATCTATGGCTGCATTTCCAGGTACTGGACCTTCGGAAGCAGCATTGTCCACGTCCATTTTTTAATAGCAGCTTACTACTTAAACCCTAAAATAAAATAATTCAAAAATCGACAATGACCTCGTAACTATGAATGACAATGTCGAGAAAAAGTAACCTTCAGAAAACGTTCGGAGAAATGAAACATCCTGTACACGATTTTGCAAGTCACTTAATTATTTATACTAGATAGTATTACTCACTTAAACTCAAATTATAAGGAACCATATATGTAATTCTCAACAAATACTTATTTCTAAAAAAATATACCAAGTAGAACTGTCACTGCCACTTTTCTCTTAAAAAACAAAAGAATTAAAAAAAAAATGTCACTAAAATTACCTACGTCACAAAAATAACCAATCACAAAGCTACTTAGAACTATAGTAGTAAAAGAGAAGAAGAAAATTTAATACGTAAACAAAGACAGGGTAAGGGTGCAGAATTTGTTCCTGTTTGTGCGCAGGTCTGTGCGCATTCACAAATTGATCTGAATTCTGCGCGAGAAATTCAAATTTGCATGCATTGTTGCCAGATCCATTGCATATCTGTAACAATCGGAAACTTGTGAAATACTGAAATACCACAAAATATAGCATTAAAAATACGGTTATACTAATTATCATGTTCTGTCCAATGGGCCTAAATTTATGTGTTAGATAAAAGGTTTTGTAAACAAACATTTTGGTTAGAATTTCTATTTAAAAATACTTTTTTTTAAGTAAGTATGTATGTTCAAAACTGTTAAAAGATTAAGTTATTTGGATTTTAGTGTTAATTATAGGCCAAGTTGTAATGTAATATTTAAATCAAAGTTAAAAACAAAATAATAGATTTCCTAGAAGGCTACAAAACATTTTAATAGTCTTTTAAAAACAAGAAAAGTTTTAAAGCTGTATTGAATGAATTTATTGTATTAAGATCAGAGATTTATCCATATGTGTATTTGAAAAACGTTACAAAATATTCAGTATACTCTTCAGAGTAAGAAACTCGTTAGAATAGGTTAAAATGTCCGATTTTTACTGTGTGAACCTTCCACAATAGCTTTATGTAATCATTTGGTTTCATACGCCCATCTAATTCCATATTAACCAATATGTACATCGGAATTTAATGAATGAATTTAAAAGAAAATTTGGACAAAAAGATGCGGATGATATCTGTTTACTGCACCTTAGTTATAGTAATTGAATTTTAATAATAAGGGTCTACAAAAAAAAAAATGTAACAATGTTTATTGTACAAAAAAAAGTAAAAATAATAAAAACATAACATTTTATTTTCAATATAGTTTATAAAATTTAAGGTTACTCTGTATAAACGTATTAACAAATAATATCATTCATCATTTTTGTACATAGATTAAGACCTTTCAGAATTCATCAAAAGTTTGTTAAAGTTGATACATTAAAATATGAACTATTCCAACTACAATTCTTATTCTATAAAATATGTATTCTAAAATAACTGAAAGTTTTCTACTTTGTATATGACTAATAATATTTATTGTAATTAATATTATACATTTGGGTTCAATAGGCTTGCCTCAGCCCTTCCTGTAAAATAATAATAATAATAATAATAATATATAAATTTTTTAATACAATTGGACATATCAAGAATTCATGATTTTGTATGTAATATTACTATCAAAACACTTAAAGTAACAGTTAACACCCTAAAATTCTATTAATTAATCTAGAAATGAAAAAACATTTTATAAATTAACACGCACATTTATAATGTACACAAATGGAAACTAAAAAGATAAAAACAAAAAAAATGATTCTTCAATTAAAAAACTAAACAGGATCACAAAAAAAACAGTTTTCTTTACATTTAATAAGTTTATAACTGAGAACACGCATATATTACTATAAATAAATAAAGCATTACACAAATATTGAATAAATTTCAAAATACTTTGTGGCCAATATATATATTCCAAAAAATTTAAGTATTTATGAAAAATAATTTCCAAATAAAAAATCCAAAGTAACACGTTTTTGAAATTTTTTTTCTAAAATCGAAAAGCAGAAAATTTTTATGAAAATTAGAATATATCTAATGAATATGTATTTAAAAATATTTCAAATATATTTTTCCATACTTAAAAATAACAACCCTAGCAAGCCTAGTAAAATGTAGAAAATGATATATTACCTTAAAAAGTCACACTAGTAGCACTGTCTTAAATTAAAAAACTTAAAAAAATCATCCCTTTTGTTATTGGTCGAAAAACATAGACGTAGACGAGATTATCATATTTTTTAGTTTACTGCCGACTTACTCAGTATATTTAAAAATACATCACGAAGCTATACTTCTTGATGATACACATCTATGGGTGTGTTCGTTTAAAATAAATTAAACGCGGGTGATTTAAACCCTATTTAAAAAATATTGTATTAGGTATTTTGTCTTATAAAAATACAACATATTTTTTAATTTTTTTATTATATGTACAATAATATCTACATAAAGTGTTTAAGTATATAAGTATAATTCTATGCACGTAAAGTAAGTAAAAAGTTTAAGATAAATGTTTAAAACCAATCTGTTTGTATTGTCAGCTAACCTAGACCGAGGCCACAAGGATCTGGGGGAATAACAGCGAGGTTAATTTTATCAAGAAGTTTTAAGTCGTTAAACTATGAGATATTAAAAATATACGATTTTATATTATATTATTCAATTTATTATACATAATTTATATTAATATGATCTGTGTCACAATAATAAAGTTTTTTTCGGTATTGATCTATATTTTATTAAATATTTCATCGATTCTAATATTTTATGGCCATCAGAACAATTATATGTTAATACAAGCTAATTTTTAAAAAATGCAAAACGAATTAGGACTTAGAGTAGATAATACTACTCGTTTAAAACACTTCAATTTGTCCAAGTAAACAAATTCTAGCCATCGTAAATTTGAACGCGAGAGTTGGCAACAGCGCTCGCCATAGTCAATCTGACTTTAAAAGCGCGTTCTGCCTGGGTACAAATTCTGCACCTTTACCCAAAAATATATAAAAATTAGTTAACATCCATACATAAAAACAAAGTTAACATTGGCATAACTGCGCCATCTCACGTAAAAAAATTATAATTTTCATATGTCATTTGTGACACTTCAGTTAAACTGTCATTTTGCCATCTTCTCAAAAATTAGATAGACACAATCATGTCAAGTGAGCTTGATAATTGGATTGAAATTGCAAAGCAATGTAAATATTTACCCGAAAATGATTTAAAAAAGTTATGTGATATAGTGTGCAGTATTCTAATAGAAGAATCGAATGTTCAACCGGTTTCAACTCCAGTTACTGTATGTGGAGATATTCATGGACAGGTTAGAGGTATAGATTTTTTTTGTTTTTCCATTGTAAATATCCATGTTTTAGTTTTATGATCTCGAAGAACTTTTCCGGAAAGGTGGCCAAGTTCCAGATACCAATTATGTATTTCTAGGAGACTTTGTGGATAGAGGATATTATAGTTTGGAAACGTTCACAAGACTTCTTACACTCAAAGCTAAATATCCAAATAAGATAACTCTGCTTAGGGGGAACCATGAAAGTAGACAAATTACCCAAGTTTATGGTTTTTATGATGAATGTATGACAAAATATGGTAATGTAAATGCTTGGAAGTACTGTTGTGGTGTTTTTGACTTTCTTACAATTGCTGCAGTAAGTTTTTGTTTTTAAAAACTCTTATGTATTTCGTGTAATTTGTAACATAAGTATATTAATACTGTTAATATTCGGAACACTGTAGTTTCAGAAAAATATAAGTAGGTACTATTTTATTCATAACTGAACTCGTGTGATAAAGTATTTTTGGAAAAGTTGCTTTATTAGACTGACGACATAAGACTTATAGGGTGAGTTTATGTCCATTTTATTGTATTATAACCATAATAAAAAATAATTTCAACCTTAACTTTTATCATTCCAAGTTTAAAAATATTAAAAAAGGCCTTGTTATGGACGTTAGGGTGATGAATTTCTCCCTGAACATTTAATCTTATTTTTAGTTTTAAATGCACTGTCGTCACGTCCTCAATAAAATAATAGTATTTTTGACAATAAAGTAACAATTGTGTACTTACAAAAAAAAAAAGAAAATATATATTTAGATATGAGATATGATAAATGTATTTACAAAGTAATTAAATGAAATCAAACAATAAAAACATTTACAAAAAGTCTTCATTTGCAACTTAGAACAAACTTTCTATGTCAATATACCGGTATTATAAAATAACAACTTTTACAACAAATATTACAGCAGCTAATATATTGAAGCCGAGATTGAAGCATTTTTCGTGGTGCTTCCCAGGTAATGCGGCATGATGACAAATGAATTCGTTTCAGCTATTTTGGTAAAACATAGACCAAAATTCTCAGAAAATGTTATGCTTTGTTATATATCTAAGCTTTCAAATATTGGAAATCCATTTAAAAAATTTTCGATAGTTTCAGTGCAATGATTCAGCAGAAAAGCAAATAAACAAAGAACAAAAGAAAATGAAACATACAAAATAAAAACATAAAAATAAAAATTGAAGCTACTGATTTGGTTAAAACTATTGTCGTTATGTATTTTCAATCCACCTCCAATATTTCATCAGATTCACTATCAAATCCAATATCAGAATCATCGGAATCTGATTCATCCAGTGTAATAATCAAAGATGAAATGTTGTCAAGTGTACAGTTTCCCATGTAAGAAATCCAGTCCGTCAAAATAATATCTTCTGTATGTCTACAAAATTTTTGTTATAGTACGTCTTTGTAACGCCCCCTTTCAACTCTATTAGATTATATTGACAGTGGTACATCATGTCCATGTTGCTTTAATATTTCATCTACTACATATGTCTTATCGTTACTTTTATATGGTTGAATTATTGTGTATAATTCAATGTTATTGCTGCTCAACCATTCCTGCATTCTCTTTTTTCGCTGAAAATGCAGGTGTTGTACAGAATGATATGGAGTGTTATCCATGACCACTCACATTTCTCTGAAAAATTGGATAAAGCAGAATGAGTTGTTTAACAATCCAGTTTTTGAAAATATCATCGTTCATAGTTTTGTGATAGTCAATGTCAGTATTTGAAGAGTCTAACAACAATTCACATCCCTCTAAAAACCCAATATTTGTTCCTGCGTGTAAAATTGTAAATCGCTTTCCTTCAGATTTCAAATGCAATGGATTACTTTTTAAATCAGATTCATGTACCCATCGACGCATTGGAGTACCATTTTTGTATATCCACGTTTCGTCTTACACCAATCTGCTTTATTTTTCTTCCTTTTATCCGCCTCTTTTTTACCATTAACTAAATCTTTTAAGATTTTTCGTATATAATTAATACTAACCTAAAAAAACACGAAATATTTAAAATTTAATTTGATGGGTCATGGATCAATGAATTACATTTTAATTATTTAATGGATCATTATCACGTTATTAATTAAAGAAACTATTTTATTCTCAAAACATTTTTAATTCTGGATTATGTTATATAATCTGGCAACATTGTAAAATATTGAAACGCAGTAAATTTTTAGGTTAAGTGTTTTTAATAAATAATAAGTAATTTAAATGTATAAAAATGTAAAAGTGTATTTATTGTAACAATTAACTTCATATACAACTATTAGTTAATGGAATTAAAAATGTTTGGAACTGTTTGCTGATGAAAATATTGGAATAATTGTGTATAGAACACAGTTAGTACTTACATTAAAAACCTAAGAGATATTTGGTAAATATCCATCTTCTGAAATTTTCTGGTCTTTCCTTAATATGTAATAGCATCTCTGTATAAATTTTTTTGTCTCTATTTTTTTGGCATATTGAATTTTTTAAATACAACTGACAATTATATTTATGCTATTTGTTATCAAGCTTGTCAGTTTGTGACTTGCAGTGACTTGGTACTTTCAAACACCAACATGACAAAAACCAATACCAATGTGAATAAATAAAAAACAGCCTGCTAGATATTTTTATACGTGGAATCATGAATACGCTGCTGTGTTGAATGTATTTACGATAATTAATAATAGTAATATAATGCAATTTAAAAAGAATTATTAAATTGAGTTAAATTTTTATACTTTAGCTATTATAATAATGGTAGATACAGAAATAGTAGATTGCATACCGAGGCAGGTATGCTGTTATTGTTACATGAGGAAATGTTAATCAATTAGAGGTCAATACCAGTGGTGATAACTCTGAAATTTTTTTGGATTGAATTTAGATTCTCAATTGAATTGGGATAACCACATTCACATTTTGTCATCTAGACTTGCATCTATTTGTGGTGTTATACAGAACTTAAGAAAACAAGTATTAGTAAACTGTTTAAAAATATATTTTTTGGTGCTCCGTCCAGAAACAATACTATTAATTACATTAAAATCGTCCGGAAAATGAAATTTTCCGGCCTAGGCCGGCAAAGTAGCTTTTAGATTATCTAAAGACATGGCGCTATGAGTCATCAAAAATGCATAATGAATAATACAAATTTTAATTAAATTTACTTAAAAACAGCGTATAATATACTAAACTAATAACTTTAACATTTAATTTCTCTCACAACTTTTATTTTAAATTTGACATTTGTGTCAATTTACAAGTACTTATCATTCGATTATGAAAATACATATCTCGATTTAATTTTTGCTCATTGAACTAAAATAGTTCATTGTCTCTGCTATTTTTATATAAAATTATTAGATATTAATGTTAATATTTTCAATATAACAATTTTTACTGTGTTGATTATGAGCAAATTATTCGTATGTATAAAAATTAAAGATCTTAAAATCGATTATCAGAAAATCATTCCTTATTACTAATTCTTTTAATCGTGCAATAGATGTCAATAAACATCTAATCTTGTATGTCATAAACTAAAAAGTTTTTGAACTTTTGAAAATATTAAAAATTGGTCGGACCAAAAAATAGTGTGTGTTACACGTCCGGGAAATGTTTTGCAGGTGCTCGTATCTTTACTCGCTCTTCCAAAATGTCATTTTCCGTCCTTGTGTCACAAATAACTAATTTGGCTCAAGTGCAATCGACAATTTCATACGGTATAATATTTTGTGGATCAAGTACAAAGGCGAATAAAATAATGCAAAAACGGATTATAAAATGTATTTTTTATTTGGGTTGACGAATTTCCTGAAATTTTCACGGTATCCTCCTTGTATTTTTGTCGAAAAATGTACAAAGTACAAGGCTATCAAAGCATACAACACAATATCTCAAAATATTAAACAAATGTAAGACATAGTAAAGTTTAGGATCTGTGAATATTTAAAAAAAGGGACATTGCATGATTTTAATTGGAATAATTAGAAATTCTTAGATGTCTGATAAATTTAATAGTATATTGTGTGGCAAGGGGTGAAACAAGACGATTTCTGACTAGGGCGAGAGTTGACTGCCCGAGCGAAGCGAGGGCTGTCTTCGTCCGGTCAGAAATCGTCTGTGTTTCATCCCGTGCCACACACTAAATTTTTCATATCACATGCATTGAAACAGCGAGTTTGGATCTCTGTAGCCAGTTGAAGTAAGACTATTTCAGACAAATAGCGTAGTAATATCTTGACAACGATTTGTCAGACGATTATGATTTTATTCGCTTTTGTTTATTACAAATGCGATTCTGACAGACTTGAAATAAAGACATAAATAATAAATAAATAAATGAATGTGCCAGGCAGAAATAACGTTGTTTCTCCCCTAGGGCAGAAAAAACTGTCAGTTTCTGACTGACAGTTGCATTGGGCTGAAATTGTCTTGTTTCGACTGACAAAACAGGGATCAAAACAAGCTGTTTCAATGCTTGTGATATGAAAAATATTTTATTGATTTTCCGTTTATTGTAATTTCTTTTTTTAATAATTTTATAAATGTGAATTTTGTACATAAACTTTTTTTGACGTTGCTATGTCCTCTGTAGACCATACAGCAAGAAATATACTATTATTATTATTATTATGTATACCGATGGTATTCATAATAATTCAAAATAAAGTAATAAATTAGCATTCCTTTTCATACCATCCTAAATTAAAAAAAAAAGTGCATATTAAGCCACTGATTGCATACTTCAACAATTTTCCAACAACAACGTAACTAAACGACCAAACATTTCAATATTCACCAAACAAATCCTTTAAAACTACAAAGTTGTAATTAAATTATAAATAAGCAACAGTTTCTTGTTTCTGTCGAAAATCTTTGAATCAGTTTAGCAATATGTTCTTTTAAAGCCACATATAGTTTTTGTTTGCATTAGTTTAAACAATATTTATCTGTTTGTAGATAATTGATGAAAAAATTTTATGTGTCCATGGAGGATTGAGTCCGGATATAAAGACATTAGATCAAATAAGGATACTTGAAAGAAATCAAGAAATACCACACAAAGGAGCTTTCTGTGATTTAGTCTGGTCAGATCCTGAAGAAGTAGATAATTGGTTAGTTTGTATATTGATTTTAATTTACACTTTTTTATAAACTTCATATGTCTCATTTAAAGGTCAACTAGTCCAAGAGGAGCTGGATATTTATTTGGGGCCAAAGTTACACATGATTTTATGCGAATCAATTCGCTAACATTGATATGTAGGGCTCATCAATTAGTTCATGAAGGTAAGAAAATTCCAATAAATAAATTGAATTTAATTACCAACAATAGATTAATATTTAATATAATTTAAAAACAAAATTTGGATAGGCTTATAACAAACAGTATAATATTGACAGTAATAATAAACTTAACACATATTATTTAAGTAAGAGGAGATCATCCATTTCTCAAATGTGGTCGTATGGTAATACCAAAGAAAAACACAAAGTCCGTACCACACAAAATGTTTATTGTAAAATGAAATTTATTGACAACTAGTTTCGACCGTAAACTTGGTAAGCACTGTATGTTAACGAAGGAAGCTACGAAACAAATGTAATGTAAAGGAAGGCTACTGCGCTTGAGCGGAAACAAGAACCCGGAAATCATGATCAAATTATGACATAGAGTGAAGAAAACATATAGAACCATGAAAACATGTGTGGTACGGACTTTGTGTTTTTCTTTGGTATTACATATTATTTAGTCAACATCAAAACAATTTTTATAAATCAAAATTCCTTGGCCTTATACGAGTTCATACCTTAGGTTATAAATTAATTAACACTTATTTAAAATAATAACATAAAGCAATGTAGGATTTTATTAAAAACCAGTATAATAAAATACAGTTTAATAATTCAAACTCAATAAACAGCTTCTTTAAATAATAAACTTGATGCTCAGATGCGGTAAAAGCAATAGCGTCGTCTCGTCGTTCGTCTTAACGTCATTTGCGAAATTGACATTATCCACTGGGTGCGAAGGATAGGGTGGGAGAACCACGAATCGATCGCAGCGCTCACCGTGGCTAAAAAATAAACTTACGGCGGACGATTAATCACTTTTTACTAAGGATTTTACATGGATTTCACTTATCCATGCGTCGATTTAAAAAGTAAATAAACCTTTGTCACGAAACCTGCTGTACAGTCAACTGCAACAACAATGGCAAAAATAGTGATCAGAAATTCTATAAATTTCCACAAAAAGTTGGAAACGAGAAAAACGTGTGAAGTAGTGGATAATCGCTATCAAGAGGAAAAAGCTAATAAGCTAACTTAAAAAGCAACATTTTAAATATTTGCTATATTTAGTAGATAACTATGTTGTAGGAAGGAAGCATCACGTTTTATTTTTACGTCTTGCACATGTTAAGCCAAAACTAATTCTTTACCTCTGTTGGTTGTTTGAGGTTGGAAAGTTATGTCGTGAGTGATTGCTTTAAAAACAGTTTTAATTATTAATTTGGCCATGTTTAACTGAAAATACACAAAACGTCTGCATTATTAACGGCATTATAATCATTATAATCGATTACATTTATTTATTTTTTTAAATTACTTCACGTGAAGTCCGCCGTGATAAAGCCCATCTATATACTACCTAAAATTTAATGATTTTGACATTTTAGACGGAAAATAAAAAAGATAAATATTATTATCGACGCTATAGTTTTACATGATCAATACATTTGGGTAGAAAACTAATAAATTACGATGTTTCATTGGAAATAATTATTTGTTTACTTACTTTTCGTAATGACAGTTACCCAATTGATATTTCAAAGTCCGCCGTAATTGTAAACGCAAGGTGCCGCTGTCATCGCGCACCCATCGGATATATAATAACAAAACAAAAACAAAATACATTCTAATAAATAGTAACATGAACATAACTAAAAATATAATCAAATTCCTACAGTAATGTAATAATTTATAATATTGAAAAACTTATGGGGACTTTAACACAATTTATTCACAAAATTGTTAAGATACACAGAACTCTGCTGGATAACGTCTAAACTGCTTGACAATACTCTTCTCAATATTTGAACTTGAACTGCCGTGAACTGCCCATATATCCCCTAATATACAACAAATAAACATTCTGGAATTTTCTAGAAACATTATGTAATCTAGTCAGTGTGTTTAGAAATTTCTAGAATTTTCTAGAAACATTATTTAATCTAGTCAGTGTGTTTAGAAATTTCTAGAATAACAATCTTTCAAATTAAGGTCCTTTCCTTTACGGTTATTCCGTTATAGTATTATAAAATAAGACATGTCATTTTAAATTACATATATGTAAAATATTGAGTGTATTGTACGTAGCAGAAAAAGCTTGAATTTAATTTAATTATTGAAATATTACCATAATTTATGACCGAATTTAAACGAATTTAAATGAAAATATTTAAACTGTTTCTAAATATAACCGACGGTTTAATTTATTTATTAATTTTGTAAAAGATCGTTACATTTGTTGTAATTACAAACATTTGATGGTTCTAATTTTTGGTAAAATAAGACTAAAGCTTACTGTTCTTTTTTTTGGAAACAAAGCTTTCTTATGGTCGGTAACGCACGGAGGGGCTGGATCGCTGAGATATATGAACTTAAAAAAACTGATAGAACGATCGAAAGAGCCGCCGTTCACTCAGGGACTTTATATGTAAATAAATTTAAAAGCACCTATAAATCATTCAAAGCTTATTTTTATTAAAGTAGGCCTTGTTAGGGTGATGAATTTCGCCCTGTATATTTAATCTTATTCTCAGTTGTAAATGCGCTGTTGTCACGTCCTCAATAAAATCATAGTGTTAGTGACAATAAATAAAATAACAATTGTGTACTCCATTTCAGCGCCATCAAATCATTAAAAATTACTACCTACTTTCACAAAAAACGAAAATCGTCAATTTAAAAATATATTTTTAGATATAATGAATGCATTTACAAAATAATAGTACTTAATTAAATGAAAGCAAACAATAAAAACATTTACAAAAAAGTCTTCATTTGCAATTAGGAACAAATTTTCTATGTCTATATAACGGTATTATAAAATAGGTTTTACAACAAACATTTAAATTGGACCAGCTATAAATGAGAAAATACAAAATATTTCATTTTGTCGATAAGTATTACAGCAGATATATATTGAAGAATAATTTTTCGTGGAGCTTTCCAGGTAGTGCGGGATTATGACATACCAATTGGTTTCAGCTATTTTGATAAGTAGAACAAAGATAAATATTCCCACAAAATGTTATGCTTCAAATAATGGAAATCCGTTTAATATGTGTTCAATAGCTACAGTGCAATAATTCAGCAGAAAAGCAGATACACTAATGGTAAAATAAGCAAAGTAAAAAAAATGAAACATACAACATTAAAAAAAACATAAACAACAAAAATTGGAGTAACAGATTTGGTTAAAACTATTGTCACGTTCATCTATTCGTTATGTATTTTCAATTCACCTCTAGTATCAAAGGTAAAATGTTGTCAAGTGAACAGTTTTTCATGTAATAATAGTACGAGAGCCCACGACCAAAACCATGTCTCATAGCAATACGGCCAAAACCCTATGAAATCGTTAGATTATAGGATTTTGAACCCGACTAGGTGTGCAGTAACGGTCGAAAGTGTAGCTACTGCGTGGGAGGCTATTTCTGCTGTGTCAAAAAAAAAGGCAGTCGGTATTATAGCAATACGTCTGATATCGATAATGTACATAGATTTTATAATTGTATTACGAAAAAGTTTGTTTTCAGACATTTTGCGCGTAGCATATAGCCTGAGCGCATTTTTGAAAATGTCAAAAAATTGAGACGACCTGTATCATAGCAATGCGGATAAATTTTTTTTTAAACTTTTCATATTGCTGCCAGGATTACCAAAAACCTGTTTTCAGACACTTTGAGTGTAGCATATACTCCCAAAAATGAAAAAAACGTTTTGGAGTCGCCCGGCAGACGCCTCAGCGCTTGTTACGCTCCTGCGGCGGGTACGGCTTTTCGTGTGTTACGCTCCTGCCCCTCTCTTACTATTAAGCCGCGTACAGACCGGATTTCCAACGCTAGCCAACGGCACATGTGAATTATGTTGGAACGCGTTGGTTTTGGTGTGTACGGCGGCGACCAATCGAAGCCAACGCTTCCCAACGGGAACGTTGGCCTTGGCTAGTGTTCGGTAGTCGAGCGGTAACATCAAAGAGATGCTTGTTTGTGTCGAATTTGGTTTGGACGCGATTTGGACTATTTGGAGATTATTTTCTGATTTTAGTTGTTGGAAAACATTTTTTGTTTCGTGCGTACGCTTTTATTATTATTTTGATATGGAGTGGACCGAAGATATGTGTTTGAAATTGATAGAAATTTATAGGGATAATCCTATTTTGTGGAACCCTACTAATTCGCAGTTTAAAATGGCGAAAAAGAAAATAGACATTTGGCAACGCATAGCAACTGAAGTTAACTGCGAGATCTCAGAAGTTAAGAAAAAAATTGAACTTATGTAAAACGAGAAATCCTGCACTTGCACACAATAAATCCTCATCACTTTCGCTCGATGACATCGCAAAACAATGAAAAACCACCGAACCGCGACCAACGGTCTCCAATACAATACTAAAAATTCGGTATGGACGATGTTCTCAAATCCTTCCCAATGCTTTCCACTGCCAACGCCAACGATAGCACATGTGCCGTTGGCGTTGGTTTACGTTGGAAATCCGGTCTGTACGCGGCTTTATACAGCTCACTCGGCAGCTGCTCCAAACGTTGGAACGACGCTCACTTAGATTTGGGCCGCGGTCAAAAATTGGGTTGGAAGTCATAATATAACATTTAGATGTGGTGACGTCGAAAATCTTGCAAGACAGAAGTTCTCCAGCATTACCACTGAGGAGTGGAAAAGAGTTTGCGAACATGTACATAAGTACGAATTAGATTTAATGAAAAAAGAGCATCTATTAGACACTGCCAAAGATCCAATGGACAAACTATTAGTCTAGTCAACATCTTAAAAAACGTGAAAAATAGTGATGAAGGTCCTAAAAATATAAGCGATAGCTCATTCGATCCGGAATGACAATTAGAAAAAGGTGTTTTGAGGATTTTACAGCATGCAAAAAATTCCAATTGTTATTAACAAATTAAGACGAAAAAAGGTATTTTGTTTTTTGCTTATAATTCGAGAAATATGAAGCGTTAAGGAATTAAAAAAAACTTAAAGAGAACGAAATTTACAATACAAAAGTCCCAACTCCCGGAACTCTATCTCCATTATTTATAATTTTAATTTGACGTTGAAAATAGGGCTCCGTTCGGCTTTTACAGCATTCCCGCGCTGCTGCTAAACGGGGTTTATCAGATAAAATATTTTTTTTTTTATGACATAAAATGTGATTTTAAAAATTTGAAAAAATTCTAGTATTTTCCTAATAGTACGAGAGCCCACGACCAAAACCATGTCTCATAGCAATACGGCCAAAACCCTATGAAATCGTTAGATTATATGATTTTGAACCCGACTAGGTGTGCAGTAACGGTCGAAAGTGTAGCTACTGCGTGGGAGGCCATTTCTGCTGTGTCAACAAAAAAAGGCAGTCGGTATTATAGCAATACGTCTGATATCGATAATGTACATAGATTTTATAATTGTATTACGAAAAAGTTTGTTTTCAGACATTTTTCGCGTAGCATATAGCCTGAGCGCATTTTTGAAAATGTCAAAAAATTTAGCCGACCTGTAACATAGCAATACGGATAAATTTTTTTTTAAACTTTTCGTATTGCTGCCAGGATTACCAAAAACCTGTTTTCAGACACTTTGAGTGTAGCATATACTCCCAAAAGTGAAAAAAACGTTTCGGAGTCGCCCGGCAGACGCCTCAGCGTTTGTTACGCTCCTGCGGCGGGTACGGCTTATCGTGTGTTTCGCTCCTGCCCCTCTCTTATTATTATACAGCTCACTCGGCAGCTGCTCCAAACGTTGGAACGACGCTCACTTAGATTTGGGCCGCGGTCAAAAATTGGGTTGGAAGTCATAATATAACATTTAGATGTGGTGACGTCGAAAATCTTGCAAGACAGAAGTTCTCCAGCATCACCACTGAGGAGTGGAAAAGAGTTTGCGAACACGTACATAAGTACGAATTAGATTTAATGAAAAAAGAGCATCTATTAGACACCGCCCAAGATTTAGTTTTCAATGTCAATACGGGCAGTTCCGAAGAATGGAGCTCAGAATGTTCAGATAATGATCTTACATTTGGCGACCAAATTGACGAAACTGACAACTGAATTTATTTTTAAGTTTTTATTTTACAATTGACTTTGTTTCAATTTTGTGATATTATCTGTGATTGAATATTATCGATAAAAGAACATGAAATAAATTAGTATATTTGATAGAAAATTTCTCCTTTGTGGTAATTTTTTTCAAGAGTCTGTTCAAAGCTGAGATCACTCGGTGGCTTCTGTCGTTATGAATATTGAAAAAAAAAATAGTAGGCTGATAGGGAGTCGTATTGAAATTAAAATGAACGAATTATCTTCGTAATTGCAATTTTTATCACAGATACTTCCGGATTAGAAATGTTTGAGCTTGATCAAGATCTTGTGTGCAAGTATTTTTTTTAGAATGAAGAAGGGAAATACATTTTGAAATAATTCAATGGCAACTAGAACTATCATTCATCATTCAGGGTCGCAACTTATTCATTGGTTTGTAACAGAGAATTCAAGATGCCTCAATACGATTTTGAAATGATATCTGAATATCGAAAAGTTGTCTGATAGAGAAGGTACTACACTTAATTCGTCTGATATAAATTTTTTGCACATGTGGACTTATTTTATCATGTCCAACAATTTTCAGACATATTGCTATGATACCGATCGGTAAAATTTGTTAACATTTTGAAAAATGCGCTCAGGCTATATGCTACGCGCAAAATGTCTGAAAATTGTTTTGTTCGCATCAAATAACCAAAATTTACTAATCAAAAAGATTTTCAGACGTATTGCTATGAGACATTTTTTTTGTCTCATTTCTAATTTTTTTAAGTGATTTTCCGGGTTTACGCTACACCATTAACGTCTGAAAAATATGTTTCCGGTATCTCAGAACTATCATTCAACTACAGTCTGAAAATCAGACATATTGCTATGATGCAGTTCGGTAAAATTCTTTGACAATTTTGAAAATTCGGTCAGGTCAAACGCTACGCGGAAAATGTCTGATATAGGTATTTTCGAGTTCAGGATAATCGTATCTATCGATTTGATGCGGTTTTGGCCGTATTGCTATGAGACAAAAATCTTGGTCGTGGGCTCTCGTACTATAAGTCCAATCCGTCAAAATAATTTCTGTGTCTACAAAATTTTTTTTTACATGTCTGGTGTACACATGTCTTAAAGCTTCTGTCCAAGTTTTGTCCGAATATAAAAATGCAAAATAGAGGTAATCGAAGTAAATCATGTCTATTAATATTTAATATTTCATCTACTACATATGTCTTATCGTTGCTTCTGTATTGTGTAAGTATAATTGTCTTTTTTTTTTCATTTTTTTATCAAATTCGATGTTATTGCTGCTTAACCATCTCTGTAATATCTATTTTGTTGCTGAAAATGTAGGTGGTCTCTTTTGTTGTACAGAATGAAATGAAGCATTATCCATGTTTACTACACATTTCTCTGGAAAATTAAATAAAGCAGGAATAAGTTAATTAACAATCCAGTTTTAGAAAATATCACCATTTATAGTATTGTGATAGTCAATGTCAGTATTTGAAGAGTCTAATAACAAATCACATCCCTCTATTGACCCACCATTTGCTCCTGCGAGTAAAATTGTAAATCGCTTTTCTTCGGATTACACATGCAATGGATTACTTTTTAAATCAGATTACTGTTTCCATCGACGCGTTGGAGTACCATTTTTTTATATCCACGTCTATGTACACGAATCTGATGATTTCATTGCGCTTTTTTAATTTCATAAATTTCTGAAGGAAAGAGATTTTGCTATGTCTTCGCTCACTTAAAATTTGTCGCCAGTTCACGTTTTTAAGTTTATATATCATTAATTTTGTATAAATAAGTTCGTTTACCGTTTAAATCTCAGTTTTGTTTTGCGTCAGTCAAAAGTTTATCTGAAGTAAAATATTCGTTTTTATAATTGTACGTCCAAATCTGCAATTTTTTTTAAATGAAGTTCTTAAATGTATCTGCTTTATCTTTCTTCCTTTTATTTGCCGCTTTTTACCATTAACTAAATCTTTTTTTTTAAGATTTTTCGTTTATATTTAACACTAACCTAAAAAAAAACACGAAATATTTAAAAAATGTATGAAATAAAAATTTAAATGATTTTTAGATTAATGAATGAAATATCGATTCGTCCATGTCCTATCAAATTACATTTTAATTATCATTATGGATCATTGTTATTAAAGAAATTAATGAAAATATTTTATTCTGAAACATTTTTAACTTTTACTATAGTGTGTAATCTGGCAACATTGTAAAATAATGACTGACAGAAGAAATGTGAGGTTAGGTATGCTTAATAAATTATAAGTAATTTGAATGTAATAAGAATGTAAAAGTCTATTTAATGTAACAAATAACTTCATATACAACTATAACTATAACTATTAATGAAATTAAAAATGTTTGGAACTATTTGCTGATGAAAATATTGGAATAATCTTGTAAACAAACACAATTACTACTTACATTAAAAACCTAAGAGATCTTATATAAATCCCTCTTCTGAAACTTTCTGTTCTTTTCTAAACATGTAATATCATCTTTGTATTCATTTTTTTGTCTCTACACATTTTTTTTGTGCATATTAATTTTTTTAATGCATTTAACCATTATATTTATGATATTTGTTGTCAAACTTGTCAGTTTGTGACTTGCAGTGACTTGGTAACTTTCAAACGGCAACACGACAAAAACCAATACCAACGTGAATAAATAAATAAATAAATAAATAAATAGATATAAATAAACGTTGAATCGTTAATAGACAATTCAAAATGTCACAGAATTAAAAACTATTTACTAATATCAGAAATTAAATTATAACAAAAAATTTAATTTTCAGATTTTAGGTAAAATCATATCTAACCCTTTTTTTCGACCCCTATCAAAAATCTAATGAATTTGATAGGGATGTTGTAAAACTAGTAGTAGTTTTTTCTATAAAAATAATTCTACTAAAATATTCAACTTCTGGGAAGGCGCCCGGGGTTCAGCAACTCCACACAGTGAAGTGGAAAAAGATTATTTACCTATCACTGGTATGCCGTATCTCTTCTATATCAATCGCAAGGTCTGTGTATTTTGCCACATTCTCGTTGTGTTAATCCAAAAGGTTGTTATTATTTGGCACAGAAACGTCCACTAGACGAACTGAGTTAGCCTTTTTATCCACTACCATAATATCTGACCGATTATGCATCACCTATCTATCGATGATAACAGACCTATCGAAGTAGTGTCTAAAATCAGCAATCTGCCTCCGGGTGGTACTTGCAATAACTGCAATAAGGAGTCCTAAGTAATCCAAATTTATTGGCCAACTTCTGATGTATGATGTTGCACACGTCAGGACCGGTACAGCTTGGGAGTTGATTGATCGAATTCAGGTTCCCTGCGTTTAAATAAAATGTTAATAAAGAACTTAACCTTTTTGTAAACTGCTCCCTAATTCTTTGTTTGGTTTGCTTTTAGTCGATAATCGTAGACTTCGAAAATCCTAGGTAATCGTTATCTGTTATTAGTATGTAACAAAGACTATACACTTACTTAGCAAATGCTAGTAATGTTCACCTATCCCAAATGGTTTTAGGTTCAATATTTACATGTTAAGAAATTTAACATCATAATTATTTCATTAAACGGACGCAGAAAAATATACAGCTTATAATCTAACACCTTTTAAGAGTAAATTTTTTTGTCTAATTATCTTTTATTTCAAATTAATGATAAAAATCATTTTTATTATAAACAGTATTATTTTCTCTGTGGTAAAATTCTCGACTTTAATCATTCAACTAGCTTTTACGCGCGTATTCATAATACTAAACACACAACTCTTAAAGAGACATGCCTCTCTGCGTTTTCGAGTAGTCTTTGTATAGTTTGAGCAGGTGTTTCAGAGGCTCCCAGAGCAGCTTGTCGTTCTGTCTGTTCTTTTCTTCTTATTTCAGCATCTTCAACAAATTCTTGCGACCGAGCTGATCTCTTTGTTTATGCCTGAGAAGACACTCTTGAAAGGATAGTCTCACGTTTTTTTGCGATGCATTGTTAATACATTTTAAAACAGAATAGAGACAAATAAAAAAAGGAATGCCAAAAAAATTGAGCAAACTCTATTTAAACAAATAAATTAAACTATGTTATTGACCTTTCAGAGGCTCATAAAATATCAAGGAATAAGTGAAAAACATTACTTTTTAACCAAAACGACAAAACCAATTCACAATGCAAAACAAAAGCTAAAACCAAAGAGATTGTCATAATTTTTAAAAATCAAAGAATAAAACCAAATCGGAAAGCAAGTTTGTTTTCTAAAATCGGAAAATCAAACAAGACAACAAATCCAAATCGCAAAACTAAACACGAACAGCCAAAAAACCAAAACAGATAGATAATCAATATAAAATCAACCATCATATTCTATTCGCAAAGCATAGGTATCGTATGTACTATATAGTGTACTATAGAGTGAAGTAGTGAAGAACAGACACGTCGTTGATCTTTTTCTTAAAACTTGCTTAGATTTAATGTATTAATATTGTATTATTTAAATTATTTTATTATTTGTTTGTAACAAAGAGTCTGTTCACTAATAGTCAGCTTTCCACCTTGAAAATTGTAAATTGTATACAAATTATCCAGTCCGTTTTTAGGGGATTGAGAATCTTGATGTAAGTGTTTTTCCTTTATAACAAAAAGTCTGTATACCAATTTTCAGCTATTTACCTTAAAAACTGGCGAAAGTCCCGTACAAACTATCCCCCCTCGTTTAGGGGTTGGAGGCAGATTAAAAAAACAAATGATGCACGTATTATTTGTTAGCTAAAAAGAGTTTGCATACCAAGTGTTAACTTTCTGTCTAGGAAACTGCATAATGCTCGCCAATTCCATCCCCTATTTTAGGGAGGCGAAGAATAGAAAATTACCAAAAGCAGGCTACATCACTCTCCAGTCCTTCAAGTATCTCTACATAAAAATTTCGTTGCTTAGTTTTGATGTAAAAGACGGTCAAACATATAATAGTATATTACTTTACGAGTGGAGTAAATTGCATATTACAGCGAGTGTGTTTGGCCCATGAGCGAGCTTGCGAGCGAAGGGGCTAAAGAAACGAGCTAAATATGCAATTTGTTCCTCGAGTGAAGTTCTATGCTTTACCCACAACTTACCAAATGGTTTTGTATAAAACTAAAAAATTTAAATTTTGGCATAAGTTGTCAAAAATATTCGATTTCGCAGACAGTTCTGTCTGAGAAATGTCAAATGTTAGTTTAATTTAATGAAAACTGTAAGTAACCAACATAATAATACAGAAATCTATTTACTTACTCCACTAGTTTAGTAAATGAAACTATAACACAACTTCTCAATAATTTGACACTTACTGACAGAGTTAAAGGTAAAAATACGCAATTTACTTATGAGTCGTGGGTAAATACACATACCTACTTTCACATTTATAACATTGGTAAGGAGAACCAATTTGATTTAGCAATATAGGTATCTTTATAATATCGGGTTCTTTATACTCCCCAGATGCTTTTATTAGTACAGTTAACCAAGCAATTTACCTCGCATTTCTAAAGACCTTCATGGATTTGTTTAAAATTTTGACAGGAGCTCAAAAATGATGCAAATAACAAACCTGACTTGGTGCCAATGTATGCTTCCACCCCGGGGGTGAATGCCACCCTTTCTTGGGGTTGGAAATTTAAAATTTTAAAATAACACCAGGAATCGATAGAGAATTGAATTTTATAAAGAAAATGTTGAATAAAATTTTTTATTTAACTTAATAATTTCTGAGTTACTCGCGATTGAATATTCCAAAAAAACACACGTTTATTAACAGTTTTTCGCGAATAACTCGAAAATTATGCATTTTCAGGAAAAAATCATTTTTATCAAAATTAAAGATTATAAAAAAACAAAGAAACTGGTCAGTTTTAAACAATTTTTTTAGATAGTATTAAGCAACTTATGAGTCATTGAAAACGAATTTTTTTGTTTTTCGTAAATTTATGCAAGATTTGAGCTCAAATAACGGAAAAACGATTAATTTTTCATAGAAAATGTATATAAACATTTTTAAAGCACTTCTTCAGACCTTCAAAATAAGCTTTAATAAACATAGCATAAAAATTAAACAAGTTATGACTAAAATTAGTCAAGTGCCTCGAATTTATAAAAAAAATGGGGTTAAAATGTATGCCATATGCGGCAAAACTAATGTTAATCGTTGCCCATGTAAAATTAACTTTATTTATGTTCCAACCATACGTTCCAGAAGTTGTAATTATTTAGAGCAATCACATTTTGAAAAAACTTGTTTTAAGTATTTTTCTTTTTTTTTTCGATTTTTCAAAAAATACGTTAATTTTTCAAAATATCTCAAAAACCATTGGATTCATAAAAAAAAGTGTTCTGACCAAAAATTTTGCTTTTTTTAAATGAAAATTTAGCTTTTTTTGTAACTAACGTAGCTTAAAAATTAAGCGAGATAAGCGTTTCAAGTATTGATTTCAATGCAAAGGGAGCGTCTTTTTAGCCCTTTAACATTAAAATTCTCTGAACAAAAGGGTCTACAATGATTGCAACTCACATGATCTTATAGCTTATGAAATTCCCTACAAAATAATGTGTGGGTAAATGCAAAAAGTTTAAAGAGAAGCTGAGTTATTGTTAAAAATCCAAAAGTTTAATTTCCCTCAAACGTATATTTTTAGAAGACACAAATTTCATAAATATATCATTATTACATAAGCAACAATTAATTTTTATTTTCTTAACGAATTACATTACTTCAAGCTTTTAAAAAGATTTTCCCTAACGTTTATGATAAGGGTTAGTTTTGTAACCCTAATTTATTCTAGGCTAGCTCCTAAAAAATTAATTCTGGGCGCCAAGTACAAACAAATTAAACGCAAAAATCAGTTTAAGATGATTTATTAAGTCAATAATTCAAGAATTTTGTTAAAAAATTTGAAATGTATTATTAATTAATTCTCTTATCTTTATTTATACTGGCTTCTATTTCGGTGGAGCTTAACTATCTATCTTCAGGAATTCTTTCCTATTTCCAATCAAGGATGGTCAGGTCTTTTCTTAAAGGAAGAATCTTCTTTAATAAACTATCCCGGGATGTTTTTTTCTTTGTGACGACTTCTTGTTCAGGTACAAAATGGCTGACGGCTGTCAGCGATACTTTATTGAATTGATAATTCTTACTAGGGCCCTTCTTGATTTGGCAATACCCTAATAACGAAATTATAATCAAAACTCCAACCATTAATAATTTACAATCAAATATATTCGCTATCTGGTTCTCCATATTTTCGAAAAAAAATTAATTATATTCACATGTTTATATATTTTATGATCACAAAAAACTGACTTTTACGATAGCAAGTATTTGTGTTAGTAAAATTTTAAAATAACAAATTCACCGCAATTTGGATAATTTAATACAAATAAAATTTATACTGAAGCAAAAGTTTTACTTATAACGAAGGGCCGAAAATATTCAGATAATGTTTCTGATTTAGTGAAGAAACGGAGTGCAAATGAACGAATCGAACTAATAAGCTCAAGAAGAAAACAATTCGCCCGTCTCCCTCCAAGACGACGCCATACAACTTAAAATAAATAGTCAGGTGGATTTCGGCCCAAAAACGAACGTTACAGTTTTTAGGGGTTGAATCACATTAAAAAATGTATCAAGTTTTTTATATTTAAAGAATATATATTTTTTCCATTTCGAAAATAAAATGATTAACTGTATAAGTATAGTTTTTAAGGGAAGTTACATATAAAAATAATGAAATATTATGTACATTGTAAAAAAACAACAAAAATTTAACAAAATTAATTGTACCGACCCTAAACATTCAACATTTAACATATTTAAACATAATGATGTCTATAACTGCTTCCATTTATTAATTGTCAATTTTTTCCTAAGTTTCATTCTTAGGGGTGGTTTTTATTGGTTGCATTATTAAAAATTAAGAGTCAGATTTCTTGTCCTTGAAGGAAAAAAATCTCCTATTACGATCCAAAATAAAAAAATTTGATGTTTCTTGACCACATTTTTTAAATAATCTTTGTATGAGGGGTTGTTTTTAAGGGTAGGTGAGCTTTAAAATATTAAAATGTGAAAGTCATTATTCAAAACATTCAACATTTAACATATTTAAACATAATTATAGCCCATTACCGCTTCAATTCATTAGTTTTCAATTTATTGGAGTAAGGAGTAGTTTTCACCCCCTAAAAATAAAAAGCATACTTTGCGACCAAGTCAGGTTTGAAGAGGGGGGTTAAATATACTCAATTCCAAATTTTCAAGAATATCGATGAAGGTCCTTAGAATTGCGAGGTTTAGGTCTATTTTAACCTTGAATGACTGCACTATATATAAATCTCATATTTGTGTTTCCTCATTTCCCATTTCTTTTCCGTTACTTCATTATTAAGAACAGGTGTCCGGATTATATTTTCTTTTATTTTCACAAGTTTAATCTATCCATCTTGCTCTGAAAATTGTTGGTTTAACTGTGTATATTACAGAAAAAACTGTATTGATATGTTTAGTAACTAATAAATTTTATTTTAGGGTTCAAGTATATGTTTGACGATAAACTGGTAACAGTATGGTCGGCCCCAAATTATTGTTATAGATGCGGAAACATTGCTAGTATTTTGGAATTCAGTACTGCCGATAAAGGTGACGCCAAATTATTTCAAGCTGTGCCTGATTCGAAGAGAGTTATACCTAGTAGAAATATTACACCTTACTTTTTATAATTTAATTTTAAATATATTTTAAATACGTTTTTAACAAGTAACGTTTTTTATTAAAAATTCTAGTAGTTAAAGTCCTCTAAAAATCTTAACTCATTTTAATCTATTAAGTAATTAGTAACAAGTGAAAACTAAATATGAATAAAATATTCATATGTTTTTGGTAATAAAAAAAAGTTTGGGAATAAATATAGGGATTTAAATAAGTTACAATTTGCACAAAATATGAGGTACAGGTAAAGAATTCATTGAATATACACAAAGATTTGTAAAAATCGTCAATAATGAGTTGGCAATTTGTGGTTATATTAGTATTCTTCAAAAAGTTTTGTTCATAATAAATGGCAGCCAAGAAAATAAGAAAGTCCTCAATTTGTTCCAAATATATCACAAAATTTATTATAGTTTGGAAAATAATAAACGAGGCTACCAACTGTCCACAAAACAGTACTAATATTGGTGAGGATGAAACCTTAATTAAATTCCAAAGAAAATATCTAAAAATTATATTAATTTATATTATCAAAATTTAGGGATACAGCTAATACGTAGCCATGTTGGGTTGGAGCTGAATACTGCCGTGTCGAATATTATTTTTTAGAGCCAGAAGTAGAACCAGCGATGCTAACATTAATGAAAAAGTCTTACCATAAATTATCTAAGCCCGTAGAAAGCTTAACAAATGTAGTATTTGAACAAATGTCGCACCCAGCGAGACTCAAACTCGCAACCTTCAGCTCTACGCACTGACGCTTTAACCACTAAGCTATAGGTGCCTAATCATCAAATCGCCGAACGGTTGTTAAATTCAACTCATGCCATATATGATACTTACTCACTTTCTTCTAAAGCACGTATAGCATCAAATCGGCAATTGAAACATCAAACTCTAAGTCATTTTTTCTAAGTGCCCTGTCTTATATTTTTATTCTGTAAGGAGACAGGAACCATTGATTCTTTAGTAAACGATTATTTGAGATATCTCTCATGGGATTTTTTGAAAATTTTGAAATTTTTTTAGAAAAAATACAAACAAAAACACATTAAATAACATTAAGGAGAAATTAAAAAAATGTCGCACCCAGCGAGACTCGAACTCGCAACCTTCAGCTCTACGTGCTGACGCTCTGACAACATCCTTTGGCTAAAATTAACACTAAAAGCCTCTAGCAAATTTATAAGTTGCATTTATCGGCCATCAGAATGTAATTGCGACGAACTACTAGACTATTTATAACAAAAGATCGACTACCTTAATAGTGACTACCGGTTTGCTGAGATAATTGTGCTTGGGGACTTTAATGTTCACCACGAAAAGTGGCTTAAGTCCAACAAAACGGACACAGAAGGCAGGTTAACTGAAGAGTTTGCAATCAGCCATGGGCTGTCCCAACTAATCGACAAGCCCAGTTACTTTCCCAGCGGTGCCAATCACAGTTCTAATACTCTGGATCTTATTCTGACCACTCACAATGAGCAATATAATGTAAATACCCTATCTCCCATAGGTAATACTGATCATGCTGTTGTAGAAGTCAAATGTCCAATCGAACCTCACCCATTCGAGGCACCACCCAAGAGAACGTTTTGGAACGTAAAGAAAAGCAGATTGGGAAGGCCTTCTAAACTACTTTGCAACTTTTCCCTGGAACCCAGTCTACTTTATCCACGAATATCCATCGGCAGTATGCAACAGTATAACTGGAATCATTCAGTGTGCCATGGAAGCTTACATTCCTCACTTTACCAAACGCTCGAAAGCCAAACAGAAGCCATGGTTTAATAAAGATTGCGATGTAGCTCGGAAAGCTAAGATCAAGTCTCACAAATTATTTCTACAAAATCCATCAGAAGAAACATAACAAGATGATATAAACGCTAGAAACACCACTATTTCCAATTCCAAAAGTCTCTTTGACGCTCGAATGAGAGAGAAGGTCAAACCCTAATTTAAACTGGTCCTGTTGGACTCTCGCCAAACATATCAATAATAATTTTACAAATAGTTCGTTCCCTTCACTCACAGCTAATGACGGCTCAATAGTTACGTCCTCCACAGAAAAAGCAGAACTCTTTGCCAAAACATTCTCTTCGAACTCGACACTTACTCACCGGACAACCTGGAACTACCTTCTATTTCACGAGCTTCCCACACAATGAAAAATATCATATTTAAGGTTAAGTGTGTGCAGAGAGTCTTGATGAAATACCTGCTTTACTCTTAAAAGCTTGTGTCCTGAACAAGCGCCAGTTTTCACTAAGCTATTTTAACTATCATATGGTAATAATAATAATAAGTTTATTTGTATCAAAAAAGGAGTTACAGTTTTAAAAATAAATAGATTATGTAAAACTGATACAAAAAGGAAACTAAAAGGCAATAAAAATTGTTCTAGTTCAGTTCCTGTAAAGTGAAAATCTTAGCTAACTATTCCTAAATATATAAAGTAGTAAATTAGTATTAACAAATGTATTAAAATGTAAAAATTAAAGGGGTAGTAAATTTTTTTATGCACGACCGGGCGGTAAAGTACAGATTATTACATACATTTAGCGGGCGTAAAGTGCCACTTTAGCGCCCGTGGACTACTTTACCGCCCGCCGGGCGATAAAGTGTAAATAGCGGACGGTAAAGTAATTTTTTGTCTTAAATATTGAAATACTTGCAATCATCTAAACTGACAATGAGTCTAAATAAAAATGGCCACCTCCTATTTTGACTCTGTTGTTAGGGTAACGACAACATAGGTATATAGATTATTGTTTTAAAATATTATCTCTAGCCTCTGTGCATATTACTTTCAATCAAATTATTTATTTTAAATAACGAATGAATACAAATTATTAGGTGAATGGTTATACAGGGTAAGTTGTTAATAATATCGAGGTTCGATGTATAAAATTCATGCAAGTTGAAATGGCATTTATATTAAATTGTTCACAAAAAAATAAAAATTAAAAATATCCTTTATAAGTTTTATTATTAAAACAATCGTTGACATTGACACTTGACATTTGAGAGCTAACAGATAATATTTTACATGTGACAGCAGAGATTTGACATTTAAAATTTGGCATTTGACAGTTGAAACTTGACAGTTGACGTTTGATATTTGACAGTTGGCAGTTGACATTTGATAGTTGCCATTTGATAGTTGACATTTAACAGTTGACATTTCACAGTTGACATTTCACAGTTGGCATTTGACAGTTGATATTTGACAGTAGACTTTTGTCAATTGACAGTTGCCATTTGACAGTTGACTTTTTTCAATTGACAGTGCATTTTTTTTTATAAATGATTACTAAATCGGTCGTGCATAAAAGTTTGTATGTATTTCGGGCGTAAACAGCGTTTATGGACCTTACGTGTTAATAGCCCTCGCCTGCGGCTCGGGCTCTTATTTACACGTTGCGGTCCATAAACGCCTGTTTTACGCCCTTGATACATAAATAACTATTTTATACGTGATAAACATACAGCGATAGATCCAATAGAGACCGTTTTTTAATTATGGCACTCAACAATTGATAGTAAATTTATTTTGTGTTTGTTGAATTGTAAAGTAGTTTTCTAACTTGTTTTTTAAAAGCGGCTTGTTTTAAAAATTTTTAATTCTGTGGGAAGGTCGTTGTATAAGCGATAAACATTATAAGTAAAGCTTCTTTCAAATGTTGTAGTTACATGATGCGGTGCAGTAATAAGACCCCGGAATCTTAAATTTAGATTATGTATATCTGTTCGGAATTGTATTTTATTGAGTAGAAATGTGGGTGTTTTTGTAAAAATAATTTTATGGTAAAAGATTAGGCAATGCAACTGTCTTCTCTTATTCATATCCAGCCATTTTGCTTCTTTGAGTTTATGTGAGACAGGCAGAAACTTTCGGATTCCGTAAATAAATCGCAAGCACGATTTTTGCGTTTTGGTTATCGAACTTTATAATTTTGAACTAGACACGGACCATAGACAACATCTGCGTAATTGAAATGGCTTAGTACCAGTGTTAAGGCGAAGTAAGCATTTTTTAACTTACTATTAACGTGTTCTCGGAATCTAAGATCTGTGTCAAGAATTAGTACTAGGTTTCTGGCGTAGTATTTGGGTGTTATTTGGTTGCCCATGATATTTAGCTGCATTTGATCTTTGCCGAAAAAGAGTACCATTGATTTTTGTGGGTTGATTTTTAAATTGTTTTTCTGAGAAATTATTAAGGCATTTAAGATCTTTTTCAATTAAGGTCTTTGCTGTTACTATATCGTTTGGACCAAAGGAATAATATACCTGGTTGTCATCAGCGTATTGGTGACTTTCGCAGTGCTTTAAGGACGATGTTAGATGACATGTGTAAATTGAAAATATAAGTGGAGCTAGGATGGACCCTTGGGCAATGCCACTCTTTATTTCACCCTTTTCAGATTGACCTTGTGGCGTCTCAACAAACTGTTTCCTCTCCTCCATGTAACTTCTCATCAAAGCAATTGACTCCGTGGAAAATCCTATAAACTGAAAAATTGCAAGAGTTGGTGACTTACGGTGTCAAATGCTTTGGAGTAGTCCAACAGGATGAGGGCTGTTGTTTTTCCTTTATCCGTTTGTTGTAATATGTCATCTGTGACTTTTGCGACGGCTGTGGTGCAACTGTAGCCTGGTCTAAACCCCGATTGATATTGTGGTAGTATTTGATATTTGTCCAGGTGTTCTTTTATTTGTTTGTTCATGATTTTTTCAAGTATTTTTGATAAACAAGCAAGTATACTTATAGGCCGTAGATTATTATATTCCTGGGCATTGCTCTTTTTTGGGATCGGTTTAACTTTTGCTACCTTCCACTGTGATGGAAAAGTACTTTCTAAAAGACATGTATTTATGATGTTTGTTACGAAAGGAAGAATTTTGGGACAACACAAAAGTAACATTTGAAGATTGATTAGGTCAGGTCCGGTAGCTTGTGATTTAATAGAAAATAGTTGAGTTTTGACCTCTTCTGTGTCAATCGTTCTAAAAGAGAAAATTTCTGAAAAATTAGTTTTTTTGTTTGAACTATAAAAACATAGTAAGTCCTGATCTATCTCAGAAGCTATCCCAGAATATTTTTAAAAAAAGTTGTTTATTTCTTTTGGTTTGTCTAGGATTTCTGGTAGGTTTTTTGTTTCTGCCGAGTTTGAAATATTTAACTGTTTTAACCTGTTCCATAAAAGCTTCTGATCAGTGCTCCGCGTACAATATTCCAGATAGCTTTTTTTTCGTTTTGTATAGCTATGTTAGTAGCGTTACGTAACTGCTTGTAGTAGTCGAAATGTACTGGATTATTGGTTTTTCTAAAGCGAGAGTAGGCTTTTTCTTTTATTTTGATCATTTTGGAGATATTATCTGTCAACCAGGGAGGTTTTTGTTTTTAACTTTCCGCCAAAAAAAATTAATTTTTTTTTTAAAATCGGGAAGTTATTGGTTTTACCCCGTTTTTCGAAAATCGAGTTTTCATCGGATCTCAACGTTTTGAGGTATTTGACACCTCCCCTGACTATTTTTACGAGGGTGTCTGTATGTCTGTATGTACGTGTGGATGTGTGTGTGTGTGGATGTATGTAAACCTCTTATAACTTTTGAACGGCTTAACCGATCGGAATGAAATAAAAATCGTTCCAAAGAGTTCCATCTAACTTAGATTCGCTGTAAGTTTGAAACGATTCGAACCGAACCGGTAGAGAGAAATTTCAAAATAACCGAAAAAAACAATTGGTAAAAATGATGTTTTTTGGACATATCTTTTTGGCCATTACATCGATCAATTTCACAACCTAATCAGCTCTCAAGCTTAAAAAACCACGTCGAATGCCGTTTTGCAAATTAAAATCGGTTGATTCGTTCGTGAGATATCGTTGTCGAAAAATTTCAAAAAAAAGTGTTTTTTTTTCAATAACTTAGAGATTTTTTGACTAACCGATTTTGCACTCCCGGTAACGTTTTTAGGTCTCAAAAAACTGCGTCGAGTGCCATCTTGAACATCAAAATCGAATAAGGCGTTAAAAAGTTATGGCTTTTTAAACATTTCAAAAAAAGTCAAAAACGTCAAAATACGTCACGTAACTATAGCTTTGCGGTTAGGAAGTTGCAAGGATGGCCTTTAAGGTCAACCTCTTTTCGAATTTTTTTTATTAAGACTGTTTTGATAGGGGCTAATATTTCAAATATAGAAAGAATTGACTGATTTAAAATGTCCACTTTTTCGTTTATATTTTGGCAGTATAGGATTTGGTTTAAGGGGGCTTGTTCGAGAAGTGTATATAAAAGGTCTATATCTACTCTTTTGAGCACAGATTAAGGTATAATCTTTGCTTTTTAGATTTCTGAATGTGACGTAATTGGGTTTAACTGTAATTTTTTCATCTATAATACAGGAGATTAATGAGTGATCAGAAATTTCAATTTTAGAAACTTGGGTTTTAAAATTGGGTATATTTTTTGGAAGCAGTATCCAGTCTATTAACGTGCAAGAACTTACTGTTATTCTGGTGGGTTGACTAATTACTTGTTTTAAGTTGTAAATTTCAGCACAAGATAACAGTTTTTGGGTGTTTGCGCAGTCAATGTCCAGGTAATTAATGTTAACGTCTCCACTGCATATCATTTTATCGGCTATAACTGTAAATTGTGACCAGGTGTCTTCTAAGGTTTCTAGAAAGCACAAAAAATTACCCCCGTGTAGCCTGTGTACAACGACCCAACACAGTAAGTTTGTTTGTTCAGCTTAATTTTTAGCCATAATTGCTCAATACTTTCGTTAGAGGCGGAATCCAGATTTTCAAAATTTAACGAATCTCTAATGTAAACCCCAACTTCTCTTCCCAAATACTTTCTGTTATCGATTGCTTTTCTGTCCTTACGTATTAGTTTGTACCCTGTGATGGAAATAGACTGATTACTTATTCTTTGACTTAGTAAAGTTTCAGACATGCAAAATATATCATATTTCTCCCTAAATAGTAGTTGTTTAATTTCTTTAAAATGAGCTACGAGTGAGCTAACGTTAAAAAATGATATGGATAGATTTTTAATTTTTTTTACTGTTCCTATAATTTTAAACAACAAAAATATTTCTTACTTAAATGAATATATAAAAAAAAATGAAAATAAAATATGCTTCTAATGTTTAAGCGAATACCTAAAACCTATGATCAAAAAATAAAAGATTGTATATCTGGAGATAAGATATGAAAGTAAAGAAAAGAATGTGAACCTAAAAATACTATTTCTAATGTTTTCAATATTTGTTGTGGTCTGTAAAAACCATTAATAATAATTGTTCGTTATATCTTATAGTACGGGTGATGATTTGAGCTATTGGTATGAAATGAAGTGATTTATAATATTTGTTACTTGTTCGTTTCTTTTGAAGACTGGCTCCTCAATTTTCCTCTTGTTGTGTTTTGTTTATCTGTATTACCCTGTCTTGTGTCTTTCTTCGGTTTTGGGGTGTCTTGCATTGAAGTGGATATCTCGGTATTTTTTAAATCAGGTTTTTGTTGTTGCTTAAATGTTGGCAATGCCGGAGAAGTATATTCAACTCTAGGAGTTGGGGTGGGTGGGGCACTATTATTTTTGGGTTGTTCTTTTTTCTCTTCTTCTTCAGATTCAAGTTCTTTCACAGTATAGGCAATATTGTTTACGACCAGTTTATTGCCTTTGATGAAAGCTTTATTTGATGCTGTCTCTCTTGCTTTGTGTAAATATTTTCTCAGTACTTTATTTTCCTCTCTTTGTATTTCTGTTAGATCATGAGCAAAATATATATTGGTACCTCTCAATTTATTGCAGTTTTCAAATATCTCTTTCTTTTTGTAATATGTAGTTAGGAACGAACATATTGCATCCATACCAACTGCAGCAGGAAAGAAATTAGGCTTTCTGTTTAGAGCACGGAAGTATTTCTCTCCATCCAACTTAGCTACTCTTTACAAAGCCTAAATACGACCTAATCTTGAATACTACTCTGCCGCTCCGTCAAAGCTCAGAGTTCTTGATGCAATACAGAGAAGAAAAGTTCGACTAAAATACGACACCAGTATCACCAAAAACCTAGCCTCATTGTCTCACCGAAAAGCAGTGGCTGATCTTTCCTTGTTTAACCGATACATAAACGGATTTTGCTTAGAAGAACTTCGCTCTATAATGCCTTCACTTATCAGACCAGCCAGAGCAACGCGACGTGCCAACTCTATGCACCCTTATACTGTTTAGTGCCAGACATCGAGAACGGATCGATTTGATCGTTCCTTCATCCCCAGGGTCTCCAGATTGTAGAACTCCTTACCTTCCCACGTCTTCCCCACTCGTCCTAACTCGCAGGCCTTTAAATCCCAAATTAATAAATTGTCTCTTCTGCTCCAATAGATGTTCTTTATAGTGTCATTTATTTATACTTCACCAACCGAAATACTTTATGTAGATATTATTGTAATTATAATAAAAAAATTGAAAATATTTTTATTTTTATAAGACACAATATTTTGAAATCGGCAGTTTAAAATCCTTTATTATAAATCCTTTATCACTCTCTATTATAGCACCTTCGCATAAATATACAGAAAAAGAGAAAAGAAAAAAAAATGATGCCTTACTTCAAGTGATAAACTGCTCCCTCTCTTAATATTACATCTATGCTTTGACCAATAAGAAAGGGGATGACCATATTCAATTATTTAAAAATTTTAAGTAAGTACTTGATTTTATCCGATCTTCGCTATAAGACGTGCTTTCTCACTAAAAGTTCTTTTATGTGTTTTTTTTTTAAATTTGAATTAATAGACATTTACATTTTTTTAATTTAAGAAAGTGTGTTAAGAGACTGTTTGAGGTAAGCATTTTTTACTTTTTGTTATTTTAAAGAATGGAAAAATACATTTGAAATATTTAAATACATTTTCAATTAGGTATTTGTTATTTTCGTAACTTGTAGGTTTTGGATTAAAAAAAATCTAAAACGTAATATTTTTCGTTTTTTTATCGAAATTGTAAATTTTCACAGACATTTAAATATTTTTGAATATTTTAAATTTTACACAAAGTATTTGAAATTATTCAATATTTTTGTGTTATAGTATATGTTACTTTTGAAATTTTTGTTCTATTACCTATTTGGGGGGTAATTTTGAAGACGGGGTTAATACTTATATGCGCATGACCACGTTCATTCAAAATGTATTCGCTTTTGCCAGCGCTGTTGTCAAATCTCGCATTCAAATTGACGATGAATTTACTTGGACAACTTTCGAATGTTGCGCTAAGCTAATGATTGTTTATTTAATATAAATGATGTATAAGTGATTAAAATGTATTATATAAAATCGAGTATTTATGATATCTCATTACTTCCTTTATGTGGATAGGACTAAAGAAGTGTAAGTGTTTAGCACATTAATAGAATTTTTGAAGATAGTGTCATTTATTTATACTTCTTCCAACCGAAATACTTTATGTAGATATTATTGTAATTATAATAAAAAAATAGAAAATATTTTTGTTTTTATAAGACTAAATACCTAATACAATATTTTGAAATCGGCAGTGTGAAATTATAACAAGATCCTTTATTATAAATCCTCTATCTCTCTCTATTATACCACCTTCGCATAAATATACAAAAAAAGAGAAAAGCTAAAAAATGTGATATGTGTTGCCTTACTTTAAGTGATAAACTTCTGCTTCTATTAATATTACATCTATGCTTTGACCAATAAGAAAGGGGATGACCATCAGAGTAATATTTATTTATTACTCTGAGGGATGACAATATTCAATTATTTTAAAATTTTAAGTAAGTACCTACTTGATTGTATCTGATCTTCGCTATAAGACGTGCTTTCTTACTAAAAGTTCTTTTCTGTGTTTTTTTTTTTTAAATTTGAATTAATAGACATTTACATTTTTTTTATTTAAGAAAATGTGTTAAGAGACTGTTTGAGGTAAGCAATTTTTACTTTTTGTTATTTTAAAATATGGAAAAATACATTTGAAATATTTAAATACATATTCAATAATTAGGTATTTGTTATTTTCGTAACTTGTAGGTTTTGGATTAAAAAAAACTAAAACGCAATACTTTTCGTTATTTTTTGGGGAAATTGTAAATTTTCACAGACATTTAACTATTTTTGAATATTTTAAATTTTATACAAAGTATTTAAAATTATTCAATTATTACTTTTGAAATTTTTGTTCTATTACGCGGTTTCGAAAACAAACATCGGTTGTAGGTTTTTATGATAAAAAAAAGAGTGTGCGTGTAACCTTTACGCGCGATTGAAGTAAAACTTGTTGACGTACGTATCGGAAAATAAATATTTAATTACAATTCAATCATATTTATTGCCTATATACCTTACAAAAAATGAGATGTTATATTTATATTAGAAATAGGAATTTGAAAATTATCATTATTTTTTATATATGAAATAATAGGTTTATGAAAACTAAAATGTGAAACATAGATTTTACTCTCTAAATAACATTAATGTATTTGAAACCGTTTGAAAATTTTGAAAATTTAAGCTCCTCCCATAGCTGAAATCACACCGTTACTTCCATCAGAATCTTCCGTTAGAATCTAACGTTAGAGTTACCCCTAGTCGCGCCTAAAGAAGTTTTGCTTTAATAATAGGTAAACACTATTAAAAATATACACATATTACGTTTAGAATGTGTGATTTTGTAGCTGTATCTACCTTATTGTAATACAACACAACACAAGAGCCTTCGATAGTTAGATAACCATTTCATTTTGTAGCATTTTATAGCATATTCCATAAAATTTAAAATCCTGAGTTGAGTTTGTTTTCTTTAGTCCTACGAAGGATCTGTTATTGCTGGTAAAAGATCAGCCATCCTGATAGTGATTTTATGGCCTTTATGGCTACCTAACCAAACCTAAAATAAGTATAAGCAAGTGTTAAAACATGTCGGATATTATTATTTTATGAACAAAAACGTGCAACATGCTTCTTTACTATCGTAATATGTATGTAAGTTATAGAAACGCATCTAAGCATTTCTCGCTGAAGTCATCAGAAATAGGAGATGCCCCTTCCACAAGAAGGCTAGAACAAAACTCTCGACATCCCGGCATTTTTAGCTTTTTGACATTATATTTCATTATAATAACTTGTTAATAAAGTTCCTTTTCGGTTTAATTTCAATTGTAGTTTTTTAAAAACATAACTTTCGGTTTCGAATCAAAAAGTGGCGCAGTCAGTAGGATTTGCCTAACGGTAATACGACAAAAATCGCGTTAAACCGGTCTGTATTAACAGTTTAACGGCAAATATCGAAAACCGAAAGTGTTTGAAGTCACCGAAAAGTATCATCCAAATTAGGACCACATCGCCAAAGTTTGGAGAACCTAGAGGAGGACAAAATAGCCAAATCTAGTTAGATTAGGAAGCCCAGGGGAGAAAGACCACATCGCTCAACCCTATTGGCAGTAAATAAGAAGAAAGTATGAAAATAAAAATAGGACTAATGTAAGTTTTGCTCTCCTATTATAAACCTATCAATTCATATTTATTTTAAAATTTTTCCTATTTTTTTTTATTATAATACAGATTGATTTTTACCATTAATAAAAAGAAAAGTATTAAACTTATTAACTTTTATGTCAAACGTAGAAGAATTAGCTGAAATATTAAACAGCTCACTTAATTTAATTAGCTCAGAAAGTAGTGTAGTAACAGATATCAATAATATACCACCGTTACCTAGTACAGAATCAGATAGTGATCTAGAAACGGAAATGGCTACTAACTATCAGCTCTTAAAATTATATGTTGATACCATACCAAATTTTGATGGTAATCCACATACTCTTGGTGTTTTCTTGGATGCTTGTGAGAGTTTGATTGCTCAATTCTCAGATCGCACGACACCAGCTAGCCAAATAAATTCATATATTTTACGCGCTGTTATAGGTAAATTAACAGGAAGAGCCCTTAGTTTAATAGGCTCACGTACCGAATTAAAAACATGGAATGAAATTAAAAATTTACTTAATTTAACTTTTAACGATCAAAGAAATCTTGATTGCTTAGTGCAAGATTTAATTGCATTACAACCATACAAAAATGAATCACCCTATAATTTCGGCATGCGATGCCAAGACTCCCGAAGTCTCATTACAGCAAAATTAAATGCTATGCCTATTAACTTACAAGAAAAAACAATTCACCTTCGAAATTATGACGATTTAGCATTAAAAACTTTTATTCGAGGCCTTACTGGTCAATTACAAAATAATGTTAGACTTCGTAATCCAGATTCTTTAGAAAAAGCTATGTCTCTTCTCATAGAAGAAGAAAATTTTCTTTATTGCAATCAAAAAGCAAATTTTCTAAATACACATTCTTTTAAACCAGGTCAGAGATTGACACCGAGTAACCACAAAACTGACAGACAACAAAAACAGTTTCAACAAAATTCTAAACCTAATTACATCCCCAATTTCCAATATAACAATAATAATTTTAATAGACAATTTTCTAATTTTCCTAATAACTCAAACTTCCAAAACGTTTCAAATTCAACCCCTCAAAGACCACAATTCAGTAACCAACAACCCTTTAACAATTTTCAGAATTTCAACAGAACATCTAACGTATTTAACCGAAACAGTCAAATTTCTAAAAATCCCAATCTGGCTCAAAACTCGAATCCATTTAATCGAAACAGTCAAATTTCGAGAAACCCCAATTTTAACAAAAGACAAAACTACGTCCCAGAACCAATGGATACTTCGACAGGAAATACTAGAATTAATAATCATTATTTACCAGATACATTTCAATTTGAAAATCCTTTCGAAAATCAACATAACGAAGATCTTAATTTCTCAGAAAATGATGATATGCAAAATAATTATCAACAAGACAATTGCGATTCCTACGAAACAGAAAATGAGATGTACTCTTATCAAGAACATTGTGAGAACACAAGTTCATTGCCAATTCCACAGTGTCAGTCACACAGTGTATCAAATGACCATATGGGAAATTTTCACATAGACCTTCCTTATCAAACAAACAGATAATAAATCTTAACTTACTAAAAGCAAATTTGCCTTTTATATATATTCCCGAACTAAATGCAAATTTTTTAATAGATACAGGAAGTAGTAGAAGGTTAATGAATCCGAAATTAGCTTACCAATTTTACCAAAAATTTATTTTCAATGAACAATTTAATATACAAACCGCTCACAGTATTAGCTACCATAATGAAGTAATAATAATTCCTATTTTTAACGTGTTTAAAGTAAAAGAGAGACACAAATTTTACCTTTTTAATTTTAGTAACAAATACGATGGTCTTATAGGTATAGACTTGCTAAGACAATTAAACGCATCCGTAGATTTAAACAAAAAACTAATTATTACTCCTAAAGTTAAAATTCCGATTATTTACGAATCCGAAGAACTGTCTCAATTAAAACACAAATTAAAAATTGAAAACTATTCTATTAATATTCCAGCCCGAACTACTAAAATAGTTAAATTACCAGTTAATGAAAAAAACGGTATAGGATGTCTTAATTATATTAAATTTCACAATAATTTAGAGACACTACAAGCATTAGTTAATATAGAAAATCATTTTGCTATAACTTCAATAACAAATTCTGACACTTTTCCTAAAGTAATTACAGTTACTGCTCCTTTTAATGCAGAATTATTAGACATAACACAAATAAATTATATGGAAAATATAGAGCCAGACGATAAATTACTTACCTTTGACAATGATATACTAACAAAAAATTTAGAAAATTTAAGATTAGGTCACTGTAACCTAGAAGAACGAAAAGCTATAGAAAACCTATGTGTCGAGTATAAAGATATATTTTATTGTGAACAAATTCCTTTAACTTTTACAAACGCAATACAACATAAAATTAATTTAACTAACGAAACACCTATATTTACAAACTCAAGTACATAAAGCCGAAGTAAAATCACAAATTGAAAAAATGTTATCGCAAGGCATTATACAGCATTCGCACAGTCCATGGTCCAGCCCCATTTGGATTGTTGAAAAAAAACTTGACGCTTCAGGTAAACGTAAGTGGCGACTTGTAATAGACTATAGGAAACTGAACGAAAAAACAGTTGACGACAAATATCCCCTTCCGAACATTACGGACATTCTAGACAAATTAGGGAAAAGTCAATATTTCAGTACATTGGACTTAGCGAGCGGGTTTCATCAGATACAAATGGACAAAGACGATATACAGAAAACAGCCTTCTCAACTGAAAATGGACATTATGAATTTAAAAGAATGCCTTTCGGACTAAAAAATGCCCCTAGTACATTTCAACGCGTAATGGACAATATTTTAAGAGGTTTACAAAACGAGACATGCTTAGTTTATTTAGACGACATTGTTATTTTTAGCACATCCTTACAAGAACATTTAGAACGACTTCGAGAAATTTTTGATAGACTCAGACAAGCTAATTTTAAAATACAATTGGACAAATCCGAGTTTTTAAGGAAAGAAGTCAGTTACTTAGGACATATTATAACACCAGACGGAGTAAAACCTAACCCCGACAAAATTGCAGCAGTAAAAAATTTTCCTTTGCCAAAATCCGCTAAAGAAATAAAAAGTTTTCTTGGACTAATTGGATATTATCGTAAATTTATAAAAGACTTCGCAAAAATTACAAAACCAATGACAAAATGTTTAAAAAAGAATGCAAAAATAATTCATGACAATGACTTTTTGACCGCTTTTGACACTTGTAAAAAATTACTAACTAATGCCCCAATTCTTCAATATCCAGACTTCTCGAAAGAATTTATATTGACGACAGACGCTTCGAATGTTGCACTTGGAGCTATCTTATCTCAAGGCCCTATTGGTTCCGATAAGCCTATAGCTTTCGCATCAAGAACCCTCAACGAATCCGAACAACGGTATAGTACTATAGAAAAAGAATTATTAGGAATTGTATGGGCATGCAAATATTTTCGACCCTACATTTGGGGTAGAAAAATCAAAATTTTCACCGATCATCGACCTTTAGTTTGGTTATTTAATCTAAAGGAACCAAATTCCAAACTTACTAGGTGGAGACTTAAACTCGAAGAGTTTGATTTTGAAATCATATACAAAAAGGGTAAAACTAATACCAATGCTGATGCCCTTTCGAGAATATCTTTAAATGTTTTAGAAAACGAATCCACAATAAACAATCCCGGCAGTATTAACGAAGACACTTTAAAATACCTTCAACAACTAGCAGAGAACCCTATAAATATTTCGGACGAGGACCCTAACATAATTATTCATTCTGACGTACAGCTAAAACCTCCCGATCCATTAATTGACAAAGACACTCTCCAATCAACACAGCATACGACTGCCAATGAAACCACGAACGACGGAATAAAAATATTAGACGACATTATCAATAACAAAGTAAATCAAATTTTAGTTTTTGGACAAATTTATCGAAAATTAACTGTAAAACATGACGATTATGAACACCATAAAATAATTACCGTCGAAATTCCGACTGAAAACAACCATAAATTGATTTTTGACTTCTTAAAAAATTATACAACAGAAAAAAGAACTTATTGTATGTACTTCCACACAGACAAACTCTACAGCGACTTTAACACAGTATACTTAAGACACTTTTCAGAGAAAGGACCAAAACTAATTAGATGTACAAAATTAGTTAATACAGTAAAAGACAAAGAGGACCAAATACTTCTTATTAAAAATCATCATGAAAGTAAAACTAACCATCGAGGAATTTTAGAAACTTTAGAAAAAATTAAAAGAAATTATTATTGGATAGGTATTAAAAACACGATCACTGAATATATAAACGCTTGCGATATATGTCAAACAACAAAATACGCTAGGAAAAATCCTTATTCCCCTTTAATGATTACAGAAACGGCTTCTAGACCATTCCAAATTGTTCACGCTGATTTATTCTTCTTCGACAACAAAATTTATCTGACAATTGTAGATTCGTTTACAAAATTTGCTCAAGCATACGAAATTCTAGGAAAAACCGCTATTCACATAAGTAATGGACTAATTAAATATTTTACTTCTTTTGGAGTTCCAGAAAATTTAATTTAAGACAATGGTACAGAATTTAAAAACGATGTAGTATCCGAAATTTTAAAAGTACATAAAATCAAAGCCCATTTTACCACAGTAGGTCACCACGAAAGTAATGCCATTGTAGAACGCTTTCATTCGACAATAATTGAGCACCTAAGAATTCTCAAATCCCTATATCCAAATGAAAAAGATAACCTTATGAATTATGCAATTTTAGGCTATAATAACAGCATACACAGTAGTACCAACTTTACACCTTTCGAACTTACTTTTGGTCATACTAATTCCCGAAACCCCAATGAAATATTTCTACCTACATCATTTTTCACAGATTATGCAGAAAACCACAAGAAAAGACTAGAACATGTTTACGATAACGTTAAAGATAAATTAGAAACAAACAAAAAGAAAATCGCGGACAAACACAATACACAAGGCAATACAAACGACCAATTCAAAGTAGGAAACATTGTATATAAGAAAAACTTTCAATACAGAAATAAAAAAGACAACAAATTTATAGGCCCCTATGAAATATCTAAACTTCTAGATAGAAATAAAGTCGAAATTATAAATGAACAAAATAAAAATAAAACTGAAACAATTCATATTAAAGAACTTAGAAAACCTTTCGTTACAGATTTTTCGGAATCCTCTACTTCGCAGACATCAGCCTGACGAAACCGACCTTCCATAAAATACTTGACAATCCTGGACTATTGCCTCTAAAATTAGGAAACGCCGAAAATATCGTGGACTATTGGTCATTCATTAGAATCATTGACATTACAGACATAATTGAAGAATTCTTGACACTTCAAAAGAAATTTATTAGTTTGAAACAAATGATAATAGACAAAACAACAAACAACACCGAAACTTATTTTGAAAATATATTGAATACATTTGAATCCATCACTATACTTGAAAATAAAACTAAATCTCAGATCAACCAACTAAATCCTTGTTTTAACCAAAACCATGTAAAGAAACGAGGACTAATTAATGGCTTCGGTTCCATTATCAAATCAATAACGGGCAATCTAGATCAAAGCGATGCTGACAGAAATAATAAAGCAATCGAAACTCTCTCAACAACACGAAATAAAATAAAAACTTTAGTTAATGAACAAATTACAATTATCGAAAATTCTATAAACACTTTTAATTCCAGTATTCAAGTTTTAGCACAAAATCAATTACCAATCAAATCACAAATTGATAATATTGCCAATATCATTAATACAGCACAAGCACAGGCAAAACAAACTTTTGAGCTTGCCTATATTGAAAGTGTCACTTACCAAATAAGTAATTTATATCAATATATCTATGATTTATTGGAGCAAATAGAAGTGGCTATTACCTTTTCAAAAGCTAAACTTTTTCACAGTTCAATTATTGAACCAGAAACACTACTGAGAAATATTAAATTAATTGATGTTCATTTATTAAACAATAAGTTGCCTTTTGAACCTATTATTAGCAACATTTTAAAATTTGAAAAAATAATGAATATAAAAAGCTATAGTAATAATAACAAAATCATATTTATAATCGAAATTCCAATCGTAGAAATTGAAAACTACAATCTGTATCAGCTTTTCCCTTTACCAATCCTTAAAAATGACAAATACCAAATTATTATTCCAAAAACCCAATTCCTGATCCTAAACGAGCAAAACTATATGTCATTTAACAAAGAATGTCAAGAGATCGATAAAGAAGAATTTATCTGCCACGAATCCACACCTTCATCAATTAAAGAAGATGCCCCTTGTGAAGTTCAAATGTTAAAATTTACCAGTGACCATACAAACTGTGAAATTGACCAAGTAGACATTACCGACACCAAAATTCATAAACTTCGTGAAAATAAGTGGTTAATTGTTTCGCCATTTGTTACAGCCGCTCAACAAATTTGTGGTGGCACCAAAGACAATATACCTCTCTTAGGAACTTTTGTAGTTGAACTAGACAAACAGTGCTTAGTTAAAATAGAAAAAACAGTGCTTCGTAGTAATAGACTTCCGAAAAGTGAATTTAAAATTATTCAACTTCCAAAACTTAACTTCAAAAACTCTATTAATGGAAATTCTTATAATATTCAACCTTTTAAACTTAATGATATAGACGTTGGAAAAATGAATATTCTAAAAGACTCTTTAGACTTACAAACTAAAAAATTAAGTGAAATTTTTGAAAACCCAGTTTATTACAAAAATATTAGCATATGGACAATTTTCGTATATGTCTTTATCACTATTACTATATCCTATGGTTTTTATTATTTTTATTGTAAAAGTTATAGCAAGAAATTAACAGAAGAAAATAGTCAAGAAAACATGGAAATTCCTGTGAATGCAAATCCGGTTGCTGCACCCCGGATTCTTCTCTAAGGGTGGAGGAGTTATAGAAACGCATCTAAGCATTTCTCGCTGAAGTCATCAGAAATAGGAGATGCCCCTTCCACAAGAAGGCTAGAACAAAACTCTCGACATCCCGGCATTTTTAGCTTTTTGACATTATATTTCATTATAATAACTTGTTAATAAAGTTCCTTTTCGGTTTAATTTCAATTGTAGTTTTTTAAAAACATAACTTTCGGTTTCGAATCTAAAAGTTGTATGTATATAAACTTACTTAATCAAATCATAATAAATGTCGCTGTCTCGTCTTTTTTCATTTTTCTTCAAATCTTTCTGGCGCTTATAATATGCCTTTTGACGTTCACAATTTCTTTTTCTTTTTAGCTCTTAGCTCTTTAAACCTATAAAACGAAAATAGCTAGGTATAAATAATAGGTATAAATAATTAGGAATAAATAGTGTAATTACACACCAAAAATAAAATGTATGCATACAGAGTAGGTACTCACTGTTTTCATTCAATATTTTTTTATCACTTTCTTCATTAATAAATCCACTTTGTTTATTCATATTTAATACAAACACTTTATACACAAATTTAAATTATTTACGCAATGTATTTTGGTTGACAAGATAACAAGCTGTCAATTCATACAATTACAGATTTAATTTCATTTAATATAGTAGGCAGAATCGCATGAGCGCAGCCAGGATTATTTTCAGGGAGGTGCATCTGCATCTACACACTATTATGATCTAATATATATAGAATGTAGAATGATTTGGACAACAACCGCGACGCCTTTAGTTTTTATTCAAACAATAATTTAATAAAAAAATTAAAAAAATATATAATTTTCTGGTAAATTCAGGTATTTTCTTTCATAGCAGGGGGGTGCAAGCGCACCCTCTTGCACCCTGCTGCCGGCGCCCATGCAAAATCGTATCAGTATTAGGTTTTGTTTCCGGTTTCTGTTATTAGAATGACGTCACGTCCGTTAGAATAACTTTTTTACTCCTAGTGTCGCTAAAGAAGTTTTACTTCAAAAATTTACTTCAAATTTTACTGTCATTCCATTTTATTTCGTGATATAAATTCTAGAAACTGCTATAAAAATAGATTTTCAGAATTCAAAAATGGATAGATAATTTAAGGCAAATTAAAGGCTCTATAAAAATGTAAATATATATAGTTTTCCAATTATTAGTATAATAATTTTTTATTTAACAAAAACCATTTACAAGAAATTAAAAAATTGCTATAAACAGTTAGAATTCATTATCTGTAGTTTTGATTGTATTTTTATCGAGTGTTTAAGTTTTACATTATTTGTGATACTTATATACGCGTTTCATTTTGTTTCTAATAATACTAAGGGGATATTATATAAAAGGTATTTCGGAAACCAAATCACTCTTTTTTTTTAAACTAGTTGTCCGAATCTAGATAAATCCACAGTTTTATTGGAAATACATTTATTTTAATTTAATAATGCTATTTGTAGAACTTTCTTCCTTAAAATTTTGCTGTCATTCCATTTTTTTCGTGATATAATAGAATTAAACCAAAATTTTAGAAAACTCAAAGTAAAAAAAAAAGAATTTTACCAACATCAGATACTTAACTACAAGCAAACAAAATGTAACTTTAATATGACGATGCTAATTCTAGCGAGACATATGTCATTATAATTAAAAACTTAAAAGTTTTTAATTAAACGTAAAAGTTGCGTAAAAAACAAAGAGTTTTTTATTATATTTTATTATTCATAATAAGTTGAACTTCCAAAAAGTAAGAGTCAGTATAATAAATTTAAGTTACCGATTATTACAGATATACAATTGATCTGACAACAATGCATAAAAATTTGAATTTCTCGCGCAGAAATGAAGTAAATTTGGTGCTTTTTTCAATGCGCAGAGTCCTGCGCGACCGAACCGTTTTAAGTATTAACCCCGTCTTCAAATATACCATTTTTTATATACGCGTTTCTTTTTGTTTCTATTGATACTAAGGGGATATTATATACAAGGTATTTCGGAAGCCAAATCACTCTTTTTTTTTAATTAGAAATTAGTTGTCCAGAATCTAGATATATCCAAAGTTATATTGGAAATACATTTATTTTAATTTAATAATGCTATATGTAGAACTTTCTTCCAGTAAAAAAAGAATGAAAAAACAGCATAATTAAATGTATTTTCAATTTTATCTTATATATCTAGATCTTGGCTAACTAGTTTAAAAAAGAGTTTGTTCGTAATCTTTGTATATGTAAAAAAAATAGAAATATGAAAAATTTGAAAATTCAAAAAACACAATATTGATTGAAATTTGAGAATTTTAGAGACAACATCTGGTTAACAAACATTGTATTTTGAAAGATGTACATAGGAGTAATAAAGTAATCGAAATATTTGGGCTTTTGTTAAAATCCAATATTTACGACAGTAACTATTCGCCCAGATTGGATTTTGCTGACCCTTGTAAAAAAATTCTTTATAGAATTTATAAGTATTGTCAGGGTAATAAAACAGTAAAGTTTCAACACCCTTGAAGTAGTTATCATAATATAATATATTGCAATAATATGAAATTTATAAAAACGCAGTTACTTATAATAATCAAAAAATTGATTCAACTTTCTTAAAAATAAAAAAAAGCAAGTATTAGATGACCAAATTGACCAAAAAGAAAAATAATCAAAAATTGATAAAATAAAACCAGATAATGTAAAAAAAATAAAAAAAAGAGTGTGCGTGTAACCTTTACGCGCGATTGAAGTAAAACTTGTTGACGTACGTATCGGAAAATAAATATTTAGTTACAATTCAATCATATTTATTGCCTATATACTTTACAAAAAAAATGAGATGTTATATTTATATTATTCATTAGAAATAGGAACTTGAAAGTTATCATTATTTTTTTTATATATGAAATAATAGGTTTATGATAACTAAAATGTGAAACATAGATTTTAGTCTATAAATACCATTAATGTATTTGAAACCGTTTGAAAATTTCATAAATAAATTTCGGAAATTTAAACTCCTCCCGTAGCTGAAATTATACAGTTACTTCCATCAGAATCTTCCGTTAGAATCTACCCCTAGTCGTGCCTAAAGAAGTTTTGCTTCAATAATAGGTAAACAATATTAAAAATATACACACATTACGTTTAGAATGTGTGATTTTGTAGCTGTATCTACCTTATTGTAATACATCACAACACAAGAGCCTTCGATAGTTAGATAACCATTTCATTTTGTAGCATTTTATAGCATATTCCATAAAATTTAAAATCCTGAGTTAAGTTTGTTTCCTTCACGTCTACGAAGGATCTGTTATTGGTGGTAAAAGATCAGCCATCTTGACTAGTGGTTTTATGGCTTTTATGGCTACCTAACCAAACCTAAAATAAGTATAAGAAAGTGTTAAAATATTTTGAATATTATTATTTTATGAACAAAAACGTGCAACATGCTTCTTTACTCAACGTAAAGATTCCGTATAAACAATTATTTACTATCATAATATGTATGTATGTATATAAACTTACTTAATCAAATCATAATGAATGTGGCTGTCTCGTCATTTTTTCATTTTTGTCATTTTTCTTCAAATCTTTCTGGCGCTTATAATATCCCCTTTGACGTTCACAATTTCTTTTTCTTTTTAGCTCTTTAAGTCTATAAAACGAAAATAGCTAGGTATAAATAATAGGTATAAATAATTAGGTATAAATAGTGTAATTACACACCAAAAATAAAATTTATGCATATAGAGTACCTACCTATTCACTCATTTTCAATCAATATTTTTTCATCACTTTCTTCATTAATAAATCCACATTGTTTATTCATATTTAATACAAACACTTTATACACAAAAAACTATTTATATAAAGCAATGTTTTTCGATTGACAAGATGATCAGCTGTCAATTCATACAATTACAGATTTAATTTTATTTAATATAGGAGGCAAAATCGCATGAGCGCCGCCAGGATTATTTTCAGGGGGTGCATCTGCATCTACACACTATTATGATCTAATATATATATAGAATGTAGAATGATTTGGACAGCAACCGCGACGCCTTTAGTTTTTATTCAAACAATAATTTAATAAAAAAATTAAAAAAATATATAATTTTCTGGTAAATTCAGGTATTTTCTTTCATAGCAGGGGGGTGCAAGCGCACCCTCTTGCACCCTGCTGCCGGCGCCCATGCAAAATCGTGTCAGTATTAGGTTTTGTTTCCGGTTTCTGTTATTAGAATGACGTCACGTCCGTTAGAATAAATTTTTTACTCCTAGTCTCGCTAAAGAAGTTTTAAATAAAACATGTCAGAAAATATAAGAGGAAAAAAATAACAGTAAAAATAAATTAAAGTCTCGGTCTCAACACAAGTAGTATTTTTATTAATTCTTTAGTTACGCGTTTCGCTCATACGAGCATCATCAGACCACTAAAACATAATTACAATAATTGCTGGGGTACAATAAATAAAATTAATAAACTCACATTAACATACATCTCACTGACAAGTTACAAATATAATTTTTAGGTTGAAATAATAAAAAACAATTGAAATTAAAATAAAAATAAAAAATTAAAGGTCTCTACACAATTCAAAAAATTTTAAAATAACTGTGTACCAACTTGTGATCTATAGAATCGTTGTTATTTTCAAAAATTGACAAAATAATTTTAAATGATTCTAAACTAAAACGAATATAAACAAAGATTAATGATTGAAATATTCATTCTAATAAATTATTAGTTTATTACCTTTTGTGCAATGATGTAATAACTCCACGTTTTCTAAAATATCAAAATTATTAGAATGAATATTTCAATCATTAATTTTGTTATTAGTGGAGTGTCTAGAGGTTTTTACCTCGGATTAGAGTTACAGTGAATGAATTTATATAATCGACGTGGGGTTTTGTTTTTTATACTATAAATTACAATGTTTACCCAAAATTTTTTTGTGCTTTCAATTTTTTCATTGTTTAAACAAATTATTATGAAAAATTAATTTTTGAGCATATAATTTTACTTTAAATAGTTTTTTTTTTTTCATTTATACGTTAAATTTCACCTGAATAGACATAGAGGAACATCTTTCGAGAATACCTGTGTATAAAAATAGCAGTAGCGATTTCGAACAGGTAATAAAACTTGGAGGGGAGAGCAAAGCGGCAGCTGCTATGTAGCGCCTATCCGAGCGCGAGCGCCTAGATGTGAAATCCTTCCAAAATTTTTTTTAACTCCGTCGGGTTCATTTTATACTGTAATTCTTTCATATTTTGTAGATAAATTTGTGAAGCCTTCACATAGGAAAAATGCCCTGATGCATGACATAATGGAATCATTAGCTCAATACTATATAAATGTAAATTCCTATCCCCCATACAATCCGCAGCAATGAAGTCCTTCAATATAGTAACCATTCGAAAATAAGTAATCCATAGTTTTGACGCTTTATTTTTATTTTTAAGCTCCAGTAACTTATTTTAAAAAAATTTAGTAAGCGTTTGAAATCCATGGTTTCCAGTTATTTCTGTATAGTTGAACATTTCAAAAATCATAGAGTTATCATCATCACTTATTACATTTGCAAAATCTGTATTGTGCTCCATAGGATTTTCAAAAACCAATTGTGATAAAGCTTGCTCGATGTCGGGCATTAAACAGTATAAGGGTGGATTGAGTTGACACGTCGCGTTGCTCTGGCTAGTCTGATAAGTGGAGGCTAGGCTCGTTTCATACTTTAATATCTTACATGGGATCCATTGGTTATATTATGGCTGGAAGTGGGATAAGAGAAGCTCTTTTTACCATATATGCTGAAAATACAATTGATCGCATAACTTCTGGACATGCGTATGCTAGAGCAGTACGTGCTCATACTTTATTAAAGCAAGCTTTATCACAATCGGTTTTTGAAAATCTTATGGAACACAATACAGATTTTGCAAATGTAATAAGTAATGATGATAACTCTATTACTTTTGAAATGTTCAACTATACAGAAATAACTGGAAACCATGGATTTCAAACGCTTACTAAATTTTTTAAAAATAAGTTACTGAAGCTTAAAAATAAAAATAAAGCGTCAAAACTATGGATTACCTACTTATTTTCGAATGGTTAGTATATTGAAGGACTTCATTGCTGCGGATTGTATGGGAGATAGGAATTTACATTTATATAGTATTGAGCTAATGATTCCATTATTTCCTGCATCAGGGCATTTTTCCTATGTGAAGGCTTTACAAATTTATTTACAAAATATAAAAGAATTACAGTATCAAATGGACCCGACGGAGTTAAAAAAAAATTCTGAAAGATTTCTCATCTAGGCGCTGGCGCTCGGATAGGCGCTACATAGCAGCTGCCGCTTTGCTCTCCCCTCCAAGTTTTATTACCTGTTTGAAATCGCTACTGCTATTTTTATACACAGATATTTTCGAAAGATGTTCCTCTATGTCTATTCAGGTGAAATTTAACAGATAAATGAAAAAAATTAGTATTTAAAGTAAAATTATATGCTAAAAAATTAATTTTGCATAATAATTTGTTTAAACAATGAAAAAATTGAAAGCACAAAAAAATTTTGGGTAAACATTGTAATTTATAGTATAAAAAACAAAACCCCACGTCGATTATATAAATTCATGCACTATAACTCTAATCCGAGGTTTTAACGTTTTGAATGCTCCAGGAAATCCACTATATATAAAATTTAAAATTTCATTTCATTCTACTTCATTTCAATGAATCTTTGTTTATATTCGTTTTAGTTTAGAATCATTTAAAATTATTTTGTCAATTTTTGAAAATAACAACGATTCTATAGATCAAAAGTTGGTACACCGTTATTTTAAAATTTTTTGAATTGCGTAGAGACCTTTAATTTTTTATTTTTATTTTAATTTCAATTGTTTTTTATTTATTCAACCTAAAAATTATATTGTTAACTTGTCAGTGAGATTTATGTTAATGTAAGTTTATTAATTTTATTTATTGTACCCTAGCAATTATTGTAATTATGTTTTAGTGGTATGCTCGTATGAGCGAAACGCGTAACTAAAGAATTAATAAAAATACTACTTGTGTTGAGACCGAGACTTTAATTTATTTTTACTGTTATTTACATATTCCGGTCTCTTTGAGAAATATGGACGAATTTTTTGAAAATATAAGAGGTTTTTGTTTACTTATTAAGACTCTTTGAAAAGACATACACGCTCTGGTTGACGAAAATTTAAAAAGAGTTAAATCAACATATTTTTTTATATTTAATCCGATTGTTACACATTTTTATATTTAAAAGACTGCTCTTCGTAAATTTAACAAATCAATCAACATAGAACAATAATAGAAATACGCAAATACGCAAGGGACCTTTTCAAATATATAGACATTTTTATTTTTATTTTAAGAAAATAAATTTTAATTGTTACTGTTTTATTTTAATTGTTTTTCCATTTACATTTAAAGAAATAACAACCGTAAAATAACATTTATATTTCTATTTGTAAAAAAAATGGCCCTTGGTAAGCCAGGCGCATCAGTAGATTTATATTAATTAAATATATTAAAAGTATACGTTTTAGAAAAAAATGTTTTAGATAAAAGTTGTAGGTCTCTTTAAGACAAACAAAAAAGTCGCCTAACATTTTTTTGTACAGGGTGAAGTAAAAAAGTTACGAATTTTTTTCCATTTTGATTTGATGTCACGCCCAAACGGCCTTACCGATTTGGCCCATTAACGAACTCGACCGAGATTTTGGGACGATTGATTTTTGTACCAAATTTCATTTCGATCCGTTAAGAAATGCGACCGCTATCGTGTCCACAGATTTCGTTATATCGGAACTATACATATAAGCCATTCACTTTTTATTTCCATCTCAGTAGGCTCTGTTAGTTACATGAAATTCGCCCAGTATAATACACGTCTGTTCATATTGTTCTGTGGTCTTATTAATTGTAAATACGATGTTGTCACGTCTTCAATAAAAATATGTGTATTTATTACAAATATCTTAAGTAATTAAATCTGCAAACCAAATTTAAAACTTGCCGAAAATAAGTCAATGTATTTAATATTAAATTGAATAGGTACTAAAGTAGATACGTCAGTTTTCGCTGCAAGTAGGTACTATTAATATCCAAGAATGGTCTATTTAAATTCACATGAATTTTGACTGATATTCAAAATAACACATTCCTTTGCACAGAACAGATCCCTGTTTATAGTCAACTTTTCTATTGGACATTTTTCTCTGTGACATCAACTTTTGACACTATTCGTAATAATACGTTTATTTACACTTATGAAAAGTGAGCTTTCATTATTATACTTCAGCGTTCATGGCAATACTGTTAATAAAAAAAATTTAATCATATGAAGAAACATAATTTCTATAGTATTTTTTTCCGTAGAATTAAATGGTATTATCAGTTTTGCAATATCTAGGAAAATTTAAACAAAATATCAACATTTATTACAAAATTAAGTGTTACAAAGTCATTTTTTCAGTTTTTTACATTTTTGAGCATATTTTTAAATGTAAACTATTTTTTTTCATATTCTATAAAAAAGTAGATGTCAAAACCAAAAAAATGAGACCCGAAAGAAGTCTGTAAAATAAATCCCCGAAGCTAGGATTTCATTTAAAAAAAAAAAATTTTTGCGAAAAAAATTTATATTTTAAAAACCTTTGGATTTTTTTATTTGAAAAAATTTGTGGTCATTTAAGATATATAAAGGTATACTTTCACCAAGTTTCGTCAAAATAAAATCATTGTTGTAGAAATAAAAAATAAAAAACTAAAAAACAACAAAAAAATGGTTTTTCCATTATTCGCGAGAATTTTGAGGTTATGTGAAAAAAACTTTCAAACAAAAGTTATACATTTTTCAATGATGTACAACTTTCCTGTTGGAAATTTTTTTCTGTGACGCCAACTTTTGCCAAAATTTGTAATAATACGAGTTTACCCCCTTTAACCCCCCCCCCCAAATCCAGATTTCCAAGGTTACGTAGTTGGGTGAATTTTCTGTTATTTATTGTACCCCAAGTTACCTTTTCCAATTGGTTTCATACGCGAATTAATTTTTCGTGAATTTAAAAAACAATATGTTATCTCGATTGGACTATAATACAGAAATTCTAACCAACATGTTTGTTTATAAAATATTCTATCTATAAGCCATTCACTTTTTATTTCCATCTCAGTAGGCTCTGTTAGTTACATGAAATTCGCCCAGTATAATACACGTCTGTTCATATTGTTCTGTGGTCTTATTAATTGTAAATACGATGTTGTCACGTCTTCAATAAAAATATGTGTATTCATTACAAATATCTTAAGTAATTAAATCTGCAAACCAAATTTAAAACTTGCCGAAAATAAGTCAATGTATTTAATATTAAATTGAATAGGTACTAAAGTAGATACGTCAGTTTTCGCTGCAAGTAGGTACTATTAATATCCAAGAATGGTCTATTTAAATTCACATGAATTTTGACTGATATTCAAAATAACACATTCCTTTGCACAGAACAGATCCCTGTTTATAGTCAATTATCATATTATATTATTGATCTAGAACGAAAATAGTTATTATCCTATCAAGTGCGGAAAGTTATACTTTCCCGCAAGAGTTAGGATCCATATTTTTTCTACAAGCATAAAAAAGATACTTTATTCATTTTTTAAATTTTATTTTCAACTCCTAACAATGTAACAAAATTTTAATTTGTGAAAATTAAAGTTTGTTGTTGCTTTGAGTAACGTTTACAGAGGTGTTTTAATAAATTATGATTTTTTTAAGAACAAAAATTTTAAAAATCTCTATTTTTATGCAAAATAATCTTTTTTTTACTATTTGTATGTAGTAGGTACAACAACATAAAAGTAATAATACAATAATTTTCCAAAAGGTTATTGAAGGACATATTCATTTAATAAAAAAAGAGAAAGAGATATTTTCTGAATTAAAATGCGTGCAGAAAAGTGTTGTTTTACGCATGCTTGTAGAAAAATATACTTTTATATTTACATTTTATTACAAATAAATAATATAAGTAAAATTCAAAATGTAGCACATATACATATATTAATAACAACGTTTAATACAACTTTTAAATTACTCAAGCAATAGTAAAAGATCCTTTTTACAAATGTATAATAAAACTTTTAAATTATTCAAGCAGTGGTAAAAAAAAAATTATTTCATCAGTTTTGAGTTTAACATAAAAACAAAGTACTCAAAGTCTATAGGTATCCATCTTTTTTAAAGTCTTCTATTTTACATCCAAATGGCATCGTAGTGTAACATTATTGTATTAGTGGCTGTAGGATAATAAAATTTCACATCCAATGGGTTAATTGAGGAAACTATACTCCAGTAAAAATTTGATTTTCCTGGTCCGCCCCAGGTGGTGTCGCATTTGACTTAAATATGCTGATGTTTTAATAATGTTCTTTATAACAGAAATTTTTCAGAAAAATTAAGATTTGTTAGACATTTCAAACCGATACAATGAAAAAAATATTTTAATAAATTACATAAAAGCAAATTTTGTTTAGCATCAGTCAAAAGTTTGTCTAAAGTAAAATGTTCAGTTTTAGCATGGCACATATCCAAATCTGTCGCTGTAAGTCTTTTTTTAAAATAAACTTCTCAAATGTATCAGTTTTACATCCTTTATCTGCGACTTTCTCATTATTTTTCAATCCTTCTTTAATAATCTTCCGTATTTTCGATACACTGATCTAAAAAAATTAAGCATTTAGAATGTTTGTCATATTAATTAGATTCAAAAAATATACCTCAGTTACACAACGGTAGTTAAGAGATTTAAAAATATTTAACAAAATTTTGAATTAAATTATAGTTACAAAAATGTATAATTTCGAAATTTGAAATCTGACAACATTGTATATAATTTATTATATCTGTCAAAAAAGGTTATGTGTTCTTTTAATAATATAAATTTTATTTAAAAAAGTGATACATATTTATAAATTCATTACAAAAACCTCTCTCAATTAATCTAATGCAAAATATATAAGTTTATGTTAGCGACTAGCATTGATTTAAAAGAAATACACATAAAATCGTACTTACTTGAAAAACCTCGGCCAATTGATTTAAGCTGTTAGCTTGTTTCCTAAACATACCATAACATCTAACGATGCTGTTGTGAATTTCTGTACTTATTTTTTTTGGCATTGTATATTGAATCTAAGAAAGCATCAAATATTTCGTTATTGAATCTTCAACAATTTTACCTTTGACAATGTGCTGTCAATATTTTGACAGTAGGTACCAACCCAACAAATTGAAGTGCCAATCCAAGAAATAAAATGCATAGTCTACTGAGATTGAAATAAGAAGTGAATGAATTATAACACGTCAATTTAAAGTCATGAACAGAACAAAATAGTTATTTATGAAACAGTTCGTGAAGTATGCTTTTTGCGCACGCACGCGATGTTTAGAGCACGAGCGAAGCGAGAGCTATATATCGCGTAAGTGCGCAAAAAGCACTTCACGCACAGTTTCATACAATATTTTATCTACGATAAACAAATAAAAACTAATTAGAAATTCAAATTTGAAAATTGAAACTACAAAACTGTCAGAATAACTTTTGTTGAAATTTAATGCTCTCATAGCAACACCATGACAACGCGAATGCTAAGGATATTTGATTATTTGAAGGTGTGTCAAAAACAGTGCGAAAAAGTAAATCCCATTTAAAATACATTGTTACTTCACGCACACTTTTAATCCTTCACGCACTGCTGTCTATAATGACAGTTTTCACGAACTAAAAATTGATACATAATATGAGGTAGAGTAGATAAAAGTTTTTATGCCTTACTATAACCTACTAGAACATATTTTGAGGTATTTTATGATTATTATTCAAGTTACCGATTAAGAATAATAATAGTATATTATGCAACGATCATGTAATGATGATTATTAATACACGAGCATTAACTGGGATACGAAACGAGTGTTTTTGTGTTTTTGTGTTTTTGTGTTTTTGTGTTTTTGTGTTTTTGTGTTTTTGTGTTTTTGTGTTTTTGTGTTTGTGTGTTTTTGTGTTTTTGTTTTTTGTGTTTTTGTGTTTTTGTTTTTTTGTGTTTTTGTGTTTTTGTGTTTTTGTGTTTTTGTGTTTTTTGTGTTTTTGTGTTTTTGTGTTTTTAAGTTATTGTAAAGATCAGCATGATATAATTGTTTTCCTGGTTTTTCGATATCATTGCACAGTTATACTGATCTTAGAGGGAAGTACATCCAGGATAATCCCTTAGGGCTAATAACATCTAGGCTTTAATATTGTTATATCTTATTACTTCCATACTTGATCTAGCCTTAATACCACTTTACCAACATCAGATACTTAACTACAAGCAAACAAAATGGAACTTTAATATGTCAATCTGTCAATCTGACGATGCTAATTCTAGCGAAACATATGTCATTATAATTAAAAACCTAAAAGTTTTGAATTAAACGTGGAAGATGCTTAAAAAACAAAGAGTTTTTTATTATTTTTTATTATTCTTAATATGAACTTCCAAAAAGTAAGGGTCAGTACAATAAATATAAGTTACCGATTATTACAGATATACAATTGATCTGACAACAATGCATAGAAATTTGAATTTCTCGCGCAGAAATGAAGTAAATTTGGTGCTTTTTTCAATGCGCAGAGACCTGCGCGACCGAACCGTTTTAAGTATTAACCCCGTCTGCAAGATTACCCCGAATTCTATTTTATATGAAACAATTTACTAGCAGAGCAGCGGCGTTGCGATGCAATTGCTACCTTATCTTTTCCCTCCAGTTACCTTGAAAAAATCCAGGAAAGGAATAAACTGGAGACCAACTCGAACTGAAATACAAGAAAGCTTTTTCCTTTTTGTACAGGTAACAAACACTTCAATTTTGTTACTCTTATGTTTATTTTAAACAAATTGTTTCATATAAATGGGCTTCCTTTCAGTGCCGAGCCGACCCCTACCAGCGCCATCGGGCAAAACTTACGAAGCGCCTTTCTTAAAATTTGTTTAATTTATATAGACATTTAATTACAGCCATAAATATAAATATAAAATTTCTGATTTTTCTAAATCAGGATTTCATGCAACTACTTTAAAAAATAAAACAAAAATTAACGATTGACTTAAATTTGTGCACTTTTTATAATTATTAAAATGAGCAGTACCTACTTTTTTCGTGTTAACTGCAGTTTCCGCCAAAGGTTGTAACGTGAAAATACCCTTGCTAGCTCCAGGGTTGTGGCTTCCTTCTAGCTTTCTTTTTTTAACTCTCCCCAAACATTTAAATAAGGGCGCCAAATACAGACACACAAATAATAGAGAAAAAATCAGTTTTAAATTGTTTATTCAAGAATTATTGAATTGAAAATTTTCAAGATATTAGTAGATAAAATAGTGAATAACTAGTTTCTTATCTTTTTTTATTGGATTCTTCCTCGAAACAGGGGGAGGACGACGCTGAATTCGGTCCTGGTTACTGATGCCGATGGCAAGATGTTTTCATTAACAAATCTTCAGTGCGGTCACAGGCTGGATACGGCAAAAAATAATTTCGGCTAGGCCAAAGCTTCTTTGTCAAAATAAATTGTTTCCTGGCTTCCAGTCCTTTCTTAGGACCCTTCAAAATTTGGCAATCGGCCTATGAAATAAAAATGAAAACCGTCAAAATTCCGTCTCACTAAACCATAATTTCGATTACAATCATTCAAGGTTTCCCAAGTTCGAGAAAGAAAAAAGTTAATCACTTGAACTGTTTACTTATTTTTAACTCCATAAAAACTGATTTATAACAATGATTGTAATCGAAATAATTAAATGTTAGAAACAAGATAACCATTATAGTTATTCAAATAAATTCACCAAGTTTTTGATTACCACTAAAAATTATAACATTTTAATTTTTTTACTCACCGAAGGGAGAAGATATTGAAAGAACTGATTACTTTAGAAGCACAAAATGTAAAGAATAAAAATAGCGACACTTTTCACGATCGAACTAAAAATTCCCCTCTCATCACTGAATCCAAGTCTGCGGCGACTCCAATAGACGAGGAATTGTAAAAATTAAATAGTACGTAGGCCAGGCCAAAAAATAACGTTGCAAAATAGCCGAGAAATTAAAGAAATTAAATAGTATATAGGCCAGGCCAAAAAAATAACGTTGTAAACGTTACAAGGTTTCCAATCGTTTGTTCCGTTGCAAAATGGAGATTTGTTTTTTGAATCGAATAATTTGCAGCATAAACAAAAAACCGCATTTTTTGATTTAGAATAAAGCAACCACTCTCTATGAAACTTTTCACCATTTCTTAAATGTCTTTCATAATAACAATCCGAAAATTTTCGTCCCGAAGAATCACGCGGCAAATTATAATTTTTTACTTGCGTAATCGGGGTTTCTATTAAATTTTCAACCATGTTTGAAGTCAAAACTTCAGGCCAAAGTCCTAGGTCATCTTTGGGAAAAGCTGGTGCTGGTGTTGATCTTTCTTTTTGGTGGCGGCGGTGCATCAAGCGCAGGTCCAGGCAATTCTTTAGGCGCATCATCTTAAAATACTAACACACAAATGAGTAAATATCGCCCACTATAGGTACCAAATGCATTTTAAATGCATTGATATATTTATTTAAAATTTAAATAAAATGCTGAATTTTTTATAGCTTTTAAAAATATATACATATCTTTAAAAAAAGCACATACCACTGGACACGTTTTTTAATTCCTCACTTTCGTAAATCTCTTCCTCGACACCTAGCGATTGTTTTGATGTGGACGGTGCCAAAGACACAAAATATTGCTGTATTTTTGCATGTGGCATTCTTATCACGCTCTTCTTCTCGTTTGCGTTTTTTTTATTAAATTCTGGTAGCCAGACAATTTCTTTTTTTTATCACTCATCACAATATTCACAAATTATTAAGTATCGCAAAAACACAAATACTAAAACAACTCTCGATATTGCACCATGCACTTACTTTCGATAACTGAGAATTCTTTTTGGCCATCTGCTCGCTAAACTCAAAAATTTGTTTTGCATTTTGTCAGTATTTATAAAATGTTTTATTGGGCTTAATTTTATTGAAGGGCAATAACGCTTTGCTCCATGCCACTCACTTTCGATAACTGATAATTCTTTTTGGTCATCTGCTCGGTAAACTCAAAAATTTGTTTTGCATTTTGTCAGTATTTATAAAATGTTTTATTGGGCTTTATTTTATTGAAGGGCAATAACGCTTTGAAAGATAGCCTTTGAATAATTGTTATGATATCATTAAAATGTATTTAGCACATTTGCATTCATCTAAATTCCAAAATACTGACAAACTGCTGAGATGAAAAATTGTAAAAATGATAGGGGGTTGCTAAATTTATTTTTTATGTAATTTGATAATTGAGTTTAAAATTACAAAAAAAATCGAAAACGTAAAAACATTTTTTTTGCTACCACATTTGTAGCTTTTATTCGGTTTAAAATCTAAGAGCGGCGCCTTTATCACCTCGGCGCAGTCGGGCGCCGCCCGACTTGCCCATATGGACGGCTCGGCACTGCTTCCTTTGACTCTGTTACAGGTGTTACATAAATTTTGCAAATTTAATTTTATATATTACAGAGCTTTGATGAATTGACCGAGCGGATATCGATTAGAGGTAAAAAACTTCGAGGTTATGGCTTAACAGCCCAACCATTTGCAGCAGTAATTAACAATTCAGAATTCTTCATTATTATAAATGAAATAAAGTACAAAATTGAAAATGGACTAAGGACACTGGAATTATTATTCAAACTGTTCCATGCTTTATCTGTAAACCAGTAGATGTCAAATTCAATCAACATTTATTTGCTTTCGAAGTAAAAGAAACTGATATCTTCAAATGCATTTTACTTAATGATCTACATTTCTTTGATACTTACAGAAGGAAAATGTTATGTTACTATTTACTAGTTGTAATTAAATGTTATATGACATCTGATTTAACAAATTATCTAATGAATCGAGTTTATTTTTTGTTAATAATTTTTCTGATTTTTTATTTGTATATAACAAGATATTTTTTCATAATATAGGTACCATTTAGGATACCTATGAGAACATGAAAATATGATGTTATTTTAATGTGTTTTGTTTTGTTGCTCAAAATAAAAAAAAACATAATGTTCAACTTTTTTTTATTTAATATATGACCCATATAATCCCGGGGGTAGGGGGTATTATTCTATTTTCTACCTATGGTTATACGAGGACTTACCTGCTGTTATTTAATTTTCTTGCTAAAGTTATGAGACCACCTACCTGTTGCTATTTCATTATTAATTATGATTATTTCCTTCGATACAAATTAACCAATAGAATGTCATAATTTTTTGAAATTGGACCAATCAGAATCAAATATCAGCGACTATTGCACTAGAACAATATCAGCGACTATTGCACTAGAGAAATAGTCACGTCAAATATAAATGTCAAAAATTTGTCTTCTCAGGAAATAATCTTCCTAAATATAACGCGACCTTGATAAATAGTCTGCTATTTTTGTTGTTGCTAAATTTCTCGAATATTTTACAATTTGTTTCGACATAATTTGACATTAATAATCAAAGATTAAAGCCCTCGAGCTAAAGCTCTCGGGCTTTAATCAGATTATTAATGTCAAATTATGTCTCAACAAATTGATACTAAAATATTCTCAAAATCTAGATACCACAAAAATAGCCGACTATAATCGAGGTCTTGTTATATTACCCTTGAGTATCATATAACCAGCTTGTTCTTATTTGATCAACTATTAGTGATTACTCTATTGTCAAATTGACGTTATTTGATTGTTTACTTGTAGTTACACAAACATTTTTCTAAATATATTTCTATCGAATAACGGTAAGTATGTTACTATATAAGGGCTATACGGTAAAAGAATAATTTACACGATGGTAGAGTGGCATAAGGGTTATTCGTCCATTCACTAACGGTTATTCGATCATTCCAGCAAGATCAAACTATTAATGGTAATTTGATATTTTTGCTGTCACCTATTGTATCCAGATATCTACTAAGGGCTATTTAATATCAACTAACTGTTATTAGATAATTTTCTCGTTCCAGGATCTCGTGATTGAAGTATTTCTCCATTGTTTTGCTAATAACAGATAGAAGAGCTATGGGTCTGTATTTAGAAGGCTGAGTTTTACAGCCTTTCTTAGAGACTGGTTGTACTGGAGCAGTTTTCCAGGATTCTGGAAAAATACCAGTATCATATGATAGTTAAATTAGCTTAGTCAAAACTGGCGCTAGTTCAGGAGCACAGCATTTTAAGAGTAAAGCAGGTATTTCATCAAGGCCGCTTGCTTTGATAGTATTTAAAGTAGCAAGGACTCTCTGCATACGCTTAACCCTAAATATGATATTTTTCATTGAGTGGGGAGCCCGTGGAATAAAATGTAGTTCTATGTTTCTCGGTGCGTTAAGTATCGAGTTCGAAGTGAATATTTTGGCAAAGAGTTTTGCCTTTTCTGTGCAGAACGTTACTATTGAGCCGTCTTCTGATGTGAGTGGAGGAAACGAACTATTTGTAAAATTGTTGTTGATATGTTTGGAGAGATTCCCAAAGGACCGGCTTCCATTAGGGTTTGACATTACTTTCTCTCTCATTCTAGCGTCAAAGAGACTTTGGAATTGAAAATAGTGGTGTTGTATCTGTTTCTAGCGTTTATATCATCCTGTTTTGTTTTTCTGATGGATTTTGTATAAATAATTTGTGGGACTTGATCTTAGCTTTCCGAGCTACATCGCAATCTTTATTAAACCATGGCTTCTGTTTGGCTTTCGAGCGTTTGGTAAAGTGAGGAATGTAAGCTTCCATGGCACACTGAATGATTTCAGTTATACTGTTGCATACTGCCGATGGATATTCGTGGATAAAGCAGACTGGGTTCCAGGGAAAAATTGCAAAGTAGTTTAGAAGGCCTTCCCAATTTGCTTTTTTTAAGTTCCAAAACGTTCTCTTGGGTGGTGCCTTGAATGGGTGAGATTCGATTGGACATTTGACTTCTACTACAGCATGATCAGAGTTACCTAGGGGAGATAGAACATTTACATTATATTGCTCAGGATGAGTGGTCAGAAAAAGATCCAGAGTATTAGAACTGTGATTGGCAGCTCTGGGAAAGTCAGTGAGCTTGTCGATTAGTTGGGACAGCCCATGGCTAATTGCAAACTCTTCAGTTAGCCTGCCTTCTGTGTCCGTTTTGTTGGACTTAAGCCACTTTTCGTGGTGAATATTAAAGTCCCCAAGCACAATTATCTCTGCAGAAGGGTACTCACTATTAAGGTAAACGATCTTGTGTGACAGATAGTCTAGTAGTTCGACGCAATTACAGTCTGATGGCCGATAAATACTACAACATATAAATTTGCTAGAGGCTTTTAGTGTTAATTTTAGACAAATAAGGATGTTGTCTCTGTTGTTTTTTAGTGCAGGTAGCCCAGAGCTGGAAAGTATGCTTCTTACGTAAACACATACACTATGGTGCCGTTTAAAGTTGTAGTAAAGTTCGTAACCTGGAAATTTAGGATGCTTCAGGCTATTTTTCCCAGAAACTTGTGATTCGGTAAGAACAAGAACGTGAGTTTTTATAGACTGTAAATAGTGATGGGTTGCGTTAATGTTGGCATTTAACCCGCAGATGTTAGTGAATGCAGAGTCTGTTTTGCGTTTTGGTTTCTGGGTAAGATTGGCTGAACTAGAGGTTGGTTTACTAGTAGACTGATCGATGGCTATGTTATTTCCATCATGACTTCCCCGAGATTGTCCCCCCCCCCCCCCCGGAGATCCGAATGGGGAACTATTTTACTTCCGGAACATTTAACCTCTGGAGAACTCATCATGGTATTTTCTAAAAAAGGGTTTAAGAGAAAGAATGGGATTGGAGGGAAATGGAAAGGTGAGAGGGGAAGGAAAAACCCGACTTACAACTTTAATGGGGAAACATGTTCAGAACATTTCACCTCATCTTAACGAATTGCAGGGTGGTTCCTCCTCGGGCGATAGAAAGTTCCATCTACCACCTACCAACCAGAGAATTTTTCGCCCATCTGTGGTGTGAAGCAATGGTTAATAAAAGCTATTTTTAAAATTGTTATGACGATTAGATATAGTTGTTCAAACAAACGACAACCTTCAGTAGAGGAATTAAGATATAGAATCAATAATAAAAAAAAGAGAAATTTCCACCTTTCAAAAATTAAATGTTCCTATTGAAAATCATCTACATTGAATATGTAATTTTAATTTCAAGGGGTTTGTTGGTTATAATTATTTGTAACTGCAAGACGAAGATTTTGATGAAATAGAAGACCCTTCAAGTTCACAGAGCAAGAATAATTGGAATAATTGTTTTTTTTAAACTGTGCGATTTTTTGTAGCATTTGAGGTAACATTAAATTCATTGTTTTTTTAACATAAAAATATATCTCTTATACTTATATTTTTAATTACATTTTACGAAAAAAAATATTTAAGCAAAAAAATGTTTTTGAAAACAATTTGTTTAAATAAATATTGTTTAAACAATAATTGTAACGTTCGTTTTTGAGTATATCCTCCGGACTATATTTTTATTTATTTCAATTTTATCGCGCCGGTGCGGATGGTCTGTTCGTGTCGATTTGGTAGGAGAAAGTTTGTTACTTCGTTAGAAAATTATTTAAATTCTTTCATTTTATCTTCGATTCTTTATAAAATCAGAATTATTCTCTGATTAACTTGGCCCTTCATTTAGTAAGTACATTTTTGCTTCAGTATAAATTTTTATTTGTATTAAATTATCCAAATTGCGGTGAATTTATTATTTTAAAAATTTTACTAACATTTAATTTCAAATACATAGCTATTGTAATAGGTCAGTTTTTTGTGGTGTTAATATATATTGATATGGATTTTTCTTTAATGGTGCACGTTCTTTCAATGAATTGTTGGAACGTGGTCATGATTTTTAAATCGGTTGTCTGGATTAAGTAAGAATTGAATATTGGAAGAAGAAAGATTTAAAAGAAGATAAATTATTTCTTTATTTATAATTTTTATATTTTAGGACAATCAATTTAAAAATTCTTGAATCCACGACCGATAAATTCATTGAGAGAGGGTGTTCCGGAAGGAGGATCCATTTCAATATATATATATTGATATGGATTTTTCTTCAATGGTGCACGTTCTTTCAATGAAGTGTTGGAACGTGGTCATGATTTTTAAATCGGTTGTCTGGATTAAGTATTTTTTTGATATTGTATTTGCTTTTGTTTAGTTCATAAGTTATGTTGTTAGGGTGATTATTGATTGAATTGTCAAAGATTGGAATTTTGTAAATGTCATTAGAAAAATAAAATTGATAAAATACATAGAATTTGATTTAACTAGTAAGAAATATTGAAATTTAAATTGAAATAAAAAGAGTTGAAGAAAATTATATAATCAGAAGAATTTATAAATAAATAAATAAATAAATAAAAAGTAATTGGAATTGGATAAGAGGATACAGAGAGGTCAGAGTTGGAAAATTGTAAAAGAAGAAGGTATAGAGAAAGAGTTGAGCAGTAGAAAGGTATTAAATAGATGGAAAGGCAGCAGCAAGAAGGAGTTTGAAAGTAGTTGGAAGAGGAAGATATAGAGTAAGAATTAAATATTGCAAGAAGAAAGATTCAAAAGAAGATAAATTATTTTTTTATTAATAATTTTCGTATTTTAGGACAATCAATTTAAAAATTTTGGAATCCACGACCGATAATTTTATTGAAAGTGGGTGATCCGGAAGGAGGATCCATTTCAATTGGCGCCCAGAACGTGTGGCTGCTTCGGCACTGAGGGTATGAGATTTTTTTTTACTATTAGGTGTCAAGCTTGCTTTATTAAAAACAAAGTGTGTGATTCTGGAGTAAAAGATTAAATAAATTATAGGTATATAATATGAAATTAAGAGGGGGAAAGGAAATTACAGATAGAATGTCAGAACAAGGGGATAATATTGATAATCAGGAGAGTCAGGATAGTCAGGGTATTCAGGATAGTCAGTGTAATCAGGTTAGTCAGGATAGGCAGGGTATTCAGGATAGTCAGGATAATCAGGATAGTAAGATGGGGGATAGAAGGGATTCATCATGGGAACAAATGATGGAAATGTTAAAAAATATCAACAAAAACAATGAAGCAATGAACAAGAATATGGATTCTATGAAAAACGAAATGAAAGATATGAACAAGGATATTAAAGCAATAAATTTAAATATGGATGCTATGAAAAAAGAAATAAAAGAAGACATGAACAAGAATATGGATTCTATAAAAAAAGAAATAAAAGAAGAAGTCAAAAATGAGATAAAGAAGCAAATGAAATGTACAGAGAAACATTAGAAGAAACAAAAACAGCAATAATAACTGAAATGATAATGAGAAAAACAGAATTAGAGGAATTACAAGAAGTAAAAATTAAAACAATTATTAACAAGGAATGCAAAGATGAAATAAAAGCAATTAATGCTAATACAAATATAAAATTAAATCACTTAGAGATAATTATAAAACAAGAGAATGTGGAAAAAAATGTAATAGAAGAAATGCAAAATACAACAAAGAAGATATATGAGATGGAAGAAAAAGTAAAAGAAATAAATGTAGTACAAGAAAAAGAATGTGAAATGTTATTGGAAGAAATGGAAAGAAGAAAAATAAATAAAAATCAAAATAATATGAAAATAAGTAAAAGTGAACATAAATTTAATGGAAATATTAATAAGATTCATCTAAAAATTTTCATAAGAATAAAGTTAAAATGGTGTGAAGATCATGAAGAAATAAGAAAATACCTGCGTGAGATGTTAGATGGGCAGGCATTGATATGTTTTGCCAGTAAAGATGAAATATTTGTGTTTGAAAAATTTAAGAAGATGTTTTTGAGTTATTTCTGGGGGAATTTTGTTCAATCTAAATTTAGGAAAAAGTTATATACAGGAAAATATCAAGAAAGGGGAAAACAATTTAAATTTATAAAAAGTTTGTATCGAGGGAAATATCAAGAAAGGGGAAAGCAATTTAAATTCATAAAAAGTTTGTATCGAGGGAACTATCAGAAAAGGGGAAAGAAATTTAAATTTATTAAAAGTTTGTATCGTGGGAAATATCAGGAAAGGGGGAAGGTATTTAAATTTAGAAAGAAGTTATATATAGGGAAATATCAGGAAAGGGGTAAAATCACAAAATTTATAAAAAAAAGTATATGTAGGAAAATATTAGGAAAGGGGAGTCTATAAAAATTAAATGTAAAGGAAAATTTCAAAAGAGGGGGAACAAATTTAAAACTATAAAAAAAACATTATAATTTAATAAATGTTAAGAAGGGGGAATGAATTTTATAAAAAAATAGTAAAATAGCAATGAAAAATTGAATAAAGAAAAATGTGAAAGTAGATATAAAAGTAGATATAATGATAGGGGATTCATATGTATTAGTTAAAATTAAAATATTCTAAATTAAAAGCTTGACAACTGATGGTGAAGAAAAATTTCCTACTGAAAAGAAATTTGATTTGGCAAGGTGAAGTGATTCACCAAGTCAAATCAAATTTGGGGGAAATTGATATGGATTTTTCTTCAATGGTGCACATTCTTTCAATGAAGTGTTGGAACGTGGTCATGATTTTTAAATCGGTTGTCTGGATTAAGTATTTTTTTAATATGGTCTTTGTTTTTGTTTAGTTTATAAATTGTTTTGGAAATTTTGGTGATTATTGATTGATTTGTCAAAGAGTTGTCATAAAAATAAAAAGATATGAAATTTATCAAGAAAGTTTATTTTAAAATTAAGTTATGAGCAGTAGCAATAATAGAAGAAGAAGCAATATTTAAAAAGATAGAGGACGTGAAATTAAAAACCAGAAAGTTCGAGGAATTGATAGAAATAGTTTAGTTAGCAGGTATTGAAACAGAAAGAGCAGAAGGAAGTTAACAGTTACAGAAAAGCAGTGAGGGCAGGGCTGGAAAGTAATAGGAGGAGATTAAAGGCAAGAATTAGAAAGTATTGAAGCATAAAGAAATCAGAAATTTGAAGGTATCGGAAAAGGGCTGAAGAACAGAAAAAGGAAGCAGAGTAGAAAGAAAAGGAAGAAAATAATAAATTTTTATATATATATTATTTTTAGGACAATCAATTTAAAAATTCTTGAATCCACGACCGATAAATTTATTGAAAAAGGGTGTTCCGGAAGGAGGATCCATTTCAATATATATATATATATATCAATCAAATAAAAAAAATCAATAACCGTTTCTCTAACATTTCATCTCCTATTTATATAAATTATCAAAAAAAATAGTCACTGGTCTATGTCGTCACACTTTACAGTAAGATATCTTATTTACACAATAGACACAGTGATACCATAACAATATATATATATATATATATATATATATATATTGTTATGGTATATATATATATATATATATATATATATATATATATATATATATATTGTTATGGTATCACTGTGTCTATTGTGTAAATAAGATATCTTACTGTAAAGTGTGACGACATAGACCAGTGACTATTTTTTTTGATAATTTATATAAATAGGAGATGAAATGTTAGAGAAACGGTTATTGATTTTTTTTATTTGATTGATAATTTGAATTTAAATGATATGTATTGAAAGTTAAAGTTAATATAAAGTTTGAATTGAATAAATATTTCTTTAAATTAAATAAAGAAGAGTAATTAAAGAAGAATATTATTAGAATCCAGACCCAACAGCCGAAGCCAAAGAAAAGATATATAATAATAAATTGTCGAACCAACGTGGGGCCCACTACTAGCACCTAGAACTGCAAATTCGAGCCCACTACTAGCACCTAGCACTGCAAATTCGAGCCCACTACTAGCACCTAGAACTGCAAATTCGAGCCCACTACAAGCACCTAGAACTGCAAATTCGAGTCCACTACAAGCACCTGAACTGCAAATTCGAGCCACCTACAAGTACCTGAACTGCAAATTGGAGACAACTACTAGCACCTAGAACTGCAAATTCAAGACATCCTACAAGCAACTAGAAATTCAAAATTCGAGACACCTCCAAGGACCTTGACAGACGGGACTGAGAGATAGGTAAGATATTTGCATTTATATAATAGAGGCAGTGATTTGTGGGGAGAATTTTATTAAAACAATTAAAAATAAATCATAAAATTAAAATTATCTAATTGAAAGTTAAACATAAATTGTAAAATTATTAAAAAAATAAAATAATTATGGAAACAAGAAGACAAAGACAGGTTAGGGATAATGAGCAAAAAGGAGATCATCAAAAAGATGATGATATAAATATTATGGAAACAAATGATTCGGGAGATGAAAAAGAGAATACCACAATTATAGAAGCAATTATTGAAAGTAATGGTAATAAACATGAAGAAAGTGACATGGAAAGGATGTTTAAATTTTTAGAAAAAATGAATGAAAAACAAGACAAAAATACAGAAGCAATAAAAGAAAATATGAATTCAATGAAAAAGAATTTACAAGAAAATAAAGAAGAAATGAACAAAAATATGGAAGCAATAAATGTAAATATAGATTCTATGAAAAAAGACATGAATAAGAATATGGATTCTATAAAAAAAAGACATGACTGAGCAAATTGAATTAATAAGATCAGATTTAAGAAAACATGAACAAGAATATGGAAGCATTTAAAGATGAAATGAAGAAGCAAATGGAAATGTATAGAGAAACAATAAAAGATATGAAAACAATTTATGACAAATCAGTAATTAATATGGACTATGAAATTAAATCTCCTGAAGAAAAAGATATAGGGGAAAATAAACTTAAAAATGAAGATAAATCTGAATTAATAGAAATGTATGAAACAAATATAAATAAAAATAAACCTATGAGACGATATAAAGAAGAATATATTAACGAAGACATTTTACAGAATGGAAATAGTAAAAATAACTATTATAAAGAATATGTTACTTATAAAAACAAAATGAAACAAGAATATGAAATTATGGAATTAAAGTTAAATGATGAAAATGAAGATGAATATTTTAAAGATAAAGAATTAAAATATGAAGTTAAATTATATCAAGCTGAAGGAAATAAATATGATATTAAACTATATTATGTAAATAAAATGAAATTTGAAACTAAATTCAGTTACGATTATAAGAATAAAAGGAAGTTTAAACATAAAACATATGAAGATGATGATATAAATTATTTTAAAATAGATGGTAACATCAATAGAAGATTAAGGAAGATTTGGATGAGCATTGTATATAATTATAAAAAGAGAAAAAAATAAAATAGTTAAATAAAAGTAAATAAATTAAAATTAAAATTAAGATTAAAATTAAAAATATGGAAGAAAATAAATAAAACTGTTATAAGTTGTTTAAAACAAAATTTAAAGGAACACTAAATAAAGAAGTTATAAACAATTAATAAGACAAAAAAAAATTAAAAGTAAATTTAAAAAATTAAATTATGTCTTTGGAGAAAATTTTAATTTTTTTTATTATTGTGGGGAAATTGTTATGGTATCACTGTGTCTATTGTGTAAATAAGATATCTTACTGTAAAGTGTGACGACATAGACCAGTGACTATTTTTTTTTGATAATTTATATAAATAGGAGATGAAATGTTAGAGAAACGGTTATTGATTTTTTTTATTTGATTGATAATTTGAATTTGAATAATATGTATTGAAAGTTAAAGTTAATATAAAGTTTGAATTGAATAAATATTTCTTTAAATTAAATAAAGAAGAGTAATTAAAGAAGAATATTATTAGAATCCAGACAACATATTTTATAATAATATATATATATATATATATATATATATATATATATATATATATATATATATATATATATATAGATAAACAGAACGATGTTGATCCACCACTGTATGCAACGAGTGACATAAGTGATATAAGGTATA